>CM069299.1:21333882-22533882 GCA_035609425.1 Epinephelus awoara
TGAGTTTCGGTGTTTGGTGCACATTTAAACAGGCGACATAACATTGACTAAATGGATGAGAGCCTGACTGACAGAGAGACATTGGTTGCAAATGCCTTTGACATAAGTTAAGTGTTCATAAGAGTTTGTATGAGAGGAGAACAGGACATCTGGAGTCTTGACTCAGGCTGCATGTTGTAGCCTCACTTGATAGGCCTTGGTAGAATCTAGTTATCGCATTTACAAGTGCCCAGGACAGAATCTTCATTAAAATATTACCATGTGGACTTTTGAGGGTTCTTTTTTTTTTTTTTTTTAAAGTTTTATGTTTTCTCAGACTTTGTTTTAACGTTTCTATAATGCTGACGGCAATGCATTATTGTAGAATGTACCAAAACTAAACCATATTAGCTCAGTTTTCTTTCATATAGGCCAGATGTACAGAAGACTGATTTGTGTAAACTGTTCGGCTCAGCCTCCTCCGTAGTCAGTTCCATGACCATTAAAGCGGCTCAAGCAGGAACAGCGGGATAGATGTTGAAAGCACAATATTTAAGGCACTCAAGTGAACATGGATTCTGAACATACAGGTTACTGGAAAGCACACTAACACAATGCATCCTACTACAATCTGTGAAGAAGATCATAAGCTAGCTACTGTATGTTTAGTTCCGCACTCTGGTCGTAGAGATTCACATAGTGTACAGAACAAGATTGTGCATTTCAAATCCGTTTTTCAGCATTGGCTTTTATTTGTCGAAACTGTATATTTTGTCTTATAATTTTGTTTTTATTTCATTTATTAGATGAGTTTTAAGAATTTTTGGGGTGGGGGAGAAAAAAACAAACTGTCTCTGGGAAAAAGTTGCCAGGCAAACCAACAGTATGCCCAGTGAGACCACACAAGACGTTTGGTTGTCGGTCAAGGTGTTACCACTGCAACTAGATGTCAAGCATAGATAACAAAAAGCTGCTCTTATTGCAATAGTTTTGTACAATGTTCTGATGTAATAACAATGCACATGTTGGTCCTTTATTTCCTGACTTTGTAATGTACATAATAGGTACGCAACCCTCAGTAGACCTAAATTATTGAATGTGTTTGGGTTTACACTCTCCATCAGCCCATTCCCATAGTGTGAAATGTCAGTGCTGTACTGAGGGGAGGTCGGGTCACGTCATTGTGCGGAGGTGTGTCGCTAAGATTGTTTCCTCTCATGTCCTCTCACTGCCAACTATTGTACACAGGTACTGAGTCTCTCCATATAAAGTATTAAGTGATAACACATAACAGCAATGATGGTACTAATCTCCTGGACTGTATGATAAAGATTTGTAATTGTTGTCAATAATTTTTACAGTGTAACTAATATTGTCGGTGCTTTTTAATTTGCAAATAAAACACCACTGTATTTTTCAGTAGTTGGATCTTTTTTCCATTCTTTTCTTAGTTGAATTTCTACCTGTTTATTATAATATGGAATATCTTTACTGTCATTGTACATGTACAAAATTGAATGCAACCTCCTCACTGCTGATATAAGTAAAAACCTTCGTCGTCGTCACTGGATGCAGTTGCTCCATTTTTAACAAAAACTGTAAAAGCAAAGAAGATATGTCCATGGAAAAATGAGAATACAAGAATATTAAAACGAAAATGCAGGAGTACAGAGAGAAGGTGGAGAAAAATAAAATTGACAGTTCATTTTGAAATATACTGGGACATACTCAAAAACTACAATAACACAATCAAAAACCCAACAACCTGCCTTTTAGACCCAATTCCCACATCACTTTTAAAGACATTTTATGAATTCTTTGAGGAACAGATTTTAAACATAGTAAATTGCTCTCTTCAGACGGGTGTCTTCCCCACTGCCTATAAAACGGCGGTGGTGAAGCCCCTTCTGAAGAAGAGCAATTTAGACTACAGCATTTTTAATAACTACAGACCTGTATCCAACTTACCGTTTTTAAGTAAAATTTTAGAAAAACTGGTTTTTATCCAAGTAAATTATTTTTTAAAGAGAAACAGTATTTTAGAGAAGTTTCAATCTGGTTTTAGGATGAACCACAGTACCAAGGCAGCTCTTGTAAAAATTTTAAATGACATCAGGTGCAATTTAGATAATCATAAACTCACAGTCTTGGTTCTGCTGGATCTAAGCGCCGCCTTCGATACAGTAGACCATCACATTTTACTAAATCGGCTGAAGCACCTGGTGGGCCTCTCTGGCACTGTTTTTAACTGGTTCAACTCTTATCTCACAGATCGATCTTTCTTTGTAAGTATGGATACATGGTCCTCCAGAATACATGAAATCAGGTGTGGGGTCCCCCAAGGGTCAATTTTTAGGTCCACTTCTTTTTAATCTATACATGCTTCCCCTGGGGGATGTCATCAGGAGACACGGCATCAGTTTCCATAGCTGCGCTGATGATACACAGCTGTACATCGCCGTGTCTCCTGATGACTCAGGGCCACTTGATGCCCTTTTTAACTGCATTTTAGATATTAAGTCATGGATGGCAGAAAATTTTTACAGCTCAACCAGGACAAAACTGAGATTTTAGTTATCGGTCCTGAAGGCCAGAGAGAGAAACTTTTACCAAAACTACAGGATTTTAAACCTTCAAAATCTGTAAAGAACCTGGGCGTTATTTTTGACTCTGAGCTCTGTTTTATTCAACACATAAAGAACATTACTAAGATAGGTTTTTACCATCTTAAGAACATAGCCAGGGTCCGCCCGTTTCTCTCTCAGGCCAGTACGGAGGTGCTGATGCATGCTTTTATCTCTAGTCGGTTAGATTACTGTAATGCCCTGCTCTCTGGTCTTCCCAAAAAGAGTATTAATAATCTACAATTACTACAGAACTCAGCCACTCGCGTGCTGACGAGGACCAGAGGGTGGGAGCACATTACACCTGTTTTAAAATCGCTGCATTGGCTCCCCGTCCGTTTCAGGATTGATTTTAAGGTTCTTTTACTGGTTTTTAAATGTGTTAACGGCCTTGGGCCCTCTTATCTATCCGACCTGCTTTTACCATATCAGCCCTCGCGGACCCTGAGGTCCTCTGGCACTGGCCTTTTTATTGTTCCACGAGTTAAAACCAAAACCCACAGTGAGGCAGCATTTAGCCATTACGGCCCCAGTTTGTGGAACAGCCTGCCGGAGAACCTCAGGGCCGCAGAGACTGTTGATATTTTTAAAAGGAGGCTTAAGACCCACCTTTTTAGTTTAGCTTTTAATTGACCTTGTTAGTTTGGCTTTTAATTGACCTACTTAATTTATTTCCTTATAGCTATTTATTTCCTTCATTAATATTTAATCCTCAATGTTTCTAATGATTTTTATTACCTCTAAATTTTCTTAAACCTTCTCTCTTCTCTTTTTACAATTTTTAGACGGATGCATATCTTAGTTTTTAGCTCCAGTGTTTCCTCATGGGGGCCCTCAGCAGCGGGAGTGATGCCTGCTTACCATGGGGGGGACGCTGTCCTGGGGACCCCTCAGTATGCACCCCGGCCCAGGTGGGGGTCCCTGGGGCGGTGCTCCCTGTGCCTGAGAGCTGTGGCGCCTCTTGTTGCGGACGGCCCCCTCACGTTGTCCTCACCTGGACCCTCGGTGTCGAGCCATATCACCATTTTATCTTTGTGTGTGTGTGTGTGTGTGTTTGCGTGTGTGTGCACTTGTGCGTGCGTGTATGTGTGTTTGTTTGGACGGGGGTGGGAAGGATGAGTTTTCATTGTTATCTATATATTTTGTTTTGTTTTATTTCATCTCGTTTGTTTTGTAAAGCACTTTGTGTTACACTTGTATGTATGAAAAGTGCTATATAAATAAATAAAGTTTGAAGTTTAAAAAAAGAGCTTATAGAAGCAAACTATGTTGTAAAATGTACAAGTAAAACAGTCATACACACACAGGGTGTTCAGCTTGTTGCACAAATCGAAATGTGTTACACTCAAGCATACTTCCACAGTCAAACCTTGCATTTATTCAGTTATTGCTTTTGGATAAAAGCTGTTTGTCCTTGTTTTAACCGTCCTGTATCTCCTGCCCGAGGGCAGCAGTTCAAACAGATGCTGTCCTGGGTCACATCGGTCCTTCAGAATGTTCTGGGCTTTTTCAAGGCAGCAGGAACTGTTCAGCTCGTGCATGGAGGGGAGAGGACAGCCAATAAACTTTTGTTTGATTAAGTGTCACTCTGAATTCAAAGCAAGTAGGTTCTCTTAGTGCAGAGATTTCTAGAAATGTGCGTCACCGCCTGGCTTGAACATGGCTTGAAAAAACAAGATTGGTTGGTCTTTTGGTTTCACTTCACAATGAGGTACTTTCAAGAAGCAAATGACCTGAATCTCTTTCAAAATTACACTGTTCAGCAACAAAATATACTTCTGATGTTTCATCTAATCCAAGGTGGACTTACATGTCGCTCATGTGTTTTAAATTTCAATTCCGTGTTTGGGAAAACACCAAAATGTACCATGGGAGCAGTCGGCCCTTGTTGCTCCAGGAAGTATACAGCGGCCAACATAAATAAAGGTGAACTGTTGCAGTGAGAAATAATGCTGAATAGAAGTCAAAATACTTAACACAGTTCATGTTTGCATAGTTAATACTGACGAATGTTTCAGAATAAAGGTGCATTTTAGTATCAGTAGATATGTGTTGCTCTAATACTAATGTACTTTTGTTATTCTAGTTTTGCTTTACTGTTTGCTTATTTTTATTTCACTATAAAGCACTTTATAACTTTGCTAATAGGAAAAGCACTTTACAAATGAAGTTTATTCTCTAGTAGAGTATCTTTATTAAGAATTAATACAAGTATAATGCTACTAAAAATATGATTAATGGGTTATTATTAAACCTACATTTATTAAAAAGATCATGTTAGATCAAAATTGGCAAAAACAATAGATAAAATCATACAGTAGAAATAGTTAGATGAAACTCAGACCATAAAAACCCAACAATCCTCTCTATTGTCTGCCTCTATCAACAAGTGATGGTGTAATAATCTGACCAATCACAGCTCGCAGCCTCTCTCCGTCTCGCTGAACCACATCCCACCGCGCTTTAAAGAGAGGGGACTTTCCACATCCATTCACCTTTCTGAGGAACCTGTCTGGTACTCCTTCCTCATTTCTGGGACCATTTATCAGCTCCAACCTCCCGGAGTCTCTCCAGTTTGTTGCTTTGAAAGAGTTGAGGAAAATCTTGCAAGACAGATGGCCGAACCTGCAGGTGCTCCCCTGGCCGCCGGGAGTCTGGCGAGCAGTGAAGAAGACCTTCTCCCCGCTACAGCACAAAGAGGGTGAGAGGAACCTGTCTTAAGAATTTATATTCAAAACAACAGCTGTTTGCTCAGTGGTGGCTCCAAATGCTAATCTTTGCTCCCTCTGCTCGTTAAAAGGAGCACAAAATAATCACCGTTAAAACTTTTAGTTAAGTTTAGTAGCTAATATACAGAAATAACTTTTATTTATCTTTTTAAATTGTGTTTATATATTTTGTTAATCCTCAATGATATGATACTATAGTCTAATATTTTCTTTGCATCTGATAAGTGCTTTCCAATATGTTTTATGTTGACGCTTTGTTTTTGCATTAAATGCATTTCAAAGCATCTTCAGCAATCCTCAGTTGGACTCTTTTACAGAAGACATCTGCCTAGCAACTATTGATGCTGTCATACCATTGGTTAATAATTTACCACAAAGAAAAACATTAGCCAGTGTTCAACATTTCAGCATAAAAATAGATATAATATATGAGTGTTACAACTTAACAATGTTTTTAATGTATGAAAAAATGTGAGTGATAAATGAGGTGTGTTGTTTACCTCACATCACTGACTGTTTTATTTTTCTGCAGGTCTATTTCATTTAAATAATAGTCTAAGATAAATTAGAGCTAACAGACTAACATTTTACTTAAAAACAACAACAATTAGATACAGTTTCCTGACATTGTTTACCTACAGTAGGCAATATGGACTTTGTTTTGCAGTTTCACTTTTCATTGTAGCAGAACTATTTATGAAATAAGTAAGTGTACAGTTGTTTTGACCTTTTTATGATGAAAAATATAGTTCTACACTTGTTTATACCTCTTAAGTAAGCTCTAAATAGTTGCTGGATGTACTTCCTCATAAGGTCAGGAGAAGTTGTCTGCCTGGTAACAAGTGACGCTCGCATTCCATTGGCTGCTTATGAGCAGCTGAGAAAAGGCTGACCTTATTTTTTTGTCTCAGGACTTTAAGTAACATTATCATAACTTTGAAGAGATGATTATTTGTTTTTCTTTTGAATATGTTTAATACCAAAATTGTTGTTTACATATGGGGCTTTTTTGTGTGCCAAACTCATTTCACATCTGCTTAAAAATGCCCAAACAGCACTTGAGGAAATCCCCCCAGACAAGTTTAATAACTTGGAAGTTTTTGGATAATTTAACATCTCAGTTTTAGTCAGACTTTGGTTTTTGTGTGTCATGTAATCCCTTCTCCCCTGCTGCTTTATCCTCACTTATCATTTTCATTTCTCTCTCTCAGGGGCTCCAACAGCCGTGCCTTGAAGATCGCAGGCCTGACCACCCTAGCATGTCTGCTGCTGGCCAGCCAGGTCTTCACCGCCGTCATGGTGTTTGACCAGAAGCAGCAGATCCACTCGCTGCAGAGGAACTCAGACAAACTGGGCCGTCAGCTGACCCGCTCATCCCAGGGTAAAAAGAAGCATTACAGTCTGGATGATCAGGCAGGATGGTCCCAGTAGGGATGTGTCATTAATGAGTAATAGTCTTCGTCAGACGAGGAGAAGGAGGCTGTAGGAATAAGGCGGTGGACAGGGAAGTGAGAGTTTGCTTTAAGGAACTTGAGCTGAGGACAGAGAAATGAAAGTTTTGCTGGTGACTCATAGGGGGAGGAATCGGCTGTTCTTGTCATGATCTTATCATTCCAAGAAGTGTCACATAGAGCTATCATGATTTTGTATATTACCCAGCATTCAACACATCCGGTGTTGCTGTGATGAAAAGCATCCTTTCGAGCTAGGTTGATTACTGTTGCCTGCAGTTTATTCTGTCCTTTCTCACCTGTTTACTCTTTTTTTTTATTAGCTGTTCGTAAAAGTGAACAGATTCTCTTCCCAAATTCATTTAGCATGTTCATTTTGCACTTTTTTAAAAACACTTCATTCATTTCTCTTCGTTTTGTTTTTCTTTGCTAATTAATATGCCTGTTTGTTTACAGCCGTGGCCCCAGTGAGGATGCACATGCCCATGAACAGCCTTCCCCTGCTGATGGACTTTGACGCAGATGCCAACACCAAGCCCAAAAAGACACCCCTGACTGTAGGTTCACACCTGCCTCCTGGGAATAAACTCTCCTAACTCTACTTTTAACTCTCACTGGCAGCACAAACTTGTTTAAGACTTCAAATATTTTCCTAGATAGCTTATAGTAAATAAATACATTACAACATGAATTGAATAAAGTGAATTATTTGACTCCTCTGTTCCCTCTCATCAGAAACTGCAGGAGGCTGTTGTCAGCGTGGAGGCACAGCTGAAGGAGCTCCTTCAGGTATGCTGCACTCCGCATCCTGTTTGTCCTCTCATTACTGATGTCGTGTTGTCACTGAGCTCTGGTTATGTTCGCAGGAGGACTCCCAGCTGCCGCAGTTCAACGAGACCTTCCTGGCCAACCTGCAGGGCATGAAGGAGCACGTGAATGAGACCGACTGGAAGGTAAAGGCTTGCACGCATTTGCATGGAGACTACTGAAACTAAGAAGTAAATAAATAGAATTAGTCAGTGATATTTCTTTTTTCTTTTTACATTTTGTATTGTGCAGAGCTTTGAGTCCTGGATGCGTTACTGGCTGATCTTCCAGATGGCCCAGAAGACGCCTGTTCCCCCAACAGCTGAGCCAAGTTAGTGCAACTTTCTTAACTTTACACTGGAGTGAGTTGTTCAAGCTTGGCTGAGCTACTGGTAATAGAAATCATTGTAGCATGGATGTCATCGTCTAGCCTACAATGCTGTGTTTCTAATAAACAATAAGTCAACTTGGACAAGTCTTCAGATTTAAACACTTAGGGCCCATAGAATTATGAATAGATAGAAAATAAAGGTCCTTTTTGCTGGAGGATATCGGCTGAACAGAGATGAAGTGCAGATGGTGGTTGTTCACTGGCAGTTGAATAAAATCACGTCGCAAACAAACTGCTTTTGTAGTTAGAAGAATTCATTTCAGGATTGAGTTATATGCTTCAATATTTACAAATGGGGGCAGAGGCATTTTTTTTTATAGTAGTCCTGTAACGTTATCCCAACCACTTGAAACTGCCATCTCTCAGCTCAGCTGCCTGTTCCTGGGGCTGTTACAGTGACTGCTGGTTTTCTTTCGCTCCCAGTAAAGAGATTAAGGACCATGGCTCTAATATGTCACTTGATATAGATAGATCTGAGCAAAAATAGAGTCTGGCGATCAGGAGTTTACCAGATACACACCTGAGGCTTGTTTAAGATAACTTTTACCATAGCTTTTATTATTTTGGTGCAGAAAGGTTAACAGTTGCCTTCAGGATATCGTTTTTGCTGTTACTGAGTTTTAGGAGCGTTTATAAAAGAGGTTGTTATGTCTTGCAAAGGGTGAAACCATCTCTCTTATCACAAGTGTTATTTGCTACACAGGACATGGTGTAACTTGAAACAAAGATTTAGCCTTGCTTTGGAGGAACAGTTTGACATTTGGGGAAATGTGTTTTTTTTACTCTCTGGAAAAGAGTTACATGAAAAGATTAATACTGCTCTCATTCAATACCACAGAGACAGTACTCTCATCCCTTACTGCTCCCTTTAGATCCCGCTGGTTAACCTCAAACACAGTGCTTTCGGTGCACCAGTAAGCAAAGTGAGCTTTAACGTGTGTAGGTGCATTTTGTTACCTTCGCTACCTTTGCTATGTTAAGTTAAGCGGCTGTAGCTTTGCATGAAATGAACAGATAGAGTGGTATCGATCTTCTCATCTAACTCTCGGCAAGAAAGCAAACAAGTGTGTATCCCCAAAATCACTTGTACTTTTAATTTGCCACAGTCACTAGTAATTAACACTAAACAACCCATTAACATCCCAGTGTTCTCCGCTCTTTCCCTCAGGCACTGCACCTCTGACCAAATGCCAGCAGGAGGCAGCGCCCGGACCCTCCAAGATCGGTTCCTACAAGCCCCAGTGTGACGAGCAGGGGCGCTACAAGCCCATGCAGTGCTGGCACGCCACTGGCTTCTGCTGGTGTGTGGACGAGTTTGGCAATGTCGTCGAGGGCACCCGCATGCGCGGCCGCCCCGACTGTCAGAGAGGTAAAAGACACAGATTAAAGGACTTTTGATTCAAAGCTGTAGCTTTCCATGCAAGGCTGTCATGGATGATTACTCTAATTACTTCCTTTTTTTCCTGCTCATTTTAGCCTCACTGTATCCTCGCCGCGTGATGCTTGCACCCAGGCTGATGCAGAAGACCCTCAGCCTTGATGGTAAGTGCTTCAGTTTAGTTTTTTTAGTGGATTCATAGTTTGGATATTTATTGACAAGCTTTTGTTGGTTGTCACGCATCCTCACATGTTGTGTTTTTCTTTTTTTCCAGATGATACAAACTAATAAAGCACTGGATGTTTGCTTTCATCAAGCTTCGCAGAAATGAGAAACTAGGTATTTTCAGCTGGATACAGACAGTTTGTAATTGCTGTGACTCCCGATCAGTTAGTGGACTTCCATGTAATCTTTTGATTTTCACCATTTTGCTGGCTGCTTTAAATGAAATCAATAGAGGCCTGTTACAGTGTATTGCTTTTAATTTTTTGTTTCATAACAGACAATCTTGGGGTGTTCTCATTGACATTTTAAACTAGATACATCAACTACGGTATATTAAGGTATGTGTGTTAAATGTATCTGTCTTGAAAGAAAGCTTTAAGGGTCGGTTCACCCAAATTACATATCTTCTCCGTCACCTCTACCAGTCTACAGACATGGAAGTTGTTCAGGTTTGAAGACAGCATCTCTGATTAGTCTGCTCCCAACCCACAACAATGGAAGTAAATGGAGGTTTGTTTGTGGTGCTCACAGCTTTGACAAATATTTAAAAATATAAACAGCCAGACTCTTTGCAGAGTCAATGTCCTGTGTGACTCTGATAATCCACAGACCACAGTGGGAACAGTTTTCATTCGAACTATTTCTCTGATAGAAAGTAGTTCCAACAAAAACTGTTGACAGTGAAGTCTGTTGATTATTCAGAGTTACAAAGGACATTGTTTCTGGAAAGAGTCTGACTGTTTACATTTTTGAAAGTGTTTGTCAAAGCTGTGAGCACCACAAAGAAGCCTCAGTTTAAAAAAAAGTCAAACTCTGGCAAGATATTTATGACTTTAGTGAGAAAATATTGTTGTATTTTGTTTTGGCTTTTGTAATTTGGGTGAACCGACCGTTTAAAGCCTGTAAATGTTGGAGGATGTGACTTTTCTATGAAGATGTTTGTGTTAAGAAGGCTAAATAAAGTTTTCCTAACAACACTGTTTGCCTTATTATACATATGTGTTCAACTCCTGGTTATGTTACGTCAAATAATTGTTGAAGCTATAGACGAATAAGGCCTAAATAAACCTGATTAGATGCACTGATGCTGCTCACTTAGTCCTGGATTTTCTGCCGTCTGTTTCTGGTTTTAAAGGGACATTTCACCACCAAAACAAAAATAAGTATTTTTCCTCTTACCTGTAGTGCTTTTTATCGGTCTAGACTGTTTTGGTGTGAGTTGCTGAGTGTTTGAGATATTGGATGTAGAGATGTCTGCTTTGTTTTGAATATAAGGGAACCAGATGGCACTCAGCTTGTAGTGCTCGAAGCATGAAAAAATACATTTGAAAAACTCAACAGCAATGTCTCTTTCCAGACCTGGTTATTCAAGATAATCCACATACCTTGTGAGTAGTTATGTAGAAACCAGATTCCTTCTACTGAGCCACACCTGCCAAATGTATCAACATACAACAGGAACCTGCATCTACTCTTGGACAGGAAGCACTCGCTTTTGATTATGCACCATGTAAACATCAATGCCGTCCTCGGCTGAGCTGTAACGTTAGCTAGCTCAGAGGGTGCTTGGTGAGCTAATAATAGATGCACACTTCCTTCTGTGATACAGTTGGCGGGTGTAGTTAGGTAGAAAGAAAAAAGTTCCTACATGAAACTGCTCACAACAAGGTCTGTGGATTATCTTGAGTAGTAGAAATGTATATTTTGTCACTTTGAGCACCACAAACTGAGTGCCATTTAGTTCCATTATATTCAAGACAAAGCACACATCTCTACGGCCGATACCTCCAACACTCAGCAACTCACACCAGAACAATCTAGACTGATAAATAGCACTACAGGTAAAAGGAAGAATATGTATTTTATATGTGGGGGTGAACTGTCCCTTTATGACAGCTGTTTCAATAGCTCATTTATTTAATCATCCTTTAGTCCTTCAGCTTTTATTCTCCTCTGTACATGGTTTTACAACTACCTAACCCTCCCTCTTTCCCCATACATTTTCGAACATTATCATTAAGGGGAGACAGACTTAGACTTAGAAAATTTGAATGTCCCCACAGGGGCAATGTTACAGCACAGTAAACTACATAAACATAATGTAAACACAGCTAGAACAGAGCAACGAAAGTCCATCATCACAATCTGCATCTATGAGTTAGCACAACCTCCCATAATGCCCATCGACCTACAGCAGTTTGTTGGGTTGAATTGCCACAGGACTAAATGACATTTAAGCTTGGCTAGTTCTGATCTCAGGATACCTATATCTGCTACTAAAAGGGAGCATCTGGAGTTCCATTAAAAGTGGATGAGTTGACCTTGTCTGCCTTCGCCGTCAGCCTGGTCAGATCGGACTGCTGCACCCAATCATCAAATCAATTAAATGAAATTACCATGATCTGTTCAATAAAAAAGAAAACCATTGTGTTGATGGCACACAAAGATCAGAAAGGTACAGTTAATTAACTGCTTTTAGGAAGTAGATATGTCCTAGAACATGGGCCTTCCTCTTTCTTTTAGAGGTGTGAGTAAGAGTAAAGGAAGTTGGAACATCTGTAGCAGCAAATCAGAAGTCCGGTGAGAATAAAGACACAGGATGCAGTCAGCAGTTGATGGTCATTACCAACAGCTAAGCTGAGCTGAGCGGAGGGTAAGCGTTTAAGATTTTGGAGATCATATAACTTGTATATTATGAAGTTTTCCATTTAAGTAAGCAGACATTTTAAGCAGCTTTTAACACTGCTTGAGATGTATGGCATCATTGACAAAACAGGGAGTTTTAAACAATTTTGAACTTGGAAAATGAGACAATATGGACCATTTTAAGAAAAAAATATTAATATAAAATGTTCTGTTTTTGTTTTATTCCTTGAAAATAGCAGAAATGAACCAAATATAAGCAGTTTTTTTTAGGTTCCAGTGGGTCAACTTTAAATTTGATATCTTTCTGAAGTGATGCCTTTCCTTCTTCAGTTTTCTGCTAAAACCATGAAATATAATATTCCGTCCTCTTTGGATCTTGACGTTTTCAGGTGTTGCCGACAGTCCTCCCGGCCACCATGACACTGAATCAGAGATTGATTCTGCTCCTGCTTTTGGGGCTCACTGTCACTTCAGGAGCAGATGCTTCTCTTTGCATTTCAAGTGAGGATTTGACTCGTTGTGTGTGCAACGTTACGGTTATCCACTCCCCACAAAGCCTTCTGAATTGTTTCCAGGCTGTAGAGCTGGAGCTGAGAGATGGCAAGCTGGATGTATCTGAGATGGATCTAAATTTGGATCTGACTATTTTCCAGTTCATCCAGATAGATAAGCTCATTTTTAATAACGTCAGAATTTCCTCGTCATTCATCAGTGCAGTCCTCCCTTTTCTGTCCCTGTTAAAATTGAACACAATCAGCATAATTTCATCCACTGTGGAAGTTGTCCAGCCTTCCGGGCATCCAGAGTTTCTGGAAACATCTACAGTTAAAGCTCTTGTGCTGGAGGATGTAACAGTGGACCCTTCTCTCCTCCAGCCCTCCTTCCAGAAGCTCCACCGCTGGTTGTTTGGCTCCCTGAAATCTCTTGTTCTTGTTCGTTCTGGCCTGGTAGAGATTGACTGCAGCTGGGCCCAAAGAGTAGAAAACCTGGCTCACCTGGATCTGTCAGAGAATCCCCTCTCTTTCACCAGCCTGCAGGAAATCTCACACTGCCCCTCTCTTTCATTCAAGTACCTGAAATCTCTTCATCTGAGATACAGCAACCTCAGCTCCCTCCTGTCTCTCTGCACGCTCCTGAGTCTCACCCCTGCCCTCACCGAACTTGATGTCAGCGGCAACAATTTCTCCATCATCTACTTTTCACACTGCCCCCAGATGAACCTGCTCAGGATGCTCAACCTCTCCCACTCAAGGGTCACAGAGGTTCACTCACTACTCTCTACATCTCTGGAAGAACTGGATCTGAGTTATAATTCTCTGGAGACATTCAGTAGCCCACCACAGACCCTGAGAAAGCTAAATTTGTCTAATAACCATCACATGCGTCTCCACTCTCTGCGTAATCTGTCTCATCTCCAGGAGCTAAAGGTGGACAGTAACCAGCTTGCCATTTTGATAAAAGACACAGGTGCCAATTTGAGCACACTGGAGAAGCTTGAGCTTCTCTACGGAGGGAAAAGTCCTTATCAGTGTGACTGTGCCCGAAAAGAGGTCATCATCTCCCTGGACAACGCAGACACTGTGTTTGTGGAGGACTTCCCAGAAGAGTGTCTGTGTGCCAGACCAGTGGTCCAACAGATAACCACTCAGAAAACCACTCAAATAACCACTCAGATAAAGGATTTGTCTCTTGAAATGCACGTGACGCCAACTGCTGGGACACGCCGCCACAGCTCACCTCTCTGTCTGACACTCGTTATGGTTTTGTTGTCACACCTGGTTATTTTTGTTGATGTTTGCTGCAAACTGCATCTTTGTTAGTTTGATTGTACACGTATACGGATAATTATGTATACAGGGAGGCTGTGTGTTGTTACGTTGCCTGTGTTCTCCTAAATGCCCGAGACAAATTTCTCTTAAGGGAGACAATAAAGGCTAATCTTACCTTAATCTTATCTTGTTTTAGTACCACTTTCTAACAAGACATCCTTTATAAAGGGTTTAAACGACTGCCTTTATTATTTGTTAATACATTATTTACTTAAACATACAGCTCAGTTACATGCCATTAATAAGAACAACTTTTGGGTTGCTACATTGTAAAAAAAAAAAAAAAAAAAAAAAAAATCCCTTTTGCTGATTGGACTCTGTATGGGCGGATTATGAGGCAGTGGGCCCCTGGGCAGAGATATGCAAAACGGCCCCACCACCTCTCTCGTACATAGGATCAAGACACTCAGAATTTGTGGTGGTCATTTTAAGCCAAAACATGATCTTTTTCTAACCATGACCAAGTGATTTTTGTGCCTAGACGTAACAATATGTTAATCACAGCATTGTTAACACTTAAAATAATATAAAGTTTCAACATTTCCGCTACATAACAACATACAAATTGTACATATCTGTGGTTTGCAGAAAGGTACAATTGCAACACCTATTCCAGAGACTGAGTTGCAAACGATTTACCGTCCCAAAGGATCTAAGATCTAACTGCACTATTGCGACCAGGAAAAGGCGTTTTCGCAACCTGGCAACCCGCAATTTGCCTGTATTAATGGTTTATAACTGATCTATGAAGCATTATAAATGATTTAATCATTAATGGTCATTAGTTACAGTTTAGAATCACTTTTTAAAGGGTGCCATATTGGAAAGTGGCAAACTTGTGAGTAATCAGATGTAAAATTAAAGGCTCAATCAGTTTCTAATAATAGTAATAAAAATGTTGGTATATTTTTTTTTTTAAATCTCATCATTGCTTATTACGATATCTCTGTGTATCTTATGATTTAAACTGATCAAGTAAATCTGAAACATTCATACTAATGTTATATCGGTCTGATCTTTTTCTGTATCATATTCCAAAATGACATAATAAAGATGTTTGAAGAAAATCATTTCATAATTCCTGCTTATCAATACTCCCACTTGTGACCTTTATGTCGATCTTGGTAAGCACACCCTGATCACCCAGACCAGTGAAAGTAGATTCTTGCTCATTAATATTTCAGCGTGTTGTAATGAAATCCAGGTGACCCAGTGGCTAAGGTACACATGCCGAGGGGATGGCCACTGAGAGCATGAATGCACCTGTGAGTACTGTCTCTTTACAACCACATTAGTGTGGGGGAAAAATGGAAAAAATAGGAATTAAGACTGGCTTGTTTTGACCGATTTCCATGTTTCAACAGTTGTGTGAGGGAGCTGAAACAGTGAGAGTGGGAGTTGTACTCACTGCAGTCCAAGGTAAAGCCAGGACAAACATGTAAAATCTGTAAAAGAGAGAAATCTGCTCTACTGTCCCTGGGGATTTGTGTTTAAATATTCTTCTGTGTTTGGGTAAAGACTGTGTGGCTATTCGTGAAGGAGGACGTGGTGTGGACTACCAATCAGGAAAGGATGAGGTAAAACATTTGAGTTTGTTCCCCTTGACATTCTGCAATTTGCTCTCTGAAGTCTCTCACTGTTATTAATGTGTTTTCCAATCAGGAAGCAAAGTCCTTCTCCTTTGACCACATTGTGACTGTGGACAACATACAGGTCTAAAAAAAAAAAAAAAAAAGCTTCTGACATGCAATTTAAACATACTCAATTATGCATCTTTACAGCTTTTCATTATCATATTTCTGGATGTCTGTAAACTAAAAGTCTGATTATAAATCTGCAGAGTTTCCACCCTGAGCTCCTGCAGCCTCTCACTGAGTCCATATCCAGTGGTTATAATGGAGCACTGATGATATGTGGAGCCTCCGCAGAGAAGATTAACACTCTGATCGACCAAAGTATCATCAAACAGGTGAAGCCCGAAACAAAACTACACTTAACAGTGACAGATTTAATGTTTTCACTATCAATCTCACTCCTCGCTCTGTCTCAGGTCCTGGCAGATCTGTTTGGTCGTGTGTTGTCACAAATGAAAGAGGAGTTGTTTATCTCTGTGTCGTTCCTTCAGGTTTGTCCTTCTATTTAGTAACATCACCATAAATCATACTAGACATGATACGGCACAGGATAACTTCTGATGTTTGTCAATGTCAGTTTTATCCAGATGGCAGTGCCGTGGATCTGCTGAGCCCCAACAGACAGACTCTGAAACTTGTGTCACATCCCGTCCTTGGAAGGTGAGTCCAGATGAAATAGATACAGTAAACAACAAATACACACTTACACCTCATTTGTGCATTTAAAGAAACACTTCACCCCTCAAATAGCCATTTGTATGATTATTATTTACCCTGTCTTATGTTGAATTTGAAACTTTGTTGTTTTCTTATGCTTCTATGGCGAACAAAGAATCCAGAAACTGAGAAAATTCATCTGTTTACAAACTGTCACACAATAGTGCAGTATTACCCATGTCTCAGTTATCAAGTCATATGTTCAGTACTTCCCAAACAGATAGCTCTTTCCGATGAGGGAACTGAACAGGAAGTAAAACTCATTAAAGCTCGCCCCAAAGCCAGACTCCATTAACAAAAACAGTAGTTTTACCTTGTTGAACACAGGAGCTGTTGGTTTACCACTGCCTCGATCTGTAGTTTGTTTGCATTACTGCATAACTATGGTGAATCCGAACTAACCCTTTCAAACATTTAAGTCTCACAATAACACAAACAAACTAACTGATCGAGAAAGCGGTAGACAAGCAGCTCCTGTGTTCAACAATGTAAAATTACTAGTGACTTACTACAATTATCAAATATTTTCTCCATTTCAGTCAGGACCACTTTAGTCAAACAAAACTTTATTTCCATTTGCAGTATTTTATTTGGCGGTATGGCTCTGTTCTGGGGCCTCTTTGCCTTTCCTCAGGCCTACGCAAAAAGCCTCTTCCACGCGCCTGTGTGGAAAACCTAATGCGGAGAGAGCAAACCTCTCTGCCCTTCCATGTGCCTATATGGAAAACCTAAGGCAGGGAGAGCAGCAGCAAAGACCCCCTGGGAACAGAACTGAGCAGCATCAATGACAAACAGAAATGACATTGATAAGTCACACACTGCATGAAAAGGAGGAGCTGGGGTGGAGGTGGGTTACAAAGTGGCTTGCAGAGGAAGCAGCAACAGTAGGCAGGCCAGAGCAGTTTAAATAAGGCGCCCTGAATGAGATCTGCCAATTGGTTGCATAGAAAGGAATCATGTGATCTATCAGCTGACTCCCTTCCATCAATCAGCTGCTCCATCAGCTGATGAGGCTGAGCTGAACTTGACAATCATGTCCTGTCTTAGCTAACGTTATACTTAAGTTTTTCAAGGTATTCCTTTACGTGTATGAGATGCAAACCAAGTCATTTTTTTTCTCAGTCTTGTAGGAGGTTTATGTGAGGTGTGCGTGTGTTCAGCAGAAGAAGCCTACACTCTGTATGAAACATGCAGGGAGACACTGAAGGCCAATGCAGGCTCCATTTCCAGCAGGTAAAGAACAGGCCAAATAAACTCTGGCCATGTAATCCATTAGCTGAATCACTTTGAATGGATTAATTACAACGGTCGATCACAATAGCGCTAAGTGTCTTACTGTTGCACGAGTGATTGGATTGTCACGGAGCAGATTTATCTTTGTGTTACATGGTGTCGTTTCAAGTTGACCTGTCCTGCGCGTTATGACCTTGATACGAGGAGGTGGGATGAATGAACCTGTTACTGTCTTTTCGTGCTTGTGGTGTGTTCTTTCCTCAGATGTAGTTCCCTGTTCTCGGCAGCCATTGAGTGGAAACTTCACCCAGAGGAGGTGGAGTCAGAGGTCTGCCGCAGCAGACTGCAGCTGTTCAGTCTGGCAGGGGGAGCCAGCAGGACTGACCTCAGAGGGTCAGTCATATTATACTCATATACAGTGAGCTATCCATTACACGGGCCAGAGGAACTAAAACTGATGCTGTAATGTTCAGCTCAGTGGTAAAGCACTATTCTGACTGTGGTTGGGCTGTTGATTCATTGGTGAATTAAAGAGTTAGAGGACAGTGGCAAACCAAGTTTTACTGGAGGAGAAAATGCTTAGTTACATCATATAGCACCTTTGTTACGTGTGCCTTTAAAGATATTTGAACTACAGCTGGCCTTTTGTTACAAGTCACAGAAGAAAAATCACCGGTGCACATTACTGATGAATGAATTCCATTTAGCTGCTTCAGTGTCAGAGTCCTGTTATTGTGCATGCTGGCTCACTGTCACGCTGTCATGACTTACTGCGACACGTGAGAACAAAGCCAATGTTAATTTATGACAAGTCAAGTGTCTGCTGTGAAAAGAAAACATTAATCAAGTAAGACAATGAGGACAGTGTCATTTGCTTCCCGTGTAAACAAACCTATGCTCAATGAAATCTGAAATATCTGCAATGGAAATACTTTATTTCAGTCAGGCTTCATATATATTTGATTATATCTACTACCAGTCACTTAAATGAGCCTTGCAGCTTGATGTGTGTGTGGGTGGTGGTGAAAAAGTAACACTTCAGAAAACAAAACAAATAACTATTGAAGTTTTGGGGAAACTTTTTGCTGACTGCTATTGAAGTTGAAGAGGCAGTGACATTTCTAAAGTTGATTGCTTTTGCACGGTGCACATATTACAGCAGTTCCTATTTGTATAAAACAATATATTGATTTTGTGTACACTGCCAGCAAAAAAACAGCATGCTGAAAAGATTAGTGGTGTAGTATACAGTGTATAGTTAGCATATGGTATTAGGATAAAGCTTTTGTTGACCTTACTTGGATAAATGTTTGTTTCAACACAAATCTGACACCAGAGAAGATCTTTATACAGCATGCATGCATGGACACAGACAAAAACTTAAAGTGGGCACCAACAGGAAGAAGGCGAAACAAAGTGCATCAAGAAAGCTATATACCATGAAAGTCAGGAACATCTACAAGATTGTAATCATATCTAGCATAGATATGATTACAATCATATCTGCATGATAGCAAAGCATGATATCTTTGGTACATTTTCCTTTATCTTAACGCTCTATGCCTGTCTCCCGGCTCACTGCCAGCCAGTTGGGGGACAGTTTGTATTTTTCATGGCCAGTATTGCTGGTTAAAACGGCAATTATCAATGTCTCGTCCATGCATACTTTTTTGCTATTGGTTGAGCTTGCAACCTCACCAGTCAAAGTTGAACTCCATGCAATGTGAAGATGCTAATTGACTTTACCCCTTTTTTCACCTGAGTCAACAGCTTAGCTATATAGCTTGGAACCAGACCCGGACGTGCATTAAAAGTGATCATTAAAATCTTAAAAATCAATTCTAAATCAAATAGGGAGTCAGTGGAGAGAAGCCAGATCTGGGGTGATGTGATGTTGTCTGTCAAAGCCAGTGAGAAGCCCAGCTGCTGCAGTCTGAGCTAGTTGAAGGCAAGATAGTGGCTTTTGGTTGATGCCAGTAAGAAGGCTGGTACAGTGGTGAAGTCTAGGGTGAGTAAATGCATGGTTTGACGTCATACTTTAAGAGGCTCTGGGTATCTGGAGTAGGCCTACACTTTATTAAATTTCAAGAAACATAAACGGTACATAACTATATAAATATATAAACATTTATGTGACATAAAATCACCAATGGCCAACTTTGACCCACTAGGATAGTTCTTGTTTTTCCTAAATAAAAAAGCTTATTTTTTTTCGAAAAGTGTACATGCAGACAAATCTTTAATCATTTGCATTCATCATCATCGCTTTTATTCTTTTTATTTAAGTTTAAGTTTTGATTGTTTTGACCTTACTCTTTGCCTTTCTTTTGATACATTGCTTTCTGCTTAGCTTTGTCTGTCGGAGCACTTTGCAAACCCTGATTCTAAAGGTGCTATGTCAGTGAAGTTGTTATTTTTATAATGCACAAGTCATACATTCCTTCATGTCAAAGAAATTTCTACCACAAATCCTCTCCAGAGTCAGCCCACTGGTGAAGGTCATGGACCAAACTCAATCCGAAGCTACAACAAATGAAAACATCCTCCCGTGCCTTCTTAATGATGCCTTAACAGGGAACAGCAGGACGGTCCTCATCTACTGTGTCCACCCTCAAGGTGAGTGTTCCTCTGGGCCCAGTCACCTCAACTCACCCATAATCCTTTGAGCATAGAAGTTACTCTTTATCCATCAGGTCTCCTGGATGATGAGACCCCCTCCGCTTTAGCTTTGGCCCAGAAAGCGAGACGTTTGGTGACTAATGCCAGTGTTGATAGCTGGTGTCCAAGGGCAACTGAGCAAAAGATTAGAGATGACATCGTGGAGCTAAGGAGTGTGATGATGTCACAGGGGGAAAGTGAGGTTCACACCACCTTCAGGTTGGCAGAGCTGACCCAAAACCTGCAGGTAATTCATTAAATCTAGATTAAGTCTAAACAGTTCTTTCTCACCATCTCCTGTGGGGACTAATAGAGTTCATAGTTGAAATACGTTCTGTGATCTCTCCAACAGATTGTGAAAAATCAGTCATGGGAGAAGA
The DNA here is from genome assembly GCA_035609425.1 of Epinephelus awoara. Classification (NCBI taxonomy): domain Eukaryota; kingdom Metazoa; phylum Chordata; class Actinopteri; order Perciformes; family Serranidae; genus Epinephelus; species Epinephelus awoara. The sequence continues at coordinate 21,354,564 of CM069299.1, forward strand.
GGAGGGAAGAGTCAAAGAAGATAAAAGACAAAACGCAGGTTCCTATTGAAATTGTTCATATTTCCATACAGGTTTAAAACAACGATAACAGATTATGTGTTCCAAACATAATGAAATGAGGAGCATGTGTTGGATTGATTTGGCAGAGCTGTCGGACCCCAAATAGCAATTTGCACAGCAGTGATCACAGAGAGGGGACAGACACAATGAAATATTTACAAGCCCAGCTGAAACAAGAAATGGAGGAGCATATCAGAGGTAATCTGCTGTGATATGAAATGTGTTCATATATAGGGACATCGATGATATTGTGTTTGTTTGTCATATTCACAGAAGGTAAAGGGAATGTAGAGAAAGTCCAGGACAGAGTAGGAAGAATTCAGCAGCTGAGGGAGGCTCTCAGAGAGGACACAATGAAGAACGGGGCTGCTACGGATAAATCTGACCTCTGTCAACAAGTAATGCACTCTGTCTATTAAATATGATATTGTACGCCACTACATCAGATTGGATAACGTGTTTACAGGCTTTGTGAATACTCCATTAAGCACATAAACAAGATTTATGCGTGCGAGAGCGGACAACCCACACTAAGAAATTTATTTTGCCAATTTAAGTCTCAGTTAGAATACAACAAAGCCCAGGAACGGAGGAGGCAACTTAAGGAGGACCACGGGAGATTAATTCAGGAGGAGGTGGAGAAGATGGAGAGAGACTTGGCACAGGAACAGCTACTGGTGAGATAATGAGATACACTGTTGTTTAACATTATTCAGTTTGTGATCTATCTTAGCTGAGCGTGCTGAGTCAGTTTAAATTAATGCAAGGCTGGATTTATGGTGGGCAGTGGAAACCACTGCATTTGCAACTTAATTCTGTTATTGCCTTGCATTTTTTATGGTTTCATCCATTCCTCTGCTAGACAGAAGGCCCCCAGAGAGAGCTGCTGGTGCTGACCAGAGAGAGGCAGGTCCTGGTGCTGCAGATAGAGGCCCTGCGCGCTGAGGCCCAGCAGGCTGAGAGAGACCTGCAGAATCAATATCACAGACACCAAACAGAGCTGCACTGTCTGAGAGAGGAGAGCCTGCAGGTGGGAGTTTGTTGTATCAGTGAGAAAACACTGACACAAATAATGTCACGTTTTCATTTAATTAGTTTATTACTAGTTTTACTGGTGTCTTCTTACCAATAGATGAATATGTGGTTCTATATTCAGGAAGTAAGGTACCTGTGCCTTTTCAAACACCCAGTAAAACTGCTCAGAGGACAGTTTTGGTCTCAAGTACGATGAAATAGATTACTGAACAGGCCTACTGGGTATAACCTGTCAGGGGTCCCCAGGTTCTCATCAGCAAATGTCACTCGAAGAGACATGCACCAAAAAGGAAGAGACTCAAAATGACCACAAAGAAACATAAATGGACTACAAAGTGATTCATCTGCAAAGAAACAAAATAAGACTCACAATGACTACGAAAAGAGGCAAAACAACTACAAAGAGAGAAACGACTGCAAAGATGCCACAAAGGAGCTACAAAAAGATTACTAAGGCATTAAACATGCATTTGCTTTACATGCAAATGTTTCAGTGGGCATCCAGATGGTTCTTACTTAATATGGTTACTACATCCCTTTATCATTTAAGAGGTATATGGATAATATCCCATACAGTATATATTGCATCGGGGAAATACATTCAATAAGCTTTCCTCTTGTATGTGTCAGTATATTAATGCATTTGTAATCTTGGATACAATTAATGACACAGGTTTTGATTATGATGATTGATGTTATGTAGCACCGACACATTAGCTCTGGAGGCCTGCTATTGGCCGATTCACCGTTTGAAACCTGAGCAAACTGTCTTACTTTCTTTCAAAAATATGGGGAAAAGGCCATGAACAGCAAAAAAAGAAATTACCCCCCAAAATAGGCAAGAAATTAGTGAAAAGAGAAAATTTAAAACAAGAACATTATGGAAAAGAAACTTCAAAACAAACAAGGAAATTCAAATAAAAAATTCTGTAACATAATTTTAAATATAAAACAATGTTAATTAGAAATATAGTTGTTCCCTAGCTTTTTAAAAATGATTATCTAAATCTATTAATTTTTTGCAATTTGTGGAATATTTCTTACCGAATTGCTCATTGCTGTTTTTCCCCATGTTTTTGAAAGAAACTGCACAAATTTGCTCTGGGTTAAAAGGCTTAAATACTGAGGCATCTAAAAGCAGCACAAGAAAAGTGATGTCACTCCAGGTTTCAAAGGGTTAAAGGGGAGCATTTTAAGTAAACATGATTGTAGTCCACATTTTACAGCACTTAAGGTTTCAGAGCAAAATTAAAACTAAATATGGGACACCAATCAGTGCATTATAGTTATAAAAACAGCAGGGTTTGGGATAGGGATACATATTCTACACAGAAAAGGAAATTATTATTTTTTTAGATGTACGTACAAAAAAATACAAAAGAAAAAGTAAAATGTGTAGAAACATACAAAAAGGAATTTTTTATATAAACATCCGACTGTTCATGAAAACTACAGCTGCTTTATAAATGTTTACATGAAGAAGCATTTTACCTCCCGTCTTTCTTGCATCACCCTTGTTTTTCCTGTTATCTGTTTTCCCACTCTCCAGGTGTTCAGAGTGTTTCGTCAGGTAAGCGAGGAGCAGAGGAGGATGTCAGAGGGCAGATACCGCAGCGTGCTGCTGGAGGCTGTGCAGGACGCCGTATACCTGTCTGCCCAGAACCAGGAGCTGCAGGCTGACAACAAACAACTGCGTAAGGGTCAGTGTATGTTTCTTAACCTCTACCAGACTGGCAATTATGTTATAGATAAAGTTTTCCTAACCTCTAAAGTAAAATGTGGCAGAGATGCCAAGTCATGATTCTTCCACCCACCAGCATTTAAAAACTCGTTTTTCTTTTACAGCGCTGGGGGAGTTGAAGGATACTCTGGCTGTGCGAGGTGACTCTACGACTGAACTCTCATCCCGTCAACAATAAATATATGACTGGAAGATGTTTATGAATCAGTGTGTGTGTAATGTGATTCATGAGAAATAAAACTGTTTTTCACAATTTATTGGTTATCATTAACACGCTTCATAACACTTTGATATAATCTTTGACATTGTTCTTGGCAGAGAATGAGACAAAATGACAATAGCAGCACTCTTCAGAAATGTTAGACTGAAGATATTATAATTCTGACTTGCATTATTATATGAATTTACTCACATTATTGTAACAGAATTATGAATAAAATTGTAAAATGTGGTGTAAATTGTCAGTCAGCTGACGTAACTATTCACAGATAATATGGTATGTGGTTACAAATCAGAACACGTGCTGGATTCTGTATTTCAGAAGGCAGAGAGATATAAGGCAGAAAACAAATCACATCTGAAACTCAAAAACTAGGGAAACAGAAATACAAGTAGACTCTAGTGAGTTCAGTGGGCCTTGTGGTTCAGTTATTTACTATCTGTAATAAAGGTAAGCTGCCAGTCCAATCATAGAAACAGGTAGGAGGAAAACAGGTGTGAGCTGCAGCCCTAAGATGCCCCAAGACAAAAGAGCATTAACCAGCATGGAGCAGGAAATGACAAACAGTCTGGTGATCCCGCTGCCGTGCTTGAGCACCACAGACATCAAGAGTCCATTAGCTGCCTGCCCTGCTATAATGGCCCAGACCACCCCTGAGTATCCTTCCAGAAAGCTCTTTTCACCTGCTGCAAAGGAGAAGCAGGACAGCCCGTTGATGGCCACACCAAACACATAGAGGTAGAGATTCTGTAAGCTGAGGGGCAGCCTCTGGCTCTTCAGCACCATCTCTGTGTAAACTGCTGCTAGCCCTGAAACACAGCAGTACACCAGCACAAGGAAAAGCCCCCAAGTTGTAATGTGAAGCCTGGGACCTTCCTCAGCTTCAGTCCTCTCAGCGTCCCCTGGGCCCAGGCTGCTGTAGCTGTGGCACACGCCTGCACCCATGAGGAGCCCCACAGCTAACCACTGAGAAGGCCGGAGCCTCTTGCCCAGGCAAAAGGAGTACAGCAGGGCAGTGGAGGCAATTTTCAGGTTAGAGAGGACTTGGTATGAGCTTGGGTCCATGTAGGCCTGCATGAGTACTACCAGGTTGTTGTTGAGGGCATAGAGTATGGCAGGGACTGCATAGGGGGCCACGCGGGCGAGAGGTGGAGGAGCACGTAGGGCAGATGTACCCCCAGTTAGAACAAGAGTTGCCAGAGAAATCACCAGTTTGGATAACTCAATCATGACAACACATGATGAGGGGTTGAAAGGAACTTGACCATCGACCTTGGTGAGAGTGATGAGCGGTGCATGGGAGCCATAGATAAGGACCATCAGCCCGAAGAGGACACCCCAAAGACTCCTTTTCACCCACTGGCTCTTAATCCTTGGTGGGGATCTTGGCCCCACATTCTGGATCACAATCATCCTCAACAATACAAAATAAACACTTAATTTCTAACTAATTTGAACTACTAGCTTTAGTGCAAAAAAAACCCTATTTTCGGCTATTTTTTAATAAATAGCTATCAATCTCAACAATTAAAATATCTTTTATAAAATACTCTGAAACACTTTTCTCTGCCTAACTCTGTATATGTACTCTGAATGGAACAATAAGGGGGTGGGACACGTTTGCAGGAAATACTGCCTGTTTTAAACATGACTAATTCAAAATCTAAAATGCTAAGATAAGTGCTCCTGGCAGCAAACAAGGTATGAAATCTGATGGACCAAACATTAACATTGTAAGCATTAAGTCTTCCATTTTGTGTCGCCATCAAACAGACAAGTAAAAATGAAACAGCGGTATTTAACTGAACCCAAAAGAAAAATGCAAACAAAAACACCAGTCATTGAGTCCCCAATGAAAGTCCAGTTACATCAAAATCCTGAAGGCTGATCCGTTACCAGCCACTGACAAGCCAGCAGCTGCAACAATATTTCTATCTCTTTTGGTTGTTAAGTCACTGACGAGACCAGCAATCGGCCCAGATTATTTTGGTCCTTTTTTAATGCTGTTCATATAGTCTTTCACGGTCCTTTCAATGTTGGGCACTTGATAGTTCTGTGCCGCGTACATGCCAGTGATTGTTCCCAGCAGCACTCCCAGGATGGCAGAGGAGCGTAGCTTGGCCACCACATAGCCGGCCAGAAAGCCCTTCAGAAATGGGGATCCCAACACTGAGCCTCCCTGAAGGAGCAAGACAAAAACAGCAGAATTTTCAGCATGGTCTCAGAGATGGGTAAAAACATTTACACTGCAAGAAGGGAAAAATATTTAGCAAAAATAAAATCATACTGTTAACAACATAACCATAAAAAAATCACGAGGATATTAAGGAAGACAAAACTAAACAAATTAACTCAATCACCGTCATTCATGGGCAGTGGTGTGATGTAACGAAACAACTTTGTTAAAATACTTCAGTATTTTTTTGGTATCTGTACTTTACTGGAGTTATTATATTTATGTCAACTTTCACTTTTGCTCCACTGCAATTCCTAAATAAAATGTATACTTTTACTCCAATATATGTCCACTAAGCAAAGTAGGGAAGAACAGGAGGAAAACAGAAGGAGGAGGGGATGGGTGGATGAATGCAGGAATGGGGGCGCACGTTACGAAGAAATAAACCTTAGAATTCTCAAAATTATGACCGCTTGCTTTTCTATTCAAAACATTTACTCTGTGACTAAAACTTCTGCCAAAGTCATTTCTGATAAGATATCTGGACTTTTACTTTACTTTGTCCACCACTGGTCATAAGAAATGCCTTCTGATTTTAGTCATTCAAAAGGTGAATGAAGGACATTGCCATTAGACTTACATTCACCATCGAAATTACGATACGATATACTTTATTGTCCCCATGGGGAAATTTGTTTTGGACTCATATGCTGTGTACAATATGCCTTCACCGTGTGATAAAACAAGCTACACAATAAAATGCACATATTCCACATTGCACATTACAAGATATTGCACATACAAATATATAACACATATTGCACATACCCTGTGGTACAACACCATGAGACTACTGCACAATCCCTGCAGCCTCAAATAGCACTATTTAAAAGTTTAATGGAGGTAGAAACAAATTAATTTTAAATCGGTTAAGTTTGCAGTGGGAACTCTATATAATCTGCCAGAGGGCAAGAGCTCATATTCTACATGCAGGATATGTGATGGGTCGATCAGTATCCTCTGAGCTTGCCTAAAAACAGACTGCTCATAAACTAACTGGAGGGACTGGTACTCGTTTCTCCCCATCACCTTCATGGCTATGTGTACCAGACGGGCCAGCTTACTTTTTAATTGTACCTTTACAGTAAGGTTTCCAAACCACACTGACATGCCATGTCTGATCACACTTTCTAATACAGCCTGATAGCATAAAATCATAACCCTTTGCTCCACGCCATACACTCTGAGTTTGTTGTTAAAATTATATCTGAAACAACCCATGGTTGGTAGAAGAGTGGGACAGAGCTGAAACAACTTGAACTTTTCTCCACTCGTGTGGTCAGTGGTATCAGGGGCACCTTTAAAAACTCACCTGAGGAATTCCTACAGAAATTTCGTTCTCTACTCGCCTCTGGATTTCCTCCAACTGGTTTTTGAGCTTCGTCAGATCTTTCAACTGTTTCAGAGGATCCTAAAACAAAAGCAAAGCATCACATTTTAATGTTAGGAAACAATACAATTACGAATTCCAGCCTTAATGTAAGCTAACGCTGCTGTACGGTATAACATGACGTTACATTTACTGACAGAATACCCCACGAAAAGGCTTTGGTGACAAAACAGCTCATTTCTCGAAGTTTGCTGGTTAGCTAACAGCCACATAACTTAACCGGCTCAAGATGGATACGTTCATTTAGAGCCATCATCTGCCCGGCAACTTTAATTAACAGCCAACTGCTGCTGAGACGAACTGTTTTCGTCCTCCTCTAAAAGTTGCTGTCATCTGACGAAAAGGGTGAAATTAATACGTTTAAAGCCAGAGCACAGTTACTCGCTCACCTTGTCATCCGCCATCTTTGCTCGGTGGAGTTATCAGTGCTCGACTCACACGCCTGCGACGCTATTTCCCCCCCTTCAGATCGATTACTTTGGTCTGGGTTACAGTTTTGTGAAATAGGAATTATGCAGCACCACTTTTGAGACTTTGACATAGCTTACGGAGACATACAACCTCCAACATTTTTGTTTTACTACCAATAAGCTATTACTTTGTTTAATTTAACAGTATTTTTTCCTTACGGACCCGACGCACGCGTTATCTTCACGTGTCTAAAACGTCTTCTGTGATTGGCCTGAACTTGTTTATTCTTGCATCTGATTGGTTGAAGACCATAGCAACAAACCGCCATGTTGTTTTTTTAACAAGTCGACGAGAAACGAAGCTACTTAACCGACATTTATGCATCGTAAATCTTTGATTTAGTATGAGACATTTGCGAATTTCAGTATTACTCACCGTCGGCACAATGCCTGACTTTGTCGGCGACTCCTAAAGGTTGTTTCAGAGCAGTTTGTAGAGCCTCGGGTCATCGTAGGTAAGGCGTCAATAAGAAGGCTTTTCATTGGATAACTCACTGACTGTGCAGGCAGTATAAGCACACGCCATTAAACCTACTTTTAAAGCAGGGAAGGACCAGTGCTTTTAACATGTTAGCGCTTTATTAGTCTCCGCAAGAGCCCTGTGCATGACACGTTTCCATGTAATTAGACTAGGACACTGTAGAGCTATATTCTGTCTGCATGAAGCACCAGCCCTCAGTCACTCTGTCCTATTTTCTGTGGCTTTTATTAGACAGCGTGTCTTTATTTGCCTCACATTAGATGAGTTATAGCTACCCACTGAGCTACAATAAACTGCAGAAATCCAGTGCTGTCATCAAAATACAGAGGAGTGAAGATGCACAATCATGAGTCTTGAAACTGTATCATCTTAAAATTAAGGTGTTAAGTACTATTCAAAGCAGTGTATATTTAATAAACCCAACTTTGGCTGAATCTAATGCAGTCTGATACAACATCTCTGCAATAAGGTCTACCTTCATGAAGATTCAACCATAAGCAACCAACTAATCTTATACTTTTTTTTTTCCAAGTTGGCCCTAGACTTTTGGAGATCATGGAGAAAGTGGAGGTGATCGAGGTTGTGAAATTGACTGAAGATTCAGAGAGCTGCCACAGCCAAATGGAGGTGACTACCCCGAAGAAGAGAAAGAGCAAAGCTCAAGAAGAAAGTGTTGAGAAACCTAAGAAGCCTAGGTAATGTACATAACCCCAAATGACTTTAACACACTGCTGTTACAGTGTCGTGACCCTAGCTGTGGCCCTGTGTTCAACAGGGATTGGGGCCTTTAATATCAAAGATGTCTCTCCCATTGCCATGTACTGGTGATTGTAGACATGGAATCTTTATGTTTTAGGTCTGCCTACCTGCTATACTACTTTGATGTTCATCAGATTATGCAGCAGGAAATCCCTAATCTGCCACAGTCAGAGATCAACAAGAGAATCAGTGAGAGCTGGAGAAGGCTCAGTGTAGCTGAGAAAGGCTACTATCTGGAGAAGGCCAAGTCCGAGAAGGAGGGCGCAGACACAGTAAGCTTCAACCTTAAGTTTTTCTGCAAGCAAACCAGTGATGTGAGCACCTGTTAGTTCACCAATAAAATTCCCTCATGTAAAAAACATCACAATAAACTGGCCTGTGCAGAATACTTATGTAGATGTATTTACTTGCCTTTATACAAATTGTTTTTCTCATTAGCAGTTATCCAATAACAAAGACTAAAGTTAATTGTAATTTTTAATCTTATAAGTAAATGAATCAGAACAAGGTGAGTGTCATAGATCCTAAGCAACAAACATTTTTGCCTTTAAGAAATGGTACAACCCCCTCCTACTGGAGCTGGACTTGTTAACTTGTGAGTGAAAGAGTGTGAGTTTTACTGTGTGTGATATACGGTCCATGGTGTGAGCTCATAAACTTTGTCTTCCGAGTGCCCAATCAGTGCTGTGCATGTGCAGCTCTCAATAGAGATGAGAAGGAAGCGGGATAGCTCACTATTTAGCTATTTCCATCATCAGCTTCAGAAAAAACAATATGTTTAATTCTTTTTTACCACTTGCCCAATCAGGAAAGTGAATTGTTAGATTTACTAGCATGACATGGCATTTTACTTGCCCCGTGCTATCAGGCTTTTCTTATTGTTGAGCTCTGCTTACTATAATAAACAAGTCAGAAATCACACAACCTTTCCTGTTTAATAAGTTCTGATACCTGTTTTGTCAGTACAACATGCAGCAGTAAGTTAATGATAGTGGTTTGCCTTTTTGGCTGTTGAGTATGTCCGATGCCTTCTTTATGACCATGCACTACAGAGCACCTTTGTAGTCAACTGGACTGATTTCATCTGTAATGAGTACATTTGTCTCGTGTATTTTGCCACAGATAAACTCAGAACAAAGTGACCTATTAGCATCAAGTACCACAGTAGAGATACAGCAGTTTTTTCCTGCTTTGTCTCGGCAGTGGCCTAATCCACTGGTGTCTAGTAGAATGTCAGAGTGATTCTATGAATAGCCATGAACAATATTCTTGATTTTGCTTTTCCCTCAGTCGTGTCTCAGCCCCTCAAAGGACCTGCCAGGCTTCCGCAAAATCCTCCCGAGAGCCAGTTACATTTTGCTGTCTAAAGGCTGCCCCTCAAATCAGCAGCTGGGAGGCTCTCAGCCAGAGGTGAGCGTGGAGTCTCTGGACTCTCCAGTGGAGGGAGGTCTGCCTTCCGCCTCTCTCACCCAAGAGCCCCAGTTCACAGCTCTTGGCTTGGCTGGCGAGGTGGAGCTTTCTGAGCAGCCGATTGTTGTGGACGACATTGCAGAAGAAACGGAAGTGGCGTCCAATCCCACGACCCCCCGAGGAATCCCACCCTCCTCTTCCTCCTCTTTTTCATGCAAAGCCTTGGCTTCCACAGACACCCATGTCCCACAGGGCTCTGCTGGCCCTACAGCAAATGGCGTGACACTTAAAGGAAATGAGACCAGAGTTGCTGGTAGTGGTTATGGTGGAGCAATGGTGCAGCAGATACAGGGGGAAACTGCCCAGGTGGTTGCCATCATACCCACCCAGGTGAGACTTAAATGTCCCTCCACCAGTTAGCAGATAAGTTATTCAAAAATTATCAGGACTTGACCATTTTTAATCACAAAAAGTGTTTCAGCTAATGCAGTGAAGTGATTTGTCCTTTACTTCAGAACCTGCTGGAGCCAAAGTCTCTGCCAGGCGTCAGCTCTGTGGGCCCGGTGATGATGGTCTCTGTCGGAGCCAGCATTGAGCAAAGTGCCAAACCTTCCTATAAAATGGTAAGCACCCACATTATTCAGCCACCTCATAAATGTCAGTACTGAAATTGGCAGGCGTAGAGTCTACACACAGAAACAGAAAAATAGGAATACCATTATTAAGATTTAAAATGATTTGGGGATGGTAGCAGCAACTGAGAGGTGTGAACTTTCATGTTTATACCTTTTTCTGCAGTCTGTGAAGACGTACACCCGCAGAGGTCGAGGGAGGTGTCTAAATCCTGGGTGTTCATTTGTGTATGTCACCCGCCACAAACCACCGACATGCCCTGAATGTGGGAGCCACTTGGGTGGAAAATGGATACCTGCCGTAAGTGTCGAGCAAACAGTTTGGCTTGTTCAATCTGATATACAAACATCCAGGAGTTGTACAAATATTCAGCCTCCAGGTTTGACCTGCAGCTCAAGTCAGTTAACTTTGACTGCACTTCTATAACAGGCAAAGAAGATGCAAGAGAGAGAAGCTGTGCCCAAGCAATTGCCGCAGAAAGCTGAAACCGAGATTAAAGAAAGCTGTAAACCCACTTCTTCCCCTGCTCAGGAGGGGAATGCTGATGTCAGTAAAAGAAACGCCACTGAGAGCAAAAAAGAAGTTCAGAAGTGCTCCAGAAAGCAGCATGCAGTTTCAGGTGGAAAGCCACCAGAGGGCAGCAGCGTCAAGGAACAGGAACAAACAAAGTGAGCACTTATGAAATAAATTAATTTTTTTAAAGTGTGTTCTGTTTGCTAAAATGAACCCCAGTGGGCAGTTGTGTGAAAACTGTGCTGTACACTATTTGCAAATTGGTGCTTTAATGCTTAGGCGGGGAAGGTAAAGATATGTATATGCTTAACTTTGAATCGCTATTTCTGTGAGAAATATTTATACCAGGGTGTCTGCAGGTCCAATTCCACGACCTAGGCCTTGAAAGTCATTACATACTGTAGTCTCAAATTTTAATTTGTGAGGTCTTCATTGCCATAAACATTTTATCCATGCTTTTAATTGCTTTTTGTCAAAATAAGTCAAGCTCTTCTGCATAAAAGTCCATATTTCTGATGTCACAAATCTTTACCTACCACTGAACCTATTACTGTCTTTTTACTTTATCCTTGCACATACCTGTTGGCAAAATGTGGATTTACCTAGCTCATTTCAACAACCATAATCCTGCATAACTGTACACATACTACCTACCTTTATACTGACCTGCAATGCTTGAATAAAACAAATAAATTTTTCCACAAAAAGCCTTAAATTTGGTTAAAAATGACCTCAAAAAGGTATTCAGAAGCCTGTACCTGTACCAAATACCTGTAGACACCATGTATTTTTTTTTTGTTTATTTGAAATGCTGATGTGTTTAAAGGTGTTTAAACCATTCATCAGAAAATCTATATGGAACAGGATTGTAATGACACCTCTGTGCTTTGTAATTGCAGTCATTTTCATAGCAAGTATTCCTAACCGTGTGTATCTCACTTGATGTACTTGCCATCTGTCTGAGCAGACAGATGAAAGACAGTCTTCGGTGTGCGACACTCCAGGGTCAACACAGAAACAATGCCACTGTTCAAAAGAGGCCTGTGAGACCTATCCTTCCTGCCTATTACAGCACAGGTGAGATAAAACATGCAGTACTCAGGCACTATTCTGTTTTCAGTGTTAAATTACCATGTGTTAGCGTGTGGATTTGGCTTGTGTGTGCGTTTTTAGGCCGTGCTTTGTTCCAGATCATAACAGTCCCACCGGACAAAGGAAAGTTTCAGAGTGCAAACAACAATAAATCATCCACCGGTACTGTGCATCGTTTGATATCATTTGTATTATACTTCATTAAATGTGATCTTTCAGTCTGTAGTATTGATACAGTTTCATTTAATGTTTACTCAGTGCTTGTTATTGGCATATTTAGACATACAGAGAGGAAGTGATTATAGTGTTATAAGTGTGACTACACTTTCTGAGGTCTCTGCTCTTAGTTGATGTGGTCATTGTCTAACCACAGTGCCTCGAGAGAGTCTCTCAGGTCTCAAACCCAGCACTTTAAAGCAGCTCGGCCAGACGGTACCGACAACCGCAGCCAAGCAGGTGAACACAAACATCAAACACTTTGAAACACACACACAGAAAAAGCAAAGATGCAGATTTGGACAAGTATTCTGACTTTTTGCATGTTGTTCCCTGTAGGATTCTTCTGTCCCAGCAGATGGCAGCCAGGCTGTGTCTTCACTGGTTGATAGGAGAGTGAATATCGTGTCAGTCGTGCCTTTTAAACAACACACCGTTTCCAGCTTTGTCAGTACACTAATATTCTCTGTGCAAATTAGCCTATTTTTAATTAGCTTACACCAAATGTTTCTTTTTAATAAAATTTGTTTCTGGATTTTTTCTTGCTTTTAGGATTTGGGTCTGTCAACAGCCCGAGGAAGGGGTCGGTGTAAGAACCCGTCCTGTGACTACATGTATAAGAACAGACACAAACCTGCAGTGTGCCCTAAATGCGGCTGTGAGCTGACCCAAAAGAACGCCAAGGGAACAAAGGTAAAGGCTTACTTCCTACAGATTCTCCTCTGGTGTAGCATTAGTTTCCAGCTGCAGCTCGTACCCTTGGATCCCTGAGCAGAGCATTTGCTTCTTAGCATCCATAAATCTCAACTTCAGCGTGAGGACACTGGGCCTTTGATGTCAGGTCATTAATCTTGGAAGCTTTCTCTCCGTGACTTTGAACAAAGCAGAACTGATGTCATCTTTTACATCTTCAACATCCTCTTTGTGTAAAATTGTCTGTATATTTTGTTTGTTTTTACTCACTGTAGATGTTTTTTTGCTGAAACTCATGAGCAAGCCTATCTATACAGATATATTCCCCTCCTCATCTTAATTCTTTGCAGTAGCATCACATCTCTTTCGCTTTAGTTATTATAAACCTCTCATCTCAAAACTTTCTTACATCTTTTAATGTGGATTTCTCTTTTCCTTTCTCAGTCTGAGACTCTGCTCGATCCGTACCAGGCCCTGAGTCCTGCTCAGAAGGACATTCAGCGCCAGAGCACCCTGCAGTTACTGCACCGCTCCCTGCAGATTCCTGAGAGCGAGACTGAGCTACAGGAAACGTTGACGCTCATCCAGGAGCTCAACAGTCTGCAGATCGTCTTGGTTCAACCAGGTGATCAGGAGCATGAGAACAGCGTAGAGGCGGAGACGCTGATAGAGTCTGGGTGGCCTCAGTTCTATGAATCAGCAGCTACTCACTGTGGCCTGTGTAACTACCCTCTCTTCAAAGGAGATCAGAGGTGAGAAGATGTGTTTCTGTATTCCAATTATCCTGCTACATCAGTACCAGCATGTTGTGTTCCCTAATGTATCCTCGTGTGTGTGTGTGTGTGTGTGTGTGTTTGTGTGTGTGTGTGTGTGTCCTAGTACTGTTGCAGGACAAGTGGACTGCTGGCTGCTCACTGAGACACTGATCCAGACAGCCACTCTTCAGCTCAAGGTGTGTCTCAACGTTCAGTGTCTGGCTCTGCACAGCTTCACTGACCTGCATCCAGGTAAACAGCACCACTCACAACTTTTATATTCAGGTCATGAAATTGCTGGAAAAGTTATGGAATTAGAAAAACTGCTTTGGAAAAGTTTTAAATATACATTGTCTCTGCAGTTGTTTGAAATATGTTCCTAAAAATCTTAAAAAGTGTCTCATATTGTGCCAAAAAGGTTCCCTATATTACTAATTTAAAATCAAGTGCTGCGCTGCGTGACCGTTGAAACGTCACTAGTATCACATGATACACATTTTTGTATGTAGCTAGTTGATGACATGAATGTCTAACGAGCAGGTAAAGTGAGCAAGAGCAACAGTTTTCTTATCTTTTCTTATCTGCAAATGCCTTCTAAGTGCGTGTTTAATAATTTATGGCTTTCAAACAAGAAATATAATACATGGCTCAAGAGAGAGGCTCTAGCAGCGCTGATGAAGGCTCTGCACCATAACGTTTTAAGTTGGTAACATTGAAGAAGGGGCTCTAGTTAGCCATGCTAAAGGGGAAAAGCATCAAGACAGCCAAAGGCCACTCAGCAGACAGTCAACTTCAGCACATATTCCACACCTGCTGCAGCCAGGCCAGATAACATCACCACTTTGTGTCCACTGTATGTGTAGACACAAAGACATTTCATTCCAACCTCATTTTCCGTCTATCCCAGCTGACAGTGGGTGAGAGGCGAGGTACACACTGAACAGGTCGCCAGATTATCACAGGGCTGACACATAGAGACAGACAACCATTCACATTCACACCTACAGGCAATTTAGGGTCACCAATTAACCTGCATGTCTTTGGACTGTGGGAGGAAGTCGGAGTACCCAGAGAAAACCCACGCTGACACAGGGAGAACATGCAAACTCCACCCACAAGGACTGCGGCACCCTGGGTTCAAACAAGGAACCCTCTTGCTGTGAAGCGACAATGCTAACCACTGCACCACCATGCGTAAATGCATGTATGTCAAATTAGCAAAAGTTGTATCCTTGATACAATATCTAACTTTTTCTAATTTGAGGATCCTCATCTCTCTGATCCATTGTATAAAGGCAGGACACTAAGGCCGGCCAAGAGAGTGGCATATGCTGTGGCATCTGACTCTGTATTTTTTCAAAATACCGCAACCACAACATCTTAAAGGATAACTTCGGTATTTTTAAACCTTGGCCCTATTTCCCCATGTGTATTGTGTGTGTATGATTCATAGGTACAACTCATTTTAAAATTGGTTCAGTATTGAGGGAGGCAGATGCAACCGGCAGCCGCGAAACAAGCTAAAACGGTAACGGGTGCTTTAAAAGTGCTTTTTATCGCCACTGACCAGTTCAGATCGCTAGTGCTATCTCTGTAAATAGCATACTAAGCGTTTCGAACATTGTTTATATAATATTACCTCCACTGTGTCTGTAGCTCTCTCTTCTTGTGGGACAGACAAAGCTGTTGCTTGGTAAAAGAAGCAGTCAGTAAATATTAGCTACAGCTTTTGATCCTATAGGCAGAAGGCCGCAGCTCGACAACTGTGTTTTGCTCCTGTATTTATGGTAACCACACTGCTCAGCCACAGTGTCTCAAGTGCTTATAAAACAGCTTGTGATTTTTTTAAACAAAATTTTCATTCATACCTAAATACATCTGAGTTTTACACAGCTGCTTTGTTTGGAAATTTTGAGGAGGAAAAAAAAAAAGAGGAAGAAGTGGCTGGCCTGTGTTGCCCTTGGGCTTCCGGTTGTGTTGCTGGGAGGTTTAGGATCAGTAAACACAAACACATATCACTGCTTCTCATGCAAACATCCCAGCATGCACACACACTACGCTATGTAATCTAATCTAATCTCTAGTTACAGACTCCTGTCATATGTTCTCATACATCATCATAAATGCCTTACGTTATTGTAAATGGTAAATGGACTGCACTTGTGCAGCGCCACTCTAGTCTTTCAGCCACTCAAAGTGCTTTTACACTACATGTCACATTCACCCATTCACACACTGGTGTGTCGAGGCTGCTGTACAAAGTGCCACCTGCTATTCAGTTTAACATTCATACACAGTTGTGTATGAATTACTGTCAGGAGCAATTTGGGGTTCAATATCTTCCCCAAGTATACTTCTACATGTGGACTAGAGGAGCCGGGGATAGATCGCCGATATTCTGATATTCTTTTCTACTCTACCACAGCCCCACCATTATCTGTATGGCCTTCCATTACGCCCGTCTTATTTACCAAATTCACAATGAAATCAATACAACACCTAAATACATGGATGCTCTGAATTAAGTAATTACAGGAGCCTGTTGGTTGCAACCTTGTCAGTTTTTACATGGAGTTTTGCTGTGGAAGATTGTTTTTAAAGCTGTGGCATATGGCCTGTTGTGAGCTTTCTCTGTGAATTAAAATGTTAATTCTTTTGCGACAGGTTTGTTCAACATTGGGAACAGACTGCTGGTTAGCATCGACCAGCTGCTGAAGATCAGGGCCTATATCAAATTGGGCCAACCACCCTCTCATGCAGCCAGGACCGTGCTAGAAAACATCCCTAATCACCCCGGTAACACTGCACTCTACATCCTGCACCTGTGTTCTCTTAATTCTGTCTTGCATTTTGAGCATTTTCAAACTTGTGTCTGCTGTCTTCTACAGTATGATTTAAAGAGTTTCATTGTGTCTTCCTCTTTTGCATCAGTCCACGCTCTGAGTCCAGAGGAGTTATCTCAAATTTTAGAGCTTCTCCTGAGCGGCTACTGGGCCTTTGAGTGTCTCACAGTGAGAGATTACAACGACATGATCTGCGGCATTTGTGGTGTTGCTCCCAAACTGGAGGTTGCGCAGCGATACACAAGCAACGTACTGGAGCTAAAGAATGTGGAGGTGAGAAATTAATGCAAGAAAAGTAGTTGGAAATTAAAGCCCAAAGTAGAGTCATGACAACACACTTAGAGCAGTTTAGCAGGGACAGTATCATGAAGTATGTCACTGTGTGCCTCACAGACGTGCGTTATATAAAAATGCAACCCCTGTATAGTTGTAATGGATGTTGAAATTAGCTATAGAGACCAAAACTGTTTTGTGCCAGGCTGTAACTTGTTTATTTCTGCTGTAAAGTCAATCATTTTAATATGGGGGGGTCTATGGGGATTGACTCCCTTCTGGAGCCAGCCCTCAAGTGGCCATTAGAGGAACTGCAGTTTTTGGCGCTTGCGTTTTGGCCTCTCCACATGCTCACACACTTTTCATTCTGTCCACAGTTCACCTGGCCTGAGTTTTCAGTCTCAGATGAGGTGCACGTGGATGACTTCTGGTTGACCATGGAAAGCGAGGCTATCGAGCAAGCAACTTTCCCCACTGACATCCCCATCACACGGGTGGATGCTTCTATAATTTCTCCCTTCATACCTCCACTCATGAGGAGTCCCGCTGTCATCAACACGGAGAAAAACAAGGTCCTGACACACACACAGCAGCCCTCAGGTACCTAGTAGAAAACCTTTTATATTTTATATTTATATTCTTACTCTTATCCAGTTTTTCATACACATGTATATAGCTACAGGAATGATGTTTATATGTAGCCAACCTGGAATTTAGTGTCGACCTGGTTCCTTTGACAAAAGGCCAATGGGAATTTTCCATTGGATGTTGGATTATTGCACAAAATAAGATCTGTCAAGAACAAAAGTTAATGATACTTCCATGTTTTGAACAGCAAACAACGACAAAGAAATGAACACCTCTCATTTCTTTGTCGATTTGTGAAGCATAAATGCAATCACCTGAAGTAACAAGCCAACATTAGGTTATAAACTTGTTAGCAACCGCCTTTTTTAAGAGATGTAAAAGCTTCAAAATTCACGAGTGTGGTATTTATTCACAAAATTTTAAAAATTCTCTTGTGTTTGCCACAGACCTTATTTCAGACATCTAACCAGAAATCCATCCTTCTATCATTTCTGTCCTGTACATTATCCCCAACACTTGCAGTCGCCACAACTATCAGCTCAGCCACCTGTTCCACCAGTAGACTGACGTCCGGTGGCGTACAATGTGCACTTCATACGATACATCCTCAATACAACATCTCTATATGAGTTTAATGGAATAGATTTCTAAATACCCCAGTATGCTGTGATACTGTGATACTGTGATACTGCCCGAGCCTAATAGATTTTTTACTTGCTGCCAAAAGGACATGCAACAGCTTTGTATCCCTCCTCTTTTTGAAAAACAAAAAAGTGGCCCAGATAAAAAGTTTCCAAGTCTAGGGGAATTTATTCTCACAGTGTTTTTCCAGTCATGTTCGCTCCAATCCGCTAGTTGAGAACCACTGAAAACTGTTAATTTCCCCCCCAAGCCTCCTCAGAAAACCCCATTCATGCTTCCACTGCTGAATTTAATCATATACACATGCATTAATCTGTGACTGGGAAATTTTCAGTAGGGTATGTGCAGTATATTGTTATGTTAAGTCAAAAGGAAGGGAGATGTGGCTGTACAGATTAACATCATGTGATTATTTCTATAAGTAATAATGTTTACTAATATTAAGTTAGGGGTCACAGTGCCTTGTGTTAACTGTATGAGCAAAGTTTTAAGAAGATGTTTTTTCATCATCTGTTTTCAGGAGATCCATCAGTTTTGGTGCGTCTCATTCATGATGGTCAGCTGAGACTCGACAAGATTGAAGAGCACAGTGAAGACGAGCTGAGAACAATACTGGACCGCTGCGGGGCGAGCATCACACCAGGGTCTACTAAGGTAGATGTGTGTGTTTGGAGGGTTGGGGGGGGGGGTCCGACTGCTGTTTGCAGCGTACTTACAAACGCCAGCTGGCGATATAGAACAGCAGTGATTTTTATCGTTGTGGTGGCAAAAACATAACCAGCGGAAACACTATTGCCCACCCAGCTGACCCACACTTTGCTTGAATCCAAAACAGTAGGCTCTTTCCTTCTTTTTTCACAGTTTTGGCAGCGCCTTTACAAATGCACTGTGCTGATTACAATACAGCGCCACCACACCAACGTGATGCCTCAATTGTAGTCAAAAATGACCTGTAGTCAAAGTGCAACGCTTGATATAAAACAGTGTTTTCCATCATGACACCTGTCAGAGTTTTATTGTCAGGCAGGACCAAATTGGATGGATGTGGCCGCCCAGTGATCCTCTATGCAGGAAAAACCCTGCATATGTGTTTGTTACGGACGCACGTTTTTGTAGTTACTAGGCGTTGTTGGAACAAACAGTTTTGGGAATCTCCCCTGAGAACTGTATACCTTTTTGGTTGCATTTTCACTGCCATCAGGATCGCTGAAGTGACGTAAGCTGGCTTTCGAAGAGTAAAAATGGCGTTGAATTTCCCCTCAACGCACATACTCTCAGTAAAGACCAGACTTCACTGTTGGTCCATTTGTCTGTGTTTTCTTCCATGTTTTCATCACGCGCTGTTATTTACATGACTAACAGGTTATATAAAATGTCAGCTGCCGACACTGCACTGGCTCATGTGTTCTACCAATTAAACATATGCCTCCACCTACATGACTTGCGGCTCCTCTTGTGCTGGGGGAGTACCTACAATAAAATAGGAGCTATAAAGGTCTCTCACAACAGCATTTAAAGGACTGTGATTGTGCCTAGTCATTGAAGTGCAGACACAATAAAAAGCAGGGCCCTTACGTCTATGAGAAAGTTCCTCCGGTCAGCAAACCCTGAATGACTATAAATAAATATGTTAGCTAGTAAAATACTAGCTAGAATATGAACAACTATGCAAATCATATTCTTGTGGTGCCCCCACTATAAAATCTGGGGCTCCTTAAACTACAAAAATGTTCCTCGGATCAGTAAACTTCTAATAAATGGAAGTAAACATGTTGACCGTAAAATACTAGCTAGAATACATACACAAATCTTATTCTTGCGGTGCAGACAGTATAAAAAAGGGGCCGTCTTACGACTATAAAAATGTTCCCCAGTTCAGAAAACTTTTAATGACTAAATTACGAGTGTTACTGTTTGAGCAAATACACCAATCATGTGATGAGTTCATGGCCGGAAGAACAGGAAATCCCCTCCTCTCCTTTGCACTCTGCAGCAAAGACGCAGGGTGTCTTGCTCAAGGGTATTTCAGCACATTGTTTTGTTTTTTATGAAGGGAAAATCTTGAAATATGGTTTCTTTATTCATTACTCTGTGATTCTGTGTTTTTATCTCTACTTACTGGGGGGTTTACTTCAATAAACCCTTTTTTGTCTCCCTCTGTGACAGACTGAGCTGCTGGCCTCCCTGATCTCCCTGTACACACTAGTTCACAGTGGCCTCTCCACAGCTCCACAGCCCCCTCCACACCTCACCGCTGGCAAGCTGTCGAAGGTCTGCCCGCACAAGGTGAAAACAACAGCCAAAATCTGCCTTGTATGAAAAAGACATACAGTATATATTAGACAAGCAAAACTTCAATTATCCCTCTGCTTGTCAGTGTGGCCAATCCATTTCTGTCCTCTTCCTGTGTCCAGGTGGTGTGCGGCTCTAAGTACTTGGTGAGAG
This sequence comes from Epinephelus awoara, assembly GCA_035609425.1. Classification (NCBI taxonomy): domain Eukaryota; kingdom Metazoa; phylum Chordata; class Actinopteri; order Perciformes; family Serranidae; genus Epinephelus; species Epinephelus awoara. Next base: position 21,375,059 of record CM069299.1, read on the forward strand.
GAGAGACAGCTCGGGACCATGTAGACCTGCTGCTGTCCTCCCGCTACTGGCCCCCAGTCTATGTCAGCGACTGTGCCCGTCAGGTGGCGCTCTGTGCTGACATGCATTACCCAGAACTGGCAACCCAGATGTGGGGCAGGAACCAAGGCTGCTTCTCTGACCCTTTTGAAAAGCCAGAGGTGAGTGATTTGAAATTTAATCCAGTCGTCTATCAAGGAACTCACATGTGTGCAGGTTAGAATTCAAAATTAAAAGAATCAAGAAAAGAATCAAGGCCTGATCAGTATATTTTGATCATAGAAAATTCTACATATGTTCACTAAGGATGTTCCTAATGACTAATTTCCCAGACATTTTAAAATTTGGAGTAGTTGACAACTCCAAAAGTAAGAAAAGACTCAGCAGTCAAAAAGTAGTGAAATTTGATTTAGAGGGTTAAACATTGTTTAAAAAAATATTGCATATATTATAAGAGCCATTGAAATTGTTAATCACATTTTAAATAATCAAATTGTGTTTTAAATGTTGCTAAAATGCTGCAGTCACATAAAATAATATTATTTCTAGTAAAACGTCTTAATAACTGATTAGTATTTCAATCAGGAGAGACTTAATTTACAGTGAACAATAATTCATTACATAATTAAGATAAATAGTGAACAGTTCCTTGGTGATTAGACAGCATTTTGACATAATATATTTAGGGTGAAAGGATGCCATGTTTAGTTAAGGAATATTCCCCCTCAATGGAGTCTTGATCATGGTGGTTGGCTGAAGGTGAGAATGATGGGAGGCTCATCCTGAAATGACAACTGACAGCAGCAAAGGGAGGAACAATTTTGAAATGTGGCAGCAATGATATGATTGGCTCAGGAAGAGGAATGAAGAGTGACTTTAAAATGGAAAATTTAGAATTTTCTGTCTCTCAGTTTATTCTGAAAGTAAAATTACCCCAGGTTTTGGGGGTTTTTTTGTATTGTCGTGTAATAAAGAGACTCCAAACACATAGGATTGGACATAAGAGGGATTGCCCACAAGAAAGCCAAAGAATTGGTGCATCATGACAACTTATAGTCTCTGACGAACAAGCACTGTTGGTACAGTCGGTGTTTTCCGTTGCTTAAATTGTTCTTACAAACATTAGTTTAAAAACATCCGTGGTCATTTAGAGTTAGACCGGCCAATTCAGCTTCAGTAAGGTTTCAGTCTTGTTCTATGGATTTTAATACTCAGCCTCAGAACGGATGTGTACAGTATACTAAATCACAAGTGAAGCCTGTCATACAGTGCATCTGTTTATATCAAGAAAACTGGATGTCTTATATATACCGTATACATCAGGGGCTCCCAAACTTTTTCAGCACAAGACCCAAAAGTGATATTTGGTGTCTTCCCGGGATCCAAACTTACAAAATTACATCATGAATTGCCATAACATCTACTTTTATGGGCTACTGATGAACACAACAACAAACTGATGTATTTGAAATGTAAAAATGTGTGATACGTTGCCTTTGAATGCCTAGAACATCCTGACAGAGAGGATATTATCATTAAATATAGCCACTCTCACTTGTCACACACACATTTGGAATTTGACATTTGCCACCATGAAAGTTGACACATGCAGATTTAACTAATATGAACGTAACACACACATTACTGACTCTTTCACCATCATAATAATGTTGAATAAGTGCACTTCACTGCCTATTCCACATCAGGGACAGGCCCTCAAGTCAGGGACGTGATGTCATAATGTCAGCTGCAGCTCATGAAATAATAACAGGTAATTTTAGCTAGCTAGCAACACACTAGTCACCAACAGACACACAAAACAAACAGTTCAAATGCTACACAAATCAACATGTGACTGACTTACTTTTCTGCTGTCAAAACACTGTCTCTTTAAATCTCTTCCCTGCACAGGAATAATCATTTTGACTTGCTCCAGTGCTGAAAATGCCTCCGTCCATTTTTTTCATTTTTAAGTTCTCATGATTTGGCTCCTCTCCACATAAAACACACTGAGGCCTCTCTGCATTTCACATTTACAAACTCCTTTTATGTCCGTGTCGACATCATGCACGCGATCGAGAGTGAGGGAATCACAGAAGTCACACTCAACGTAAACTCAGCCAGAGACCGTGAACATGTTTTCAGGTCAAAGTTCATGTGAAGAGAAAGACAGAGTAAACATCTGGACTGAGCAGACCACCATAGCAAAAAAGAACACTCCTTTTCTATTTTAGAATTCACATATTGTTGGTGCGCACTTTACTCTGCCTTTTCGGACCCAATAAAAACGGGTTGGGCAAGACTATTAGATATATTTGTTTGATAAAAGCTCATGTGTATTGCACCCTCAGACAACCTCTGTTCTTTGTCTTTAGTTTGTGTCATGTGCTGAGCTGCAAGACCAGCCGTACAGCGCTGACCTGTCGCTGGTAGCAGAGAACCAGCAGGTCCACCCCATCACCAAATCATCTTGTTGCTGGCTGGTTCATCCTCCTGGAGCAGCCCAGGAGCCTCCTGCTCCTCCCTCAGAGCACCACTCGATGTCCCTCTGCAAAGATCTGGAGCCCTACGTCAGCCTGGTGGCTGAGCTGGAGAAAGAAAGGGAAGAGGACGACGAGGGGGCAGAACAGAAAGAGCAGACAGACAAAGCTGAGAGTGACTCCGCAGAGAGCTCAGACGACTGTTACTCTGTGAGCCGTGTGCGGCGGCAGCCTGTGGTTTTCAACAACACAGCTTATTACTACCTTTACAACCGTCTGGTAGATTTTCTGACCAGCAGAGACATTGTGAGCCAGCAGATCAACGAAGTGGTGAAGGCCTGCCAGCCTGGGGAGGTAGTGATCAGGGATGCTCTGTACCGACTGGGAGTGGCACAGATCAACACAGAGAAAGAGGAGGATGAAGGAAGCGGGGTGCAGGGACAGACACAAGAGGCAGGGACAGAGACGTATGAGGTTGTGCTTCCTGAGTAGAAATGCTCAGGGTGGACAATCAGCATGCAGGCAGAGGGATGGACTGAATGTAAACATGGCTGCACCTAAAGACAGGAGTGCAGCCATCAGGAGAGATGGAAGTGCTACCAGAAGTATCAAAGAATATGGGGGCAACACAGTGCTAACCATAACTCAGTGTTGGAAAGTACTTTACCGTTATATTAGCCTGTACAACAGCACATAATAACAGCTATACATTGTTTTACTGATGTGAGGAAGTAGACTGAATACTGAAAAAAATGGGCTGAATTTTGCCAAAATGGACCTTAACGTAGGTGATGGGATGTCACTGGTGTTTACTGTGAACATATAAAAAACAAAATTGCAGATTACAGTATACGCAGTCATATTCTAACCATCTCTAACCACAGTTAACAGTCAGTGTGAGAGTTTACAGGAGTCAAGATGATGGAGAATGAATTTCAGACCTATTCTTTTAAAGGACTAAAAGAATGTAATATTTTTGTTTTTTCACCAGTAGGGTGCTAAGAGTTAAAGAAGTGTAGAGGTGTGTAAGGGCGATCTTTTCTGTGACTGAAAGAATGTAAAGAAGATTTTAATAACTTAGCCAATTCAAGCCTAAATGTATATATTTAACCATGAATGCTGTGTTGTATTTATTTCCCTTTTATGTCCAGAGACATTTCTGCTTTTCATTTTTACACTCTTACCTCTCCCCTGCCACATGTTGCCTTTTAGACTGACGTTTGCTTATGAAAAGTGATGATAATTGTCGACTGTGCTGAGTCATGATGTGGTGATGGACCTTGCGGCCTTTGCTTTATTTCGGATTTCATTTTTTCTTCAAGGAAACACACAGTTTTTTGTCTTATTCCTGTCAACTGATCAGCAGTCAGCCTTTAAAAACGAGCTCTGTAGATCTGCCTGCATGAGGTGCGTCAGAGAGATTACTTTTTGTCACCAATGCTTTACTTCGCAATTAAGACAAGACTTTTATGAAGCATTAAGGCTGTCTAAGTGGTTGAAAATAGGTTCATTTGTCAAAACTTCAAGTGTTCAACGGGGACACCTGTTGATCAGAGCACATCGCAGCAGCCAGGAGTTCTGTAGATAAAGAAAATATTGTGACAGCTGACACAGTTATGTCCTGTAAGTGAAACTGCTGATGTAACAAGTAAAATAAATGAATGATTTTGCAGCTCTGGTCATCTTTACTGTCAAAAAGCCTTCCTGAATCATGAGGTTAATGGTCAACAAGCAATTGATTTCAGTTGCGGGGATAGGTAAAATCAGCAAACCTGGGGTGCCCAGTGGCTTAGCAGGAAGAGCAGGCGTCCCATAAATGAAGGCAATGCCCTTGCCACAGCAGCTGTGGGTTCAACTTAAGCCTGCGGCGCTCTGCTGCATGTCATCCCCTCTCTCTCTCTCCCTTTCATGTTTAGACTATCTGATCCAATAAAGGCAAAAAAAGGCCTAAAAATCAGCAAACTTGTTTATATCTCTTGTCATTTTCCAACCCAGTCTCACTCCAAAATCGTCAAAATCCAGCATCCAGCGCTTAGACAGTGACTTGCAACATTAGACACTGATGAAAAAAACGTTGGCTGGTCGCCGTTCTAGTTCAAAGCCACTCGGTGGCGTCGGGGAAACATGGCGAGTCAAGAATAAAAGTTATAATACTTAGAAGACCAAGACTTTTACTTAAGAGAGTGGTGTTTGTGTCCCTTAAGATAATTAAGCTTAACCCTGTTCTTTTCTCCTAAACCTAACCACGTGTTTTTGTTGCCTAAACCCAACCATGTGCGTTAGTTGTTGGTAGAAAAAAAGACGACAATTAATGTTGTTGTACTGAGGTAGTGCTTTTATTTTGAAAGAGACTGCATGAAAACATTGAATTTCCTGTGAAAACAGAAGTGTATTTTGAAGCAAGACAATGCATGTAACAGGCACTCAGGGTACCTTTCACATCGTATGTAGATGTGGAAGGTCCATGACCAAATGTCAATATCTTTACACATGAACTGATTGAGGCCACGATAGGCCGACAACTCCAGTGTTCTGCTACGTAAAATTACTGTTTTTGTCAATGGAATCTGGTGGTTGCTTTAACTTATTCTTATTAAGTGAATGTTGAATGCAAAATGTAATGGCTATAGACTAATGACACCATCAGCATCTCTCTCCTCCTGGAAGACAAAGGCTCCATTTACGGCACAAAGGAAGGAAGCAACGAGGGCACAACCTAAACAGGAAGAGGACAGTGCTTCTGTTTTCCTGGGCAGCTATCGACAGCTATCACCAGATAACAGAGTATCAATATAAGTTCTCTGTCATTACTATCTCCATGCGCCCCCAGGCTTCTTTTTACTGGCCTCTGACAACAAATCCTCTTCTATAACTTGTCAGAGGTGGTAGGCAGTGGAGAGACACAACCTTATGTCAGCTACAACAGACATCTGTAAGGGTTTGTATCATAACCACCCACCAGAATTACTACAAAGCTTGTAACAGTCATGTGGCAAGAAAAGAGGCTTTAAATGTCATCAATGTCATGGTTATTTTGTGTGAGTGATAAAGCTCCAAATTATGTAAAGAGTAGGACAGATTTTTTTGTGTGTTTGGTTTTTTTTTTTCTTAGCCTGAACTCTTTGTACTAACCCGTTTTTTTTACACACCGCTTCTAATTGTGTGGTTTTTCCCCTCATGCAAAGTCGAAGGTTGTGGATATATAGGCCGCTGTATAAAGGGCTGAGAGGGCAAATTATTCCACGAAGTTTCAAAGAGAAATATTGTGTTTAGTAGTCAATAGTCAATAACATGGCTGTAGTCAATATTCTTTGTATAATAATGTTTTGCATGCAAAATTGCCTCTTAAATCTGCTGCAACATTACAAAACTGGCCGTTTTTCTAATGAGTACTCTGGCTTTATTTATTTTAATGTTTTAGAACATTTCATCTTTGTATTTACTCAGAGCAAGGAAGAACTGACCTGAAAAAACTTCAACAGGTCTGTTTGATGGAATTTACATTAGTCTAATAAATACCAATACCAATACGACGACACAACAGGACTTTTACCGTGAAAATCTTGACTAAAAGTGCGATTGAGCTCATTATTTATGCTTTACATTCCTGAAAAACAAAATATTCTGTGCAGTAACAAGAAACTTATCGAGGACATTCACCAAGGAAAAGCCCAGGGCTTCATTAAAGAAAAATATCATAACTGCTTGTCCTATTTTAAGTTTCAAAGATAGGAAAACACTTTTTTTCCGATTTCAACAGGAAAACTAAACTCATGGTTGTGTCCTCTCCTGTCTCAGACCTCCTTTCTTATCTTAAGTCTTAAATCTGTGCTCATCCTATCATGACTGTATCTTTGATTCGAAAGTGCTTATAAGAGTCGAAGGAATTAGTCTTGTCATTAGAGGACGTTAATCAAATTCAAAATCAGTTGTTAATTTTTTGAATTATTGATCATTATTATCAATCAATCAATTCAATCAATTTTATTTATAAAGCCCAATATCACAAATCACAATTTGCCTCACAGGGCTTTACAGCATACGACACCCCTCCCAACTGATTAATGCAGTCATTAATCGGTTGTCTTGGCAGTCGATATATGAGCAACTCTGCAACTTTAGTGATGCAACACACACAAATTAAATGATAGATCAGTCATTATTTTTATTTTCTAAAAAGCAGCATGTTATGTGTAGGTTTTGTTTCGCTGGAGGACGGTCAGCGACACTGAGGAGACTGGAAAAAAAGAAGAAATCAAGGTAAATTTTTGTTAAATCAAGAATATGTTTATTGGCTTTCATTTCCAAGCAGCACATATTTTCTTTGATTACAAAAACAATAAGATAGACAACATTTTATATTTTGTATTTTGTGTATATTTAATGCAAATGCTAAATCAGACATCAGCAAGGTAACATATCATGAGATGTCTTTAAATCTGAGACAACATTTAATCCCCACCAGTCATTTCCTTTTATTTGTTCACTGTGACAGAAAAACAAAAAAAAAACCCTACAAAATAAATGTAACTGTAATCAGTTACAGTTACTGAGAAAAAATAAGTTGGCTAATTTAATTAATGTGACTATCAAACTGTTGTTCATTACAAAGGGGTTAAATTTAAGTATATTCAGTAAAAGGTTAATATGTAGAATATAACCTATTACATTTCAAAAGTACCCTTCCCAACACTGGGTTTAAAAATAATAACGACAGTGTTATATTACTGACAATTTTGTATCGTTACATTTCCCAAAATATGTATTAGATTTTCTAAAAGTTTCCAAACCAAGAGAGACCGCAGTTGAATGAATGACCCAAATATCTATATATACGTGGCCTGGACAATTTAAAGTGTCATCATCATACTGTTTGTGTTGCCACTCAGTCATTTTACTGAAGTGTTCATGTTGTTCCCCATTCACTGCCGCACAGACCCAACAACAGTGCTGCTGTCCTTTGTGACAGTTATTCTGAATTACGGCAGAGTATACTATGTCATCCTACTTTAGGAAAATTACAGTTCTTTAATAGCTAAACCCCATCCTAAGATAAGATGCAGGATACGTTTGTCATCCTAAACTTGAGAAAAGAGAGGATTTCAGATTTAGGATGTTTCTTAAGGAGGCTTCAGGAATGTGTTTGTGGTGATGCTCATAAGATCATTGAAATAACAAGTGATCTTTTTTCTGACAAAGAAGAAGTTACAAGGAGACATTAAAGTCTGAGGCAAGTGAAGGAAAGAATAGAGGAGGACACTTGCAAAGCAACAAAAGCACTGTGGAGGTTGTTACATTTAAATCAGTTCAGTAACATCCAGTGTTGGGCCAATTACAAAATAAATGTAACTGTAACTGACAGTCTCTCCTTGGCTCTGACTTCCCTATGCTTTTTTCTACTTCTTTATCCTACTCCCACTCGTACGGCACTGTTACCCCCACTAATAGTCTCAAGCATATGCATCAGGGATTGTAACATCTGGTTCCAAGATGAACTGTTAAAGTTACTGAGAAAAAAAAGTAATTAAATTACAAATACTGATCAAAATTACAACAACAAGTTACATCCAAATCTTTTCTTTTCAGTAGAAAGTTTATATGTAGAATAAAACATTCATTCTGTTTCTCTGGATCTTCTCCTGTGCAGTAATACCTTCTTTTGGCGTCATCTATTTCTGAACATTTTTCAGCTTTATTGCCCAGTGTATAACATTTGTTAGAAAAGCAATCAAAAAGTAGTCAAATGTGATACATGGCATTGATGAAGTAATAAAAATAGATACATGACTTACTGTATTTATAACAGGGTAACTCTGTAACCTATCACATTTCAAAGTAACCTGTCCAACACTGTGAATATCTCAGTTTCTTGACAGACAACCGAACAAAGACGTCACAGTGTACCTCAGAAAGTCTGGCAGCACATAATGGAGTATGATTTCAGCTGAAACCTCACAAAGGAGGGATAGCATGTAGACTTTCTGGTGGGGATGAATACTTCCCTACAAAGTTTTCAGAGTTGTGCAATGTTGACAGATACTGTGGGAAATGTTCCAGAGGAAATGCAGATTGGACGTGATCCAGAACAACAAAAATAGGAAGTGAGGAGAGAGGAACTTAAAGGCAGCACAGTTTCTATCAGCTCAGTGAGGTACAACAAAGAAAAACGTAGTTTAGAAATATCTGGCACCATATCATCATCTCGGCAGCATATAAAAAACTCTACAGTCCGAAGTTCAATGGTAAAGCTTCGTTCAAAGCATTTTCCAGTGATTTAATTTGCAGCTTTTGCATTGATTATCTCATTTGCACACAAATAAAAACAACATGGACATATTGATGTACTATCTATTCTACATTCCAGCGAAAATAAAGATAATTCTTGATTTACATCATGAGATATGTACATTATCAGACATCTCACTCTTGTTTCATTCAGATGCAAGCACATTTAAAATGCCTGAAGTCACACAAATATGCAGTCTGTATCTCTCACATAGCTTATATATCATTCTGAAATCTTCAAACAGTTGGCAGTGTAGGCTGACTGCTACATACAGACATAAATGAAGCTTACATCCTAATAATCGTCTAACTCTACAGAAAATGAGAAGATTAAGTCGTGCCATGCAAAAAAAAAAAAAGAAAAAAGAAACTTTCACATTGTCAGACATGAATCATTGTTCATCTGATCCATAAGGGATCCACAGATTTCCCTGCTCAATTCATTTGTATTCGCTGCTCCTAAATCACACTGACCGCTGCTTAATTAATTAGATGGAAGTGGAACAATCACATGTTGCGACTGACAGCTGGTGTTAAGTGTGTCACAAGAGATACAGCCATGACCAAAGCACAAAGACGGAAACAACGTGGTCAGTCTTTGCCTCCTCCACGCTTGATTTAGCGTGTTTAAAACAGGGAAAAACACTCGCACTGTTTAGATGTTTAATTAAGGTGATGTGGGAATAAAACCCAACTTGTCTGGAGCACATGAAGATAAGAAGTCACAATGTGGTTGTTGTTGTGGACGCAGTGTTTGTGACTTTTGGGTTGCTTCCTCTGAGAAAGCATACATGCAATGAAATGATGAGAAGGAAGTGAACCTGCTGACAAAAAAATCTCTACAAAAACATTCACTGTCACAGCAATAATAATAAAAAAAAAAGAAAAAGTAATAAACACAGAGTTTATAATAAGAAAATAAGAAATGACAAAAAGATTCTCCTTTAGATAACAGATTATACCTCAAATACATATCAGAAGGAGTGAGAGACAGTACGTGAGGGGGTAACATTTAGGATAAGGTACAGCTTTGGATGCTTTCGCGGTCTGTTGACATGTTTCCTCCTTTCATGTCTGCAGTCAGTGTCATTAGACGTGGCAATTTGTAGTCATGGTCTGCAAAGAAGCAAGTCACATGCTTGCTGCAGCTGCTTGTCTGTCTGGCGAGCAGGCACAACAGGCAAAAAATAGCTGTGAAGGCGACTCTCTGCGACTGTCTGGCGGTTAGAACAAGCAGTGGTACTCTGGCCACGAGCCACAGCTGATAGTGCTTTCCTGATGCTTGTTGATGAGTGATTGATTCACTGGTTGATCGGCGGCTTAGGGCGATCAACAAAACTGGTAGTTGTTGGTCTTCATCAGAGGCTGCTCCTCTTCCTCGTGGTCACAAGACTGGTCACAGGGCCCGTCGCAGCACTTGGGTTCATCACACACTTCACCCTCAGTGACCTGCTGCTGCACATTCTGGTAGATTAGCTGTGGAGAGGCAGCGTTCAGACGATGAGAGTTGATCCAAGAAAGCCAAATCTCAGCTAACATTTATAAGTTATTGCATTCAAACACTATATCGGCTGGTCTAAAAATATCCGTGTATCTTCCCTGGGAACAGCACCCAAGTCAGATTCAATTAATTTGATTTGTTTCACAGCTAAATCTGTTTGTCTGTGAGAATTAAATATAAAAAAGGAGGGTGTCCTGAGGACATTTGGGCTGGAGCATCACATGTTTTTGCTCCATTGGCAGTTCTGGTAAAGCCAGAGTGGTGTCACTGAACTCTGCTTCAAGTTCACACACTGCTGCAAAAACGCTATTCCTCCCATTCATTTTAATTTGGATTTAACTGCAGAGGTGGGGCTGTGCACATATTCAACTTTTGGAGGAAAGCTGACCTCAAGCTGCGGTGGCAAATTATGAAACCGGCGATCAGACTGCAAGACACCTGCAGTCCACTGGAAGCAAATTTATTTTTCAAAGGATGGTGAAGGCATGGCCAACCTTACTCTGCCTCTGATTAGATTACCCTGACATTTTTACCCTAACCAACGAAGGCAACGAGCACTAGCCAATGAGAGGGAGAGGAAGATGTGTTATGCCTTTGCCATCCTAGAAAAGGAAATTAGCCAATAGGAGCAAGTAATACAGCCTCTTTCTAGTGTTTAATATGATCATGAGGAAAAACAGAAATAACTTGTGAGTGCTATCTTACAAAGGTGAGCTCTTGCCTTGGTTGTGTGTGTGATGTGTGTCTTTTTTTGTGGCAGTGAACATACTACAGAAGTGGTAATCAAAAGGAATTCTACAGATCTTTTAAGCCAGCATAAACAAACTCACAGAAGACAAATCGTCTCTGCAATGGGGAGCTTTTTATAGTTGGTCTCCACCCTCCACTCCACCACAAATGGGTCATCCAAGTGACACTGCCTCAACACCTGATTGTGTGTAGATGCTGCCTTTCTCACCTGTTCGAGCTCAAGTTGGTCCCCGAGTAGTCTTTCTATCATCTGACTGATCTTGCTAAACGTTGGACGCTCTGTCGGCTCCAGATTCCAGCACATCTTCATGATCATGTAGCTGAAACAAAAGTGAATCACACTTACACAACAGATTTGTTTCAGAGACATTTTCTGGACAAAAAAGACATTGATATATACATTTCAAGGGGGGTTATATCCCAAACTGTGTGTTCCCTTTTTACAGATTAAACTTTGTAAAATCAGGAAATGGTATAAAGCCAAATTGGACAAATAAGAAGAGGCTTATGGAGGTGGTGACGCAGTTTGATGAGAGAAACCCGTTCATAAGCAGTCCTGCCCCTCCAGTCTCATTTTGCTGCCGTGAAATAACAGTTACATGGCTTCCTAGCTTTGAGATCATGTGGCTAACAGGCAGAACTGAGGCCTGACACACAGCAGAACAACAGATGATTAGGCCCTGACTCAGATTCAGTCCCCTCTGTTTCCACAGTTATTCCGGGTGGTGTGACAGCCACGCCAAATCAGCACACACAGATGTGAAGGCCCTCTGAGATACTGTGAAAAACCACTCTTTTCATTTTCTCATTTCGCCTTGTTAAGTTTGGAGTCTAGGCCTGTTTTGTTTTGATGTTATAAGATAACCCGAAGCAAGTAAATCAACATCAGGAATAATGAGAGCGCTTCATGAGGTTACCTCATGTGTCAGTTATTTCAGATGTTAGATAGAGCGGAAGACTGGCTAAGAAAAAAGGGAGCTTTGTTCTGTCGTGGTGAGCATTTTGGAAGCATGATATTTGAACCATCCATTGCTGAAGTCAACTTGAGATCAACTATTTTTTATAAAGGAGTCATTATTAAAGCTTTTATCAACTTTAATTTTACCAGTTGCTCCTGCTGTTCCTCAGTGTCTTTCCAGCTGATAAAAAGAGATTTTTTCTATTGACTCAATTGTGAAACCCCTGCTGATAGTCACCTGATACTCCAGTAAAACTCAACTGATAATCAGATGACAGCATTAACATTGGCAGGACGAGTTTAAGTGTCAGTGCTGCAGGGGGAAAAAGCAGCAGTGACCCATCTTTTTATGAAGCAAATTTTATGGTGCTGAGGGACTTACATCTCAGCCGGGGCAAAGTTCGGCTGACACATCTGGTAGCCACGCTTCACCATCTTGTAGAACCTGGAGTCCACAGCCACACTGGGGTAAGGACTCTTGCCTAATAGAGAATAATATACAGTAAGTTCAGCAGGCAAATCAGGAAATAATTACGTGTGTATTTGTAGTGTGCATATGCACATGCTCTAACCCAAAGAGAAGATCTCCCACAGGAGGATGCCGTAGGACCAGACGTCACTCTGGATGGTGTAGATGCAGTCAAAGATGCTCTCTGGAGCCATCCACTTCACTGGCAGACGGGCCTTCACACACAATGTAAAAAACACAAGAAGTGTTTTTTTAATGTAGTCTGTAACTTGATTTAAGTGACGCAAATGTCAGCTCTATTCCAGCTTACATTGCCCTTCACCACGTAGTTGGAGTCATTCATGATGTCACGCGCCAGGCCAAAGTCACATATCTTGGCCTCTCTGCGATCAGTCAAGAGGACATTCCTTGCAGCCACGTCTCTGTGAATGCACTGCACACACACAAATACAAATACACACACAGGCAATTTGTCTCTGGTTGTAGTCAAAAAACAATAACATCACTGGAGTGTATCTGAATGTAGCATGAAGAAGTATGGGCAAAACCATTGACAAACTATGACGATGAGTAAATATGGAGAGTGTAATTGGGAAATACCCCTCATAGCCCCCTCATGAATGATTTCACACCCTGTATTCATCATATTCTATAAAAAGCGGTACTTTTTCATGCAGATTTGGTTGCGTTTTTTTCCTCAAATGCAGTTTGTTGTTTGGGTAATTCCTAGGGACATCACAGCAGCTAATTCTCACAGCAGTATTATCTGTTTTATATCCTTTAAAGTGGTAAAATCACTCACGTTCTTGGCCGCAAGAAACTCAAGGCCCTGGGCCACTTGGTAGGAGAATCTCAGCAAGTCATCAATGTCCAGAGGCCATTCACCAGTCTCACTGCACACACAGTCTGGACAAGAATCAGACGGGAGTTATGTCAGTAACGCCCAGAGTCAATAAAGCAAAGAGGATTTCATTAGCGTGCTCCTGCTTGATGACCAAAGTTCTGTGAACATAAACTGGGATTGGGTGAGGGAGCTTTTCACCTGGTAAAGATTCTGTATTTGGCAGCTGGCTGGGTCTCATCTCTAAGTAGCTGCTTGAAGTTGTGCTAGAGATCCCGCTGTCACTGTTGAAAGGAGCAAAACAAGAGGAGAAGGATTGAGCAGGAATTAGAGATTTAAAGTATCTCACAAATCCTTCAGACTGCATCTGTTCAGTTGACGCACCTTCTGATGAACTGTTTCTGACTGCAGATGTTCTTGTAGTCATTACAGTCCTCCGTAATATTGGGAATGTTCATGACAAAGTTCTCAAACGTCTCTGCCTTCTGGCGAAGGAAGTTCAGGAGATCGCCCAGGCTGCAGTACTCTGTGATCACAAGCACTGGCCCTGATGAGGAGACAGACGCATCATGTTACAACCCTTTCAACAAAGAAAACCAGGTTGCATGCAAATTATTAGATTTTCTATGGACTAGGCGGCTTTCATAACCATGTGTTTACTGTATCCTGCTTCAATCCGAGACAAACACAAGATGCTGTCTGACCTCCATAGGTGCATGCTCCCAGGAGATTGACGATGTTCTTGTGGTGTCCCAGGTGACTCAGGATCTTCAGCTCTGACATCAGAGCTTCCCTCTCATCTGAATGAGCACTGGCTGCAGAGACACAACGCACATTGTCGTCATATTATCATCCTACCTGATCATGCGCAGCAAATGATTTAGGATCACACACAAGTGACATTTTCTTTGGTACATTTTCACTCACCAGTCACTCTCACGTAAAAGCAAACTCTCCATTTAATCTAACATATTAACATGTGCTCACCTTTTAACATCTTCACAGCTACGCGCAAAACATCATCATCCTTTCCCAGGCCATAGGCTGTGGCCTCAACGACCTTTCCGAAAGCTCCTGCACCCAGGATCTTACCTGGTCGGACAGAAAAATACAGCAACAAAGCGTGTTATTTACAGTCACATTTCAGATCATTTTCTTTTTCAGTTCTTTTCTTATTCTATTTCTCTGGAGCACTAAAAGTGTTTAAGAGTGCGTCCATCTGAATTTATCTCAATTTAGGATAACATGGTGCAGACCTAGCTTCAGCTTGTCTCTTGGGAATTCCCACTTCTCATTGTAAGGCAGCTGAGTGGGGTCAATAAACGTGTAGTTGTTTCCATCTCTTGCTTCAATGATCTGCCAACGGATCTCATACCTGGGTTTCTGAAGATGAAAATGGGAGCAAAAAGGAGGTAAACAACTTCGACGTGAACACACTGCATCTAAGTAGCCCTTCTTCTGTGGAAATATTTGAATGTCTAAATAACAGAGGTGGTTTTGCAAGTCTCAAGTGGGTCTAAAGTCTTAACATTTAAGTCCTGAGTCAAGTTTCAAGTCCTAAACTTTGAGGTTCAAGTCCCGAGCAAGCGCTCTTCACCAAAAGTAATGCACTCATTTTTTTGTTAAAACAAGTCTGATGAAAAGTTACTTAGTGATTTAGCTGACATTAGCTTAGCATTAGCTCCCTGACTATGTTCATATTAGTCTCGACTCAGCCAACAGTTATTCTTGCAACTTCAAAAGTCAAACAAAGCTGGAAGTTGTTGCATCATTTGTCATTTTCGTCCTGCACATTTTGCATTCTGTTAACTGTTATTTGTAGATCACCAGTGCGTGCATGGTTGTTCTGCGTTAACAAAAGTAACCTTACTGTATGGGGTCATTCTTTCCAACTAGTGCACAGTAATGTAATATTAGTTTTTCAAGTTTCTCTCCTGTGACATGAATGAGTGGTGTTGGTGATAGTTGGAGGAAGGTATCAAGCATTTCAAATCAAAAAGCTCAAGTCCAAGTGAAGTCACGAGTCATTGGTGTTAAAGTCAAAGTCAGTAAGTGCACCTCACCTGCTTATATTTGTATAACAGAAAAACCAGAAGCAGAAGGAGGATGGTCAGGATGCCTGCTGCTCCAGTCAAGGTGGAAGTGAAGAGTTTGTCTGCACAATCAGAGAGAGATCAGTATTAACTCATTATTTAATTTGAATGGACTGACTGTGTGTCATGCATCTGGTGTTTTGTAACGTCCCTCTGTGGATTTTGTTTACTGTTTGCAACGTTGAGCTCCACAAAAGGAAACAACAGAGTGACACAGTTTTATAACAACTACAAAGGGATCTACTGACCATGACAACACAGTGTCATAAACATTAGATTTGGTTTGAGCGCCATGTGACTGAGCGACAGCAAACTGGGAAGTACAGCACTTGTGATCACATCTGGAAAAATCAACAAATGATAATCAAATGATGCTCACCGGAAACCTCCATGGCAAATGTGTCGCTGCTGACGCCGACGAGGTTGAAAGCCACACACTCGACTGTCATCCTGCGGCTCGAGGGCCCCACGGTGAGGACGCTCTCCACCTCCACGGCCCCGTACTCCTCCCTCTGGATCTCCACTGTGGGAGCCTGGAGAGGGATGGCCATCTGCAGCCCTGAGGTGTTCTCATTGCACCTGCCTCGTTGCAAAACACATACAGTCAGACAGAAGCTACACTGATATGGGTGAAAGTTGTGGTTCAATGGCTTCAATTTGAAGCACAACACCGTACTTAATGATGACATTTTTCTGACTTCTGTTCCCTGTGCAGTGATACTCACGTAGGCCGTATCCCAAGACACTGGTACCAGATGATTCTGGGAGCAGGATAGCCAAATGAAGTGCAAGTGAGTGTGGTTATGTTTTCCCATCTCACCACAGCAACAGGTCTCTCTGCCAGTGAGGAGAAAAATATTGTAAGAAAGCAAGGATCAGATTTTAACAAAACATTTCCCTTTCACTTGAGATAACGTAACCATGCCGCAACAGCTCCATGAACATATTTACTGATTTGATTTCTGTTTACTGTGTCACTTACGATACATTTGGACTTGGAATGTGATGGATGCATTGGTCAAGTTGTTCTTGGCGTAGAAGGTGTATTGTCCCTGCTCCTGCGCATTCATTCTCTTCAGCTGCAGAGAAGCATGGTATCTAAAAAAAAAATAAACCCCAAAAGTTCTTTCTTTAAACTCAGAAAAAGAGGAATCCGACGTGACTAATTCTGAATTCAGACAGTTCCGATGTATCATCGCTGAGTACATCGGCAAATTAAAAAGAGAACGCCACTCTTCCCTTTAGCATGACCTGAGGAAATATTATGACCTTGGTGTTCCCTGTCAAATTCACACAAAATGCACCGACAGCATATTTTAAATCCAGAGTAGCTTCCCCTTCCTGTAGTACACTTTTTTAAACGTAAACTGTGCTGACATGTGAGAGCGATAAAATAGAGCAACCAGAGACCACTACAGAGAGTCCTCTCCTTTGTCACCAGCTCTCAGCCTCTGTGTTGTACCTGTTGTTGTAGCTGATGAGCTTGTGCTCCTGTGTGGACGTGTTCGGAGATGTTGGGGTGTGCCATCTGTGCTCTGTAATGCTGGGGTACGCCTCGATGAGCACGTTAAGCTCCAGATCTTCCCCCTCATTCACCTCCACTGAAAGACCCTTGTGGGCCAGCTTAGGGGACAGCTGGGGCAGCAGCCTGATGTAGGCCTTGTCTGTTGAGAAGAATTAAAACAGTTTGTTTTTAGTAGTTGATTAGGCTTTTTTAATGTGAGACGTAGCAAGAGCGATTACTGTTCTGTGGCTTACCTACAACCAGCAGGTATGTTGTTGAACTGTTCACCCCTGCTTCATTTGTGCCTGTGCAGGAAATGTTTCCTGTGTCTGCAAGATCCACAGCAGGGATGGTCAGTATGCTCTGAATGTCCAAGCGATTTTCTCCACTGGAGCGAACCCGCTCCTCTATCAAAGGTTTCTGAGGACAAGAAGAGTGAATAAAATCAGAGTTAAGAATATGATAATAATCAAGAAAACCCCCAAAGTGCCTCATACTGACCGACTTGGTGGTGTATTTCCAGGTGACATTGTAGTTGAAGTTGGGGTTATGTGTTGTGCAGCGAATCTTGAGTTCCTCCCCGACAATGCGCACATATTCCTCTGTCTCCAGGAGGACATATGGTGGGAAACGAAGCTCTAGAAAAGAGACAATCACACATGAGTATCAAACTTGATGCATGCATCACTTCAAATGACTCTAAAACAGCTTTCATCCCAAACAGCCAAGTGGCCTCACTCTGAATGACGTTGATGGAAAAGGCCTTGGAGGTCTTCTCCACTCCGTTGACCCTCGCTGTGCAGACATAGTCGGCGTTGAGGCTGGGGTGGAGCTTGTGGATGAGAATACCTCGGTGCCGGTAAACTGTGAAGTTCATCCCAGGGGGCACCGAGGTGCCGTTGTCCATGCGGAGGCCCAGGTCTGTGGCTTCTGGGTCAGTCAGCAGGCAGGGCAGCAGGTAGTCCTCACCCTCCTTCTTCACCACCCGCAGGGATGTGCTGCTGGTCCAGAACACACGGTTTGGATCTGATTAAAAAAAAAAGGGATGGAGGCAATTCATTAGGTCATAAAACAATTGTATAATGAGATTTACATTGATAAACAAGCATAGGGAAGTATAACCAGTGTGGACAGTGTGATCCATCCAAGCACTTACAACTCAACATTAGAAAGCTTGTCCTACAGTCCTTATCAGTCCGAGCTCACCTTTTACGTACACATGCACTGAGGAGGTCAGGTGCTGTAGCCCAGCAGCTGTGTAATAACACTTGTACGTTCCAGTGAATTCTGCAGAGGGATGTTCCACTTTCAAGGTGCGGGCTTTCCCGTTGCCCCTGGACACATAGCGTCTGTGTTTGGCTAGCCTCGTTTGCCAGTTTACAGGCCCGTCACCTTCACATCTCAGATCCAGGGGGGTCCCAGGTCTGACCACCACCTCAGAACTCCCCACCACCTTTGAGTTGAACTTAATCACCGGACGCCTCCATTCTGCTGAGAGGGAAAATATGAATTAATGAATACATTTATTGGTATTCTAGGCAATGGAAACACAATGTTAGAACAAATGAATCAAACTGGACTTTGTTGGTGAAGTTCTCAGAGAGTATTTTGTGTTCAATTCAAGACTTTGGTTCTGTTTCGGTCATTTAAAAAAAGAAAAACGGAGAAGCTCAGAGCTGTCTCGCCTGCACCATGATTCAGATCTATTTTAGAAGTAATCCCATGAATTCAGGAAACAGATTGAGGGCTTGGAGCCTGATAACATCCCTCAATCCCTCTCACTTCTGCTTTTTTTCCAATGTTGCTATCTTAACACTGGAGAAACAATAAATATGAAAAGCCTCACATCTGCTTCGTTGTATTTTTACTTCGGCCCTCATGTTAAATACCAAATATAAAAGAAGATGCACAGAATTTCAAGCATGGATAAGGGATTTGCGTATTTGGGGCATCTTTGAGGAAGCTCATGAAGCCCGTAACCCTGAGGGAGTTTTAGTGCTGATGAACAATGATCTCTTTGATGACTTTGTTGAGGATTTGGAAGTTGTAGAAACTCTGGGCAGTTCATTTAATTGTAGATTTTTTTAGTTTTTGGGTTGGACCTTTTTTGTAAAAACACCAGAGAGACTGACACGTCTTTCCCGTCAATCTGAAGCGTTTTTTCAGTAAGTGCTCAGTCTACGCTTTCGGTAAAGGTTATAAAAGTTTCCATTTAGAGGTTTGCGCTGTGTGTTTCTGAAGCTTGAAGCAGAACTGAGATTCCATGTTCAGCATTTTTGTTTCTATCCACCACAACACACAACATAATGTGGGAATGAAATACACTTTGAGACCAATCAGCGTTTCAGGTCAGGAAACCTCCTGATTGTCGGTGTGAACAGTCGCCGTTCCTGTTCAATCATCTAAATGAACTATTCATCCAACCTCAAAATGACCCCAATCGCACCTCATCCAGTAATCCACCAGGAAGCAAAACTAATTCATTCAGCCATTATTAAACCAAATAAACAGATGCTTTATGTGCTCTGATGCAAATACATGAAATTGTAATTTGATGCTTGGCGGGTGATATTCATTTACTATGTGCTGTTCAGAGCCGAACCAAACTGCAAAAAAAAAAATAGAGAAAGAGAGCGTGTGTTAGATCTCAGATGGAGCAGTGTTTCCCAGCTCATCTGAACTGACCACGAGTTTATGCCATGAAATGTACGATAAAAACCATTAGACCGGAATACACGAGAAGTCATGTTTGAGAATGCATTTTTAGAGGATTGTATAGTTGGTCAGAAGAAATATGTCCTTTACAGAACATATTCAATTCTGATTTTATTTGAGTTTAAAACTTTGATTTAATCCAAATCTTTTAGGGCTTTTTAAGCACTAAATTCTACATATTATTAGACTTTACATCTGTCAAATCAATATGAAAATTATAAAGAATATCACTTTTGTCTTTGTTTTAGTGTGAAAACAAGACACCAAACAAGACACTAAATGCACCGCAGCTGTAGATGTAGCAGTCAGTGTTTGTCAGGCCTTACCTGAGGCAGCGGAGGCCACAATCCCCAGCAGCAGAGCAAGGTAGGACTGCATCCTGGATCAACTCCAAACCTGCAGTTTGAATGTTGATGCGTGCGTGTGCCACAAAACACTCTTCTTTTGATCTGTGGTGTTCGAGAAAGAAATGAGAACCACCTCTTAAGTTGTGCTATCACTCATCCCCGTCATCAACTTCTCTTTTCTCACTGGTCAGAGAAGCGTTGCCCGTAAACACGAATCTGTGCTGAGGAACAATCTATTCAACTGTAATGTTTGTCTTCTTGAGTATACATTAAAATCAGAAAACAGACTAACAAATACTTTAAGGAAGCATTTCCTGATTACGGTGAGGAAACTGATAAGTCACTTCTCAAAATACAGCTTTATGGAAGCTCACTCGTTTATTTCAAATGTGCTCACCTGCTGATGTCTTCAAGTGAAAGAGGGGTATAATCACTTCCCTGGGTTGGATGTTTCCAGCATCCAAAGCTGACACACGAGTCCCTTCCTCCTGCTGTGTTTGTCTCTGCTCTTCTTCTCCTACTGCCTGTTTACAGTGTCTTCACCACAGAAGTCACACAGCAAACATGAAATCTTCCAGACAAGCAAGTGGTAGAGGGTGGAGGGAGTGTGTGTGTGTGTGTGTGTGTGTGTGTGTGTGTGTGTGTGTGTGTGTGTGTGTGTGTGTGTGTGTGTGTGTGTGTGTGTGTGTGTGTGTGTGTGAGAGAGAGAGAGGAGGCGGATCAGCAAATCACGCTCAACAAATTGATGAGCCAGTTCCAATTTGCAACAGAAAGGCACAATTCTCCCGAGACATCCGCTGAGGTGAGACTAATGTCCCCAGCACCACACGGCCATGGCTGCCAGGCTTTTGGTTGTGTGCACTCATGGAAGTCAAAAAGCTCTCAGAAATCCTAGGAATCACACAAAAGCACTAACAGATATGTAGAGTGAGATAGTAAGTTTGGATATATATAGCAGATGGGACCTGGAGATCCTTCAGGTAGATTCATACTGAAATCACTGAATGTGATTACACAAATGATGTTTGAAGCAAGGAATAAGCTGCTACCAGGCAGTATTAAAAATCTGTTCAGTGACCAAGAGGGGGGTTATAATCTAGTTTCAAAACTCAAAGTGTGCTCGCAAGAAATTATTTTGGAATTCAATATGTGGAGTTATGGAACAGTTTTATTGTGGAGCTCAAGCAATGTCTGAGCATACACCAAATCAAAATATGGTATAAAGACATCATATTCAGGAGGTACAGGGTTGAAGAAGGGTTAGACATCAGTTGTTTAAAGGGATTACTGCTTACGTTCTGTAATTGACAGTGTATTAATATATAAATATTTATTCATATATGGGTATGTGGGTACACACGCATGTATATACTGGCAGAATTACATATATTCATACTTTGTATAACTCATGTGTTCACTTATTAGATATACAAAGATCACAGGATAAGTTGATGAAGATATATATGTAATATAATTTTTTTTTGTAAAGACAAATTGGTATTTGGTAGTTTGGTATTTGGTAGTTTATACATGTAAGTCATGGGTAATTGGTCATTTATATTATGTTATATACTAAGACAGGTTTTTGTAAGATAGATATTTGGTAATTAATATGTTATGTGTTAATATTATATACATATATACATGTATATACATATACATGGGTTATTTTTGTGTGACAAAGTTTAAAGGTAGTAACAATTGTATATTTAGACTTGCGGAGAAGAGGTGGGATTTAATAAGTTTACACTTCCTCCCACTCCTTTTTGAATGTGTAAATCAAAGTAACTACACATTGCTTTTTATCATGCTTTTCATTATTTTTAATTACTACTTTCTTTCTGTCTGTCTGCTTGTTTGTATGTTCATGTCTTTTGTTGTTTTGTTTTGTTGTTACATGTTCAAAATAAATATGAATTATAAATGTGGAGGACAGAAACTGGCCACCAACATTATTAGACAATATTTGGTTGCATTTAATGTCAGCACAATGTCCAATGCCAACATCAATTTGACATAGAATTCTGACAGCAGATTACATTAATATGTTGTTGGTTTTAAGTTAAATCAAATGTCTTCAAAATGTCTCATGCTAACATCATCTTGATGTACAATATCCTCCTGAGACCCTGTGTCCTCATCATAGACTGTATAAAAATAGGTCCTCATATGAGGACATCACATTCTGGGTTTGCTGCACCTCACGCTTCATTCTACTTAATCTCTCAAGACAGATTCTGCAGTTTACATTGTTTTTTTTACTGATGGATTTCCAGATTGCATTCTACTCAACTTAGACCCGTTGTCCTCGTTCGCGGACACTTTTTTTGTGCCATCTAGTGACAGTAAGAGCATAATACACCAATCCATGTAGACACAAGATGGCAGCCATCTCTGCCAAGTCAGTCTGCAGCCGATCCCGACACAAAAGTGGACAAGGTACAAAATCTGAGTTCTAGTTGAAACTTGTTTATTTGTGATAAATAATGTTTGTAGTTTGATACGGCAACAAATTTGACCAATTTTAGCAACAGTAACAAGATAACATGCTGTTAATCAGGAAGTACTCATATAAAGACGTTGGGACTTTACTATTGTCTTGTTTGAGGACTTTGAGACTTTGTTATTGTTGACAGCGTTTCGTTTTTTACACTTATCGGGTCCTACTGATCCCAAAAGCTAGGATACATTAAAAAAAAAAAAGCATACCGAACAAAAGTTTGGGTCTCAGGACGATATCGACATTTAGTCATAACATATAGAGAACAAATCATTTGGACGTCCGGTGCCAGTTGGATAGCTTCATATTAGCCTACTGAGGCCACAAGGCATTATCCTGATTCTGGATTAGTGTTTTCAGCTGTTTAGTTTCAGTATCTTTGGCTGTTGTCAAAGAAGAAAAAATACATGTGCACAGAGTAGGGAAGCTCGATGAGACCATTTAAATTCATATAAAAGACTCACTCCCAGTGTTACTATGATAATACACATTTATTGTCACATTTACAACATATAAAATGTCACATATAAAAAATACATTTGTAAACGTTAAGGGAGCTTTGGTACCATAGCTTGTGATACAGTGATCATGTGCATTTTAAATTGCTACAGAAAATGACAAAGTGTATTTTCATATGGTGGACTATCGTCAACGCTATAATACTGACAGCTGAAACATTGTGTGAGTGGACGCTATACAGTGCAGCAGAAAACTAAAAGCATCATTCTTTACATGTACACATATGGCTATCTAGGTGTCATAAGCCCTTAGGATCGGCAAGCAACAAAAGCTGCGAGATAAAAATCTGTCAGTCTATACAAAGGCACTGATGTGTGCCATCTTGTGCTAAGGCAGTGATATGCTGTGTTTCGTTAGTTCACTCGAGTCACCTCTTGTCACAGAAACTGATTTACTGCAACAGCCACGTGTTTAGGTCAAAAGTTGATTCTCAGAGGAACTATTCCATCATTACTGTATAAGTACGTCTTCATCATGAATATCCACATTTTTCTAAATAAAGTGCAAGTCTGGCACAGAACTATGAATTAAATCTACATAAACAAGTATTCAAAATTCACAGACAACACATTTCATATAATCCTCACACACACAAAAAGAAAGAAAAGTGGAAGTGTCTGACGCTATGGCATATGTAACTAAAAAGAAAGTATCTGTCATAGTAAAACAGTGCATGTAGATTCTGTATTTCATAACCTGGAAATAACATTTTACAAAAATATTATAATTCAGTGAATACAGCTGTTGGTCGTACTTAGGTTTTAATTGAATTATTAACTTTCCATTATTGTGGTTTAGGACATAATGTTAATGATTCCCACTAATATGGGAATGGCATGTTTATTTTTATTTATTTGATGTATATTTGTGTGGTGTTTGTTTATATTGTTGTGTTAATCATTTTGTGTTATCAAAACAAATACATTTTCTCATTTAACAAAACAAAATAAAACAAATAATACCCGCTTTTCTAAAAATCTACTCTGGTTGTTAACAGTAAAGGGGGTAAGAACCAAAAAGAGGCACATGGCAAAATGTTTCTAAGATAAAAAAAAAAAAAAAAAGCACATATCTCATAAGGCCTCGTGGGTCTCTGGCTATGATAGAAAATACAGTTAACACATGTTTAGTTACTGTAAACTGATTCTATAGGCGAGTACCATATTTGTATTATGTCAAGCCTCCAATGAAAGACTGGATCATAACATGCTCGTTATTTGTAACCGTTTTGTAGTTTCAGAGGTACTAAGTTTGATTCAAATCTCAGAAGCAGGGCAAAACTTTTCGAGTGCTTAGTGGAAATACAAAGATTGCCTTCTCAGTCTCAATTTTGCTACATTCTTGTTTAATCACGCTCCTCTTTTCAGGCAGCTTAGAAAAAAAAAAAAAAACAATTCCCAGAAAAGAGGATGTTTTCTCAGGGTTTCTACATGTGGCTACAAGAAGCTGTCTTCTACCTCGGGCGTCCCGGAAGAGCCCAGCAGAGCGTCTCTCTCGCTGGTCTCCTCCAGCCTGTCCTCCTCTGGGAGGGTGTCAGCAGTGTCCTGCGACAGGGAGTCGGTCTCCTCCTCCAGAGCCAGAGAGCTGAGGGCAGGAAGACAAAACACAACTTCACACTGTGCACTGAGTCACATATGAGTCACAGAAAGACACAACCGCAGCTCATATTTATTAATGTCCGTCTGTGGTGCTGAGCTTAAGCATCAACTGTCTAACATCCTAAAAACAGTTTTAAAAGACATTATATCAGGTTGACAACTAGAGGGACAGTGATTTAATGTCTTAAGCCATAAATAGAACTGTATATAATGCAGTATTTTTCATCTTTGATTAATCTGCCAAAAATCTTCTCAATTATGTGAGAAATTAAATGGTCTATAAAAATGTCACGAGGTTGCAAAAATGACAAATGCTTCTAAAGCTCAAGGCCACTGACAGTCTGATACCTCAAAGCCCAGTTTACATTTGGAAAGATGACCCATGTAATGAATACTTGGATTTTAAGATGTTGTCTGAAGTGTCCATGAGTTCCTAATCGATCAATTTATCAATCTATGTCTTTTGCTCATGGGGGTCAAACACAAAGTCACAGGGGAATTACGTCTACTTTCAAAATCCATACATGCCAATCCTATGGTCTGAGACAGTCTAAAAATTATCGTTAAACATGAACAACTCTCTTCCAAATCCAAAAGTAGAGTGCTTAAACTGAATTTGTGATGTCATCAAGTATGAAGTCTGGAGCTGCTCCACTGCCAATGAAAGCTGTGATAGATGACACTGAGAGCACCCAGGGGAACGTTCTGAGTATATGAGCACATTTTCTGTTTCAGAGCTGACAACACTACAGCAGAATAAAAGCTAATTTGGACATCAATAAAGAAAAGAAAATAAGCCCTGGATCCAAAAACTCAGTATCACATTAATTGTCTACGGAGCAGCTCCAGACTTTCAGTTTGAGTCTTAAAGTTTGAGACTTTCTTCTCCGGTTTCTGGCACAAAGAAAGAGAGAGCCAAACATTTATTTGGCCTTTAAAGCCAACTTGGCTGCATGTTTACATCTGCCCCCATAATGCAGCAATTGTTCCAGCTGAACATCTGGATGAGTGGGTGTGTGGTGATAAAAAAAAAATGTTTTTGTTGAGTAAAAACATCCTCATCTTTCTTGCAACCCCGACATTTGGCACACATCTGTAGCATCTTTTTCAGCGACTCTGTACCTTGCAGGGCTTTCTGACGGCACGTCAGTGAAAACATCCTCCGGCTTGGGGTCCGGGATGGGAATGATGTATTCGTTGTACGAAGTTATGACTTCCTGTGTGTCTGCCTCTTGTGTGAATTCCCTGGGGCTTGGGCTCTGGTTGTAGGGGTCCGGGGGGATGTAAGGGGGAGACGGGGAGCCGAATGCTGGGTTGGCGATCGGAAAGGGTGAGGAGAGTCTGGGTTTGGTGCGGGCGACTGCAGGGTGGTCACTCTTCAGGAAGTTGTCGTTGACTTGGGTGTATTTCTGTTGCCAGGGGACAAAAGTTTGATCATTTCAGCAATCAGGAACCACTTTATCAACTGTTTGTGAATTTTTAAGAAGCACTGTGGATATGAGGCGTTGATTTTACATCACAGTCGACAAAACGTTCTATCTACTCAGAGAATCAGTGAGAGATCAAACTGGAGTGTGAACTGTAGTTATCCTGTAAGCTTTCTTTCTTTCCTCCAACCAGCCACTAGGGGGCAGATAAACTGACTGTGAGTGAATGAGGAGAGGAATGAATGATCTGGTGGATCAAGTATAAAATAACATCTGAATATCAGGAGCATGTGGCATAGTTGTAAGTCCAAGCTCACACTTAAAAAGGTCTGGATGCAGCAGTAATATATAAATAAAGTACCTTTTTATAGCTGTCTGCCAACATATTCCCCACACTGTGGACCAGGAAGGAGAACTCAGGCCTCTTCTCAAACTTCTCGTCCCAGCATTTCTTCATGATCTCATAACTGCAGCATAAACAACAAAAACTTAGTTTATTATGACTAAGTTGATATGTTCACGTCAGAGTTACTGGGGGAGCAACATTAACCTTCTGAGACCGTGTGTCCTCATATGTGGACATCATATTTTGGGTTTCCTGCACCTTATACTTCATCTTGCTTTCTTCAGACCTGATTTTTTAATGTTAATGTTCTTGGTGTGGCATCTTTATGCTGCTGTAAGTAAGACCACAATGCACTATTCTATAAAAACAACATGGCAGTCATCTCTGCCAAGTCAGTCTGCAGCCAGACAGCCAGACTGCAGACACAAAAGTGGACAGGGTCATAAATCTGATCACATTTTATGGTTGACACTTCTATTTTTTTATGCTTAATAATGTTTGTAGTCTGATATGGCAACAAATTTGACCAACTTTAGCAACAATAACAAGCTAAGACACTGTTAATTGGGAGGTACTCTTGGAGGACGTTGAGGACGTTGGGACTTTATTATTGTTTACTTTGAGGATGATTATAAAATAAATCACAAGGCTTCTAGATATGTTGCATTATTTGTAATTTAGTTTTTGCACAGCCATGTTCAGGTCACTATTAAAAATAAACACGATATCTTCATTCAAGAAGATTTCAAGAACTACTTAGTGTTCAAAGACAATTTTTAAAAAATATATATATTTATCAGGTACTTCTCATCCCAAATAACTAGGAGAAATTGAAAATCCATACTAAACAAAGGCTGGGGTCTCAGGAGGTTTCAAGATAACTTTTCTATCTTTCAACTTGGACCTAATTCTTCCATGTTTTTGTATTTGTGTGACTGATGGGAAAAACAGTTTTTGGAATTTGTCCAGTGTTGAGCAAGAATGCTGCAACAGGCAGCGCTGAAACAGACTGTAATGTAATCAATCAGGGCTTGTACGTCCACAAAAAAAATGCTTGTTTTTGCAACCGAGATGTTCAGATTATTATTCAAAATGTCTCAAAGGATTATGGAGAGGCTGCTACAGAGACAGACATTTTTGTTAAAGAGTACAGCTTTTTTATTTGACCACAAACTGCACCAAACTCAGCATTGTTGGAGCCACCAGACTGCATCTAAATAAACAGCAGCTTTAGCATGTAAAGAGCCGGCATATTTTCATATGTAACTGAGTGAATTAAGGGTTTATTTAAACCAAACAAGAGTTGGTGATTGATGGAACAGTGGAAAGACGAACCAAGAAGGCTTTCGGAGTTCTTTTTTGTTTCTGTCGACTTAGAATGAAGTTTGTTTGACTGTGATAAAATTATTGTTTATTTAAATGTCTGGTGGGTTTGGTGATGGCTGGTTCAACAAAAAAGAACTTACTCCTTAACAAAGTGGGGGTCCTTTCCGAAATGTTGTCAGACACTTCAAATAATAATCTGAACCTGTCAGTGGCAAAAACTAACACTTTTATTGGACGAACATTCGCTAAATACTGGATAAATGTCAAAAATTGTTGTTCTCATTAGTCACTTAGATACAAAAACGATAGAAAATGGGGTTCACGTTGAGGAGTACCAAAGTTACACTTTTTTACACTAATTGCAAGGTTACAGTGAGACTCACACGTCATCCGAGGCGTGGGCAGGTTTGGCCATTCGGTAGCCTCTCTTCAAAGCGCTGTAGAACAACTCATTCATGGGCAAATCAGGGTAGGGGGTTCCTCCTGCAGAAGGCATTTCAAAAAAAAAATTATTTATAGGCTACAAATATACGCACAATTATTTTCTGAGAATAAACTAACACAACTGATTATTGTGTTGTTCTGACCCAGATCTGAAAGAACAACAGTGCAATAAAAGTAAGATCCAAACAAGGAGCTGCAGTGTATCGCTGCTTATCATCATGTACAGAGGCTCAATTGTGAGTTTGTTTTCTACCAATGTGGCTTACGATAAATGAGCAATAAACTGTCGCCCCGTTTTTTCATGCTGGTTTCCAAAAGTCATGGGAAGAGGGTTTTTATTAAAAAGAAAAAAACAACAGAAAAGCTCCAAATACTCTGAGCCAGGAAATGTTGATTCAAACCTTGACTGTGCCTAATAACATTTAGACCTCATCTGAGTCTTCAAACAAACTGGTATACATGTATGATCAGACACGGATTGTGAAATTTGCTTTGCATACACACATTTATTGTCATTTTAGACACGTTGAAACATATTATCATAATTTACAGTTTACCAGAAGAATGCAGGAGAAGTCCCAGAATGGTTGTGTGAGTCAAGCAGAGAAAATTCATACACTGTGACCTCCATCAGCAATTAAAGAGGACACATCCCTATTGTGTCTAAACCAGTTCTGATTTGAATTCGGGTTATTGGCTTTTTTTGTGTGTTAAAGCTGGAGTGCGGGACTTTTACATAGAACATTTGTTACAGTAAAGCCATTTATCAATTTAGTATAGCAGTATACCAGAGTTGTGGGGTCTTGTGTGTGTGTGACCTCTTTCCCGCGCTGGTGCACCAGAGGCAATGCGTTTTTCAGCAGCCAGACAGAGCTAAAGGGAGCAGGAAGGCGGGAAAGACCACAGCGATGGTAGTCTCTATATACAGACCCTACATTCAGTGAATGAAGAGTCTGTAGGCAAACCCCGGAGATCTTGCCTCCGGAAGAAGAGCAGAAGAGCCCTGGTTTCTGGTTGTAGGCTGTTTGTAGTCCGCGTGATATTGACCAATCACGTTTGAGCCGGCTGCAGTTATTGCGAGGTTAAACGGTCCGTGCGGTGAATTAACACAACACATCGCAATGGTTCAGCATATTTACTTACATATAAACGTAAGTCGGAAACAGAAATTCGCCTCCTCCGCCCAAATCAAACCGGAATGCCAAAAAATCGGGGGTCTGCCCCCAGAGGCTGTATCACTGTCTGCTGGACGTTAGACGCCGATGGGTTCTGAGAATGTAGCGATGGAGCAGCAGCTACGAGTATGGCGGAAAATACAAAGAAGCAACTCAGAAAAGATTCTGGAGTGAATGCTCCAGATAAAACAAAAACTTGCTGCAGTTGAAAATAAGCCAGCTGGCTAACACTCGCACATGTTGTCCTCATAAATGGAAAAAAAACGGTGAAATATACTGACCCAGTGTGAAAATCTCCCAAAGAAGAATGCCATATGACCACACGTCACTCAGGGTGGTGTACAAATTATGGAAAATACTTTCTGGTGCCATCCACTTCAGGGGCAGGAAGGTCTGAACGAAAGAAATCAGACATTAGACAGTCAGTTGAATTATAAACATTCATTTGGCAGCTACTTTTATCCAAAGTAACTTTCTAAACATGCACTTAAACCTAACAGGAACAAAAGCCAGATGTCATCATGTTTTTCTTTTAACCCTTTATGATTTCACCACTTACGCTGCCTTTGGAGATGTAGTTGGAATCATGCATGATGTCTCTGGCCAGGCCGAAGTCGCAGATCTTCACCAGTTTGCCCTCGCAGATCAACACATTCCGGGCAGCGAGGTCACGATGGACGCACTGTGGTGGAATAAAATTAAATGATAAAATAATCTGTTTTTGTGCAAATCAAATTAACAAGATATGAGGTTTTAGTTAGTGAGCTTTAGGGGTGCTTGTAGGTGCCGTTTATTGTCTCCAGACAGAGCCAGGCTAGCTGCTTCCCCCTGTTTCCAGTCTTTATGCTAAGCTAAGCTAACTGGCTGTGAAGTAGCATATTAACCCAAAATGTGGAACTTTCTCTTTAATTCAAATTCACAAAATCCAGAGGCTTGAGTCAAATATACACATTATACATTGTTATTTTTAATATCCTACATTCTTGGAGGCGAGGAACTCCATCCCCTTCGCAACTTGGTAGCTGAAGCCCAACAGGTCGTCATAGGTGAGAACAGAAGAGTCACTGATGGCCAGGTCCAATCTGCCGCCACCTGAGCACAATAATAGAGTGAGAAGGAGAGAAGGGGAGGAGCATCTCATGAATGAAGTCTTGTTGTTAGCAGGAACTGTGACTGGCTGAAATGAAGTCCACGCCCTTCATATGCTGTAACATTTGTCAGGGCTTTTCATCAAAGACCGGAGAGAATACAGAGTGTATTCATTGATTTATGAGGCTAAAACAATTTCTGGCTGCATGAAATGCACTATTTCACGTTCACTGATTAAAAATAGAACATTTTACACAAAAGTGCAGCGGATATTCCCAGAGTTCCTCCATTATGAGCCATATTTGCATGAGAGGTTGGCACTGTGGATATTGAAAGGGTGGATCTGACTGAGGAGCTGAGGACTGTTGGCAGACAGCCTGTCACTCAAAGTCGCCTGCCCTTAAATAGGCGTCACTTTACACCTAAATAAAATTTTAACTATAAAAATTCACCTCTGGCACAGCTGTCATGAAGGGGGAAGTTAGCTATGGAGACCAAAACCATGTATTGTACCAGGCTGTAAACATGTTTACTCCTACTGTTAAATTGGGGGATTGGCTTGCTTCAGGGGCCAGCCTCAAGTGGCCATTAGAGGAACTGCAGCTTTTGGCACTTCCATGTTGGCTTCATTTTTGAGCCCTGGCAGCTGCCACTTGGTCACTCCTCTTTTGTTTCGGGAATGCATGTGGCACATATTTACGTTAATGAGACATTAATTCATTTTAATAAATCTATAAACCCTTTAATAGCTTCAATAGCTCATATGTGTTGTCATGTTCGCAGAGAGAGAAGAGAAAACTTGGATAAGACGAACCTGCATCAAGAATCTGTCAAAGTTACTGATCTGCACTTTTTTGGGTCATTTTAGAATCAGTAGGTCGGAGGGGGGCTATTTTTCCAGAACAATTTGAACAAATTATGAAGTGATTAAAAATAAAAAAGTGATGGGGCAAAATCAGTCGTTTCACAAAGTGATGGGGACATGTCATTGTACCCAATGTAAATTAACACAGACACACAAATCAAACCTTGCTCTTGGTAGATGTCCTGCTGGTAGGGAGACTCGTATGGGGAGGGCTGGATGTCGGCATACTTGATGGAGTCGATCTGCTCCTGCATGGGCACGTAGAGTGAGGGCTCATCTTTACTCATGTCCATGTATCCTCCATCACTCTCACTTCCAAAGGACACGTAGCTGGAGGGATACAGGAAGTGTGAAGAAACACAGTGTGATAAATTGGTATCCGACAGCAGAGATTTCATCATACAAAACGCTTGTCTATTCATCTCACCCTTTCCTCTGGCTCAGGGGAGTGCTTCCTCTAGAGATGAGGCAGCTGTCGTCTTGGTTCTTCTCAGCGTAGTACTGCAGGAGGGTGTGCTTGTTCCTGTGCAGGTAGTCCACCAGATCGCCATAGCGACAGTACTCGGTCACCAGGTACAGAGGGCCTGATATCATATAAAGTTATTAATTTATGTATTTATTTTAGATTATTTTTCTTTGTTAAATGTCAACTTGTTCAATAACAGAAAAAGGTATTCAATCTGTGAATGATCAAACAGTGTATAACTGAGACAGACAGTCTCTTTGTAACTGACATTTATGTAACCATAGTCAATAAATGAACGGGGACTAAACTGCTTAAATCTTAGACG
Source organism: Epinephelus awoara (assembly GCA_035609425.1). Lineage (NCBI taxonomy): Eukaryota > Metazoa > Chordata > Actinopteri > Perciformes > Serranidae > Epinephelus > Epinephelus awoara. The sequence continues at coordinate 21,407,100 of CM069299.1, forward strand.
TGTGTATGATAGGAGCAGCCATTGAACATTTGATTTGAAGTGTTTCTAGTCAAAGCAGAACTTAGAAAGCAGCATTTCCACAACATGTTTACATCTTTCCATCTCTCTTCAACAACCACTGAAGCCACATGAACGTTTGAACCCTTTGTATGACATCCAAACTGTCTTGTTTTCCTCTCTGACACATTCGCAGTGCAAATGGGACATCTGCTGCTCAGTCAGATTTAAAAAGACGCATGTAAATATATTTATATCATAAACTGAGCATATGGGCTATGATCTTTTACATTAACACTTCCATCTGGAAATACTGACAACAAATGAATAGAGCACTGACACACACGACACTTTAAGGTAACAGACTTTCATTTTTCAACAAACTCTTATGACATCAGAATTGTTTGACAGATGCTAGAGTCACACAAAAATCTACACATGGTGACTTTAAAATAAACCACAACACCCACTACTTTGTGCAAAGTGACTGGCACAGCCTTGATAAATACTAAAAAATAATGCTTTTTAAATGTCTTTTTTTCTAGGCAGTAAAAGTGGAAACTATCTATGATTAACGTCCTGTTAAATAGCTTATATTCAAGGGTTCATCTCATTACTCATCTTATACTAAACTGAACTTTAAGTGTTTCTCAAATGGTGTGCTGCGATGCCAATCCAGGTGTGTCGTGGGATTTTGTGATAACCACACATTATTATTACAATATTCAACTGGGCCTATACAAAAAGTTATGAGTGATTTTTTAATTGACTGTATCAGTATGTTGTGCACACCCATTACCCATAAAGAGGCAAACTCTAGCTAGCCGCCCTGTGGTGCGCCTTGGGGACAAAAAGTTTGAAAACCACTGATCTAAGGAACTCTTAATGTATAAAAGGGCTTTTAAATGACCTGAATATTTATGTTTTTACCACAGTATGATACTGGTGCTCACTGTGATGCTCTGCTCACCATGTTTGGTGCAAGCTCCCAGCAAGTTGACGATGTTGAGGTGAGGACCCAGGTGACTCATGATCTTTAACTCTGACATCAGAGCCTGAGTCTCACTCCTCCTGGCTGTAGCTGGATGGAGAGGGAGAAAGGGAAGTATAAAAGTAGGGCAGTATGAGGGGTAGGTATGAGAACAGGAGAACTAATCATACTGCGACCAGGACACACTGCATCATTGCCAAACTGCTCAATGACCCATTGGCTAAAACTCAAACCAGGCTGGCAACCAAACAAAAGCTCAGCAGGCTGCTGCTCCCTCTGTGCTCGCAGCAATATGACACCGGTGTCACAGTATCTGACAGCTACTGCATGCAGGGGACTCTACTGTGCGCACACATGACTTTGGACTGTGCTTTAACATTGGATGTCTTACATTTCAGCATTTTCACAGCCACCTTTGTGCTGGACTGGGAATGAGTGAGACCATACGCGGTTGCCTCCACCACTCTGCCAAAGGCTCCTGATCCAAGAGTGCGACCTGAAACACAAAGAAAGGCTCAGTGGGACAGAGTGTGAATGGAGCACATGTTAGACCTGAAAAGGGAGGGAGCTCCTCTCTGTTCATTAAAATATCAATGATAATACATTTCTCTGGTAACTGGCTCGAGATGGTTATAACAGATGGTCCAGGAGACTTTCTTGAGCAGAGGTCTAACAATGGAGGGCCTGTAAGGAACAGATGACTACCGACAGCACATCAGCGAAAACAAAAGTTTAAGAATGAGGTGGGATTGGAGCCAAGGAGACAAGTTTAACAAACCTCACTTATTATTCTCGGCTTAACTGCGCCCAGACGACCCAAACCACCCACAGCACTAAAGTCACCTGCTGGTAGCTACATACTCGTTTCTTTGCTCTGTCTAGCAGACTACTGACTAAAAGTCTGTTTAGTCTGATATTAACAGGTGATATGGACTATTTAAGTTGCAACCAACAACCACTACAATGAAGGACCTTACTAAATGGTTCTAAAGCAATTAAAGAAAAATAATGCATAGACTCAGACAGAGGTAATTCCTCTCAATCATCACTTATGACCCACTAAAAGTGTGCAGCAGTGTATTTATTTGCAGAGACTCTGCCCTCAAACAGTTTTTCTTCTCATTTTCTTTACATTTTGCTGTGTTGGAGATGTTTTTGGGCACAGCTCAGGTGCAGTCAGGACTTTTAAAAAGGTAGCGACCAGGTGGCAGACTGTAAGCAGCACACATCCAAGAGGAAGCTGCAAAACTCTCAGACACAGCGCCTAAAAATGCAAATATAGCAGACGGGACTGAATCTGGGGTTGGCTTACATTTTTACTTTCACTGGCGACACTCTTTACAGACTGTGACTGACAATTCCTGCATAGTATAACTTTAATAAATTGATCAACAACAAAAAGAGGGGGCAAAAAAAAAGAAATAATTAAATCAGTCATAAAGATGTCAAATAAAACACGATTTATCCAAAGCAATTGCCAAACAACAACAACAACAAAATAACAATAACTGATGATTGCATTTTTAGCAATGGCATCTGTTTCATACATGCCATTGCTAAAAATGCAATCTCAACTAATTGTTTTGGCAAACAATATCATAACATTTATTTAGAATATTTGCATTTTATGCATTTTTTATTTAATTAAACGTATGTATTAATTAAGTATTATGACTTATTTATAAAATATGTATGTAATGGGGGGGGGTTACTTTTATAACATTAAATGTATTAGAATTAAATTAATGGAGCTATTGCTTAATAAATAAATTTGTCTGACCTTTATCTCTGCCTTACATTCATTTCTATGAAGAGTTAGAGCACTAAAACTTTATTAAAGTTTAGATTATTATTCAAGATGTAAACCTCAATTTTGTATTTCTATCTCTCTATTAATAACATGTTACTTTGCAAAGCCTAGCTCACATAATAGTGTATCAATGGGCTTCATAGCCCCACATCAAACCCCACCTCTCCACACTATCATCCGTCCTCGAGGACTCACCCAGCACCAGGTTGTCTCGCGGCATCTCCCAGGCCAGGTCATAGGGCAGGTGGATGGGGTCCACATAGATGTACTCATGACCGTCCTGGCTCACAGATTCTATCACCTTCCACCTGATCTCGTAGCGAGGTTTCTGAGAGACACAGAAAATAATACACACATGAGAAAAAAATCTGAGGATTCTTTTGTACACTTTAATTCACTGTACTTTGTATTTTCATATGACTTGTGGAGAGGAACTAAAAGATGCTGATGGCTGAGTTTGTTACCTTCCTCCACACAGCAATGAGGATGATGATAGATATGATAATGATGGCCACCAAGGCTAGAACAGCAGCCAATACTGCCACCTGGGAGTACAGCGCTGCAACAGGCAGACGGACACAGAGGATTAGATGGAGAAAAAAATGTTGTGAATTCAAAGAACTTTTAACCATGTTGTCTCAAATCCTCAAGAGACATAAAACTTCACATTATAACATGCTGGTGATAACTCTGTAAAGAAAGGTATTGTTAGACAGGTATTTATATAAACATGACTTACTGTTTAGTGAAAGCTTTTACTGTGTCTCTAAAATATAAACTTCACAGATTTAGATCCTGTTTTTTACCAGACCACCATGTGTTTAATTGAACTGAGCCAAACGTGAAAGAATTGTATGTTTTAATTATTTACGTAATAGTAAAGGGTGAAAATGGTCAACGTACATATAATATAATGTTCTACAATATTCCCTCTGTCCTTTAAATGACTCTGTAATATAAATGAGACATCCTTTGTGTGACACCTACTGCTGGACACCAGTTTGACGTCTCTTCTGTCAAGGAGCCCTGCTTGGTTGGTGGTCTCACAGCGCACCGTGACGTGCTGGAGCTTGTGGAAGGTCACCTGGCTCCGCACCTGGCTGGTTTTACGAGTCTTGCTGTAGCTGGTGTTGGTCTGAATGCTCAGCACCTCTGGCTCCGGTGTCAGCGGCTGCCACATCGCTGTCTGGTTGCTACACCTGCAGCCAAAGAAGTCAAAGCAAACGTGCAGAATTTGAAAGTCAAATAAATTTCTGTGTCACCCCCCCGCCCCGTGTTTGTTATATGACAGTAACGTGATGAATGGGCGACTTACTTGTGCATGCTGTCACAGCTGTACCACTGGATGGTCGGGGTTGGGATCCCCTCAGCTACGCAGGTCACTATGTGTCTCTTCCCAGGCAGGGGGTGGTCGGTCAGGTCTTTAATCTGAGAGGGAACTACACACAGGGGGTGCAGCGGCCATTAATCACTACTGACATGGATAAAAACAAAGTCTGTCCTCGATTTTTTCTTTTGCACTTTTCACTCAAGGTCAGCACTGCTGTCTAATAACTATAAAATATACAAAAAATATATAAAATAGCCTCTCACCGTGGACCTCCAGGTCAAAGGTCACCTCCTTTGTGTCATCTCCGTTCGTGACAAGGACAGTGTAAAGACCCTTCTGCTCCGTTCTCACCCTCACCAAGGTGAGAATAGTGACATACCTGATGTAGACGAAACGTGGACAAAGGGTCAGGAAATTTAAATAAACCTGACTAAATATTACTATATTCACATGCAATATTCAAAGAAAGACTCAGTTCAAGATTGTCCTGCATGCAGGTATCTCTGAACCTGGACCATATTTTCCCACGTAATCACCATGTAATAAAACCACTCGTATCAGACACTTATTTTAATTGTCTGATACCATTATGGTAAGGATCCTTACAGATTTTTTTTGTTTGTTAAAGATTAGATCTTTTTGTTTAACCAGAAATATCCCCAAAACTGCTATTGACAAACCCACCAAACTCCATTTAAATAAACAATAATTTTAGCGTGTGTAAAGCCAATATGTTTTCACATCTAATTGGGTGATTTAATGGTTTATTTTAACCAAACTTGAATTTGTGATTATTGAAACAGTGTGAAGACAAAGCAAGACAGTTTTTGTGAGTTCTATTTTTGTCTCGGTAGAGTTTGAATTCAGTGTGTTTTATGATGATAAAATTAGCTGTTCATTTGAGTCTGGTGGGTTTGCTGATAGCGATTATTCAGAGGCAGTTTCTGGTTAAACTAAAAGGGTCTTACCCTTTCACAAAAAGGTCTGTTTCTGTAAGGATCCTTTCCTTATTGCTGTCAGACACAAACCAAGCAATTTTAGTTGACGTAAATTGACGGTGCGATCCGGTGAGTGGTTACATTGAGTGCTTATTTATAGATTTATATCCAGGGGGATGTTTAAGAAAAGTAATTCCCTAGGACAATGCTGTTATGTACTGTTCTGTGTTTTGTTTTTTTTTGTCGCAATTCAGTGAAGTTTACTAAAAAATCTTTCTCTCTTCTTTATTTCTGGTGAAGGGTTTGTTGGTGTTTGTTAACACAGGGCTTGTTTCTCCATCTGTGAATCGAGCACTCGGCTTATATTTCACTTTGTCGTTTTGATTTTGAATGCATGTTGGCAAAACGTGAAAACAAAGCCCTGCAATTACAACCCTGTTTGGCATTTTTACTGAAAGACATTTGTGAGTTGTGACAGGTATGTTGCGTTTATGGTTCCTGTGTGATGAATGACGGAGCTCTGCCCTCTAGAGGGTATTGTGTTTCTCTCTGCGGAGGCCTTGTTTGGTGATGACTGACAAGAGCTGGACGCCTCCGGAGGCTGCCGCCCAAACTGAGGTCCAAGTGCTAATTATTTAAACGCATCAACTCGTATGAGGTTACACTATGATATTTAGGGCATTTTTAATGGGTTTGGCTGGATGTCTCACCTGATCTCATGCTCTTGTCTGGTTGTGATGGGTTTGTCTCCCTTGATGGTGGCGCCATCTTTGATCCAGCGGACCTGAGGGGGAGGGTAGGCTTCAATCTCCACTCTCAGCTCCACGTTCTCTTGGAGCTTGGCTGAAATGTTTTGATGCTGAGGAACTTTCACATCCACAAAGCCTCGCTCTGAGGAAAGAAAATAATATCATCAGCAACACAATGGAAATTCCTTACACTCGATCTACTGCACACAATATGTTATATAATTCTCTGGTTTAACACTACAATCAATCTCTTTCACAGCCTCATTAAGTCATTTGACCAATCCTCAATATAAAAATATTGATTATAGCATAGTTAAATAATTGATTATATTCAAGTTACATCGCTGGACATCAGGCTACAGACAGTGTACTGTACTGCGGCTGTTTGTTGCCCTTCTGTGGCCAGACATTAACTGTCTTTTCCACTGAGATGTCCAGAGAGCACTACTAAACTGTCTTGGTCTCCATGGAGCATGGTGGTTCAAGTTATTCATAAACATAACACACCTCGCTGCGGACAGAATAAGCATTCACAGACTAAAATGCATTCAGTGACTGTCAAGAGAGAATGAGGAAGAGAAGTTCAGTGTGATGAATCCTGCTTTTACTGGCCCTCATGTTGCTGCTCACAAGGTCAAACATTTGTCTACAGACGCCGGACTTACTGTATGTTAATAGTTGACATCAAAATTCAATACGTCTTGTGTTATTTGGAGTTTATTTCCACAAGTCTAAATATAGATCAGCTGTACCCCCCTGGTTTGAAGCTCTGTTTTTCAAAGTATCATTCAGCCACACCATGCGAACGGTTTATTTCACACTTTGAACAGAAATAAATAGAAGCCATCTTCATTTCCTTTAAAAGACGCACCTCTTTCACCTTGACTTGTAAAGGTTTACATAATAAGCAGTCTTTGCTCTGCCAGTGAAACACAATAATAATCTGTCCAGCATCAGTTTGTTTTAGTTCTGCGTGTATGTGTGGGTTACTCTAACCGAGCACGGTGATGTTGATGCTGGCAGAGGCACTCTGGCCTTGGATATCCTCTTGGACATGGCAGATGTAGTTTCCGCTGTGGGCAATCGTGGCCCTAGGGAAGATCAGGCAGGAGTGCATGCTCATGTCGGGCAGGATGTCTGTCAGCGGCTCGACGTAAATAGTCTTGAAGAGAGAGGGAAATAAGGATGTGACATTTTATAATCATACTGAATGTGATCAAATTTTGAATCAGACATGTGCATAACAAGACGTCATGTAATTAGTTTTTTGTTTTTAGATATTTATATTCCTCCAGATACTACACATAGATGAGTTTTGCTGCCTTCTTAAAGTGACAGATCACCCCAAAATCAAAAACACATATTTTCCTCTTACCTGTAGTGCTATTTATCGATCTAAATTATTGTGGTGTGAGTTGCAAAGTGTTGGAGATATGGCACTCGGCTTGTGGTGCCCAAAGTCAAAGCAAAATACACCTGTAAACCACATCACTGTGCAGAGGGAAGCGTGCATCTACTCATGGATGAGAGGCTCGTGCCTGTGACAGCACAACAAGTCCTCCTCGGCTGAGCTGTGATGTCAGCTGGCTTCGTGGTGCAAAGTGAGCAGTAGATGCATGCATCCTTCCTTCAATTTTGATAGTTAAACAGCACTACAGGTTAAAGGAAAATATTTGTTTTTAATTTGAGGTGAACTTTCCGTTTAAGTCACATTGTTTTCAGTAAAAATATGAGACAAATCTGAAAAGCTGAAACTTCTCTGTGGCGATAGACTAACTTCATCACAATCCAAAAACCCAAAAGAATCACTCATTACAATACCAGCACCACATGTTGTCAGTAGGATTTCACAGGAGGATCAAAATCGAGGTGTGTCTCTACATCTTGATGCAATTTGGGCTCGGTCATGAGGCCTAAGAGTGATCACGAAGGGAAAGCTGAACAAAAGCGCTTGTTCTGCTCCACTCCCACTCACCTCTCTGTTGGGGATATCCCAGGAAAAAAACACCAGCTCCACTCCATGCACCGTGCAGTTTACTGTCAGCGGTTCGCCCTGCTTCAGGACGGTCTTTGAGGCATTGATGTAGGCGTCGATGGCCTCTGGGACTGTAACGGGAAGAGAGAGTGTGGGGGAGAGGAGGAGGTAGAGGTGGTGATGATGTGATTTATCAAAACAACATGTTGAAAAAGTTTCCTTCATTACTAACTAGCCACAGAAATGTTTAAAAACTAAACCCTGAAATTAATATTTTTATTGCATCAGTCTTAATCAGAGCTGAACTAAAAACTTTACAGCACCAAAAAAGTTAAAAAAAAAAAAAAAGTTCATATTTCCCCAAACAGTTTACCTCATTATGTCCTCACTAAAAAAAACTGCTCACCCTCTGGTAGCAAGTCTCACACCAGTGAGCTGTAAGGTGACCAAATTATACTTCTGGACTGTGCAATACTTAGCTACAAAGCTTGTAGATTATGCTGCATAAGCTGTTTGAAGAAATGTGATGGACATTTTATGGGTATTTTTATGGAGCTTTAAAAAGATGGACTCATTAACTTTAATAGTTTGGGTGTAGGCTGAGATTGAATTAAAGGGGCCAACTCTGTGTGTGTGCTTGTGAGTCCTCTGGAGTTTTTGCACACATGGGGGTGAGTTGATAACGACCACATTTTTATTTTGGGGAAAAGTTGTTTCTCAAACCCAACACTTCAAGATGAACACATACCAACAATGCTGAAGACGTAGAAGGACTGAGACTCTTTCACCTCCCCGTTCAGCTCTCCACGGCACACGTAGTTCCTGTCCTCCAGCAGTGCCTTGTACCCCTCACTGGGGACATAATGCCCCCTGATGGGCAGATCGGTGTCCCTCTCATAAAGGGTGACATTGATGCTGGGATTGGTGACCACACAGGGGATGGTGCTTTCCTCACTGGTCTTTGTTACCATGCCATGGGAGCTCTCTATGAACCACATATCAGGGTCTGAGGACAGAAACACAGCTTGTTTTATTACCCATCTTTATAGTATCCTGTTTGTACAGTTAGTATACATAACATCAGCAACAGCAAATTATATAATGGTGTCTTCCAAGATTGCATTGTGGGACAATAATGTGCATCAACGACACACTCAGAACCTGCTGAGCATTAGTATGTGGGATTTAATGAAGATACAGCTCTGACAATTTGTAAAACAATTTGTCACGCTACCTTGAATTCAAGAGGGAAACTTTGTTTTTCTTGCATGCCTCCACAGAAAACAGTGAGCATATTTATCTATTCATTGACTGGGGTCCATGTTGGACAAGAGCAAACCTATATCGAAACATCCGTTTACAAACTCTCACACAACTCATGCAGTATAGTCCAAGTCTCTAATTAATCTAATCATATGCTCAGTACTTACAAAACACGTGCATTTTTGCTGAAAACAAAACCTAAGTACTGGAGTCTGGCTTTGACCAGAGCAAAAGATTCATTTTCAGTTTCATTTTTAGTTTTAAATAGTAAGGTTTCAGTGATGGCCGTACGCCTGGATAAATCAGACTTGGATTATACTTCAAGTCTAATTTACCCAGTTGTGTGGGAGCTAGTCTGTGATGCCAGGGGTCCTGCTGCCTTGCACACAATGCACCAAATCTGGATTCCTATCCCTGCGGGTGGTGGGCCTACAGGGTGGCAGCTCCTTGTGATTATTTGGGCTGAGTCCAACCAAGCCCCATGGCCCAAGGCCCAGCCACCAGAAGCTCCTCAGCAAGCTCCTCCCCAGGTCTGGCTCCAGAGGGTGCCCCGGTGTCCCCGGGCAAGGTACTCGAGGTCCAAATTTGACCCTACCAGACCCTACCAGACGCTATTAGCCTGGACAACACAGCTCCCCGGAGCACACGGACATGCAACCTCTTTACCACATTAAAGTGGGCTGAGCCATCCATGTCCATCTATGTCCCAACCCTCACCTATGGTCATGAGCTTTAGGTAATGGCTGAAAGAACTGTTTTTCGCATCAAAAGGGGTCAGTTGAGATGGTTTGGGTATCTGATCAGGATGCCTCCTGGGCACCTCCCATTAGATGTGTTCCAGGCACATCCAACTGGTAAGAGGACCCAGAGCACACTGGAGAGATTAAAGATTTCATCTGGCTTGGGAACACCTTGGGGTCCCCAGGAGGAGCTGGAAAGTGTTGCTGGGTGGAGAGAAATCTGGGGTACTTTGCTCAACCTGCTGTGCCCACAACCCAGCCCCGGATAAGCAAATGAAAATGGATGGGATGTGACTAAGTTTTCTTCACAATTTAAAGGTAACACAGCAACGCTTATTGATATACAAATGGTCATTTTGTAGGTTAAGTATTTTGTAAATGTTTCCACTTCACAATACACTAGGTGTCAAACAGAATTTAACTCTGATCTCAGGCAACTTTTAATCGCACATGGGAAAAAAACAGGCCTCACCTGGAACAAAAACAGCCACCTCCTTAGTCTCTCCATTGTGTTGATCAATGCACTGATACACCCCTGTGTGCCTCCAACTCACGTCCTTCAACTTCAAAACACTGGACGTTGAACTGCTTTGCACGATTTGGTAGCTTTGCCCACCATTTTGAACTTGGAAGTACGGCACATCGTCTCTTTTGAACTCCCACGTCGTTTCCCCCGAGCCGGAGCAGGTGAGGGTGAGAGAAGAGCCCTCAGTAAGGACGAGCTCTTTGTCATTGGGTGTGATCTCCAGACAGCAGAGCTCGGTGCAGAAATACAGCAGAGCTGCTGCTGGCACAACAAGGAAAAAGGTCAGGCTGGGAGGTCAAAGAGGCAGCGGCATGAGGTCAAAGGTTAAATCAACAATACAGATCCTGCTCTGTTTCTAAATGATGAAGGATATGAGTTGTCTGGAGTGGATATTTGGGAGGGAAGAGATGCCTTTTCAGTGACAAATGTATTTTAAAAGACAGAGGTTAGTTTGAATGCATCAGTTATCCTTTGCATTAAAGTACTGCGTTATCTCACAGGCTGGACGGCTAATAAATAATCCAAAAGATACATTTTTAAGGGGTCTATAGTTCAGGCATCCTTGACTTTATTAAGGTATATACACCAAATGGAACCTTGTGAAATAGGATATCCTTACAGTAAGAAAAACTTTTTCATAATTGCAAATTCTGCAAACTACTAAAAAAAAAATTAAGTTGGGACTCTTTCAATTGTAAAATGATTCATTTGGATGTGTTGTTAAATAGTGAAAGTGCAAAATACTCAACCTAAGCTTGGTCTCATGCTCTTCACTTCCCTGAAAAAAGAATGTGTGGTCCTGTTTTCATTTTTTTGTTTGTATTTTGAAATTGAGTTCTTACCTGTAACCGTGACTGTCAGATGGAGCTTGGACGCCATCACCGTCCTTAAGGTGGACGCCTTCAATGCACTTTGTTCTGCTGGACAGACAGAAGGGATAACAATGCTGATTAAACTTCTTTTATACCCTTTTTTGGGAATACTGTAGCTTTCTAATGGTCAATTTTACAAGAAACACAAATCATCCTGTCCACAAAATATTCAATAAACCCAGTGGAAATTAAACAGAAACAACAGGAAGAGCTAGTTTGAGTTCACTCTAAGTGACAACACCACCACAGTTAACATCAGGCTTCATATCATGATGGATTGATTCCTGCCCTCCTGAGCGTCAGCGGGTCATGTTAAGCAAGAGTTTAGAAAATAAATCACACTGCCTGTCAGAACAAATCTGCTTCCAATCACAGAAAATGCTCTGCTCATACTGAAGGAAACAAACAAAAAGTATTTAGTGTGTTGTCACGCTGCTTTCTTTAACAGTCTCAGAGTCTGAGGTGCAGATGCAGCTCGCTCTGGAGGTATTTGATGCCTCGCTGCACCCGGACAGAGCGACAATGTCTGGCTCTTTTTGTTCCTGGTTCACCAGCATTCTGCCCACTAACAAACGGGTCACTGTGTGCGGCTTTGCAACACGCTCACTGGCAACAATGCTGCGTCCAAGCTATTCTAGAGGCGTGCTGAGCCATTAATTAGTTTTGGTGTAAACAAAAGTGAAATTGAGGGCATTCAGAGAAGCTGCTGACACAGGAGCATACCCAAGATTTTAAAAGGCTGCTTTGGTTTTGTAATACAAATGGCATATCATGTTGTACACCAACACAATATCAACATAATTTATGAGCTATTGAAGTCAAAGGTGACATATAGTAACTGTCCCATCCTCCCATGTGCAACATTAACCACAGTTAACCACTGCAAAGTCATAGGCAGAAGGAGAGGTTGAGGACGGGAGGAATGGTTTGTTATTATGTTTGGGATGGGGGTTAAGCCTTGCAGCACACAGACGTCTGGAAACAGTTAAGGATGGATCACAGGCCTGCACCCAAGAGGGTGGGAAAGAGAGAGAGGGCGGAAGAGTGAGGCTTGGGAAGAGCGAGGGTGGAGGAGGAAGTGAGGGAAAGAGTCAGTGGAAAAATTGTGAAATGTGTCTTAAGAAATCGTACCCCATTTAGAGTTTTCGCTTGATAATGCAATCCAGTTTTACAATCTCTATTTTAAGAAACTGGACTATTTTTACGCATTATGTAATAGAGCATGTATTTTAAAGATGACATTTCTCCATCTTATCTCCAACTATGAGATAACTTGGAGTTTTGTCAGCTTTCATTTATCAAACATCTGGCAAACACCATCCTTTAAGAGTGTATCTATTAAAGTATATCACAGTTACATGGTTTCTTTTTTTATTTTAAGACATAAAAGAGATGAAAAAGCACTTTGGCAGTGGCGGTGGGGTACAAGAAGTTCCGTGACTAACCCAAAGCCAGATACTCAAACCAGAGATACACGTTGCCTCTCTAAATTAACAGCCTTTGGCACTTCCGCTCCCAAAACTTAAGTTGCTCCAAAAACATGACTGGTCCATTTCCTCCCCCGGCCTCCTGGTTCTAATAAAAAACGGGGGAGGGAGAAACAGACAGAGATACGTTTTTTTCCCTTTCTGTCATAGTTCACACACATGTGCACATACGCACATCCTTAGTGGTGCATAATGCATGCGCTAAAGCACACACAGTGTTCACATGGGCACATGCTGTATTACACTTATTCACCCACTATCCACACACACACACACACACACACACACACACACACACTGACCCCCCCTTCCCATTTTTGTCACTGCAGTCTGTGTACAGTTCACGTTCCCACAGTATTCCTCTGGAACTTTCCCAGGGCCGCTGATACACTTGGGACCCTGCTGGTGATGACGGCAGGAGCAGAAGAGGTCACCTTATCCCGAGAGGCCCGAGCCAGCAGCAACAAGGGACGGTCCACTGAGGAAGCCATGCATCAGCGCTTACGAGAACCAGCAACCTCAGTGTCAGGGATGATGACTTTGAGCGACAACAGCCAAACGCGGCGACGCCAAAGGCATGTGTCACTTGGCAGCATGAGGACCAACAAATGTTATTGTGACTGGCTGCTGCTGCTGGTGCTATTTCTGCTGAAACAAGCCAAAGAGCTACGTTAGGGCTACTGCAGGATATGAATGTAATGTACATCTGAGATCAGCAGAAAACTGGTGTGCTTAAATCTTATTTTTGGGGGGGTCTTTGAAATGGACGGAAAAGTAATGTTTGGCTACTGCAACATGATGAGGTCCTATGTTGACTTTTAATGGGGAAAGAATCTGACCCTCAGGGTAGGATGTGCTGACTGGGATCAGAGGACCAAAGGGAGCCAGTGGACCACTTCAAAAAGAGTGAACACTATGGCAAGATTTATCCAAGATTTAAGAACATGCAACACTAACATCAAAGTCGTAGTCCTGGTGCGAGGAGACACTTTAGGGTAGATCTAAGAGCAGTTGCAAACATAGCTGGTTTTGTACTAATCTCTGTCGCGGTCAGGTCTTTGTGCAAGAGAGGGAATATACACACAGTGAAGTGTTAAAAAGGTCAGGACACTGGTGAATCTGCCAAGAGTGTTTGGCAGCATTTCATTAACTTTGTTCCCCGCTTAATAAAAATCCTTGGGAGCAGTTGGACCCCTGAAACAAAAAGTAGCTCTTTGTTTGAACCTTACAGACAACAGAGTGGTGTTTGAGGCAATTTACAGTAAGAAACATCCACAATCTCCAATAAGTCAAGTTAACTCAAGTGGCTCTCAGTCTGAGGATCTTGTGGAGGGTCTTAAAGATGATTTAAAGGTTTTGAAAAACATTTTTCTAACACAGATGTTTATTGTTGTCTTTTTAATCTTCCAAATGGAATACCGACAATGATTGTGGAGGTCAAAAACAAACAGTGTTTACGCAAGTGATGCCACGGTAATCACTATGACGGATAAACTGTTATCCCACTGTATACGTTTTCCCACAGATGCTGGGAATTTGGTGGCTGATTGACCCCTCATGAGTTTTATAAACAACGCGGCTACACTCAAAGTGTTACCGGCTAATGAGGAAGAATGTAAAAATCGACCTCAGCGGGACGCACGCAACCCACGCACAGCCCCACAGCAGCCTGTAATCCCACTTCAGGGATTATCTATATATATATACTGTAGCTGCGTGTTTCAGTTAAACATCTGGCAGTGATGAAGCAGTCCTGGATAAGGTGGGAACGGTTTTGTGAACCATTTGCAGCCAACTGTTTGCTTGACTGTGTCCCAAGGGGGGGAGTTTTGCATTTATTAGACAGGGGGTTGGGGGGGGGGGGGGGGGTAATCTATAACAAAAGAGAGAAAGATGTCCAAAAACCTTGCCAAAGTGCAGCTGGAGAGCTCCGACTTCCTGCATGGGGAGATTTTCTGGCCATGTGTGGGTGTAAGGCTGTGATGCATCAGTGACACAGCAGACCACCACAAACCCTAACCAAATACTCATGAAGACACCACAATGAGAAGAGGACAAACTGCACATCATGAAACTTCTACAAAAGAGAAAACAAAATGCTCTAAATAACAGGCTGCACAGAAAAGATGTAAACTCACAATCAGGAATGAGGAAAAAAACAAGAACAAAGACAGAAACAAACAAACAGAAAACAACAACCATCAAGCAAAAACAGACCAATTAGACCAATGACAAAGCGTGACAAACCATTGACACACCACAACAACACTGCACACAGCACCAGACAGTGGAAAAGAATACAAAGGGAGCATGCAGACGCGCAGAATACAATTTATAGGAAACACCACATCAAAAGCAGGGGGACAGCAGAGGGAGCGCACGCACAGTCTTACATCACAGACGGTGATGTTTACTCTGCTGAAATGTACAGGAAGCTGTGATCTGCAAAACAAACATCTCCAATTTAGTGGTCGCTGCTTTCCAATGCAAACAATTATATCACTGACCACTTTATCAGGACGTGTAGTAAATCATGTCACTAGAATAGCTGCAGTGCGCGATAAATGTACCCGCCAGACTCTTCTTTTTTAGTTTTTAGAAGGATGTCAAGTTTTCTTGATGTATCTCTGACTTTGGCGAGCACTGTGGGAAAAAAATGACCCAGTGTGTCTTTGTTAAAACAAACCTCCATTTTTATCACTCCTCTTGGACGGACAAATCCCCCTGAGGAGAACCTTCTGGTCCCTCGGCAGCAGACCCACGATGCACTGCACCCACCCCAGGCGGCCTCGCTGTCCCCCAACATGGCTAAGACACATACGGTACATTACCAGAGCTGTAATAATGATAAACCGCAGGCGCATGAGTAAAAGGCAGTTTCAGCTAAGACAGCACACATGTCATCAACATGCGGTCAGAATATGTGAGTTAGAGTAAACAGGAAATGTGTGCAGTCTGCTTATGGAGTCTGTGTCTGAGTCATAATTATCCATCTTTCATATTGTAAAAGAACAGCGGAAGACAGTTGCACATCTTCCTTGTGAGCTTTGTTTATGAAAAACCATCAGTGCTACGCAGATCTGTTTGATTTTATCTGTTTTGGTGAAACACTCTCCGAGCCATATGTGCCACGTTTAAAGCTGCAATTGTAAAGTCTTTTTGTTACTTTGTGGGGCAGTGGAAACACGCTGTGAACTTAACACAAGTTTCCATCCAAATGTAGATCAAATTTTAAACGAACGCCCAGAAAATGCCAATTAATGCTTCCACCCATGACTGTGAGGAGTTGGCAGCATCAAGCGTGGCGCTAATCACAAACACAACCTTGTCCCCTTATCCCTTGACAACAATCAGTTTACTGGCCTGTATTCACTTTTGTAATCACTTTTCGTGTCTGACCTGTATTCAATTTTGTATTCACTGTCTTTGTTGTTGTGGCACTAATTGGGTGACAAACCAATGCAGAAGAATACAAAGCTAGTTCTCACTCCCAACCAATGACTGTATATAAAGATGGACAGTGCATCTCCACCAGAAAACCCGAATCTGCGCAGTAGCAGTCTCCGCAGTATCACTGTTTGACCAGTGGTGAGCAGCACCACTGATCGCCAGTAATAAGTTGGCAAATACAGCTGTCAATCATAATGTTACACCCCCTTTTCATAGCGTTAAATAACTAATTAAAACCAAACTTTACAGAAAAAAAGAAAATCTAAAGACCAGTGTGATTAGAAGTAGCTAAAATGAGAAAACCATCTTTGGGAAAAGCTTATTTGAGGTGTACCTTGATGTTTTAGTTTGGGCCATTTCCCATCCACTAACATGGAGGAGGCAAGGTTTATGACCTATACTGCAACCAGCCACCAGGGGGTGACTGAGATGTTTTGGCTTCACTTCTTGGGAGCTGTCATGTTCATTATACAGTTTATGCTCCCATCTTGTCAAATGCAGCAGCTTGGTCAGTGGCCCTAAACTTCAAACTATGATGCATCAGTTTTGGGCGTGTCAGTTTCTGCTCATTACCTGATGTGTCTTTTCAAAATAAACTTCCGTGATAGGTTAGGTAATTGATTAGGTTTAGGGAAAGATTATGGCTTGGGTTAAAGTGACATTGAATGTCATCTCTTGGGTGAAAGTCCTGTCTTTGTTGACCCATCCATCCATCCACCCTGACCTCCCTGCACAGACTATCTCAATCTTTAAACAGTTCTATGTCAGTTCTCTGGGCATCAAATATTGACATGATTGGGTTTACATTGTAGTTGAAATCCTGAGCGTGTCTAACAGACTTTGTGCGTCAGTATCAGACAAGGGTTTTTTATAAAGGATCAGTATTTGAGAACTGGTTGGGATATGATGCAACAAGATGATGTAAATAAAAGACTGGTTCTCCACCAGGGGTTTGTGGACCCCAGGGGTCCTCAGGGGAGTTCCAGAGGATCCCTTGAAAATGGGGAATAGTTTATTTTAGGTATTTATTTCACTATAGAAGTGAGTAAAAGTCACAAGAGTGACTTCTGATGACAGCCTTCACCTTCCTCAGGGTTAAATCCTCAACTGTAGTTACCAACACAGAATTCTGGTCTTAATCATATCCAACAACTACAGTCTTTTCAGATAGAGGTCCTATAGGATAGCAATATCTTATCAAATGGGAGCCCATGACCTCAGATTTATTAATGAAGGGGTCCTTCACATGCAAAAGGTTGAGAACCACTGATGTCGCCTACGTCATGATTTATGTGCTAATTCTGTTTCCAAGATGCTAAAACACTTTGTAGATCTATGAGCTGCAGGGTCAGGTGATAAGTCTCTGTGGTTTCATCATTATAAGCTGTTTTTTTTAAAGAATCCATCACATACTGTATATCCCACACATTTCTACACTCCAGAAACTCCAGTGTCTGTGTCAAATTGAGTAACTGTTCTTAGAACATATTGATGCTGGAAAGAGAGCTTACGTTTTCCTTGCAATTGCTTTAGTGGCTAACAGAAAGAGCTATATTTAGTTAGATCTGGCTCATTTGTGCTGATCCCCAACAAGAAGATGCAGTTACACAGCTGGACATAAGACTTTGAAATCTTCTGTATCAGCAAAAAGCAGCTTGTATCCTGTAATTTTAGAGCTTGAAGCAGCACTAAAGAATATCTCAAGTTTGCGTTATCAGATTCTGATGCACTTTAAAAAAATCCCTTCCCTTCTCCTTCTGGTTTTACTCAGTTCAGCATTAGGACACAGTGACTGTGAGTGGTCTCACCTCAGCAACCAATGTGACTCTGCACTCATGCTGAGGCAACACATGTTTGGGAAACTGTGGATTTTGGTTTGCTCCCTTTCAAACAGAGTTGTAAATGTTGTTTGTAGTGGCGTTGGGGGGAAGTAAAGGGCTTCTGGGTAAAACTGATGGTTGTAGAAATGACGGCCTAAGATGTGGCTAGTGTTTGATATCAGTTTAATGATCTAATTTTCTACTCATTTGGGAACCTAAATGAGGGAAAATAATTAGGATGTTAAAACTACAGCAGCTCATTTTTTCCCTTTTCTTGAGCAGTAAATCTTTGAATTGCTGCAGCTAGGCTGTAATTTTGCATGCACTCTATCCCACTCCCAGCAAATTCACATTGCTCATATGGAATACAGGGATATCAGATGTATTTGCTAGCATAGGCAGCACCACATCCTCCCACTTTTTTCCTCTGAGACCTCTGCACCCTCCTTTTTACTGCACACCAACACTTGACAGTATGAGCCCCCCAACTTGCCCTGTGAGAAGTGAAGGACTCCCACACACATTTCAAGTCCCTCTGACACACCCACACCCCCCTAAAAGAAAAAAAGGCAGAAACAGCTGAATACAATTAGGCCCGACTGGCTTTAAATTCCACTCGTTTCCCTGAACACGATAATGTTGAAAGGAAGGGCAAACGGAGGGAAAATAGTGACAGAGAAGCATCAATCTGGGTGATAATTTCTACAGTGTGTGCAGTTTTGGCTTTCATCTTCGACGTTTGCAGCAAAACAGTGTTGGAGCAGCTCTTTCGGATATTGTTTTCTGTGCATGAGTATTGACAAATCAGAGGGAATACCACTGATGAATATACATCTCACTGTAGCTCACAACAATGTGACCACTAACTCTGAAAAGCAGCACATAATCATAAAACAAACTGAGAGAAAACCAAACAAGTTTCCATTTTCCATTGTGTGGAATATTTGTATCTTGTAAAAGCAAAGGCTGTTTTCCTTCGTCCTCCTGTCTCGCTGCACTGTATCACCAAATCCAGCATGTTTTTGTTGGACTGAGGACAGCACAAACTCCAGAGAGAAAGAGTGGGGCTTTAAAATAATCTGATGGAGACCAAAACTTCCTGCTGAAAATCTGGATTTTTCTTTATGCAGTTATATCAGAGAGGAGATTGAAAAATCTCTCTGATGTTATACCTGTACAGGGAGCAGAGGAAGTAGTCAAATCCCTGATTTGAGTAAAGGAAGTGAAGCCCCAGCGTTCTACTACAAGCAGGTCCAAGTTTAAAATATTACGTAAAGCCCCTGACAACTTGGTTTCCAATCTTATAGGAAGCATTTTGGGAATTACTTTTATTTGCTTTCTTACTGAGAGTCATGTCTGTATCATGAATATGAAGCATGTTAGCTTAGCCTAGTGCAAAGACTAGAAACAGGGGGAATTTTGAACTGTCATTTGTAAACAAACTAGACATAATGTGTTAATTAGCGACCTTAAAAAAAGTACGTCACAGCTGGAAAGATGATCTTTTCATAAAACCTTTATGTGATAGAAAGACATAAATACTTTTGAAAACGCTGCTACATGATCAAATAAATGGTGTTCATGGTGGTGGGACTACAAAAGTGAGGAGGTACAATCTGTAGTTTGAGCAACAGCCTTTGAGCCCACAAAAATCATGTCATTTGGTGAATTTGAGCTGAGAAATTAGGAGGTAGATCTGGGAGCTGTTACCA
Source organism: Epinephelus awoara (assembly GCA_035609425.1). Lineage (NCBI taxonomy): Eukaryota > Metazoa > Chordata > Actinopteri > Perciformes > Serranidae > Epinephelus > Epinephelus awoara. The sequence continues at coordinate 21,426,760 of CM069299.1, forward strand.
CAGTTCATTTACACATACTACACACAATGTTATGATACAAACATGGTTGAAAATCGGCAAAGTATCCGTTTAGGTTGCGCTAGTAGGCATGTAATTCTCTGTAACATAAAATATTTATAGCTAAATAAGCAGCATTCAATTTAAAGGTAAAAAAAAACAAACCCTCAGGCCCTGATCACATAGAAAACATTTTAGCAGCAGGAGGCGGCTTTTTCTAATTGTTTTTGAATTTGAATTTTGAATTTATTAAAGGATAGGGTAAGGAGGTAATGAGGTGGTTGCCTGGCAACAAAAAAAAGGTGCAGCTAGCTTCTTTTTTTTTAACTAGTGGCATTGAATTTAAAAACAAAGGCAGTGCAGGGTGCTACGCATTTTGCAACCTGCAAAACACTTTCTGTGTGATTAGGGCCTTGGTTGTCATTTATTAAGCATTTAACACTTAAAAACTATTGATTGTGATTATAGGCAGGACTGTGTGGGTGATGGTTTGATCAGATTTGACTGACAGTGCCCCGGAAACATAAACAGATTGTGGTTTTGCAGTTTTTTTTTTAATGAATATTAATCTGAAAAATAGCGAGTTAGCTGGCCAATAGAGGACGTGTAGTGGAGTATAAAGAATTATTTCAGTGGAGTAGAAGTATAAATTATCATAAAATTTCTCTTGAAAATCACTTCTTTGCATTTTAACACTGTTCCCGTAAAGTCTGGCATTATTACTCAAAAGGAAACATTTCCTCCAGGAGTCGTCCTGTAGGAGTGGCTGAAGTCTCTGGCTGAAGATGAGATGCAGCTGCCTGTCAGCTCTGTGTGAGTGGGAGGGAGGGAGGGAAAGAAGGAGGGAACAAGGGGGAGGCCAGATGGACGGGCAGCCTTACAGGATGCTTGTATGCAGCACCACTTAGTGCTCTTCATTAAAGCTATATGACTCAAATACAAGTCTAAGTACAACATTAAAGAGGCAGTGACCTAAAGGCAAGGCAAGGGCATAAGACTGATTGTTTCCAAAGAAACAGCAGCTCAGTCTGAAAGTATGAGGGATGAATTATGAATCAGCCAATAAACAACTGAGTCATCAACTGTTCTATCTAAATATATAAAGGAAAAACCCAACTCGCACTCATCAATACATGTGATAACATGTCTGAGTGCTCTGAATGACTTTTTAAACTCTAAACTTCATCCATATCTAAACAACGTCACACTAGTTGTCAGAGGGCGACTGCTCAACAGCTGTGTGTTCAGCTCACAGAGGATAAATCACAAGCGGACAGAATGGGATCAACGTGTTTCAAAACTCACTGTCGAGCTCAGGCCGCTACATATCGGCACATGTGAGCCGAATCAGACTTCTGGCATGTTTTCTGCATGGTCATAATGTGAAGCACATTTTCTCAGCGCGGCTGGCATGTGGAGGGCCCAAAGAGTCAGGAAACAGCTGATGACGAAGGATTAGGTCTGGGCCAGGGGAGTGGAGCCGACTGGGCCGCGCTGCATCAGAGCTGGGGAGAGGAGCTCTGCTGTAGTACATACCAGCAGCCTGACGCACAGGGAGAAAAATCCCCAACGGTCAGGAGACAAATTAAACTTCACTCTGTTTTACAAATCCATGCTATAAAGAGTTGTCAGAGTATATCCACTGTTTTTAAGGTGAGGCTGTGAAGTGTTCAGCAGGAGACATCCAGCTGAGGGTAAAACTATGACATGAATGCAACACCGTCTAATACCGTTGATGGTAAAAGTATGACATGCATGCAATTTTCCGAGAGCTCATCTGCAACAACAGTACTATACAATGCCTGGACCGAAATATCCACAGAGCAGGAGAAGATCAAAAACTTCAGAAGGCAACTCATGACTGTAGGGAAGGAGAGCAGCAGACACAAAACACAACAATGTTTTGATTACAGCTTATGCTCATTCAGATGCCCCCATATCAGAGAGGTCATCTGTTTAAAGAAGATGGATGTGCAGTTAATCGACCCAACAACTTCACAGCGCAGCCACTACACATAGCAGGGAAGCCATGAGGCTTTCAGGTGCCAAACATATGGCGGGTTCGAGTGAAAAGACATGCATGACACATGTGTCTGCCATAAAATAGCTCACATTGCTATAATGTAACTCATCCCAGGTACTAAACCCTTCTTCTGTGATGAATGAGAGGAGATGATTCAGCCGATTGTTTATGTCTGCCCCGCTCTGCGTTCCTCACACCACACCACACCGAATCACATCTTTATGAGAGATTTGCATTTTAAAAAGGGTGACTGAGGCATTAAGCTGTAAATTCAAGCTGGTATGTGTTATCGCTAAAAGATCCAGAAGATGTTCGTGACAGTGACTGATGCCAGGTCTGATATCACTTCACAGACACAGCTTTTCAATCAGCTCCTCCATGTAGCAATGCAGAGAAGACTGATCCTGTTAGGGGAGGAAAAAGACTGATGGTCATAGTGGTGAGGACCGCCGGTTCACTCAGGGTGACTGAAGAGAGCTGTATAAACAAGCCCTTTAGCAGTGAAGCACAAAGTGGAGCGCATACAAACAGCTTGTGCTATAAAGCCCACTGTGTGTGTGTGTTTGTGTGTGTGCGAGACCCCGGGGTACCTTGTCAAACGTATTCTCTCGGTGAGAAGATAAACATTGTTAAAGTTGCGCCGTGTAAAGAATGAAAAGGTGTCTATGTGCAGAGATGCAAGCCGTCGTTGCCATGTTGATGTTTGAACAGGTTGCTCACACTCTTTCACATTGTAATTCCTGGTGTGTACACATTCAAGTATGTGGGTGACAAATACCAGCAACAGAGACACATCACCTCTAACTAGCAACATAACACCAACGAAACAGACTCATGTGTTAAATCAGGCATTTGTTTTGTCTTCAATTAGATCATTTGTCAATGGAGCAGCAGCCCAGTGTTGTACAGATGAGGTGCATCCTCCCCGAGACGGACAGCTATGAAATTCAATCTGTCACAGTAGGCTTCCCGTTCAGGCTAAACGAATTTTCACGAGTTCATCTTCACTTCTGCCAACAGCTGCCAAGCAGCCGTGACTAAAAGTAAAATCCTTGACAATGACATAGAGATAAGACCTCTTACCTTCAGAGTGATCCTAGAGGCACAGACGAGTCTTCCCTCTCTGTCCGAGCAGGTTGCCGGCCAGCAGTCGGTCTCCTCCTTCTGAAATCAGAGGAGAGGTTTCCAGCTGGTCGTCTCTACAGGGGCTGCTGCCTCAGATGTATAGATCCCTCAGATGTTCAGAGTCTGAGGTTAATCTCTGCTGTCCTGGGAGTATGCAGGAGGAGGTACCGCTCTGAAGCCCGGCTGTTTGTTTAGTCAAATCACAGCGCCACGGGGGTCTCCTCTCCTCTCTCACACTCTGAAAAAGCCTGCCCACCGCTCCAAAAGAGTGCTGTAAGTTTAAAAAGAAGTGGCATGCGCACACACACACATACACACTGCTTCCCTGACAGATTCACACAGAGGAGGGAGACAGTGGTCCGGCACTGCTGAAGCTAGAGTAAGAGTGAAGTGGAGAGGAAGAGGAGGGAGGGAATTGTGAGTGGGAGTGGAGCAAACAGCAATAGAGGGAAGTTTAAAAAAAAAAAAAAAAAACAAGAGGAGTGAACGGAGAAAGAGAAAAGACAGAGGGAGAAAACTTCAAAATACAGGTTCTGCTTGTTGTTCTTTGGTAGCAGCTCAGAGGACCCGAGCTGGAGTGATTTGTTTATGAATGGAGTGGCGAGCAACTGGAGGTGAACTGAGACAGTCTCTATTGGCAACAGCAATCTGGACCGCATCTAACCCCTCCATAAAACAACAAACACAATAAAAAGGAAGAGAAAGAGTGAGTGAGAGGTCCAAGCGGAGGAAAAAAAAGGGATTTTGGCAGAGCTCATGGTGGCCTGCTTTGGAAACAAACATGGAAGTCTCAGTTTCTCAGGAAAATAACTTCACTTATATAATCACACCGATAGAATCTTGTGTAAAAGAGGTTAAACACATACGGTACTTTTAGCCTAAGTGAGTCCATTTAACCCTTGCGTGTTACTCTTTTTCCATTTATCCCACATAAAATAACTCAACACCTCCCTCTGTCTCTTTTCTCTTTCAGCCTCTCTCTTTCAAACACATGCATACACACACACACACACACACACACACACCATGCAAATACTTCTGTTTTCTACACTGGCTCTCTCCCTAATTTCTTCCTTTCCCAGGATATGAGTGGATGGCTTGAAATTCATAACGCAACCCTGCAGCTGACGAAGGCCTTTTGTCTCTTACAAGGGGTAGGGGGGGCAGACAGGGGGGAGGAGGGCTAAATTGGACAGTAACCATGTTCTCCTCTAATTGTGAGGGTAAATCTAAAAGCCCTGCTAGCAGTAATTAGAGAGCCACTGAGGCCCCCGTTATTAGATAGGAGGGGAGCGACACCACACAGGACTGTCCCACCTTAACATCAATCTATTTCTAACTATGTAATTAACACCTTCTTGCAATAAATCTGCCCCAAATCCACCCACTTAGCCCCATGAGTCTACTTTTATACCTTTAAGTGCTTGCAAAGTCCATTTAAATGTTTACAGGAGATAATAGGTAATAATGCCGCAATAATACACGAACATGCAATGCACACAATCCTGGATCAGCTGGAGATAAGATACACACTCTAAACATGCTGCAGCTCTAACAAAACACACTGGGTGTAAATGTTTTAAGCGTCACAAGACAGATACGCCTGCTGTAGCTCTATAACTGTAGCATGTTTTTACAAAGCTGGTGGAGGCGGGAGAACACAAGGGGGTGTATGTGGCTTTATATTTGGCAGCTGCCCTTGTTTATTCATACCGCTGGACAAAGTGGCAAACCACTTGATAAATTGGACTCCGAATCATCCTGCTGCAACAATACCCAGCCTATTCAGCCTATCAGAGCAGCCAAAGAGTGGTTTCTCTCACTGCTGATCTGGGCTGTTTCCATAGCTGGAGTGCAACTGGTGCAACCTGTGGAGTGGGTGTGAGCGCAGCAAGAGGGGAAGGAACCCAATGCAGACAATGCGAGCTGATAGAACAGTTTATGAGTTGTTTGAAAAGATGAACAAACATAAGCTTACTGGCATGTCTAAACAGAATTGAATCCAAAGGGGCTGGAAAAAGTGCAGGCAGGCAGATACAGATTCCAGTTAAGTGGAGTTCCCAGGTTTCAGGGTAAAAGGTAACAGAGGCTCTAAAGCTAAGGCGCAGTGCAACAATGACAAAGAGTGAGCAGAAAGGGGCTGATTAAATATCTGGTGGGGAAAGTGGGAACAGGTGAGCAGAGATCAGGTGACTGGGACTGAAGGGAAAGAGGTTACTGCAGGGCAGGAGGGAGTGAGATGACTGGGACAAGGGAAAAAGTCAGAGGGCATCATGTGGACATGAGAACAGCTGTGATTGGGTTTTAAGGAAGTGAAAATGTGGCTGGACACAGAGACAGAGAGGCAGAATCTGACACAATCACCCTGTATGCTGGTTCTGTGTTTGTGTTTCGCTGAGTTTTGGATAAAGCTAAAAGTTATCTCCCTGTGTCCGACAGACCGGGGGCCCCTGCAGGCCCCTGGGAGCAGGGAGGGGGAGCTAAAAGCAGGAAACACTGGGGTTGGGGCCTGGACCTGGAGCTGAACCCAACATACCTCTGATAGATGAAGATGGATGAAGCAATAAAATGACTCATCTGGAGTCAGATCACCGATAAAGGACGCAACGGTCAGAGGCTCCTGAAGACTTGATGCAGATGTTGTTTAGGCCCAAACCTGAAATTTAGAAAACACTGAGATATTTCTAATACACAGCAACATTCATATATAATATTCACATATTTTGGGATACCACCTTCCAAAAAAAAGTCAAATCAAGCAACACAATTTGAGCAGCAAGACAGAACAGGAAAAAATTTAATTTAGAGCTGAAACAATTTGTTTTATTAGTTAACGATGAGTCAATCAACAGCAACTATTTATAATATATAACTGATTAACCTTAACCTAACCTTAAGTTTTACAAGCTAAAATAAATTCCTTCTTCTTTTCCAATGTGAAGATTTGCTGTCTTTGTCTAATGTGATTGTGAACTGTAAGCTTTAGGTTTTTTGTGGGTTTTTTTACTGTTTTTGACTTAATGAAATTCACATTAGAATTTATGATGGGGCATTTTTCACGAGCAATATTTTATTTTATAGCATGTTATGGAGAAAAAAAAATGAATCATCAATTAATTAAGAAAGAACAGGCAGTAGGGTTGTTACCAACCAGCAGCCCTTTGTATGTCATGCCTCTCACAACCTTCCTCTGCATCTATGGCTGTCCAATCAATGAGGGCAAATCTTCCCAAAACATAAACCAAACTACAAAAAATAATATGAAAAATTGCAAATTACGGTTTCAATTACATACATAACATAAGAAAGATTAAAAGCCCAACGGGCGAATTTGAGAAATTAAAGAAAGCTGTGGCAACTTCTGTTTGTGAGACACTGAACATTTATTCACAGCATTCCTGGTCTGAGTCGGCCTGGGACCTCTGCTGCATGTCATCCCTCTCTCTGACTCTCATTTCCTGTCAGCTTTGACTGCACACTGTCTACTAAAGGCAGAAAATGCTAGAAAAATACGTACTTCAAAAAACAGGAAAGAACTAAATATCATCTGTTTTATGTTGCCGTTTGGAGAGCGTGGTGGGATGGAGTTCAGACTAAACAGAATCTAACTCAACTTTAATCATTTTCTCTATCTGTTTTTTAAAATTTAATAAGAGAAAAATATAACTGTGCATCAGGAGCAGTAACCTCTTACTGCTACTTTTCTGTCTGTGATTAATTACAGTGACATATTGTATGCGCATGCAACCTCCTCCATTTTAAGTAGCCTTGATTCAGTGTACCATGCATCTCTATGTTTTAATTACAAATGCAAAGTCACTTACTCACCACTGCATTCTTTATGATTTGGTGGGTTGGACATCACTGACCTCTTGCAGACAACAGCACTGGTATATGTTTTATCTATAAAGCAATAGTGGACAAACCTCCAGCAGACACCCTTCTGTGTGTCAGCTCTAGTTACCAGCTACAGCTGGTTGCTTTTCAATGTACCCCGGGTTTTAACACATCTGGGGAAAACTGCATTCGCCTACTCTGCACCTTGGACATGGAACAATCTTAAGAAAGATGGATGGAATGAGTTTTCAGTGTTTGACTGTCTTGGTGAAGCAGAATCTTACAGACGTGCTGTAGGTGTTTAGCACTTGATAACTAGACTGTAACAGGCCGTAGAGGAAGCCTGAGTGTGGAAGATGAAAGCTCTGGGTGTGTCTGGGCACCTACAGTACAGCAGCTCTCTTTCTGACACATGTGAGCTTTTAGAATTGGTGAATAGAGGATACAAGCCTCTTATTAGTTCCTCCTCGATGAACTTGAACGTTGGGACAACTACAAGGAGAGCAGTGGGAACACTGTTTATGCTGCACTGTTTTAACTGAATCTCTCTACATATCATTCTCTACAGTAACCCCTTGTTCAAATAAATATTAAAGAGTTATACAGTCTGAAAATACCTCAGGTTTTCATTTTTGGGACACAGCAGCAGACAAGTGCTACACATTATAGGGATCTTTTTGGAGGTCTGAATGTTTGAGAACATTTTCAGCGCCAGTTTTAGGAGCATGTAAAGCCAAACAGTCCAGTTTGTACATTAGCACACGCTCTAATGTATACTGTAAGTGCTAAACCCGCATTTATCCAAGTTGTTTTACTTGGCGGCTATGTTTCAAGCTTTGTGCGATATAAGTTTGATGTTGCACTTAATGTTCAGGCCTGTAGCACTTTTCTCTCCATTAACATGTGCCTGTCTCATGCTAACAGCTGATGGCTGTTATGGCAGATAATGACTGTTCTGACCAACGTGCCAGCATGAATCTTTTATGAATGTTCGGCAGACTCAGACGCAGAAGACAAGCTCAACATATGGAAAACACAGTATACTTCATGCATGATATTTTGAGTGAAAAATATGCTCATATTGATCATATGTTTGGAAACTATAAGTCTGTACCTCCGAAAGACTCCAGTTGTGGTGAATTACCTGCTAGTATTCAGTTTTTTGCTGCCCTCGTGTGGCTGTTTTAAGCAGGGACATATTGGATAATAAACTTACAAAACTTTACCATGACTTTAAACTTGATTATAATGGCCAGCTTCTGTAAATCTGTATTTGCAACACATTTGTAGCTGACTATACATTACAGAAAGTAAAAAACAACAATAACAAACTAATTTTCCTAAATAATAACATCATAAAATCATATCAAATTTGTCTTCCTACATTCTGAACAATTAACTTTAAATATATCTTACTGAAGGAAACTGACAGGAGAACAAAAAGAGGAAGCTGTGTTGTTTTTTGATGATATCTTTTAAAAATAACAGCCAGTGGAGACAAGCATGTTAGCAGAACCACTAATTTGTGCTTAGCACTTGTTGTTGATGAGCATACAGTGCATTAGGTCTTCTCACTGGTGAAATGTAACTGATTACCTTTACAACAATACAGCTGTGATACACTTGTACTTTACTTGCATCTGCCCATGTTATGCCTCTTCTCTTTGTATTTTTACTCCACTACATTTCGCAGGCAAATATTAGGCCTTTTCAAACATCTATCTGGTGGAGCCAGTTCCTGTTTTATACATTTGCATTTGACATTTCAAATATAGCTTAGCTTGGAAAATATGTCACTTTAAATCACTGATCTGTATATAAATTCATTTAGGTTAGTTTAACCTCAATATAGCTGCAGCAAGAGAAAACTGCGTCCATGTGTGAATGTGTCAGTTACGATAATCTGATAACAGAAACAAAAATACTTCAATGCAATATACTGTATATAACTGACAGGCGCCATATATCTATAATATTATCATGTTCTCTGTCATAATTCTGGGAACTTAGGGGGCTGTATGACATCAAAATGTGTTTATACTTTACAAATACACATATATTTCACATGCTGGGTTTCTTAAGGTTGGTTATGATACTTCTTTAGTATGAATATTTTAAATTTTAACTCTTTTTAAGGCAAAAAAAATACAATAAATAGGAGTAAATGTTTCCAAAAATTATTGCACATATTTCGCAATGTTGTAAAAAAAAAAAATGATAATAATAATAAAAAATGTAAGAAGATGACATTTATAGAAAATACAATTCAAAAGTGAAATAATATGATAAATATGCAAATTAGTATACGGGGCAATGCCTCAAGAATACTTTCACTTTTCATTTTGCTTATAATGTTCATGAGATACAATTGTGAATATGCTTTTCATTGTGGTAATACTTAAAAAAAATATATTACCACCACTGAGCCCGCTCATATCTCTATTTACAATCTCTATGCTGAATATCACATGATGCGCGTGCACATGTAGGCTACACCTCACGCACACCTTACATGATGGCCCTATCAGAATGATCCACCAGGGCAGGATGGGTAAACCTGGGTCAATGCCCTCACGTCGCCAAGACGAGCAGGCAGGTGGGTCTCAGGTAAAAGGTGACGTCACGATGATACTTTTGAACTCCTCGGCAGTAAATCTATAAAGGTGTGTGTAGTCCTAGTGCACAGGTAGCCGAACCTTAGACTGAAGTGAAAGCAGAGCCTGCTGGGAGTAAACAAGGAGGCCTATCATGCGCCCGGTAGTTTGATTCACCGAGGTCTACCTGAGAGTCACCCTACCTGTCGCACGAGGACACCGGTATGTACCCCAACTCACAGTCGGCCAGACACCCGGCTCAGACGCTGTCACTGAACAGTCAGTACTTCCCGCCTCCGTATGACTACACCAGTTACCATCACGTCCCGGGAGTCGGTGACCCGTCGACAAGCGCCTGGAACTCCGTCTACGCTCCCCGGGAGGAGTATCCGTACAGCTTCCCGGGGTCAAGCCCCAGCGCCGGGCAGGTCAGCTTCTGCTCCCCGGAGCTGAGCGGCACGCCCACCGCCGCTGGAGGAGGGTCGTTCACCCCGTACAACTTCATCACCGGACAGGACCCCTTCGGCTCCAGGAGGAAACCACATGAGCCCGTCAGACCATCCGCCACAGGTGGGATTACATGCTGGATACCATGGTTACATGTAGGCACTGTATTGGCCAATCATAAATAGTCTGTGTAAAGATATAATTATTTCTTAAAATAATTAAAATTTTTGGTGCTGATCACAAATCAAACATGAAATAGGCCTAACCATACTCTATGACATTAAGGATGTCACACTAACATCACTTCGTCAGTATTGGTACAATCACATGATGATGACAAGCTTAAAGCCATTTGCTGAGTGGGTGTACAGATATGGTAAAACACACATTCATGAGCAGGAACAATTTCAACATGCACACAGAGTTAAGTCAGACTGACTGCACACACACATTCATCAAGCTTTTCGCCTCTCCCTTCCGCCAGCATGGTTTGAGATGTCAATGCAAAGCTAACAGTGGCGGCCGACAAGTCTGCAGAAATGTCATTCCCCACCCTCTCTGTCCACTGGGTGGGTGCAAAAGGGTGACAGCCTGGCGAGATAACACCAGCACTACAGGAAGTCTGCAGAAGTCAAACCGAATCTCCGCTAAAGGCGACACTCTCAGGCCTGCTTGCTTACTGGTCTGCCTCGATCGATGCTGTCACACGGTCAAGATTTCCGATCAATAACTCTGACTCACCTTTTCCCAAGAGTGTGTGTGTACGTGTGTGAATATGCATGTCAATGAATAGCTGCCTGTGTAAACACCTATGTAAACACCACTCATGGTGATAAGGGGAACCACTGATGCAACGCAGTGGGAAGTCTTTACATTAGTTCTAGTTAGTGTGATTAATAGAGTTGATGAGGCTTTAAGTGGCGCCTGAACTTGAACGTGGCACCAGACACACACACACATTAGTCATCTGTTTGGCTCACAGTGCACGTGACTCACTGACATTATGATCATGTTTAACACGCCTGCTTACTTACATTCACTGAACCCAACCAAGCTTGTATTTATTGTTTTACTAAATCAGGGTTATTTCTGTGTGATCCAGGAGCAAAGACTCGCACTAAGGACAAGTACAGGGTGGTGTACACTGACCAGCAACGCCTGGAGCTGGAGAAGGAGTTTCAGTACAACCGCTACATCACCATGAGGAGGAAGACTGAGCTGTCGATGGCACTGAGCCTTTCTGAGAGACAGGTGAGACTGGAGCAAATTAAAGTTAGAGGTAGAAAAGTAAGGGGTAGACAAACAAGAGAAGGACATCCAACCAAAATGAAAGGAGTCTCCTCTCTTTTGATTTTTTGGACAACCATTCATCTGATCGACTTCACACTTGGCAAGTTGCTGAGGACCCAAGGAAGTGCAGTGTCAAGTGTGAGCTCTTGAGATCTACAGGGACATAATTATTAGTAGGGCGTTAGTACCGGCAGAAGAACACACTGTGTAGGGAATTGAGTGGGGACCCTATTAACTGTTAGGTGTGCTGGATTCAGCTCGCCAGCTGTTGCCCACTACAGTATATTGAAAAGCAGAGGAAGAAAGAGAGGCCAGAGATGTTACATTATGACAAACTCAAACATTTCAAGCATCAGTGATGCACCTTTTCAGAATGAACGCTTTTGTTCCAGGAAATAGGCAGGCTATGATTTCATTGAGGCCAAAAATGTTTGTGTCAGCTTTTTCACCCAAATGATGCACATACTGTAGCACTGCTAGAGGATGCAGCTACGTCAGGGTAGGGGTGTTGCTCAGGACTCAAGGAACAGTTGCGTCAATTGTGAAGTTGTTTGGATGAGCAGTTCTTGAATGGACATTGCCCTAGTGATTGAAATAGGCAGGAGCAAATGTAGAGGAAAAATGAAACTCAAACTCTTTAACACTGTTAAAGACAGTCATTATTTAAGGGACTATAATGTAGCAGGGGGACACTAGGACCCGTGTAGGCCGCATTAGTCAGTCAGGTGAGAGCCACATGTTTATTTGTAGGCCAACACGGAAGTTAACATCGCCCTGGTTCCTGCAACAAAAAGCCTATGGAATTTTTGGATTTTGGATTATTGCAGAAATTAACACTACTTTTATGATTTTTTAAGCATTAATGGTATTGCCAGAAGTAAAAAGCTAACGTTAGGCTATAAATGAACCACACCATGGTTGCATTATTTCATCATCACCACACAACCAGGCCAATGTCCAATGTGGTGACGTTCTGTAGTCTTATTTAGCCACATGTTAGCGGCCATCTTTTTTAAGAAACCTAAAAGCTTCAGAATTTATGAGTGGGGTATTTACTGACATATTTTATGTCATGGAACAGAATGTGAAAATCTCTTAATTTAACCAAAACCCATTCAACAAACCCATTGACTTCGAGGCAAGGAAAACAGGAGTGCTAAAATGTTAACTCATTTACAGGTCTTAGGAGTCATTCCTGCAGCACTCTATTGCCTCCTGTGTAGACACACTATTATGACCTTCCTGCAAACTACGTCTGCTGAAAGATACTGTGAGAAAAGCCAAATATAAGAGTTAAAACATTGTTTTTCTTCCCATTGTGTAACTCTTGCTGAACAACAGCGACTGTGGCCACACGTTTGATTGTAAATGTTGTGTTTGTAAATGCACCACAAGCTAGTGGTCGTCCCAGCTCTAGTGAGGTTGTTACACAAAAACCACTGACGGCACTGGGTTGCACAAGGGTGTGTTTCATCAGACATGAAAGTTACAAAAGTTTAGCAGTTATGTAGGCTCACTGTAAAACTGGGCCTGGAAAACAGTAATAAATAGATTGCCAGTGATTCAAAGGAACTGCAAGGGAAGTTCCTCCTTTTCATGAAATGAGGTATAACAATTGGTTGATCCCTTTTGTTTCTGCTTTATGTTTTTGTGAGGTGGTAGTGGGCAGAGGTTAGAAAAGAGTTAGGTCGGCTTTTTTCATGTGATTTACATTATTTGATATTTTAGTGATATTAGAAAATAAAACTGCCGCTCCTCAAAGTACAGTTATTGGTCCTTGTAGTTGCTTGGTGCTGTATTTTTCTTATTGTTATGAATATAGATATCAATACTAACTCCGGACACATCAGCAGAAAGTTCTTTAACATTCTCATTCCAAGAAATCAGCTTTAGATGAAACAGAAGAAACCTCTATAAACCATAATGTTATGTGGCCAAACAAAACATCTCGCATAAGTAGTGTTAATGGTGAAACCCTGCCTCACTTTCAGTACACAATCATTTCTGTTATTATTGTTCTATCCGCCTATTTATTCTGCTCGACAAACCCACAACTGAGTGCAACTCTCTCGCAATGCTATTATTGTTGTTATTATTGTTTAATCCGCCTGCTCACTCTGTTTGTCAAACCCACAACTGAGTGCAGCAAAGTCATTCTGAGCAAAAAGGAAATTACTAAACTTTAGCATAAATTGTTAAGGCAGAGGCGAGAGAAAAGAAGAAGAAGATCACACTTGATAACAAGGCCCAAGATATAGATCTAAGGAAAGCATTAGAACATTTTGTCATTTGCTATTTCTGATCTACTTCATTCATTGGTGTTGATATCTCAGGTGAAGATCTGGTTTCAGAACAGACGTGCTAAAGAGAGGAAGATAAACCGGAAGAAGCTGCAGCATTCTCAGCAGGCCTCCACAACTACTCCCACCCCGCCTGCGCTGTGCGGACCCACTGAGACCCACATCACCACCAGCCCCAGCAGCAACATTTTGTCTGACACAGTATCAGAGGAGTACTAGGTGGATTTCACACGGAAGACTGACACAGCGTGAAATATGTACATAGCGTGTTCTGTTTTTATAAGTTTACCGCAGAATGAATGATGATGATGGTTCACATCATCATGATGTCATAATGCTGCACTTCCTGCCTTTTAAAATGACAAGCACTACATATCTGTCGCACTGATCATCCCTGGTGGGCGTTTGCCAATTACAGGACTTTAATGTGTTAATATGGATCATTTTCAGCACGAGGACGTTGATTGAAAGAACAAAGATTGACTTGATAACTTGTCACTTGTCACTTGTTAAATTTCATTCAGAATTGTTGGTTAAAGCCACAATGAAAAAGCATTTTAGTCCTTCCTTCTTTATCAGGATGTTGAAATTTCTTAATCTTGGTTGATAAACGTGACAATGCGCCTGTCCATCTGTGGTCAAATATGTATGCGTTAATATGAAAATAGGCCTGAACTTGACCCCCTAATGATTAGGGGTCAGCAACCTTTAACATGGGTGTTGCAGTCGTGAGTAGGGCTGCAACGATTAGTCGACTAATCGATGACTAATCGACTACTAAAATAATCTGTGACTATTTTAGTAGTCGACTAATCGGAGTCATTTTTCATAGAAAAGTACTGTTAAAGTACCCCAAAATACTCTTATTGCAGCTTCTTACATGCAGATATTGGCAGCTTTACACACTCTCCCGTGACGGTGAACTAAAACCCTTTGGCGTAAGTACGAAACAAGACATTAGATGATATAATTTTGGGGTTTGGGAGAGACAGACTGACATTTTCCAACATTTTAACCCATTTTTTCGCTAACATGATTAATCCACTAATCAAGAAATAGTCCACAGATTAGTCGACAATGAAAATAATGTTAGCTGCAGCCTTACTGGTTAGCACTGTCACCTCACAGCAAGCAAACCCAGGGTGGGGGTCAGAGTCTGTGTGGAATTTGCATGTTCTCACCATGTCAGCGTGGGTGCTCTCCAGGTGCTCCGGCTTCCTCCCACAGTCCAAAGACATGCAGGTTAATTGGTGACTCTAAATTGCCCATAGGTGTGAATGTGAGTGTGAATGGTTGTCTGTCTCTATGTGCTGGCCCTGCCAGGCGTGTGTTGGCCCTGTCCCTGGACCCTGTATCCTGCCTCTCGCCCAATGTCGGCTGGGATAGGCTCCAGCAACCCCCAACGTGATAAGCGGTTGTGGAAATGAATAAACCTTTAACATGTAAAGAGGGGGGTAGCAAATGTAGAGTCACAAAACACATTCGTGCCTTATAAATAAGGTGACACAGCCCAGTAATTCGCCCGACTGCCCATTCATTAATATGTTTTATGGCAAAGTCACGACTCTGCAGTGGGCTATTTATGATTATTTGGTGCTTAAACTTTGACACCAGCGATGACACCAACACATCTGTCCATGTCCATTTTTACCACTGAGGCTTTTCTTCTTTTGGATTTGGAATCAATAGGTAGCCTAGTAGGGAGACTGAGGACTGCTTTTGAGATTTGCCAATTTAGAAGAAAAAGCGCCAGGCCGGAAACTTATGATGCACATTTTAGCTGACAAAATCTTAAAACATTTTTTAAATTCAGTGTAAAGGCCACACATTTTTACAAGTGGAGAAAATCAAAGTCAATTAAGGCCTACAACAATGATAACTGAAAATTAAAATGTTTAAAAGAAATAACCATTAATTGTCTCCATATTTTTGTTTGTTAAACACAGACATAGGCAGCCTCAGGACAGAGGCTAAAGAGCCGCTTGCAACCTCAGGTTACCCTTGCCCTAACTCCAATTTGATTTAACTGCATGAGGAAATGCATCTTGAAATCAAACCTGAGCATAAAAACAAAAGGGTAGTAAAATGATACTAACTCATCTCTTTATTTGCATTTGACTTACAGGAACCAGAGAAAGAGCAGAGAGCATTATGTTTGTTACTTACAAAGGAAAGAAGAGTAAAAAAAAAACTTTAATGAGATAATGCCAAAGTTTAACAAGCATTTAATGTTCTTTCTGTTGAAATGTGGCTGCAGGGTATATCATGGGAATAGACCATTGAAAAGTATAAACTAATGGGTTTCAGTTGGGGAGAGGAAGACAGCTGTGTATGGCATAATGGAAGTGGTGAATGCACAGAAATATTTTTTTTAAAAACAGGAGCGAAAGCAATGACATTTTGATTTGGAAAAAAACCCCAGTTGTCATCACTTGGCATTTTCTGTTGCATTTGCAAACATGACATTAAAAACACTAAAATGTTTTTTTTTGTTGTTGGTTTTTTTTTAGCAAAAAACACTGCGATAACAGTAAGGAACTGGAATAACACGCTTAGACATGAGTGTTTAGCCACTTCCTGAAAAACTGCTGCCACAGTCATGGTCTAAAAACATGAACCACTAACTACAAACTTTCAGCTTTGTCTGAGTATTTCAAGTGAAAAAAGTTACTGGTTTTTTAAGTCTTTTGGGACTTACAGTATGCAGGTCTAAAACATTAAAGTATGTCCAGTACAACCCTGTGCATGTTAGAAATGTTCACACTTTCAGATTGTTCCTGTTTACGTGTCACTTTAAAAGAAGAGGAAGGAAAAGCTGCAAGTGTAGCAATGTAAATTTAGTACTGACCACAGTCAACCGATGATTGCTAAAGCTGTCTTTTCAAAGTAAACCACTGTACCACCAACTTTGTGCAACTCATGTGTATATCAATGTGTGCTGTTCCCATAATCTATCTTTCAACACAATCTTGACAGCGTGTTTGCATTTTTTATAAGTTTACGCAAAGTTTATGTTGCTTTTCCTGCACATTATATAAAAAGCATTCTCAGTTCACAGGTTTATCGATCTGGTTTGCATTTTCTGTTCATTAGCACTGTGATATACCCAGAGTGACCAGCTGTGAGTGTGTCTGCTTTCACTGCACCACAATCATCTTAAACATTTCCACAGAGAAAAGCTTCTTGATAAATTCATGCCACCAATGAGGAAGTGCAGCAGTGGTATAGAGCTTTACCTGCCCACAAAATGACTTAATATTTGAGTTTAATGAAATTACAACCTGAGAAGCTTCTTGTTTTGTACCATAATTGTATTGAAATAAAAATAAAAAAAATAAAAAAAAGGCCAGACTGCAGGATAATCTCCTCACAGAAATCTTTATATATTTTTTTTATACATTTTTATAACACTGCATTTCTCAACATTCACTCTGTCCCTCTCTGAAAAGGTCTGTACTGCACAAATACCAAATTAAATCCTAAATCTCCTGATGGATATCTTTAATGTAAAACTGGCGTGCTCAGGGTTGAAGAATTGGCACTAATCTTGGTTTCATAGTTAACTAAACTTAACCTGACGTGATAACATCACATGAATGTGTCACAGCACTGATAAAATCATGTGGTTTTTATGAGGAAAAAAAAAAATCTGTAGTTGATTTAATCAAACCTGTTAAGAGATAAGGTGCAGCACTCTAACCTCAATGTTGTTGACATATTAAAAGGCTAAAAGCTGCTAAATACTTAACAATTTTGGTTCCCATTTAATCATCATGCTGAACAAAGAAATACTGGCTGACAAGATGGCAAAAGGATTCTGGATTTTTTGAGCAGTTTTATCGCACTTCATTTGTGTTGTCAATTATTTGCTCAGTAGATTGTGTTGGTCAGAGGTTCAACTGTGTGGGTTCAACTAAAAATAAAAGCTCTCAGGTGGTTGTTTAAGGACACTACAACTATTATGAACCATAAACACCAATTTTATGGCTCTGTGAATCAGCTGAATGGTAGTCCATGGTTATCAACCTTTAACCTCAAGCTATCAAACCACACGAATCATGTAACCTCCGTCTTTAATTAAATGCATAGCAAATAAAGAATTAAAAGCACATGGTTTCATATGAACTATAAAAAATTAAATCTCACTAAAATTACCAATCCGTAAAACAAATTGATAATGGCTGCTTTTTAAAGAAGTTATTTGGGTTAAAGCAGAATTTACAAACCATTTTTAGATGGTGATACTGAGGTGAGAAAAGGAGGGTGCTCTGCTCGAGGGTCAAAGGTTTGGCTGTACACTTTCTACACGCCCGTATTAAAAGGCTGTTGGCACATGCAACAGCATCTGATTACAGCTTTGACAACTGAGTCCACCAGTAACGAGTCGTAAAACCCGGAAATGAGTTAACATTTTACCACTCGTGCTTCCAAAGTCAGTGGGTTTCTTGAGTGGGTTTTTGGTTAGGTGCCTGTAGTTAAAATACGTCAGTGAATACCCCGCTTGTGAACTTTGAAGCTTCGACATATTTTAAAAAAGGCGGTTGCCAACATGTGGCTAAATGAGACTACAGGACATTGTCACACTAAGCCGCGCCGAACACAGCTTGCTAGGCTGGTGGCGTTTAGTCATGCGACCATAATGTAGCTTGTTAATAGCCTAACATTAGCTTTTTACCCCTGCCGATTGCATTTAGGCTTCAATAATCTTGAAAATGGTAATTTGTGGAGATTATCTTTCGGAACAAAACATGTAAGTAAATATTTGTTTTCCGCAGATGTTATTTTCAGCAATAATCCAACATTAGGCCTATACAGTCCAACAGGCTTTTTGACGAGGGAACCAGTGCAATGCTAACTTCCATGGCAGCCTACAGAAAACCTTGGAGCACTTGATATCTCAATATATTCTCCAAAATATTTACTATTATTTGCTTTGTTTGTACATTCTTCTGTCTCTAAGAGTCAAGAATTAAATCTAGGAAAATTAGGGCTTTAACAAGCGGTAACTTAATGCAAGACTTCATTCCACTTGCCAATGCCTTCAAGTGTTGAACTATTTGTTTCTGCCCGTGCTGTATATTGCTACATCCTCTGCAGTTGAGCACAACTATGAAAGCAAATAAGCATCATTCATATTTCGAGCTTGTGAAATGATGTTCACAAGTAGTTTAGTTTAGTAGCTGTGGATATATTGTGTGATTGTGTGAAAAGGTTTTGTGCACACAGATGCAATTTGCACGTGATATTTTCAACAGGATGTTTCACCAAGTCTGAGAGATGGACGCAGAAAGTCCCTATCTGTGCGCGCGACACTGAAGTTACAAGTTACAAGCTACAAGCTGTGAGTTACAAGCACCGATTATGGAGGAGGCAGGAAAGCCAAGAGTCTGGGGGGTATTTAGATTTGTTACTAGAGTAATTCAATGAGTACTGTATGATGTGGTCTCACAGTAGGGTTAAAAAACAGCATTTCCAAGGGTCAATGTCAATACATAAAAGATTAAATTTTCTTGTGCATTATTGTCTAAGTCTGACTTACTTTTTACTGACCCAAAAACAACTAGCATAAATATCTACAGTGCAGAATAGTTTCACTCCCAGACGTGAAAGCCGCAGCTCAGAATTACACAAACTCTGAATGATTAAAATCAGCATATCATCTATAATGAGGAAAAAACCGATGTTGGTCAGACACATCGACTGCTCAGAGTGTGCGAGGTTGTTAAGTTCCTTAAAATGCGTCCCTCTTACTTCTCCCTTTTGATTCAGCTCCTTTGCTGCTAAATCGAAACCCTGAGCCACAGCATGTTCTGTTGCAAGCTTCGTCTAAGATATAATATAATTAGACTGTGTGTTATCTGTCTCTGCGTCTACTGAAAAAGACAAATTCCCTCGCTAATTTTTTATATCAGAGTAAGGATGATTAACACTGCACAGCCCATCCTTATAGATGATTGCATTAAGGGGGAACTGAACTGTTGAAACTGTCACACATATAATGAGGTAATAATAAAAAACACCCCCTCTAACTGATAAGCTAGTTTTGCAAGACTGAGAGCACATGCTGGAGAAAAAAGCAGAAGTGTTTACATCATGGAAACAAATACGTGGTTACCGTGTACTTCCTGAGACAAGACATTTCTCTACAAGCTTATCTTATGGCAAGGCAGCCATTGGAAGGTAGCATGATCAAATCTGAAATAACTCCCACACACCGCATCGAACCTTTAATAAATGTACACTAACATAGGAGCATACTTATTTGATATACTCCAACCCTCCATTAACCCACCCACGTCTATTTAATAAATACATTGTCATCTAAGTAAGTGCGTATAAGTCTGAATAAAGTTAAATGTAGCCAATTTTGATGCCTTTGAAACACAGACCAACATAAACGTACTGATGACACCTGCCAATCACTGTGGAGTGATAAAAACCAAACACACTGTTATTCTTAGAATTCATACTAGTATTATTGCGCGTTTGCAGCATTTTAACAATCAAATAAAAGTAGATATGCTCATAAATAAAAAAAACGTGCCAATAAAAAAATAAGTACAACATAATCTAAATATAAAGATAGTAGAATAAAAACTGTGGCACACATTTAAAAATATTGAAAGTCTTGTTTTTCTTGAACATAATAAATAGTCCGCAAAAACTGGTCTATTACAAAATGGCCACATTGTGATGCAAATGATGGAGGTGATACTTTGATGCACAGGCAACACAGAAGTACACATAAAGTGGTGAATAATAATATCTATTTACATTTTTACCATTAAACATCACATTAAATTAAGACGAACAACTATTCAGCCTCTGGACAAACACCTCCTCCATCTTCAGTGGTGCGGTGAAGTCTTTGTGAGAACACTGAACACCCTGAATCACCTGGCTTTACGGACCTTGGCATACACACAGTCACCTCCCGCTGGCTCTACGGGCTGCCGAGGTCGCTCTGAGAACTTGACCTCGCCGTACTCCACCTGCGTCTCCTCCCTTTGCTGCATCTGCATCCCCTGCCGCTGCACGATCTTGACATCAGCATACGTCAACTCCTGGTCGTCGTCTTCTGCAGAATGACAGGAAGAAGTAGCACAAGCACACTGAATTTAACAAAATATACTGTGTTTGCAGTGGTGAAATGTAACAGAGTACATTTACTCCAGCACTTTACCTAAAGGAATACTTCACCCACAAAATGACCATTTGTACATGAATTAGTCATGCCATGCTACCCTGAATTTGTGAAGAAGATTTTGTTTCTCTTGCATGCCTCCACCGAAAATGGCAAACATACTGATCTATCAATTGACTGTGGACAAGTTTAACCTAAATCGTAACATGCATTTACAAACTCTCCCACAACTTGTGCAATATGTCGTAAGCTCAGTACTTTCCAAACACATGCATTTTGGTGAAAAAAAACAAACCTTAGTGTTTAAAACTGAACTGAGAGTGAAACTTATCTATGCTCTCTTTAAAGCAGGACTCTGCTTCTGAGGGTTTTCAGTATAAAAGCATGTGTTTGGGAAGTACTGAGCATACAAGTGGACTAACGAGACTTGGATTATACTGCAGGTGTTTGTTTGAAAACAGATGTTTTGATATAGTTTTGCTGCTGTTTAACATGGTCCCCAATCAATCAATAAATCAATTTGTTTGCAGTTTTTGCGTGGAGGAAGAAGGTGACACAGCAGGACTAACTGATTCACAAATGGTCATCTGTGGATGAAGTGTTCCTTTAAGTACAAATTTGAGGTAATTGAGCTTAACTTCAGTCTTTTCTTTTAATGCTTCTTTCTACTTCACTCATTTCAGAAGGAAACATTGTACTTTTTACTTCACCACAATTATTTGACATGCAGTCTGAGCAACTTCACTATCTTACTTTACTAAAGTAAGACAATGTTATGCTTTAGATTAAACTAGCCAACAGTTGATACAAGTACAGCTGGAACAATTACTTTATTTATCAGTTAGCAAATTGACAGAAACGTGTTGGGAACTTTTTGATGGTAAAGTAGGCTAATATGAAAATATTTCATGGTTCCACCTTCACAGATTCAACAGCTTGCTTTTCCTGTTACGTAAAAAGCAGCAGATCATTTATTTCTTGCTATTAATTCAATTAAGCTTTAATAATTTTATAATTTGGACTGTTCAGTGGACAAAACAGACACTGTGAATGTGTCACTTTGGTTTCTAGATAGGCCTAATTGTGATGAACATTTCTTACTATTTTCACATTTTTTACAAGCTAAACTATTAACTGATTAATGGAGAGAATAATCAGCAGATTAATCCATAATAAAAATGATAATTGGTTTATCATTTAAATTAAGCGCCATCTAAACAAACTACAACAGTAAAAAGCTGCTTTTACAGTAATAATAATTAACTGTTAACAGTCACATGGGACATTTTCTGCATTTAGTACTTTTACCCTTAATACTGAAGTACACTTTCCTTTTTAAACTTGCATACTTTTACTTAAGTAAAATTCTCAATGCAGAATATTTACTTGTAATGTCATATCCTGGGCTATTTTTACAGCTCATAATTATTAGTTTTATTTAAGTAAAGGATCTAAATACTTAATCTGCCACTTAGTATTTGTAGAAGGGATCATTACAATTTTTTTTTTGACATTTTGGGAAATACATTCTTGACAACAGTAAAACAAAAAAGATTTCACTGTGAAGTTTGTCAGTTAATGAGAAGCTACCGTTATGCTAGCAGATGGTTAGCTTTAGCACAAAGACTGGAAGCAGGGGAAAACAGATGACCTGACTGTCCAAAATTTATTTTAAAAACATACCTCTAAAGTTTTCTAATTTATAAGATAAAGCATCAGCTAAGGAGTTTTAGACTTTGCTGGTAGGTGTTTTCTGTTACTGTTGAACACAGCAAAGTTAGCTGCTGTCCCCTGCTTCCAGTCTTTCTACTGAAGCTAACTGGCTAACAGTAGCTTCATGCCATGGCTAAGTGACAAACATCAGAGTGGCCTGAAGCTTCTCATCTTACTCTCTGCAAGAAGTAGCCTAACATTACATGCACAGCTCAAAACGTCAGACTATTCTTGAATCTGTGAAAAGAGAAGCTGTGAATACAGTATGGGTTAGAAAAAAGGAAGTTTTGTTTTGAACCTTCAGGTTTGCTGTTTTTCTTTTTTCTCTGAGAACAGATGACAGCCACACCAATCAGTAACAGCAGCACTAGCGCAGAGAGTACCCCGGCCATTATCGGCAAGTTTCCTGTTTTGATAATAAAAAAACACAAGAGACACAGATATTTTAATGTTAGCAGTCACTACAGGTGGTTTTTTGGAGACAGACAAAGAAAAAAAGGGGGAAATGACTTTATTAACTACAGCAGAGTTTGTTTTCACTTACTATACCATGGGCCATCATTGCTGGGGGGAGTCACAGTTTGATTGGAGGATGTGATATTAGTGCTGGGGTTAAGTATGCTGACAGTCTCCTTACCCACAGTGGAGGGTTCTGCGGTCGTGGTAGGAGCTGTTGTTGGCTCAATACACAGGGTGTTATTGGCTGCAAACACCCACTGTGATATGTGCGTTGCATTGGGTAAGGTGCAGTTAATGAATATGAAGCCTGAAGGAAAGAAACACATCAGTGACTGATGTACAGTTAATCATCAGTGTCATAATTACCAAACTGTTGTCTGCTCATGTTCTCACTCACCACAGTTAGTAATCTTCATTTCTTTTGAGACACTATTGACATTATTCCTGACTGAGCAGACCAGTTGTCCTGAGACGTGTTGTTTCAGAGTGATGTTGGTGGTCTCAGTGTTTCCAGAGAGGAGCTCAGTGTCTGTCAGTGTGTGTCCATCTAGAGTCCAGCTGTACTGAGGACTGTCCCCTCCCTCAGAGGAGCAGGACACCCTCATCTCTCCCTGGGACAGACACTCATGGACCAGCAGGACAGAGGACACAGGAGCTGAAGGAAACACACTCACATGACTTTTCATGTTCACATCTTGGTCATTTTATACAGTTTCTGATACAGAACAGGCCAGACAGAGATACACATATATGTAGAATTTGAGATACAGTTTAGCAATAGATGGGACATGAATGTCTATCAATGTTACTAAATTTCCCAGTAAAATTTTTTTTTTACCTTGAATGGTCAGCTGTAGAGTCCGCTGCTCTGATCTCTGTCCATTTGAATCAAAGATTTCAAGAGTATATTCTCCTTCATCACTCCAGCTCAGGTTATTGATCCCAAATGTTCCATTACTGGGAGTTATTGATGATCTGTTTTCTATCTCATTAGACAGAATCAGTTTTTGTCTTACATTGAGTATTACTTCTGTTTTGTTTAACCATTGGTATCTAAATATTTCTGAGGCGTTGTCCATCAGCCGGAGGACCACAGTTCCTCCCAAAGCTCCATAACACTGAGCTCCATCCTGTCTGCCATCACAGGAGGTTTCCACACCTGGAAATCAAATCAGGATTTTGATAATTTAATATCTACAAAAGGAAAAACCGTGACAGGATGTTAGGCATATGCAAATATTGTAAAAAAAACAAACAAAAAAACAAAAAGTAATAATAATAATAGTGGCTTTGGTGCAGCCTTGTCTCTCAGACCACATTATAAAAAATAATTTATTGTTGTGAGGCTGAACATCACACAGGTCTGTAACTGCAAAAAGTGAGTTCATTAATTTCAGTTAATCTCATCCAGTCATCACCAACTTATGCTGTGTTTTTTTCCTTTCACACAGACCTTAACTTTAAGTCATAGCAGAGATTCAAACTCTCCAATTGATACCAAATTATGTATCAGGCTGTATTTGGGGAAAGTGTATAAAATGATGTGCTTCATATCAAAAATAGTAAACTCTAAATCATTTGTATTGTGACTGTATGAAAGATATGAAAACATAGTTTCAGTACAGGCATGATATAAATGCAAAGACGGGGTACAATGTCATTCAGTGTTTTTGTTAAACATTCACATGACTTCAGGAAAGTCAGCGTTCATTGGATTAATTTCATATCTGAACTGTCAGAGATGACGTGCTTTAATCCAAAAAGTATGACTGTTATTTTTACAGTACGTGCATAATGAAGTGGAACTGATCTCTGGATTTGTCAATTTTCCTTGAAATAACTAGTTTTTTTTTCTTTAAAGCAACTGAACCCTAGAAACGCTTTGATATCAGCTTCAAACAGTTTAGTTGATATTTATAAGTAAAGAAGCTGTCATTTCTTCAGAGCCAACAGGTGTCTCCAGCCTGTAGTATTTGATCTGCATTACTCATTACTGAGGATAGTGTCTTTACTACTCTGTACAAAAAGTTACAAAACATTGTATTCACATAATATTTAATCAAACATTAATGTGTCGTTGAACAGCTCACCATGACAGACTCGGAGTAGCATCACCAACAATCCAACCACAGCTTTCATGTCTCCTCTGTGTTCAGCCTCTGTTGATCCAGTCAGCGGCTTCAAGACAAACTTTTCTACTTCACCCGACAGGAAACATGTGTATCCTACACTGAGCAGCCTGAAATGTGTCCTGTCAGTGATCCACCTCAGAGGAGAATGTGTGAAAACTTCAAGCGAACCTGAGCGTTGTTGCATTCATATTTCTATAGACAGAGAGAAGAGAGGAAGTGATATCAGTTTTACTTCCCCTTTTAGCCTCTGACATGATGGCCTCTGTGTGTGATGGACGGAGTGGGAGAGAGGGAAACATTCCTCCCTCTTACTGAAAGAGGATTTGAGACTGACCGCTGACATTTCTAAGTTTACATCTCTCCATCTCATCACTTCTGACAACATCAGTATATGATATTTCTTTTCTCTAAATGAAAGATGAGTTAAATGTAATAAAGATTCTCAGCCTGAGGTACTGTCTCACCCTCTCAAACAGCCCTTAAGAAACCAGCAGGGCATTATTCACAGGCCATGTTAAGCACATACAAATGATCTACACACATCAAACTGAATTTTAAATTTTTCAGGGATTTAAACAAAACAGTAAAAAGAAAGACGTGTGTATAAAAATACATTAAAGACATGTAAAATTTTGTGTCTTGGATTTACATAATGGACAATAAAGTTCAGCTCAACCTTAAAGTTACATGAGAGGAAATGTCACTGAGGGTTCAACAGTTAAATACTTGAAAACACATTGCTTGTAAAAATTTAATCAAACATGTGATTTGGTATAAGTGAATACTGCAGTTGCATTTATGCTTTTACATAATGTGGCAGAACAATATTATGTAGCTAAAGACATTATTGTTGATCGCTTAATGCCTTAGACTGAGTCTTTGTAATAATAAACCTATAAAACCACCTTCATTTGCAACTCTTTATTCCTGTAAAAACAATTTTAGTGGTGTCAGAGGTATAGATCAACAAGGAAAGACAGAGGGGGAAAAAAGCAACGATATGTCATCCCAAGGTGTTAAAATATGGACATTCACACTGTGCTGTTGGCCCACAGTGGTCTGAAAATCATGCTACTCAGCACTAACCTCTGCACTGTTCCTGCTTTAAAGTTCACCTGTACATTTCCTTGTCACACTCGCTCTGTCGCTGTGGTCTCTTCAGACTCTGTCGCCCTCCACTGGCAGCTGTTGATCACAGTTTTTCTCAGTTGCTTTAGTGCATTTCTCTGATCAGAATTAAAATTCTCATAACTGTTAGTTCAATCTCCACAACATTTAGTCATTTGTGCACATCATAATAGCAGTTTCTCATTCCTTCCAACAAATTGCAAATGCTTTTGGACATGCATCAATTGCTTTCATACAATTCTCTGCTGTTTTTATAACATCATCATTTGCTTATGTCATGTCAGTCAAAATTAACTATACTTATGAATGCTGAATAGTCACTCCCTATAAAACTAATAGTCCTCATTTCGTTGCTTGAGTCATTACATACAAAAATGTTGAACTAATTGTCAAAATCTGTCAAGCAAATGTTATACATTTCTTCATCATTTTTTCCTGAAAATGTCTCCTAAATTGAACAATTTCTCTCAGGTGAACCTCAGCTTTCACTGATGAGGAGGAGTGTGCGAAGCATTAGTTGTAACCAATGATAAGCCACTTCCCCACAGTCACTCAAAGCTGAATCCCATGAATCCTCACTTGGCAAACACATATGAACCGAGCAGGACATAGTGTGTACCATTTCTAAAATACTCTGTGACACAGAAATGGAAGGTCATCGTCGTGGAAGAGGGGTGAGGATGCGGGGAGGAAGGGGAAGGGGACAAAACAGGGGAAGAGCAAGAAGAGGCCAAGTATATAGGCGGATTCCTGATGAAATTAGGGCTACAATTGTGGACCATGTTGTCAATCACGGCCTCACAATGGCTGAGGCCGGTCGAAGGGTGCAGCCAAATGTTGGGAGAACCACTGTAAATTCAATTGTTCAAACATTTCGTCGGGAGAACAGGTGTGTATATTGGACAGTAATTCAGTACTAAACAATCTGCACTACTGTCGCACAATGCTGTAAACAAATTAGAATTGCAGTAAAAATGTGAAACATACATATTCAGTGTCTTGTACTCTGTTACCTCACTAAATGCAGTAATGTGTAACTTTACTGTAACTTTCAAATGGCTGTGCAAATAGTGTATAGTGCTGTCTTGAGTATTTTCAGGTAGTGTCCCCAGGATCTGACTTTTGTGCATTGGAAAACACTTACAGAGTAAACTGTCATAATGAAAACATGACAAAGCCATTTGACTCTCTTTTTCATAAACAATGGTGTCAGGACTTTTCATTTTGATGACACTGACACTTTCATTGACATGAATTATCGCTTTTGAGGAACGAACTATCCATTTTGAGCAAGTGACACAGTTTTGCAGGATATCAACTAGGTTTTGCAGTTTGCACAAATTGTTTTGAGAAATGCACTAACTCTTGTGCAGTTGTTAATAGTGATGTGAGAAATGCACCAAAGCGATCGAGAAAAACTGTGAAGACAAATGCCATAAAATATGAAAACACTTCTGACATTGCACCTGCAGCAAAAAACAGTCGTATCGTACACTTAATATCTGCTGAAGCTGTTTCAGTGAAGCCTCTAAAGGCAGTGACAGATTTATGATCACTTTTTATTGATTGTTGATATACCTGAAATGTTTACATGTTGTCAACAGAGAGTTTTACTGAATACAGAATTATCCATTAGCAAGAGTGACACCTCTGTAAACCAGCAGAGGGAAACCTCACACTGACTAATTCTGATAATGAGTCTGGAAAAAATGGCACATGACTCAGTGATGGTGAGGTTTGTTTTGAATACATAATAACGCTAGAAAGCAACTAAATTAAAGCCTTTAATAATAAATGCTTTGAAAGGTTTTACATAAACATGGAAGCAACAGACTTGCATTAGTAATTACAGGCCTAATTAAATCAGAAAAACACAAACTATTATTTACATAATTCAGTCTTTACGAGTTAAACCCTTTAATCATATATGGGATTATTCATCTAATTCATATGCTGTACAATTACAGGTTGGGCTTTAATAAACATTATTAAACACACATTAAATATATACAGTCTCTACATCAAGTACCTATATACAAAAGTAATGCAATGGTGCAATGACAATGTGGAAATCTACAGCAAAATAACTTCCAAATGGCATCAAAATTAGTTGCACCGGTGGTGTAGTGGAGGGTATGCTCAGGTATACAGAGTGTACCCACCTCTTTCTCTGGCTGTTTACAGTTTACCTGCCTATCAGCCAAAAAGCCATTGAAATATATAAGAAAGTATCCCCACTTCCTCCCAAGTAACCTGCCCATCTACTTAGTAGTACACCCACCTGATCAGCTACCACCACACCACTGAGTTGCACCACTTAAATGACAGTATTTGCTTAATTCACAATATCACATGCTGTTTAAGGATAAACTGTGTGTGGAGCTGTGGGCGTCTAGATTCTTGTTCACTCTCCAGAGGCAGTGGTGCACTGAATCTCAAAACAAGACAGTCTTTTCACTGAAATTATTCGATATAAAGGATCTGACTTTCACCACATCAACGAGTGAAGTGACTGAGTGAAAACAGTCTGACTCAGGATCACAGAACTAGAGTCACAACCTCTGTTCGATCACAGCGTCCACAACGATTTCAAGAAAACACTCACAGTGCTTTTTAAAAGAAGGTTTTCATAGTGAGCTGCTGAGCAGAGGGCAAAAGTAAAGTAGAGAGGAATAAGAGAGAAGAGAGTTTTCACTCAAAACTTGATCTTCACACCCAGAAAGACACATGGCTGATCACAGCAGATAAGAGACGACACTAAGGCGTTGGTTTCACACTTCAACCATCATTACAGAGTACTCTTCATGTTCCCTCTCACAGTGGACGCCAGAGCCTGCAGCCATCTTGTATTTCTTTTTCTTCCAAGCAAAAAAGATGCAGATTCCAACTGACACAAGAATCACCACAGCTGCTCTCACACCACATATGAGCAGCGAGTGATCTGTTTGGATAAAGGCACACAAAACAACACAGGTCAAGTTAGTGCTGTGACAGGAGAGTTAGTTTTTTACCTACTTAAACTACAGAAATCACATGTGTCAAATTCATCTCAAAAAAACATCCTTCGAAAAGGTAAATGAAAACATCTTCAGTCTCAGTCTAGAGGAGAGGTGAACCCCTGACTCATAAACAGTGACTGTAACATGCTATTATTCTGGTATTATGCTATATCCATTCACAATTCTCTGTCTATCCCACTCCCACCACTTCCACAAATCAGATGACTATGGGTGTTCCCTTTCTTGGTGAGCTGATCAAACTTTGCCACGATCTCCTTCAGCCATTCATGTTGCTGCTGCCAAACTTTAAATCTGTTCTCCTCTCTGCTCCTGTCGGCTGTCACTCTGCCACCCTATTCACCTCCAGTCACCTCATTCAGAGCCCCGGACAAGCTTATCAAAAGCCCATTCCTCTTCACATCCAGATCCTCAGCTCCCTCTTCATCTCATCTCATCTCATCTGTTCACCGCCATTACCATCCCAGAGTACTCGCAATGATGACAACAAGGGCTGAGTGCCAACAGGTGAGAATCCCAATGAGGATGGGATTTGCGACATGAAACGGACCGGTAACAATCTTAAAAGGGACAACATCCAACATGCCCGGATGATGCTCTGAATTGTCAGGACCTACACTTAGACTCAGGGAACAAAGACCAAAGGAACTGATTTATGCAACGCAAAATTGAATCTTACTGTGTCTGTTTAGGTGACACAAAATAGAATGAGTACTGTGAAGCTTTGAGTCCTACTTACCATACGGGCCATCATTGCTGGGGGGAGTCACAGTTTGATTGGAGGATGTGATATTAGTGCTGGGGTTAAGTATGCTGACAGTCTCCTTACCCACAGTGGAGGTTTCTGCGATCGTGGTAGGAGCTGTTGTTGGCTCAATACACAGGGTGTTATTGGCTGCAAACACCCACTGTGATATGTGCGTCGCATTGGGTAAGGTGCAGTTGATGAATATGAAGCCTGAAGGAAAGAAACACATCAGTGACTGATGTACAGTTAATCATCAGTGTCATAATCATTAAACTGTTGTTTACTCATGTTCTCACTCACCACAGTTAGTAATCTTCATTTCTTTTGAGACACTGCTGACATTATTCCTGACTGAGCAGACCAGTTGTCCTGAGACGTGTTGTTTCAGAGTGATGTTGGTGGTCTCAGTGTTTCCAGAGAATAGCTCAGCGTCTGTCAGTGTGTGTCCATCCAGAGTCCAGCTGTACTGAGGACTGTCCCCTCCCTCAGAGGAGCAGGACACCCTCATCTCTCCCTGGGACAGACACTCAGAGACCAGCAGGACAGAGGACACAGGAGCTGAAGGAAACACACTCACATGACTTTTCATGTTCACATCTTGGTCATTTTATACAGTTTCTGATACAGAACAGGCCAGAGATAAATATGAGATATATGTAGAGTATGACGTGAATGTCTATCACTGTAAGTAAATTTCTCAGTAGAAAAGTTACATACCTTGAATGGTCAGCTGTAGAGTCTGCTGCTTTAATTGATGTCCCTTTGAATTGAAGGTTTTAAGTTTATATTCCCCACCATCACTCCAGCTCAGGTTATTGATCCTAAATGTTCCATCGCTGGGAGTAAATGATGATCTGGTTTTTATCACATTAGTCACAAACCGACTCTCTCTCCCATGGAGTATTACCGTTGTTTTGGTTGACCATTCGTAGCTAAATATTTCTGAGGCGCTGTCCATCAGCCGGAGGACCACAGTTCCTCCCAAAGCTCCATAACACTGAGCTCCATCCTGTCTGCCATCACAGGAGGTTTCCACACCTGGAAAGTTGTAAAAAAAAAAATAATAATAATAAAGATAACAGCTGTATCTTTTGATTTCTCCTAAATGAAGAACAATAGCCGAGATACCTGTCAAATAGAAACATTTTGCTGCAGCTGTTTCTCTCTCAGACCGCGGTTTGCAAACAGAAAGTTGTTCTTGTGCAACTGAGAATTACACAGACCTGTGACCAGAGGTGAAATGTAACTAAGTACATTTACTTAAGTTCTGTACTCCAGTTCAGTTTAGAGCAGTGCTGTAGTGGACGGTATACACAAGTATACATAACCCACCTCTTTTTCTGGCTGTTTACAGCATACTCACCTATCAGCCAAATATATAGGAGAGTATACCTCCTCAGTAACTTTCACATCTACTTAGTAGTTCACCCACCTCATCAGCCACCACTGCACCACTGGTTTGTATCTACTTGTACGTGAGTATTTCCTTTTTTGTTACTTTATACTTCTACTCCCTTTCAGAGACAACTGTTGTATTTTTTACTTCACATATGTTTGAAAATGTATTAGTTTCTTTGAAAATTCAGATTAATAACACAAAATATAATCAACAAATAAATGATTGTGTATTATTACAGGTTAAGATCAGATAAGACTGTATTGATAAGTGTGGGGAAATTCACAAGCTGAGCAGTTTATGACGTCATTAAATGAACTCCACCTTTACCAGCTGCAATGATAATCACATAGTATAAGATATGTATTTTGAAAATTGACAATTTGTAATTTGTACTTTTACTTTTGGTAATTTACGCATATGCTAATACTTCAACAGAAGGTATAAGAAGTTATTTAACTCAACTCCTCTACATGAATCAAAGGTTTCAAGAGTATAAATCAATGAACAGAATTAATCTAGGATAGTGAAGCGTTAATTTATTATCATACGTAAAAAATAGTTTTACACATAGCTTAACCTGCTGACTTACCATTCAGTCCAGAATTTTAGAAGCCCTGTTTACTTTCAATTTGTGGAGATTTAGAGCAAGTATATACAAAAATAGCAGATTTTTTTTTTATTATTTGTGAAGAAACAGTACCATACTGGCGTACAGTAAATTTACCATAACCCATAGTTATCCTACTGTCATGTACTGTAATCCAAAATACTGTAATATACTGTGAAATAAATTAGGGTAGATGCCTTGTAAAATTGCAGAACACCCACTGTTATTCTATGGTCTTATACTGTAATCAAGAATATGGTATTATACTGTTGCAATAAATTACAGCAGATGCCTTGTAAAATAACAGGAAAAATATTGGCGTCCTTGCTGCCAGTATATTACTGTTATTTTACAGTGAACCATCACTTAAAATCAGAGCAGAGAAAACTGTCAGTTTGTGTCAACATCATAGATCTATGGCAGTCAAATGAAGACCAGAGCTAAAAAAACATATTTAATAATATCTAATTCATTCATGTGTCATGATTCTTCCCAGTGTGGGTCACTATATCAGCTGCAAAACATGTCAATGAAGATGATGTACTTTTTAACGAGACTTGAAAATACTGTCACAGCTCACCATGAGAGACTCCCAGTATCATCACCAACAGTCCGATCACAGCTTCCATGTCTCCTCAGACTCTGTTGACCCAGTCAGCAGCTTACACACAACAGTTTCTACTTTATTTAACAGCAAACATGCACACACTAACTGAGCAGCCTGAAATGTCTTCTCTTAGCGATCAGCAGGAGAACGGAGGCAGATCATTGTGGCCAATGGTCACTTCCTCATTTCTGCTGAGAACAGGCTGAGATGGCATGAAAGCCTTAAAAGGATGCTGAAGTTCTGTGTTTAATGATTAGATGTTAATTTAGTCTTACAATACCAGGAATTTCTGTCATTGTACTCAGAAAAAAGTGAAACAAAGCGTCTTCTTACACAATATAAACCATAAACACAGCTTCTCCACACAAAGTCGTCTCTTTTTTTTCTGTCCTGTTCAATCATCCTCCACATCTGACAAAGATGAACATATGTGTGCATATGCACAGTGTGACATCTTTTTATTTTCAAAAAACTGAGAGGGAAATGAGACATTACAATGTAAGACACAAGATATTTCATTACTAATACTTTAACTATCTACACAGTCAATGATATGTTACTGGTTCTGAAAACAACCATGAAGTCTCTGGAACTGACATGAAACACAAATGTCTCAAAAAAACAACAACAACAACAACAACAAAGGCAACGATATGTCATCCCAAGGTGTTAAAATATGGACATTCACACTGTGCTGTTGGCCCACAGTGGTCTGAAAATCATGCTACTCTGTACTTATCTCTGCACTGTTCCTGCTTTAAAGTTCACCTGTACATTTCCTTGTCACTCTCTTTGTCTCTGTGGTCTCTTCAGACTCTGTCGCCCTCAACTGGCAGCTGTTGGTAAAAGGCAGCAGGCTGATCAAAGCACGTCACTAAGGCCCTGGTTTCACACGTTACTGTAAAGTTCAGATGCAGAACTTCTCACTTCAACCATCATAACAGAGTTCTCTTCCTGTTCCCTCTCACACCGGACGCCAGAGCCTGCAGCCATCTTGTATTTTTTCTTCTTCCAAGCAAAAAAGACGCAGATCCCAGTTAACACAAGAATCACCACAGCTGCTCTCACACCACATATGAGCAGAGAGTGATCTGTTTGGATAAAGAGACACAAAACAACACAGGTGAAGTTAGTGCTGTGACAGGAGAGTTTGTTTGTTGCTTACTTAAGTACCAGGGCTCGTCATAGTTTAACTGGAGTGTCTGATGTGACTTGAGGGATTTATGGACATCAGTGTTACTCTCCTTACCCACAGTGAAGGTTTCTGCGATCGTGGTAGGAGCATTTGTTGGCTCAATACACAGGGTGTTATTGGCTGCAAACACCCACTGTGATATGTGTGTTGCATTGGGTAAGGTGCAGTTGATGAATATGAAGCCTGAAGGAAAGAAACACATCAGTGACTGATGTACAGTTAAACAACAGTGTCATAATCATTAAACTGTTGTTTGCTCATGTTCTCACTCACCACAGTTAGTAATCTTCATTTCTTTTGAGACACTACTGACATTATTCCTGACTGAGCAGACCAGTTGTCCTGAGACGTGTTGTTTCAGAGTGATGCTGGTGGTCTCAGTGTTTCCAGAGAGGAGCTCAGCGTCTGTCAGTGTGTGTCCATCCAGAGTCCAGCTGTACTGAGGACTGTCCCCTCCCTCAGAGGAGCAGGACACCCTCATCTCTCCCTGGGACAGACACTCAGAGACCAGCAGGACAGAGGACACAGGAGCTGAAGGAAACACACTCACATGACTTTTCATATTAACATCTTGGACATTTTATACAGTTTCTAGAACAGGCCAGACAGAGATACACATATATGTAGAATTTGAGATACAGTTTAGCAATAGATGGGACATGAATGTCTATCAATGTTACTAAATTTCCCAGTAAAAATTTTTTTTTACCTTGAATGGTCAACTGTAGAGTCCGCTGCTCTGATGTCTGCCCATCTGAATCAAAGGTTATAAGAGTATATTCTCCTTCATCACTCCAGCTCAGCTTACTGACCCTAAATGTTCCATCACTGGGAGTAAATGATGATCTGTTTTCTATCTCATTAGACACAATCAGATTCTTTCTCCCATTGAGTATTGTTGTTGTTTTGTTTGACCAGTGGTATCTAGATATTTCTGAGGCGCTGTCCATCAGCCGGAGGACCACAGTTCCTCCCAAAGCTCCATAACACTGAGCTCCATCCTGTCTGCCATCACAGGAGGTTTCCACACCTGGAAATAAAAGATTAAAAAAAAATGAGATAGAAAATTATGAAAAATATTGTTTTATTCCATTAATTTTTGAAAAAGTCAAGAACAGAAAGAAAATATGGGATTTATGCTTCTCTCAATGCAGACAGTGATGTGTCCTGGTGCAGGAGAGCCAAAACCAAATATTTAACAGAAAAAAATTTCTCCTTAAGACTCGTGTACAAAGTTCCCTCCTCTCAGCACCAGAGCTGAAAAAAACATATTTAATAATATCTCATTCATTTATGTGTCATGATTCTTCCCAGTGTGGGTCACTATATCAGCTGAAAAACATGTCAATGAAGATGATGTACTTTTTAACAAGACTTGAAAATACTGTCACAGCTCACCATGAGAGACTCCCAGTATCATCACCAACAGTCCGATCACAGCTTCCATGTCTCCTCAGACTCTGTTGACCCAGTCAGCAGCTTACACACAACAGATTCTACTTTATTTAACAGCAAACATGCACACACTAACTGAGCAGCCTGAAATGTCTTCTCTTAGTGATCAGCAGGAGAATTGAGGCAGATCATTGTGGCCAACTAGTCACTTCCTCATTTATGCTGAAAACAGTCTGACTAGATGACATGAAAAGGAAGCTGATGACTACAAATATGAGATGTGGAAGTGGTTTCTGAAGTTCTTTGTTTTTTATTTAGGTGTTACATTTAACCACACACGACCAGTAAATTCTGTCATGCTACTCAGTGGAACAAAGTGTCTTCATACAGTGTATAAACCATAAACACAGCTTCTGCCACAAGACCTTTTTTCTGATAATGTCCTGTTCAATCATCCTCCACATTTGACATAAATGAACATATGGATTTTAAGATTACAACTTTGGCACAATACCTACGTGTGCACAGCTTGACATCTTTTTATTTTCAATACAATGTGTGGGAAATGAAACATTCCCATCTGAGACACAATATATTTAATTACTAATACTTTCTCTATATCTATATACACAAGAAAGTATTGGTCCTGAAAACAATCGTGAAGTCTTTGTAACTAACGTGAAACACAAATATCTCTAATATAAGATAAAATGTAGAGAAAAGCAACAATATGTCATCCCAAGGTGCTAAATATGGACATTCACACTGTGGCCCACAGTGGTCTGAAAGTCATACTACTCTGCACTAACCTCTGCACTGTTACTGCTTTAAAGTTCACCTCTACATTTCCTTGTCACTCTCTCTGTCTCTGTGGTCTCTTCAGACTCTGTCGCCCTCCACTGGCAGCTGTTGATTCAAGAAAATTGCCCTAAAATATGAAAACACTTCTGACATTGCACCTGCACCAATAAGCAGTCATATTATACACTTAATATCTGGTGAAGCTGTTTCAGTGAAGCCTCTAAAGGCAGTGACAGATATATGATAATTATTTAATGATCGTTGTTTTTCCTGAAATGTTTACATGTTGTCAACAGAGAGTTTTACTGAATACAGAATTATCCATTAGCAACAGTAACACCTCTGTAAACCAGCAGAGGGAAACCTCACACTGATTAATTCTTATAATGAGTCTGGAAGTTTTATTCAGTTCTCTGCAGTCATTAAAGGTACAGTCCGTGATCAACATGTCATCAAACGGGCTCAAACAAATTAATTGATGACACATGACTGAGTGATTGACAGGTTTTGAATGAAAGCAACTAAATTAAAGCCTTTAATAATAAATGCTTTGAAAGATTTTACATGAACATGGAAGCAAAACAGACCTGCATTAGTCACTGTAATCAAATCGGAATAACACAAACTATTATTCACATAATTCAATCTTCAAGAAATAAACCCTTTCATCATATATGAGAACATTCCCCTCATCTATATGCTGTACAATTACAGTTTTGACTTCAATAAAAATTGTTAAAAACATGCTGTGAATGCAAAATCACATTTAAACACACATAAAATATTTACAGTCACAACATCAAGTATCTATACAAAAATAAACACAAATTATCTCTAAAACATTAACTCTTGTCTTCTGAGAAAAATATCTGTTTTCAGTTTTGGACATTGTAATGACAATGTGGAAATCTACAGCAAAATAACTTCCAAATGCCATCAAAATTAGTTAGTGGAGGGTATGCTCAGGTATACTGAGTGTACCCACCTCTTTCTCTGGCTGTTTACAGTTTACCTGCCTATCAGCCAAAAACACACCCATAAAGACACATGGCCGATTACAGCACATATGAGACGACACTAAGGCCTTGGTTTCACACGTTACTGTAAAGTTTGGATGCAGAACTTCTCACTTTAACCATCATTACAGAGTTCTTTTCATGTTCCCTCTCACAGCGGACGCCAGAGCCTGCAGCCATCTTGTATTTCTTCTTCTTCCAAGCAAAAAAGACGCAGATCCCAGTTAACACAAGAATCACCACAGCTGCTCTCACACCACATATGAGCGGCGAGTGATCTGTTTGGATAAAGAGACACAAAAATCAGATGTTAAGTTAAGACTGTGACAGGAAAGTTAGTTTTGACATAAATGCCAGGGGTCATCTCTGCTGGAAGATTGACGTGTGTAGCTTAAAGGCTAAACACTTTATCTTGTAAGAAGACATAGAGTGATTACACTCAACTTCAGGCGAGCAGAGATTATCAACATTTGTACTGAGTAACAGAAATCACATGTGTCAAATTCATCTCAAAACATCATCCTTTGAAAAGGTAAATGAACGCCACTTCAGTTCAGTCTCCCATTACCATCACCAGTGCTCGCAGTGATGACCACAAGGGTTGAGTGACAACAGGTGAGAATCCCAATCCTGCAGATGGGATTTGTTCAATAATTAGTAGTTGTGTGTATCATTAGTAGTTCAATAGGTTGAACACTGAAAAAGATTCTGATTACTTGCTTTGTGTGTATGAGATGTAATGGTCGCTGTTTATGAGTCAGGGGTTTACCTAACCTCCATTTTGACACTGAATTAATACATCAGCTTTCATTTCCCTTTTTGAAGGGTGGTGCCCCGAGGTGAACTTAATGCAAGTTACACTCAGTTACTCAGGATAAATACTGCTCATTTCTGATAACCTGAAGTTGAGTGTCATCACTCCATGTCACCTTAAATACAGGGTTTTAGGGTTTTGTTCACATGTTGATGTCGCTGTCCTTACCCTCAGTGGAGGTGGAGATGCAGTCGCTGAATATGAAGCCTGTGGGCAAACAAACAGGAAGCCATGACTGATGTACAGAGTGACCATAATCATCAGTATAACAATTAGAAAGGGTTTTTTTTACGTCTTCTCACTCACCACTAGATATCCTACTGACATTATTCCTGACTGAGCAGACCAGTTGTCCTGAGACGTGTTGTTTCAGAGTGATGTTGGTGGTCTCAGTGTTTCCAGAGAGGAGCTCAGCGTCTGTCAGTGTGTGTCCATCCAGAGTCCAGCTGTACTGAGGACTGTCCCCTCCCTCAGAGGAGCAGGACACCCTCATCTCTCCCTGGGACAGACACTCAGAGACCAGCAGGACAGAGGACACAGGAGCTGAAGGAAACACACTCACATGACTTTTCATGTTCACATCTTGGACATTTTATACAGTTTCTGATACAGAACAGGCCAGACAGAGATACAGATAAATGTAGTTTAGCAAGAGAAAATGACCTGAATGTCTGTCAGTGTTAGTGAATTTTCCAGTAAAAAAGCTATTTACCTTGAATGGTTAGCTGTAGGGTTCGCTGTTCTACTCTCCGCCCATTTGAATCATAGATTTCAAGAGTATATTCTCCTTCATCATTCCAGCTCAGGTTATTGATCCTAAATGTTCCATCACTGGGAGTAAATGATGATCTGTTTTCTATCTCATTAGACACAATCAGATTCTTTCTCCCAGTCAGTATTGTTGTTTTTTTGTTTGACCACTGGTATCTAAATATTTCTGAGGCGCTGTCCATCAGCCGGAGGACCACAGTTCCTCCCAAAGCTCCATAACACTGAGCTCCATCCTGTCTGCCATCACAGGAGGTTTCCACACCTGGAAATAAAAAATATTAAAAAATGAGGTAGAAAATTTGTAACTCTGACTGAGATTATGATTTAACATTATCTTAAGAGCTGCGTTTGCAATCCTCCATTTTTAAGTTCAGTAACTGAGTGAGAATAAAATCAACCTAGAATACCGAGGCTTTGATTTATTGTCATATGTAAATATTCACTTGAAATCAGAGCAGAGAAAACTTTCAGCTTGTGTCAACATCATAGATCTATGGCAGTCAAGTGAAGACCAGAGCTGGAAAAACATATTTAATAATATCTCATTCATTTATGTGTCATGATTCTTCCCAGTGTGGGTCACTATATCAGCTGCAAAACATATCAATGAAGATGATGCACTTTTTAACAAGACTTGAAAATACTGTCACAGCTCACCATGAGAGACTCCCAGTATCATCACCAACAGTCCGATCACAGCTTCCATGTCTCCTCAGACTCTGTTGACCCAGTCAGCAGCTTACACACAACAATTTCCACCTCACCCCAAAGCACACGTGTATATCCTTCACTGAGCAGCCTGAAATGTGTCCTGATCCACCTCAGAGGAAAATGTGAGAAAACTTTCCACCGACCAGACTGTTGTTGTATTCATCTTTTTATAGGTAGGGAGGAGAAAAGGAAGTGATAGCAGTTTCACTTTCCCTGTCAGCCTCCAACATGACGGCCTCTGTATGTGATGGACTGAGTGAAAGAGAGGGAAGCAATTCTCCTCTATACTTAAAGAGGATTTGAGACTGACAGCTGACATGTCTAAGTTTACATCTCTGCACCTCATCATCTCCGACAACATCAGTATTTGATATTTATTAATAGGTATTTGGGTATTTTTCTATTGATCATTATTTTTCCTGAAATGTTTACATGCTGTCACCGGACATTTTTACTGCATTCAGAATTATCAATTAGCAACAGTAACACCTCTGTAAACCAGTAGAGAGAAACCTCACACAGACTAATGCTGATGATGAATCTGGAAGTTTTATTCAGTTCTCTGCAGTCATTAAAGGTACAGTCTGTGATCAAAATGTCAACAAGAAGGCTTAGCTGATATACAAGTGATTCAAACACATAACAACATTAGAAAGCTCGTACAATTAATTGTTTTGAGAAGTTTTACATGGTTACTTTTTGTAAACATAGAATCAAAACAGAGCTGTATATTTTAAAATATAATCAGATGAGAACAACTAAAAACTATTATTGACATAATTCAGTCTCTAAGATTTACTTTAATCATCATTGTTAACATGTCCACAATCTTAAATGTGTAAAACTACAATCTGAGCTTTAATCAGGCTTTGAATGCAAAGTCAACATTTTTATGCCTCCATGCCAGCAGTAGCTCGAGTCCCACTCTTGTGAACACGATATCTCAAGAACACTTTGAGGGAATTTCTTCAAATTTGGCACAAACATCATTTTGGACCCAACATTGAACTGATTAGAATTTGGTGGTCGAAGGTTAAAGGTCGAGGCCACTGTGACCTCACAATAAATGCTTTTGACCATAACTAAAGAAATAATGTGACCAGATGACAGTTTATATGCGACAGGTCAAAGGTCAACTTCACTGTGATATCATACTGTTCTGCAAAAACACTTTCATGTCCATGATTCAATGTCATTAGAGGGGGAGACATTTGGTCAGGTGCTAAATTGATGACATAAATCTTGGGTGCCCACCTTGAAACTGTGCTGCCTGGGGGAAGATGTGGTTGAAGCATCCATGTTTTCACAGACATAAAGAGACATAAATGTTGACTGAGTCACGTACCTATACAAACATGAAAGCAATTTTTCTCCAAAACATCAATTACAAATACCTTCTTTACAAGAAGCTACTAAGCTGTGAACATAATGGGCAGAAGTGAATTTAAAATGATTGAAAAAAGAGAGAATATTTCTCTCAAAATTACACAAAATTACATAATTCAGTCTTTAAGAGTTAAACTCTTTCATCATATATGAGAACATTCCCCTCATCTATATGCTGTACAATTACAGTTTGGGCTTCAATAAACATTGTTAAAAACATGCTGTGAATGCAAAATCACATTTAAACACACATAAAATATTTACAGTCACTACAACAAGTACCTACACAAAAGTAAACACAAATTATCTCTAAAACATTAACTCTTGACTTCTGAGAAAAATATCTGTTTCCAGTTTTGGACATTGTAATGACAATGTGGAAATCTACAGCAAAATAACTTCCAAATGGCATCAAAATTAGTTAGTGGAGGGTATGCTCAGGTATACTGAGTGTACCCACCTCTTTCTCTGGCTGTTTACAGTTTACCTGCCTATCAGCCAAAAACACACCCATAAAGACACATGGCCGATTACAGCACATATGAGACGACACTAAGGCCTTGGTTTCACACGTTACTGTAAAGTTCGGATGCAGAACTTCTCACTTCAACCATCATAACAGAGTCCTCTTCATGTTCCCTCTCACAGCGGACGCCAGAGCCTGCAGCCATCTTGTATTTCTTCTTCTTCCAAACAAAAAAGACGCAGATCCCAGTTAACACAAGAATCACCACAGCTGCTCTCACACCACATATGAGCAGCGAGTGATCTGTTTGGATAAAGAGACACAAAAATCAGATGTTAAGTTAAGACTGTGACAGGAGAGTTAGTTTTGACATAAATGCCAGGGGTCATCTCTGCTGGAGGAAGTCTGATTGACGTGTGTAGCTTAAAGGCTAAACGCTTTATCTTGTAAGATGACATAGAGTGATTACACTCAACTTCAGGCGAGCAGAGATTATCAACATTTGTACTGAGTAACAGAAATCACATGTGTCAAATTCATCTCAAAACATCATCCTTTGAAAAGGTAAATGAACGCCACTTCAGTTCAGTCTCCCATTACCATCACCAGTGCTTGCAGTGATGACCACAAGGGTTGAGTGACAACAGGTGAGAATCCCAATCCTGGAGATGGGATTTGCGGGATTTGTTCAATAATTAGTAGTTGTGTGTATCATTAGTAGTTCAATAGGTTGAACACTGAAAAAGATTCTGATTACTTGCTTTGTGTGTATGAGATGTAATGGTCGCTGTTTATGAGTCAGGAGTTTACCTAACCTCCATTTTGACACTAAATAAATACATAAGCTTTCATTTCTCTTTTTGAAGGGTGGTGCCCCGAGGTGAACTTAATGCAAGTTACATTCAGTTACTCAGGATAAATACTGCTCATTTCTGATAACCTGAAGTTGAGTGTCATCACTCCATGTCACCTTAAATACAGGGTTTTAGGGTTTTGTTCACATGTTGATGTCGCTGTCCTTACCCTCAGTGGAGGTGGAGATGCAGTCGCTGAATATGAAGCCTGTGGGCAAAAAAACAGGAAGCCATGACTGATGTACAGAGTGACCATAATCATCAGTATAACAATTAAAAGTCATTGTATTGACATCTTCTCACTCACCACTAGATATCCTGCTGACTTTATTCCTGACTGAGCAGACCAGTTGTCCTGAGACGTGTTGTTTCAGAGTGATGTTGGTGGTCTCAGTGTTTCCAGAGAGGAGCTCAGTGTCTGTCAGTGTGTGTCCATCCAGAGTCCAGCTGTACTGAGGACTGTCCCCTCCCTCAGAGAAGCAGGACACCCTCATCTCTCCCTGGGACAGACACTCAGGGACCAGCAGGACAGAGGACACAGGAGCTGAAGGAAACACACTCACATGACTTTTCATGTTCACATCTTGGACATTTTATACAGTTTCTGATACAGAACAGGCCAGACAGAGATACAGAAAATTACATGAATGCCTTTCAATGTTAGTGCATTTTCCAGTGAAAAAGCTTGATACCTTGAATGGTCAAATGTAGAGTCCGCCACACTGATCTCCGCCCATTTGAATCATAGATTTCAAGAGTATATTCTCCTTCATCACTCCTGCTCAGCTTACTGATCCTTAATGTTCCATCACTGGGAGTAAAGAAGGATCTGTTTTCTATCGTGTTAGACACAATCCGATTCCTTTTCCAGTTAAGTATTACTGTTGTTTTGTTTGACCAGTGGTATATAGATATTTTTGAGGCGCTGTCCATCAGGCGGAGGACCACAGTTCCTCCCAAAGCTCCATAACACTGAGCTCCATCCTGTCTGCCATCACAGTAGGTTTCCACACCTGGAAATTAATAACGTAAGTTTGAAAAAAGAAAAATAAAAAATGTACATTTCGCAGTAAGTATACAAACCTGAAATGAAATAAAGACATTAAGAAAAAAGAATATCAGTGTTTTTATCATACCATTT
This sequence comes from Epinephelus awoara, assembly GCA_035609425.1. NCBI lineage: Eukaryota > Metazoa > Chordata > Actinopteri > Perciformes > Serranidae > Epinephelus > Epinephelus awoara. Next base: position 21,469,877 of record CM069299.1, read on the forward strand.
CTACTGAATTAAGAATCATTCCAACTTTTACAGATGTAGCAATATTAATGCATTATAATATAAAGAGTATTAAAGCTCTGTCCATGTCTCTCTCAGACCACAATATGTGTATGTGCAAGTGTCTTAATGTTTCGCTTAAATGGGAGCATTTTCCAGCTGCTGTCAGTGTGTAAAAAGTCACCAAGTGTATATTTTAGGAGTTCGTTTGCAAGAACAGATTGTTAAAATCAGTAAACCAACACCAGTGTGATCAATATTCCCTCGAGTGCACAACAACAAAAGGAATCACCACAGCTGCTCTCACACCACATGTGAGCAGGGAGTGATGTGTTCGGACAAAGATGCACAAGAATCACATGTCAAGTTAGTGCTGTGACAGGAGAGTTAGTTTTCACTAGTAACCAGGGCTCATCTCTGCTGGAGGAAGTCATAGTTTGACTGGTGTGTGTGATGTGAGTGGAGGGTTTTATCAACACTTTGATGTCACTTACCTACAGTTTCTGTGGTCATTGTAGGAGCTGTTGTTGGCTCAATACACAGGGTGTTATTGGCTGCAAACACCCACTGTGATATGTGTGTCGCATTGGGTAAGGTGCAGTTAATGAATATGAAGCCTGAAGGAAAGAAACACATCAATGACTGATGTACAGTTAATCATCAGTGTCATAATTACCAAACTGTTGTTTACTCATGTTCTCACTCACCACAGGTAGATATTGTTATTTCTTTTGAGAGACTACTGACATTATTCCTGACAGAGCAGACCAGTTGTCCTGAGACGTGTTGTTTCAGAGTGATGTTGGTGGTCTCAGTGTTTCCAGAGAGGAGCTCAGCGTCTGTCAGTGTGTGTCCATCCAGAGTCCAGCTGTACTGAGGACTGTCCCCTCCCTCAGAGGAGCAGGACACCCTCATCTCTCCCTGGGACAGACACTCAGAGACCAGCAGGACAGAGGACACAGGAGCTGAAGGAAACACACTCACATGACTTTTCATGTTCACATCTTGGACATTTTATACAGTTTCTGATACAGAACAGGCCAGACAGAGATACAGATGAATATGAGATATATGTAGAATATGACATGAATGTCTATCAGTGTTAGTTATTTTCCCAGTAGAAAAGTTACATACCTTGAATGGTCAAGTGTAGAGTCCGCAGCTCTGATCTCTGTCCATTTGAATCAAAGATTTCAAGAGTATATTCTCCTTCATCACTCCTGCTCAGGTTATTGATCCTTAATGTTACATTACTGGGAGTAAATGATGATCTGTTTTCTATCTTATTAAACAGAATCAGTTTTTGTCTCACATTGAGTATTACTTCTGTTTTGTTTGACCATTGGTATCTAAATATTTCTGAGGCGCTGTCCATCAGCCGGAGGACCACAGTTCCTCCCAAAGCTCCATAACACTGAGCTCCATCCTGTCTGCCATCACAGGAGGTTTCCACACCTGGAAATAAAAGATTAAAAAAATGAGATAGAAAATTATGAAAAATATTGTTTTTTTCCATTAATTTTTGAAAAAGTCAAGAACAGAAAAAAATTATGGGATTTATGCTTCTCTCAATGCAGACAGTGATGTGTCCTGGTGCAGGAGAGCCAAAACCAAATATTTAACAGAAAAAAATTTCTCCTTAAGACTCGTGTACAAAGTTCCCTCCTCTCAGCACCAGAGCTGAAAAAACATATTTAATAATATCTCATTCATTTATGTGTCATGATTCTTCCCAGTGTGGGTCACTATATCAGCTGCAAAACATGTCAATGAAGATGATGTACTTTTTAACAAGACTTGAAAATACTGTCACAGCTCACCATGAGAGACTCCCAGTATCATCACCAACAGTCCGATCACAGCTTCCATGTCTCCTCAGACTCTGTTGACCCAGTCAGCAGCTTACACACAACAGTTTCTACTTTATTTAACAGCAAACATGCACACACTAACTGAGCAGCCTGAAATGTCTTCTCTTAGTGATCAGCAGGAGAACGGAGGCAGATCATTGTGGCCAACTGGTCACTTCCTCATTTATGTTGAGAGCCGGCTGAGATGGCATGAAAGCTTTAAAAATGTGCTGATGACAAAACAAAAAAAGTCTGGAGGTGGTTTCTGAAGTTCTGTGTTTTATAATTAGATTTTAAATGTAGACATACAATACCAGGAATTTCTGTCATTACACTAAAAAAAGAAGTGAAACAAAGTGTCTTCATACAGTGTAGAAACCATAAACACAGCTTCTCCCACAAGATCTTTACACAATACGTACATGTGAACAGTGTGACATCTTTTTATTTTCAAAACATTGTTGGGAAATTACATTACAGAACAAGCCAGACATAGATACGGATATATGTAGAATATGAGTAACATGTTGTTGAGCAGTAGAATATGACATGAATGTCTATCAGTAATACTCTATTTCTCAGTGGTTAAAAAAGCTATTATCCTTGAATTGTAAACAGTAGAGTCCGCTGTACTGATCTCTGCCCATCTGAATTGAAGGTTATAAGAGTATATTCCACACCATCACTCCAGCTCAGGTTATTGATCCTAAATGTTCCATCACTGGGAGTAAATGATGATCTGTTTTCTATCTCATTAGACACAATCAGATTCTTTCTTCCATAGAGTATTCATTTTGTTTCAATTGACCATAGGTATCTAAATATTTCTGAGGCGCTGTCCATCAGCCGGAGGACCACAGTTCCTCCCAAAGCTCCATAACACTGAGCTCCATCCTGTCTGCCATCACAGGAGGTTTCCACACTTGGAGGCGTGTTATTACAGGTTAATATCAGGTAAGACTTCAGAAGCTGAGCAGTTTATGAAGTCATTAAATTAACTCCACCTTTACCAGCTGCAATGATAATCACACAGTGTAAGATATGTATACTTAAAATGGTCATATTTGTAATGAGTACTTTTACTTTTGGTAATTTAAGTATATTGTGAAGCTAATACTTTAGTACCTTGCCCAAGATAGATTTTGAGTGCATGACTTTTACTTGTTTTTCTATAAAGTGGTATTTGACTTTTACTTCAGTGAAAGATCTGAGCACATGTTCCATCAATGCAGGCCAGATATGAAGATACAGGTATGTGTAGAATATGAAATATACAGTAGTTTAGCAATAAAATATGACATGTACATTTATTAATGTCACTTCCCCAGAAGGTATAAGAAGTTATATACCTTTAATGGTCAACTGTAGAGTCCGCAGCTCTGATCTCTGTCCATATGAATCAAAGGTTTCAAGAGTATATTCTCCTTCATCACTCCAGCTCAGGTTACTGACCCTAAATGTTCCATTACTGGGAGTAAATAATGACCTGTTTTCCATCTCATTAGACACAATCTGATTCTTTCTCCCATTGAGTATTACTGTTGTTTTGGTTGACCATTGGTATCTAAATATTTCTGAGGCGCTGTCCATCAGCCGGAGGACCACAGTTCCTCCCAAAGCTCCATAACACTGAGCTCCATCCTGTCTGCCATCACAGGAGGTTTCCTCACCTGGAAAGTTTCAAACATAAGTTGGGATATTCACAAGCTGAGCAGTTTATGAAGTCATTAAATTAACTCCACCTTTACCAGCTGCAATGATAATCACACAGTATAAGATATGTACTTTTGCTTTAGGTAATTTAGGTATACTTTGATGCTAATACTGTAGTCCTTTTGCATAAATAAGTATTTTGAATGCATAACTTTTACTTGTTTTTCTATAATGTGGTATTTGACTTTTACTTCAGTCATAGATCTGAGCACATGTTCCACCACAGCAGGCCAGATATGAAGATACAAATATGCATAAATTATGAAATATACAGTAGTTTAGCAATAAAATATGACAGGTACATTTATTAAAATCACTTCACCAGAGGGTACAAGAAGTTATTTACCTTGAATGGTCAACTGTAGAGTCCGCTGCTTTGTGATTCGTCCATCTGAATCAAAGGTTTCAAGAGTATATTCTCCTTCATCACTCCTGCTCAGGTTATTGATCCTTAATGTTCCATTACTGGGAGTAAATGATGATCTGTTTTCTATCTCATTAAACACAATCTGATTCTTTCTCCCAGTCAGTATTGTTGTTGTTTTGGTTGACCACTGGTATCTAAATATTTCTGAGGCGCTGTCCATCAGCCGGAGGACCACAGTTCCTCCCAAAGCTCCATAACACTGAGCTCCATCCTGTCTGCCATCACAGGAGGTTTCCTCACCTGGAAAGTTTCAAACATAAGTTGTTACAATAATGACAAAGAGACATTTGCTGCAGCTGTTTCTCTGCCAGACCATAGTTTGCAACACAGCTTGTACTTGAGTTTTTTCTTACGTTCTACTGTACTCATACTACGTTTCAGGAGGAAATATTGCAGTTTTTACTGCTCCATTTATTCCTCAGTGATTACTTTTCAGATTCATATTTCACATGAATATGCAATACAATAAATATTCGATAAAATATAAGATGCAGTGACAAAGATGGAACTAGCCCAAAGACTGCAAAGATCTTGAAGTTAATACTTTAAGTACATTTTACATTTACATTTTGCATAAGACATAGACATGTTTAGTTTAGCAATAGAATATGACATGTATGTCTATCTGTTACTAAATTCCTCAGTTGGAAAACAAAGTTATTTACTCTGAATGGTCAACTGTAGAGTCCGCTGCTCTGATCTCTGTCCATTTGGTTCAAAGGTTTCAAGAGTATATTCTCCTTCATCACTCCTGCTCAGGTTACTGATCCTAAATGTTCCATCACTGGGAGTAAATGATGATCTGTTTTCTATCTCATTAGACAGAATCAGATTCTTTCTTCCATAGAGTATTTGTGTTGTTTTGGTTAACCATTGGTATCTAAATATTTCTGAGGCGTTGTCCATCAGCCGGAGGACCACAGTTCCTCCCAAAGCTCCATAACACTGAGCTCCATCCTGTCTGCCATCACAGGAGGTTTCCACACCTGGAAATAAAAAAAATATTTAAAAAAAAAAAATGAGATAGAAAATTAAATATTATTATTCTATTCCATTAATTTTTGAAGAACTGAAAAAATGATATGTGATTTATGCTTCTCTCAGTGCAGACAGTGAAATGTTCTGGTGTCAAACAGTGGTTTTGTAGGTTGTTTAGGAACTAGGACCAGTTTTTACCTTCACTTGATACATGCTACTGGGGTTTTAGTTTCAATATTTATTGATTGAGGAATCTAAAGAAGAAATACAGGCCAGGTGTAGCTGAACAAAGGAAATCTGCAATGCTATGACACACTAAATGGGATCTGTTTCTATGTAAGACTGTACTGTATCTCTGTGGACAAATCAGTGAAGGAAACATTCTGGTGCAGCAGAGCCAACACCTCTTAGCAGTGGGCTACCTTTAGTTATTGAACATATTGTATTTCTGCTGTGTCAGCATGTTGTAACTGTGACTGAGACTATAATTTAACATTTGCTTAAGAGCTGCATTTGCAATCCTCCCTTTTAAGTTCAGTTACTGAGTGAGAATAAAATCAACCTAGACTACCGAGGCTTTGATTTATTGTCATATTTAAATATTCACTTGAAATCAGAGCAGAGAAAACTGTCAGTTTGTGTCAGCATCATAGATCTATGGCAGTCAAGTGAAGACCAGAGCTGGAAAAACATATTTAATAATATCTCATTCATTTATGTGTCATGATTCTTCCCAGTGTGGGTCACTATATCAGCTGCAAAACATATCAATGAAGATGATGTACTTTTTAACAAGACTTGAAAATACTGTCACAGCTCACCATGAGAGACTCCCAGTATCATCACCAACAGTCCGATCACAGCTTCCATGTCTCCTCAGACTCTGTTGACCCAGTCAGCAGCTTACACACACAGTTTCTACTTTATTTAACAGCAAACATGCACACACTAACTGAGCAGCCTGAAATGTCTTCTCTTAGTGATCAGCAGGAGAACGGAGGCAGATCATTGTGGCCAACTGGTCACTTCCTCATTTATGCTGAGAACAGTCTGACTGTATGGCCTTAAGGCCTGAAAGCCTTAAAAATGTGCTGACAACAAAAAAAATTAAACAGAAGTCTGGAAGTGGTTTCTGAAGTTCTGTGTTTCATAATTAGATGTTCATTTAACCATTTAACCACACAATACCAGGAATCTCTGTCACTGCACTCAGAAAGAAGTGAAGCAATGTGTCTTCACACTCGATGTAAACCATACACTTTTTCCATTCTGTCCTCTTCAGTCATCGTACACATTCGAAACAGATGAACATACGGATTTTAAGATTCAAACTTTTGCACAATATCTACATGTGCACAGTGTGACATTGTTTTATTTCCAGTAAATTGTGTGGGAAATGAGACAACATGACAATCTCAGAAACAAGATATTTCATTACTAAGACACCCACTACTTCTATATACACAGGAAAGTATATGTTAGTGATACTGAAAACAACTGTGAAGTCTCTGTAACCAATATGAAACACAACTGTCTCTTATATCCAGGCTGAAATCTAAGCAGAACGTCACATTTAAAGGTGAACATAAACACCTGCTACTTAGCCAGGACATAATGTGAGTGACAACCCAAACACAGCCAGCAGATGTCGTCACAACACAACATGATTTATAAGCTGCAGCATCACCAATGCAGCCTTTAGGAAGAAACTACTTTAGCCATTTATGTCCTGCTAGTAAAGTTTTTTGTTTATATGATGTTTCAGCAAAACACATTATGACATATTTTAAATCAATCCTCAAAACTTTAGCTTTTAAAAAAAAGCTGGGTTTTTCTTTTCTTTTTTTTTTTTTTTTTTTTTTTTTAACTTATGCAAGCAAATCATTTTGTTTCCAACATGTCTTTACCTTTTAATGTCATTGCCTTCTTTTTTTTTTTTTTTTTTTTATAAATATATAACTTTGGGGTATTAATTGGCATTTTTAACTTGGAGTTTTGTAATTGCCTGATTTTATTTTACTGCATTCCTGAAAAATTATTTGTCCTGTTTTGCAACTTAATTCCATATATCTGGTATTTAATGCAGCAAGTTGGTCACAACTATAACTATGCGTAATTGAACATTGAACTGAACGAGTTTAATATTTGATCTTAGGGCTACAGTGCAAACATCCATCTGCATTATGTGCCAAGAGTTTAACAAGGGGAGAGGAGAAGACAACCACTGATATTAAATTAAACTTTAAAAAAAGACAAAGAAAACCCTGTATTTTTAATAGACAAAGAACTTACTTCTGTTTTGTTCTTTGTCTATTAAAAATACAAGATTTTGCTGAAGTTACTGTAATTTTATAGTGGTCAATTATGACATTTTTCCATCGAGAGCAGATCAAATCTTCAGTGATTTACACAATTTTATTCAGATCAGTGACGTCACAAATATAGTCACACAGCTGCTCCTGTGCTAAACTAAGACATAACATACATGGCATTACACTGATACCAGTCTAATGGTAAGTTATTGTTTCCTATTAAAAATTTCAACACTGGATACACAAAGAAAACTTCAAAGACTTTTCCAGCTTCCTCTTTATGCTGAAAAGTCCCGTTCTTCCTTTGAGTCCTCCACTTAGCACCCTCTGATGATCCTCAGCTGAGTTCACTAAAGTCCAAAATCTGGGCTTTCATTCTCAGTTATTGACGTGAGGCTGTACAAAAAAAAAAAATACAAAATGATTTGAATGGCTTTGATGTTCCCCCCATTTTCTTATTGGCCTGTGTTTTTTTGTTGTTTTTTAAATAGCCCACAAACAGATGTGTAAAATCTTACTGGATTTCTTACGGCTCCTCACTTTCCGGCAGACACAGCAACACACCACCACCACCACTATCAGGAGAGCCGCTGCACAACAGACTGGGATCAAAATGTTCCACTTGTTTTCTGAGGAGAAGAGACCACAGTGATAATCACACACACTTACAACCTGTAAGTTAAATTGTTAACCTGGGTGTAATTTCCAGCAGCAACAACATTGCATGTTATATTTTTACCTTGTGAGTCTGTGTGTGTGCATCATGATGGTGTAATATATTAAAGGTGACACTTTCTGAGTATTTTGCGAGGTGTTTAAATGTCTGTCCGTCCGTCTGTCTGTCTCTCTGTTTGTGGACAGATTTTGTCAAGGTCACAGCCATGCAAAACTTAACAGGTGTGATCAAGTTCAAAATGATGGCCGAGTTCGAATATTGGTGTGGTTTGAACAAGAAGGTTAGACATAGGGGAAGGATAGAAGATAAGGAGCCGCAATTGACTGGAGAAAAAAAAAAGAGAATAAGGCCTAAGCTGACAAATACTGATACCGTTCCCTTGAACCACAGTCAGTTCCTGTGAATGTACTGCAACTATAATCTCTTTGTCACAGCACCTTTCACCAGTGACACCCACACAGTATATTCAGAAAATATAAAAATAATCAGTGGCTAGATGTAAAATTATCTTTAAGATTATTCTCTTGCTACCATGCGATGGAGGACTGACTTGTATGTTTTAGATGTAGCCTACATATTGCTATTAGCGACAGGAAATGTCAGCAGATTGAGGAAGTAGAATATCTCAGAGGTAGTGCTTTTTTGAGGAAACACTACAGTCTCCATATTGTAACAGTGAAGAAGATTCTAATGTTTCCTACTTTAATCTTGTCTCTTACATATGGGTGCACTGTGTTTTGTATTTTCACTCCACCATGATGATTAGCATACGGATGGTGAAAATGGTCATGCTTGCAATTTTTTCAATGCTGCTGTTTTCAAATCACAGGTTAATTATTTGTTATCTTAAGATAATGAGATTGCCATAATAAAACAAAAGATAATTTAATTTCATTATCTTGAGAAAATAACATCATCACAAAAATGTATTTTCCTGTCCTGAGTCAACTCTGAATCCCTTTTACTAGCTGGGTGTGGCACATTTTGTCAAACTCATGTCTCAATTAGACGCAGGTTTTAAACTTTTTTTTAAAAAATTAATCCAAGTCGTGGATATTGTTATAAAAGTATTAAGGGAGGTGTTGTGTTGGTATGCTGGGTGCTGTAAACAAAATATCATTGACTTTTCTTCTCTTTAGCCCCTTTTACACTGCCTGTTTAAGGCAGGATGTCACGCCATTATTCAGCCCCGCCATTCTTTATAAAAGGAATGATTAAGGAATGGGGGGCACAGTTGTCTCGCCTTTAAGCTAACAATAGAGGTAGTCACGGAACTGAATAAGCGTCCGTGTAAAAGGGACAGCAGGCAGATCGGGACGGGTGCCATGTTTTGACATGTGGGCGATCCAGCTCCAGGAGATTTAAAAAGCAGCTAGCAGCAGTTAGCAGCTAACTCAAAGATAAAAAACAGAAGCTAAAAATCCTCAAACTTTCTCACTCCGACCTTGTCACATATTGATGTTTGGTCATGAACTTTCCCCGTCCACATACTGTATGACGTGCAAGGTACCCTTGGTGTGTTGGTTGTTGATGTTCTGGGACACTATGTCAAGCTCTGCCTGTTACATGCATTCTTTCAAAATACACTTTCGTTTTCACAGGAAATTTACATACAGTGTCTTTCAAAATAAAGGCACCACGTCGCTACAACACTGCAAATTGACCTTTTTTTTTTTTCCTTCAACAACAAACACACATGTTTAGGTTTAGGAAAAAGGAACAAGGTTTATGATTTTACAGGACACAAACACCACTCTCTCAGGTGAAAGGTTGTGTTTGTTGGACCCATCAACCACCCCTCTTAACTGGCCCAGTAGGACTTTCGTCGCCTTAACTTTTGTCTTTGTTGAGTCGCGTTTCACCTTGACACCACCAGGCGCCGTTAAAGCTGCGTATCATGCCGACGTTGAAGGAGACCTTTTTTTGTTGGTTCCTGATGCTGCAAGTCACTCGATGACCTGGCTCAAATTGAGACATGGCTCAAATTGTCCGCATACGGAGAAAAGAATGAGATCCGAGAGCTCCTTACCCTCTGAGCAGAGGACGAGATCAGCTATGAGATCATATAACAGGGGCGCTAAATGACTGTTGTTGCCACATTATGTCATTATGTCATTACATGTCACAAGGCTAACACTGTTGTGTTACATGTCATAGCTGGCATGCCTCTTTTGCTTCTGGGATGCATGCTGTCTAAAATCAAAAGGGGGAGGTCCCATCCTTGCTGAGTTTTGTGAGAAAGAAATGAAAGGTCTGTCCCAAATGTACGCTGGCTGATTTTAGTAATTGAAGACATTAAAAGCCCAGGATGTTAATTGAAGGCTTACTGTACTTAAAATGTTTATCAGGCTACTTATAATGCACAACATCACTCCAGACAAAGACTGCAGATAGAACGGATACCTGCTGCCTTCAGATGTCTGGGTAGAGAGTCACTTTACAGGAGATTCCCCAGGTGTACCAGAGAACAAGAGGGCTGATCAGTAATGGATACTCATTTTCAGCTCAAATCAGTTGCTGCAGTTGTTAAGATGCCATCTGTGCATGCTGGCATGACACTCCAGATCTCTGATAAACATTATAAGTATTCTAAAAAGAGGAAACAACCTTTTTGTGATCTTAAGACAATAAATCTTGTTTTCTTGAGATAAGGAGAAAACATCTTTCTTTCCTCATGACAACAGGTCGAAAACTTTGCTATCACAAGATGACAAAGCTCTTTTTCACGAGATAACGCAGAAACTTAACATAATGGCACTCACGAAAATGATTGCAAGCACAGCCATTACCTATATTTAAGCTGAAAGAAGAGGTTACATTTTTAAACACTTGCCTTGAACTTCCAGTATAACCATTGTTTTTCTGAGGAGGACCCCATCTGGATCAAAGATATCTACGGTGTATTGACCCGAATCATTCCCCATCACATTGCTGATCCTCAGTGTCCCGTTGTTGATGAAAAACTCCATCCTGTTTCTGAAAGGCTCCTGTATCGTCACCTTGTCTTTCTTCACAGAAAACACATTTATGGGTCCAGTAGTAAGCTGTTTCCTACACTGCAGCAAATGGCCGCTGGCGCTGGTCATCACTTGGATGTACACAGATCCTCCACAAGTAGCAGAGCACAGAGATGTGTTCTGCGTGGCATTACATACAGTGTCAGCAGCGGGAAGGAAAGCTATAAAAAAGAAATCACACAAACTATTAACCAAAAATCAGCTTTACAAGATCTCCTTTTGCTCAGTAGTCTATTTCAGTTTTTTCTTTAATTTTACCATGCGATACTCCGGCCAACATCACAAGAATAAGAACTGGCTCCATACTCCTCTGTGGCTCAGGAGAAATGATGAAGTAATCACTGTTAAAGCTACTGAAATAACACAGTGGTGATAAACCTCAAGTTGTCAAGCGTACAGGAAACTATACACGGGTGGAGGTTTGGCACAGCGGTTGAAAGCCAGGAAATGAGGTGAAGTGTTTCACTTCTCGTCTTTGGCAGCTTTCAGGGTGCACAGCACACTGTAGAACAGATAGCAAGGTTAACATGCTTTCACCTTATGTCTTTTGGCTGATTGTGTTACACGCACAACAACAACAAAAAATTGACATACACCATCTTAAGCTGCAGATGCTGCACCTCGTTTGATAATCCTCACTGAATGCTCAGAAAAACTGCAATATTCATCACCAAAATGTTTTTTTCCCTCAACTTTCATAAACATTTAAACTGGTCCGTCAGAAAATCAACTTTAGAGTGACTTTAATTTACCATCCATAGCTTTTAGGAATCAGGTGTTTCCGTAATTTAAGTCATTATAATACATTTATTTATAGTTGAATACATTTAAGTATGTGATTTAAAAGTACCTCAGTCACATTGATATCACATGAAATTCACTTGTGTCAAAAACTGAGACTCATACTACCACAAAAGGAAACAACTGAGATTCACTTGATATAGCCCTCTAACTTTAGCTATCTTGTTAGCTGTCTATTAAATGTCTTTGTGTGCAGCAACTACACAACTAAAAGTGCAGACAGTCTTTTGGCTCACTTGGTTTTTAAATGGGTTGTAGTAGCCTCGCTGCAAAGAAACTGCACATTTCTATGGCATAATATATTGCTTTATATCAGAAAGTTATATAGAGGTCATTGATCAGTTTCAAACAAACGTGTAGTTACTGTGCTTTGCCTTTGCAAGACACTGTGATGTGTTGATATTAGCAAATACTTGCAGCATGTGAAGACGTGAGTTTTTTCCTACACTGTTGAAATCACGTGTGTATATTAGCTAACATCCTTTGACTGGGATGACAGTTTCAACATGTTGCAACAACAATTGCCAAAGCAGCTTTGATTTTTGTTTTGTCTTTTTAAAGTAGCTGCTTCTTCATGATCTGCTGGGGAAAAAATGGAAGTGAGAATTAATACTGCATGCACATGTGGGTAAATGCAAAAGACAAATCAAACCATTTTGAGTTCGAAATAAGCAGACGACCTAAAATAAGGCAAGCGCGGTGGAGTAGTGGTTACGATTGTGACCTCACTGCAAGGTTCCCACCATCTGACTGGGGCCCATCTGTGTGTGAGTTTGCATAATGTCCACGTGTCAGTGTGGATTTTCTCAGGGTTCTCCAGCGTCCTCCAGGTTAGGTTAATTGGTGACTCTAAATTGCCCTCAGTTGTGAATGTGAGCGTGAATGGTTGTTTGTCTCTGTCAGCCCTGTAATAGCCTATCGACCTCTCAAGGGTGTACCCAACCCCTCACCCAATATCATCTCTGATAGGCTTGTTTCTGGAAACCTTAAGCTCATTTTAATTCAAAGATTTTATCAACACAAGTAATGGAAGTAGAATAAAACTCTCATCTAACATTAGGGGGATCAGCAAACTGAATAATAACAAATACCAAAAGGACGATTGGTATAAATAGAGCTAGAGTTTAAAATGAAGTCTTTCATCACAGTGGTTTTCTGAAAAGTAAAAAATATTTGTCCATTATTCTCCATCTGAAAATGTATCAATCAATAAGTAGAAGACACTGAGAACTGGCGTTTGAGTGAAAGAAATAAAGCTTGCAACTAATGTCACGAGAGGTAGTCTTCATTTATATTCATGGTACAGTAGTTACAAATGCTTGCAGATGATTTATCCTCATCACTTTTTCGTCCATGTCAGATACAGTCATCTTGGAAGATGGAATCAACTCTCATTTTTCATCGCAGAATTTTCGATTAGCAGAACACCTGTTTTATTCATAATGGATACAACCAGTTTAACAATTAATACTTTCATTTGGCTTTTTTTTTTCCATCAATCAGCTCTTCTAGAGAGACTGAACATAAACCTGCAGCTACAACTCAGTAACTGCATCTGGATCTTGCAGACGACTGGATCCTTGTTTCACAAAAACTAAGAGTTTAATCAACAAACAGAACTATTCGTCATCCTTCAGGAGGGTCTCCTCATGAACTTTCTTCAGTAATGTGCTTTCTATATCCTATTGGACATAATCCTAGTGTTCAGTTTCCTGAAAAACGACCTGCTTTTGGATAGTTTCATCTTCTTCTTCCAATCCTTGTCCTTTTTCTGGTAGACAGTGTCCCAGCTGTCCGCCTCCTCATCTCCTACCCAGGGCACCCAGGCACCTCCATTGAGGTGGGGGTCAGCCCGTAGGTCCTCTGATGGGTACCTTACTGGCACCGCAGTGCGATTATAGTACACCAATCTAGCCAGGAGCTGTTTGACAACATCTGGTCTCTGCTCAGAAAGGTCAAAACGTTCATAGGGGTCTCCGGAGATGTTGAAAAGCCACACAGATTTCCGGGGTGCAGTGTGGCGCTCCAGGTTCCACCAGCTGCCGGGGAAACCTGGAAGCATCTGTGGCGGTGTCCAGTCTCCATAGCCAGGGTCTCCTGTGAGGAGCTTCCAGTCTCCAGCTCGTATGGAAGCCTGAACAGCTGTATTCCAAATCCCATATCCTTTCTGCAGGGAGCCGCTGCGTGCGTGGTTATACAGAGGGTCAATGTTGTGGAGGATCTCCAACCTGGGTGACTCCTTCCCCTCACTGATAGCTTCCCAAACATCATACCCATCCACCCCCTCAGTCAGGGAGTCATTGCCACCTGCTAATCCCACCAGTGTGGGGTACCAGTCTGTGATGTGCACCAGGGCTTTACTCACCCTCCTCTTCTTCTTCAACAGAGGGCTGTGGACAAACCCTAGACCTCGGATGCCGCCTTCCCAGTAGGTGCCTTTCCGTCCTCTGAGCGGCCAGTTACTGCCGCCAGATAAAGGCTGGCCACCATTGTCAGTAGAGAAGATGATGACACTGTTCTGGTAGTAGCCATACTTGCGGAGAGCGTATGTTATATTACGTACAGCCTCGTCTACAGCTGAGACCATAGCAGCATATTTCCTGCGTGCCACGTTTTCCAACCCACGGTACGGGTAGATGTACTCCCGCGGAGACTGCAGGGGTGTGTGAACAGCTTGGAAGGAGAGGAAGATGAACAGTGGCTGAGAATGAGGATCGTGGGTTGCCAGGATCTTGCGGACTCTCTGTGTGTACAGATGGGTGGAGTATTTGCCCCTCTGACCCCAGGCGACCGACTCCCCCTCGTGGAGGTCGAAGCCACACCGGCCGGGCCCGTCACAGGAGTCGTAAGTGTAGTAGTTCACGCTGCCTGTTAATGAGCCAAAGTATGTGTCGAAGCCACGGCGAGTGGGCAGGCACTCTTTCTTGTAGAAGCCCAGGTGCCACTTGCCGACCATGTGGGTGGAGTAGCCGAGCTCCTGCAGTCTCTGGGGGAGGGTGACCTGGTCAAAGGGCAGGCAGTTGGGCTGGCGGGGACGGATGATGGAGTGCTGTAGGCCAGTGTGAATTTGGTACCTGTGGGTTAATGATTAAAAAAAACTGTCAGCAGGACAAATATGTTATCAATAATCAACATCTGACAGATGGTTAGATCATCACACATAGTAGAACGTGACAGGAAGGGAAGAGAAGAGAAGAGAGGGACGGTGCATCCACTTCCTCTTCTCTTCTTCATGTGCGGTTAAGAAATGTTGAAGACGTGAAGACAGACAGACCACAAAGGAGATGTGAAAATGTCTGTTGCCTGCATGTTTTTCTCTGTTTATTGTCTGAAACTTTATCATGGCGTTTTTGTTCATATATCTCACGTAGATATACACAAGAGCAAAGGCTTTGTTTCAACACTGGGTGGAACACATGTGAAACGGGGGTTGAGTTCTCCACAAGAAAATCTGGAGTTTCAACACTTAATTTTCAGCAGTTGTTATGCACCAAATTGTGCCTTCTCTGTATCAATTACTGGTGTAAATGTTGTCAAAATAAAAGTCCCCCGCTACTTTCACATTCTAAATATTCAGGTGGGGGCATGTCCCCTGCGTCCCACCTGGAATCTACACCTATGGATATACAATTCAAATAAACAAAGAAAATACACAGTACTACAAGACTTCTATGATAAGGGGCTTAATGTGGCAGTAAGAAATCTGAATCATAATTTAATCTCATAACCACGTTGATGCTAAAGGTTTTAAACATTCATTTCCATTCAAAAGTTGCTTTTTCAGATGACAAAATTTGAGTTCAAATTTCAGTGGAATTTCAATGGATAAAAAAAAAGTAAATAAAAATGAAAACATGTGAATATGAGGTTCTTTGATGACTTTGCAGCCAAAATGAATGGTGCTCCTTTTATTTCATCATTAAGGTACTGTGCATGAAAACACACTTCCATTGCAGTTAAAGGGGAACCACACCCATTTTCAAAATTCATACATGTTATTCCTATGGTCTAAGACAGTCCAAAAATGATTATTTAAAACGAACAATTCTCTCCCAAACCCAAAACAAGAGTGCTAAAACTCAAGTTTGTGATGTCAAGTATAAAGTCTGAAGCTGTTCCATCGACAATGAACTGGGAAAGATGTTCTAGATCAGTGATTCCCAACTGGTCCAGTCATGGGGGTCTAGATTTCTCCTTAGTCATTGGTTCAAAGTCCACAGCGTCATGCTTGCGTTTGGCCGTGTCATTGGGCTTATTTGCTGTCTCTGCCATGTAGCTATCCATTAGTCACTCACTCTACAGCAGGGAACAGCACTTTTTTACAAACTTGACGTGTTCGTGAGTCATTTGCGGTCCGTTCAGAATGGACGTCACCCACCAGCTGGGAAACACTGTTCTTGATGACACTGAGAGTACGGATACATTTTCTGTTACAGCACTGAGAGCACTACAGTAGAATAAAGCTCATTTGGATATAAAAAAGGAAATAAGAATACCGGGGTCCATAAAATCAGTCTCCCATTCATTGTCTATGGAGCAGCTCCTGATTTTGTTCTTGATGACATCATCAAGTTTGAGACTGACCTCTCTGGTTTTTGGCTTTGAGAGAGAGAAGCTCATGTTCACACATATTCATTGAATTTTAATGGGCCATGGAAATAACATATTGGAATTCAAAATTTAAGTGGTGTTCCCCTTTAATTTCCCCCCAAAACATGCCCAGGACACACTCCAAAAGACATATAGCATACAAAAATACATGCAAATGTCTTGTAGTTTACTGTAATTTTATAAAAAACAAATTGTGCAAAAGTCAAAGGACAAACCCGTTACCTGCCGGTGATGAGCTGACTGCGGGACGGGGTGCAGATGGGCTGGATGTAGTAACTCTCCAGCTTCACTCCGTCCGCTGCCAGTTTATCCAGCGCCGGTGTCCTGATGTCAGAGCTGTGGTAGCCGATGTCGTTGAATCCCTGATCGTCCGTCATGATGAAAATGATGTGAGGAGGCTGCGGGACAGGAGAGCTGCCCACAAAACTTTGGTCGGGCTCGTTTTCCACCTGGTTGGGACTCATCATGTCCCAGGTCAGGTACCCGAGGCTGAGCAGGCTCATCATGGAGAACCCGGTTAGGGCTGTGGTTGCCATGGTTCCCGTGACACTTGGTCAAAAGGTAGGAAATATTAAGTGTGTTGTCAGCAAATCATTGTCCAGTGAGGCTGAGGGTGAAGCTTTTTAAAACTCATCAGATGTCGCAATAGGCCCTTAAAATCAGTCCAGCAATCAGAAACGTATGTGCCACTCAAGAGTAAGCTACACCTCCATCCTGACGCACTCTCCAAAATGTTTCAGCCTCCTCTGACAACATTTCATTCTCCCTAGTGGTCCCATTAACTCCGCCCATCTGCCCTGCTGCCTCACTGAAATAACATCAGCCCCCTGCCACCCAAATACACTCACAGAAAGGCTTCTGCTGCGTCCAGGTGGTGATCCTGAGTTTCACTGATATTTTTCTGACAAAAAATAGGGATTTGGTGAAGCACATTTTCACAAAGTTGTAGACAAACAACTTTGTGAAGCAAATTTTCACAAAGTTGTAGACAAACAACATGTACGAGTTACAGTCAGAATTCAGCAATCACAGCAGCATATCCTGGATCACACAGAGGCAAATATGAAGTCAAATCTTCTACTACCTGATGTACCTTCTTCCTCCTACTCCTTCAGTCTACTTTTGAAAAAACTTAACTTATACCTAAAGGCCCTTTCTCCCACTTCAAGACAAAGTTTGGGAACAAATAGCAAGAGTACATCTTTTGAATACATCACAGAGTGTGGACAGTAGCTTCTAGCATTTTTCAGATGGATAAAGTTACATAGACAAGAAGATAACAAGTTAAGAATTGCCTTATAAATAAGGGCATGCCAGTGATAAAGGGTGCTTTCACACCTGCCCTTACATACAGGGATCAATGGTGAGTGAGGGCCTCGAGATTTGTGATGAACCTCAGTGCTCCATGGCGCACAGTCAATAGTACATTTACATGCACAGCTTAATCAAGCTATGCTCAGAATTCGATTTTGGCGTCTAATCGGACTTCTGTCCTTGTCCCAGTTTACACTCAACTGAGAAAATCGAATTACTGGCGGGAACGTGTCCTCCTCCTCAACACTAGGTGTCGATATGCGTCGTTTCAGCGGGTTAATACGGCCCCCTTTCCGGTTGACCTATTACGTCACTTAACAATAAACAACTGGAGTCAGACGGCAGACCGGCATTTTTGAACAACAGCAAGATGGATAATCGTACAGCTTTGTTCAACTCGTAAGTAATGTACTCGTTACTGATTGTGCAGATAAGGTGCACGCTATCCCTTGTGGTCATGGTGATTTTGAGAGGCAGACGAGAGCGCCATATGCTGTTGGAGGGCTACAACAATAGCCTTGTCTGTTCCAGGGTCATACGCCAGTGCGGGGGGTGTGGAGCATGCGCACATGCATTGTCTAGTTTAACTCCGATTACAGCGTATACATGCCAGAGAAAATCGAATTCCAATCGCACTATCTGGGTGTCTTAATCGGAGTTGGAGAACTATATTAGTCGGAATAACGCGTTTACATGCACTTCAGTTGTCCAGTTATAGTCGGATTAAGGCAATAATTCCTTTTTTTCAAGTGTCATGTAAACGTACTGAGTATCTAAGGAGTGAAGACAATGAAAAGATTCATGTATTTATAAAACATCACCATAGTCAGTCACAGCCATAAAAGTGGCAGCAACAAGTCTTATTTTTTCATCAAAAGAAAAGCAAGACTCATATCTGAAATTAAAGTGCAGTCTTTGCTTCAGCTTCTTAACTTCTCTTGAGTTGTTGAATAGGGGCTTAAAAGAAAAAATGCATCAAAGATTAATCTGAGGTATTTAAACACTCTATCACAGTTCCCTGAAATGTAATAAAAAATGGGAGGTTTGTGGCTTTTATGTACCTTCCTCTTCATTATGCCATTTCATGGTAATATGATTTCAAAGAACCACACTACCCTGTTTACAAATTACTAGAAAGCAAGAAAAAAATCATTCCCATCTGACCTGGTTTAGCAGTAAATGACAGAGACTCCACAGAAAGACCCTCGCTCAGAAAAACATGGTGTGTGGGGGAGATTTGAGTTTCTGGGCAGCTCTGGGGTCCTACGGGGCCCTACAGACACAATCACTGACACTGTTCCCCCACTCCACCTCACCACACTCACAAACACTCGCTTATTATTTCTGCTGTTTTACCAGTGCTGCAGACCCGAGGAGAGAGACAGAGCAGGCTTCCCAGACTCTGATAACATCTCCAACCAGGCCTCAAAGAGCCACTTTACAAATCATCCAGTGGGTCAACAGAGAGCAGCAGGACTGCACAGGCTCAGCCACAGCTCCTATGTGAAGGTATTGCTCCATAACATGTTGTCTGTAGACCTTCATTTGCTGCAGATGCACTTTGACTGGGAATCAAGGAAGTTCTGTAAGGAGAACAATTACTGCACAAAAATATTAATACACTTAATTGTAAGAGAGGATATTAAGCAACACAGCTAATAATGGAGTGTCAGGGGTGACGCAATATAGCATTTGTGTCTTTGAAAGTGGTCATGATGTCAGATTTGGTGATCCTACCATTACGTGGACGAGAAAGGCGCTTAAGCCTACACATTAAACCCAAACCGAACTTGCAGTCTTAAAGTATGGCAAGCCACTTGGTCAAAAACTTGTAGTTTCCCATCAAACTTCCCATCTTTACATGATAAGTCATAGCATTTTTAACCACATGACCTGCAGAATTTTACAACTTGCATGACATGAGAAAGTGGTCAGGCAGACTGACGCTGCATTTCCATTGGCGGATCTATACTCAACTCGACTTGGTCTTTTTTGGTTTTCCAGTAGCAAAAGTTGTGGATATGCGGTACTTTTTTTGGTACCATTTCAGTCGAGGTTCCACACGAGCTGAGCCGAAAGTAGAGGGTGGGATTGAAACACTTCAGACTAGTCAGAGAGAATAGTCACGTGTTTGACACGAGACGTTCCTTTGTCTGGTTGACGATGAAAGGTGTCACTTTGAAGCTGATGTCACAGCAGTTTCATGCTGTCTTGCGATGGCTAATCCCATCTAACCATCTGAGAATCCCATACACTGAAGGAGTACTATCTGCAGCGGGAAACAAAACAGAGTGAAGGACCTGGTACCAAAAGTGAGTGGAGTCAAGCCGAACCACGCAGCAGAAATGCAGCAAAACAGGATGAGAACGACCATGTCCTGGAGCACTTTTTACATGCTGTCAGACCAGGGGGAAAAAAAATCTGGCATCCCGTCATGGCCTCATGAAGTGTGTTACAAGCACAATCGGTTGTTTTAGTTGTTTTTAAAACCTAAATCTGTTGAATAACTCGAGGTCGTTGAGGTGAAACAAGGCCTGCATATAAAAACACACACTGGAAGGTAAAGTATCACACCTTGCAAATGTTGATATTGGTTATGGAGAGACTTGTGGGCATGGAGGTCGCAGGGCAGCCAAAGGAAGTATGAGCCTCCCGTAAAGGAGGGTATGAAGCTGCGGCCGGGGATGTTTGCCCAGCGGCAGCAGCAGCAGCAAAGGCATCTTTGGAGCAGAGCGCCTGGGTTTAAGGCAGGTCAAGCTGGGAAAGAGAGAGAAGAAAAAATGATTGAGGTGCACCTGAAGTTTTACTGCCGTGTGTTTATTTATGTAGTTTTCCTAGAGGGAGCGGCGCGGACAACTGGAGGTCTTCGAAAAAATCCCACCAAATACCAGACAGATGTTGTGAAATCACAGTGAGGGACTTGATATAATTGATAGTGAGTTTACAATATGGAGGGGTGTGTGTGTGTGTGTGTGTGTGTGTGTGTGTGTGTGTGTGTGTGTGTGTGTGTGTGTGTGTGTGTGTGTGTGTGTTGCCAGGAAAGTAAGAGTCTCCAGGTGTTTTGGGCAGCCACACTTATGAGATGTGACTCATCTGTTTTCTGTTGGTCAGAGGTGTAACTGCGGCAGCTCACCGAGTCAACAACTCCACTCACAACCAACACCACTGCACAAACACAAACAGCACACATATACTGACACGCACCGACTCAAACACGCACACAAGCATGAGCCCACATACTCGTCACACACTTAAAAGCCTGCAAAGATGCTGATGGGTTGATACAGCAGATATATCACTGCTTAGCTCATCCCGTTTTGAACTCAAAATAAAGAATAAACCAAAAAATGGTTTGATGAGAGTATTTATGGAAACAGTTACCTTACAATACACCACGAGTGGGGCTTTCATTGACCCTTAAATGTTGAACAAACACCATGGTTTGGTTTCTGGGGGTTATTTTCAGTTATTTGTTTGTCATAACTTTTCTTGCGCTGCTTCTCAATGTTAAAATGAGCTAAGAATAAAAAAATATCTTGAGTTATTAGCATTCTTGTAAACCTCAACTGTGTGATTCCAGTAAGAACCTGATTCAAACGCAGTAAGCGGTCGTTTCAGCGAAAGAAGAAGAAGAAGGTCACTCTTCTTTATGTACGAGTCACGCTGAGTTGCTGTTGCTGACCCATATGTGACTCAATGGAAATTTAAGTGTAAGTCTGCAGATCACATTCTCAGACTCTTACTTCATTCTTTTCATCTCTTCATCGCCTTGAGTAGTGTCTTACTCTCACTCTTTTCTAAATGACTACATATCAACAGGACCGTCTAGAGTGAGGATTTAAGAGGAAATGTATCTTAACTAAATGGAAATTTAAAGATGTGATGTTGAAATCAAGCTTCTTTGAAACGCTCTGACTTGCGATTAATTGCGCTGTGAACATTTGTGGTGTGTTTGTTGGTTTTGCATTACCCTTCTACTTTATCAAAGAGGATGTGACCAAAATGCTGTGTTTCCATTTCTCTGTATTTCTTAATATAAAGTGGATGTGTGAAACACAGTCACGGCATGGTTTCATTTAGAGGGAGCTCATTACTTCCTAGAGGGGCTCATCGACAATGCACTAGTAGCTTTCACTAGTAGCTTGTGTTGACCGTTCAACTTTTCATCCAAACCAGTTGCCGTAATAAAATTTCACAGTATTTCAAATCATTGATATGTTACATTTGCACGTTATTATATAATGGATTCAAACCTTACATTTCTTTACATTTCAACAACACGTAATGTGTAGTTAGGTTTAGGCAAAAAAACAACTTGGTTATGATTTGGCATAAGGCATCCACCGTCAGTGGCACAATTGCGTCTGTAAATACAGCAATGACTCATCAAAAAATACCCACATTTGGTGACACAAATGCCACAGGAAACACAGTGACAGTCCACAAAAAATAACCCACATTCGATGGCACAAAAGTGGCTCACTGATAAACACCAGGTTGTTAGCACAAGTGTTGCTGAAAATGCAGTGACATCTTGCTAAAAATCACCTAAATTCTATGGAAGAAATGCCAGAAACCACAGTGACAATGTGCTAAAAAGCACCTTCATTTAGAGGCACAAACGCTAAAAAATTGACGGTTTGGTGGCATGAACACCACTGGAAATGCATCAGTGGCTCGCTAAATAACACGTATGTTCAGTGGCACATATGCTGCTGGAAACAACAACCTTTGATAACGTATGTTGGTCTCAAACACTGAAGCGTCAGATAAGTGTCATTCAGCTACTTTCCTCTCTGACTCCTGATGACAGTCAGCTCATCTAGAACAATGTCATTTTAGAAATGTTGATATGATATGTATGAATCATACACATTTAATGTATTGGTGGTTTGCATAAATGTAGCCTACGTACAACGCCAACATTTCCTTTAGGTGACTGGGCTGTTTCCTCTTTTTCTGTGGTTACATTTTCTTACTGTCATATCAGAAGTAAGCTTAACAAACAAAAAGGAGAGTTTAAACTTATATGTGTCTAAAACGAGGAACACTAAAAACACACACACCCAGACACACAGTCTTCTCACTTGTACGTCACTTTCCGACCAGGTTGTAAGCCTTTTACTGAGGAACCATGAAATACAATAATGAGTTGAAAGGGAAGCAGAGGCTGGGGGGTGCTGCTGCTGCTGCCGCCGCTGCTCTGTGTCGGTCGGCACCAGATGTTGGCTTTGGCTAAAGGAAAAGGTGCTGTTATTGAATACGGCTGCTCCCCTTCACCATGAACACTACCCTCTTTCTAATCAACGCAGCCCTGCCAGTAAACCTGCACATTACTCCCCCTCTTTGCCCAATTTTCTAATCTGAGTAAGACTGGACGAAGGTTTTCTTTCTTCCTGTGCGCCAACCCCGAGCCAAAACCTCCACTTCAATAGGAATTAAGCTTGTCGTCCCTCTTCAACATACAAAAGTACCTTTGTTTCTAGAGTTTGCTCAACATCATCTCTTATGATTTTTTCAACATCAGTTTATCAAGTCTGGGGTAATTTTAGGGCAACAGTCAATGATTATTGCCCTACGTAGGCAGACAGCGGTAACTACAGAAGCG
The DNA here is from genome assembly GCA_035609425.1 of Epinephelus awoara. Classification (NCBI taxonomy): domain Eukaryota; kingdom Metazoa; phylum Chordata; class Actinopteri; order Perciformes; family Serranidae; genus Epinephelus; species Epinephelus awoara. Next base: position 21,493,181 of record CM069299.1, read on the forward strand.
CACAAGTTTTAGGCTGCAAAAGTTTTGCAAACTGCGAAACAGACAGAAACTTTCAACGTTTCAAATGCAGTTAATGGTAAAAATCTGTTCAGCCAAAGATATCAATGTCTGAAGTCAAGAAAAATGTCTTGCCCGCAAAGTTGAGGGCACAGGTGTCAAGATGTACAGCGTCAGTTGACTATAAACTGTAGGCGGGTGATTTCAGCGTATTAATCCGCGAAAACATTGAACATTTCACCCTGGACAAAAACATTGCAGAAAACATAAAACCTTTTGAAAGGTCTCCTTAAAGGGACGGTTTGCCCCAAAATAAAAGATTACAGATTTTTCCTCTTACTTGTAGTGTTATTGATCAATCTAGATCGTTTTGTGTGAGTTGCCGAGTGTTAGGTATTGATGTCTGCCTTCTCTCTAATATAAAGGAACTAGATAGCACTCAGCTTGTGGTGCTCAAGCATCAAAAAAACACATTTGAAAAACTCAACAGCAATGTCTCCCTCCAGAAATCATGATCCAGCTCCTCAAGATAATCACACACCTTGTTGTGAGCAGTTTCATAGAGGAGCTATTTTCTCATCATTGTGCAGTAGAAAGCATAACTAGAAACCAGACCCAAAGATGGCGCCTGGTGCATACGCCCAGAGAAGTTTCTAACTTCTAGATTTATTTCCAGGGTATGCAGTAGTGGCTCTTCCACTGGCTCTGTCTGTGCGTTCCCACTCATTTTATAGATGTTACATTGTGATGACATAACATGATTTTTAAATCGCCTTTCCAAGCTCAAGGACTTTTTGAAAAAAAGTATAAAGCCTGCATGGATCAAAAATTCATAATACAAAGAGATATACTGGCCTTCTTTGCAATTCAAAGTGTCCTGTCAACTGTTTCACAGGCATCTCTTTTGCAGTTTGTTTCTCTGTGTCTAAGTGCAGCAGGTGAGTCAAGAGGTTACACAGTTTGAAGTTACTGTGATTTACTGATTTGGTTTTGTTTGCCGTTTCTTTCCGTTCCTATTGGAACATTGGGTGACGAGTCCCTTCCACTTGCCCTGGTCCCTGGCGACCCTCCTTGTACTATGCCAGTTGACACCCATCTCGCTTAGGTCTTCCATGTCTCCATGTCTTCCTTGGCCTCCCACTCTTCCTCTTGCCGCCCTCAGTCACCCGGTCCATTACAGTTACTCCCTTTGTAAAGATGATATGAAAACTCTATGCAAAAACAACACAGTGACATTACAACCACACCCAGTTCTTCACCGTTGATCAGATTTGGGTGTGGGTAAGCAACGCTCTAACGGTGGATGTGGTTTACCAAGTCAGCTTCAACAGCCACAGCCTCCACAATCAGCAGATCTGCAGTGCAACAGAAAAGCGTGTGTATGCGTTAGAAAAAAAAATCTGTTTTAATCAGTGCAAACAGGATTCAGTTGTTTTCAGGTGACGCTTCCTTTCTCTGTGGCAGTTACAACGTCCACACATCATGCTGTACCAGGTGGGACCTCACAGGTGAGGCGGCAGTCCAAGGCTCCAGCGCTGGCCTCAGCCCAAGACTAAAGGTGTGTTTGATTTGGCTCTCATGGATCCGCAGCAGCACCTGGGCAGGAAGGCGAGACACAACACTTCATTATGATCCTCCAGCAAAGCCTCCTGGATGAACATCTGAAAGCCATATTTGAAATTTCCTCTTGCTTTTTCATTAATTAACCAATCAGTCATGTTTTGGAGCGAGATATTAATATACATCTTAAAGTGTGCTACTTAAAACTGTTTTGCTACTGTACATAAAGGCAGGCTGTGATACATTAAAGGTCCCCAGTAATAACAAATCTCACTGGGTGTAGTTGAAGGTAATTACGTGCAGAGTGAGCGCAGACGTGAGCTGCTAAACGTGTGGAATGTAAAGTAGATTTATTTCCTGTGAAACAGAGTGCCATTTACAAGGGTAACCTGTACAAACATTCAAGTCATTTTTACTACGACGTGTCATCAAAGCTGAGGGAAATGCCCCGCTTCTTTTTTTCTTGTGCTCAAGGATGTGATGTTTTTCAGCCTCCTCTGGATCTCTGATGACTTTACCTCACTCTCTGAGATGCTGTTCCACACATATCAGTTCAACATATGGTGATATTTAGAAGAAAAGTGGGCTGAGGAAATATTACATTTCCAATTTTATAAATTGTTATTCTTCCATAAAACCTTGGTGGTCTGTGCCATCAACACCAATAGTAGCTGAGTCAGCCTCATAGCCCGCGTGTTTTGACAAACCTGTGCTGTGTGTGTGTTGAGTGTGTGTGTTTTGAGGAGAGGGTTTGTGGGAGATGGTGAAATCAAGCTTGGTGAGACCCACTGACGTTGAGTTTGGAATACACACTGCTTTCCTTTCCTGGTATGGCTCCATGAATGGGACTCTTTCAGCCGTTTGCTCCTGCTGACCCTCCACTTACCCAATATTCTCCTCCAGTTTGACCCAAGGTCTCACCACCGGCCCTCTCAGATCCACTGCCCAGACACCTTTAGTTCCTAAACCAACCAGCTGAAATAAAAGTCACACTTTCATCCAAAATACACCTGATCGACAGGAGATCGACCTTCCTGGAAGCTTTTGAAAAGCTGGTCTGATTTGTTAATTTGACTCAATAGCTCGTGGCTCGTCTGGCTCTGCGGTCAAAGGATGTTTTTCCAGCATGAAGAGATTTAAGAAGAGAGCTGAGTCAAGAAACCTAGAGCCACGAGAGTAACGGCTGAAAGGGCAGACAGGAGAGACAAGAAGAGGTGGTTTATTTAAATGCTCGCAGGATAATGTCAATGTTATTTCCTTAAGTATGAGCCAGTGTGGTTCATGTTGGCCTCTGCTTTAAGGTCTCACCTTTTAGTGTGTGCACAGCCATCACAGCTGGGCTCGCTTTGCTCGCTACGAAAGACACCACATGCCAATGTTCGGTTGTGAATTTTAGACAGGCACCTTTAACAGGGACAGGAAGTCAACCGCAGACAAGGGGCTGCCCTAATTTGTTGATAACACGATTAGATTTAGAACTTAAAGAGATCATCTCAAAGATTTTAATTTGAATAAATGTCAGTAAAATCAGTGTCTATCATCGAATGAGTCTATCAGCAATGGTGACTGAGCCTATGGCCCACTGATGAATACATTGCAATATTTATATATCTATATATATTTTGTCATTTTTCAACAGTACATCAGTTTGAAAAATTGCAGTAAGTAATACAACAAGAAGAAACAGCCTCATTGTGCCCTGCAGGAAATTTTAGGTAAGCTATTGAATACAGGAATTTTACTTGTAGCCTGTTTCTGTGTTGTTGTAACCTTTCCTAAAAAAAAACCCTATTATTTCAGGGGATCTTTGTCATCCAGAAGAGAAGTAAGTTTTATTATTGGAAAGACTTTTTGTATTTTAAAAGGTTGGAGAATAAGTACACTTAATGTTTCTGACACTTGGGGTATATTGCTAAAAGAATTGTGAATCATCTCCAGATAGTAAATGAATGAAAAAAGTGGAGGAAATGACTGAGATTAGCACTCTCCTTTAAAGTAGCTCTTCTTTCCCCAAGCCATCAGATAAGATGCTGCTTTATTTCACTCTATTGTCTCTGTTACTAACCAGAGGATGGCGACATTCTCAATGATGTAGACCCACCAGAGACCATAAAAGCCTCAGCAGGCTTCAGTCCTCAGGAAGCATACACACAGCTATAAATACAGGTCAGATCAGTCACTGACATGATCTCCTCCAGTAAAATCAGATTGCCCCTGGGGAATATTACCTGTAAGATTAGATTGATCCAAACCATACAGGCCTTGACTTGTGTAAGGGAGTGCCGTCTGTTCACAGATGTTGGGTTTCCTTCCTGGGACAGGATGTGCAACTGAGCAAAAAATGAGCTCAATGAATCAAAATCACTGGATAGTTAGAAATGGAAAGACAAAGAGTCTTTGTGGGTTGGTCTGAATGGCTCAGCATACTGGTGTGATATTCTGCTTTAAAAAAGCAAATACAGATGAAACAACAGACTGAAAATACCTTCCTAACTCAATGGGACGTTTTATCTCAGCGATGTAAGGCTTTATTTGAATTAAAAGTATTTTGCATGGACCACTGACAGCCTGTGCCACGGCTATGGGCTGAATAGGAGCTGCTTTCGCGGAATTACTACATCTCCCATGATGCATTGCGGCGGCAAAACGGAAGCACATCCTCAGTTCAGAGTTCAACGTGCTAACATGCGTGTTTCAGGTAGTAGTGTGGCTCTGTGAGGCGCGTGGCCAGTTTTAACATGAATATACCTTTAAGTTAGTCGTCTGTGTCGCGTGTTTATTTGTCCTCGTGTGTCCGACATGTCAGTGAACGCATCAAAGCACGAGCTGACCCAGCTGATCTACCGTCACCTGAAGGAGCAGGGTTTCCACTCAGCTGCAGATGAGCTCCAGAAGCACAGCCCACAGGTCAACACCGTCCACACACACACACACACACACACACACACACACTTACTGTAACGTGCTGTAACTGCTGCAGTTTGCTCCACATGTGCAGTTTTGGAGAGGAAACCCTGTGACACTGGGTCAAAACTCTTTGGCCCCATGCTGCACTATCTTCCTGTCAGCGTCACACAGCAGTTATGAATCATGAACTACATTATTAAAATGAATGTTTACATTGTAATTACCTACTCTCTTTCAGTGCTAACTCTCACACTCTTCTTTCAAGTAGCTTCCAAACCACCAGTCATTTTGTCACTGTATATTAGTGTAATGTGTATCCATGTTTTGGGGGAGGTCCCCTTTAGATCTTTGTGATTTGTAAATTGATTAGTCATGTTCTGTTATGTTGAATTTGTAGAGAAAACTTTGAAAATGGATCATTGATTAATTGATTGATTGGGGACCATGTTAAACAACAGCAAAACTATATCAAAACATCCGTTCACGAATTCAAACACAAGTCCTGCAAGATAATCCAAGTCTCATTTATCCAGTTGTTTGCTCAGTGCTTTACAAATGCATGCATCCTTTGCTGAAGCCTTACTGTTGGAGTCTGGCTGTGACGAGAGCACAGATAAGTTTCACTTTCTGTTCAGTTTTAGATGATGCATATGTTTGGGACTTACTGAGCATACGACTGCATACATGAGACTTGGATTATACTGCACGAGTTGTGTGAGAGTTTGTAAACAGATATTTTGATTTACTTTTGGTGTTTGTTTGTTTTTACTCATTTTTTTCAATTTAAACTTCAGCATTCTATACAAGAGATACAGGTTTTACATAGCTCACATAGTGCTTTGATCATTGTACAAAGTTTGTAGCTGGTGTGACATTTATCCAGGCTTAAGACGAGTAAAAAAATAAAAGATAAAAGAGAAGGGAAATAGGGAAAACAGAAAGGGAAGAGAGAAAAAAAATTAATAAAATAGTAGAATAAACTTAAAAATATAAAAGTGGGACGGGAATAGAAGGCGGATATGGATTTTAGAGCTCCTTACTGCATTAACTACCTCATCATAGGACTCCACCTCTTTATGAATTTTGGGCTTTGCATAGTTTTGATGTTTTTAAATGTCCCCAGTTTCTCCCGTTTTCTGTGGAGGTATGCAAGAATAACAAAGTACTCTATATGAGTTTAAGGTCACGTGGCATGAGTGATTTACATGTGGTTATTCTGTGGGTGAAGTATTTTAATGCAGTGGATCCCAACTTGAGTAAACATAGAGCCACTTCAGTCGGGGCGCACATGACCAACAGAAAAAAATCCACACGCTTTTGACTATCAGACACAGGTGTGAGTAATGTCATTACCACTTGTTGAATTGCAGAACAGTAATTGTTTGAATGGAGGCGTGAATAATGTGACTAGCTTCATTCGTGCGTTTCTTTCTCTGACATGTCGAAACATCTGTGAATCTGATTCACCTGGAAACAGTTTTGAAACAGCTTTTAAAAAAACACATCAGGACTGCATATTATGGTGTATTATACCTAATTAACTGCCTAATCATTGCATGGTTTAATGCTTTCTTTTCATTATTATTATTGTTATTATTATTATTTTATTTTGCAGGTGGAGACAAACACATCTGCATCGTTGTACAACATCTACACTTCATGGTTAAAGTAAGTTTCTAAGCAGGAATCAAACATCTTGATTGGATTTTGTTTGCAGTGACGACACGTGTTCTAAGTAGTGTCTTTGCTCCGTCAGGGACTCAAAGAAGAAAAAGCAGCCGGCCTCGGTCAAAGGGACTCCAGTTAAGGGTATGACTGCTTATTTCTTAAAACATAAAATACACAGCATGGACAGGGTCGATGTTAATAGGTCATGTTAATTCCACTGCAGGAGAGACGTGATGTTCTCTGAGGTATCAGCATTGGCAATTGGGCAAAACGAGTTGGAAAATATTGGCATATTTTTTTGCTTTTTATTTTTTAATTCTGTCAAAACTGGAGATGTGTTCAGAGGTCTGGAGCCAGGCTAACTAGATGCAGTCCCCAGACCATTTCTTTGTCTTGGTTTCATTCGTACTTTGCCTCCAACTTGTTTCAGGATAACTTGTATTTTTTTCATTTTGTATAAAACCTTTCTAATATGTATTGTTTATTATGTAATGCTCCTCAAGCTTACATTGAAAATTGAGGAGTAAAGTCAAGTTTAAAGTAGGTTAACTTAAATGATTCTGGTACGAGGTTTACTACAGTCACAGAAGAAGTAAAGAATTATTCTGATGCACTTTGATGCATTTTTAACCTATTCTACATACTTTTTTTGTTCAGCCACACCAAGGAAAAAGAAGGACAAACCTGCCAACAAAGCAGAGACACAAAAAAAGAAGGTGAGTTTTTATTTTGTTTCATTTTTACTAACAACTGGTGCAATTGATGTTCTTTGACTTTACTCATTAGGCTGTTTGGCTGTTTTGTTTTGTTATGCTTTTAGTCTGTGCCAGCAAAAAGGAAAAAAAGTGACGGTAAATCTGCAGAAAATGACGTCAAGGCGAAAAAATCCAAGACCCAAACAAAAGACAAGGTGGTGGCTGCTGGAGGAGATGATTCAGACTCTGACAGCAGTCTGGATGTAGATAAATGGAAGAAACTGGTGCTGCAGATGACAGGTAGGGGTGTGTGTGTGTGTGTGTGTCTGTACTTTTTTTTTTTCAACCACGCTTATTTATTTTTTGTATTTATTTTTGCATATATTTAATTTATTTACACACTATTTCTTTCTTTCTGTGTTTATTTATTTATTCCAGGATTTAGTTATGCATTTATTTAATTTTTTTATATTATTTATTTTTAATTGTATTGCTGCATTATTAAAAAAAGAATAAATAGAAAAATGCATAAATAAATATGAAAAATAAAATAGATAAATGTGCAAATATATAGATAAAAGTTTATCATTTAACAGGGCATTAAAAAAATGTCATATTTATTTCTTTTCTTTTCTTTTTTACAACCACGCTTGTTTATTTTTATTTTATTTATTCCAATATTTATTTATTTATTTTCAGTGTTTATTTATTTATTCTAGTATATATTTATGCATTTATCTAATTCTATATTAAATTATTTAGTCCTGTATTTATTCATACATTTATTTATTTATTTATTTATTTATTTATTTATTGATATTTAACTAATTTTTGTTCTCCGCGAGACACTTTACATAATAATAATAATACATTTTATTTGTTAGGGCGCCTTTCAAGCCACTCAAGGTTGCCTTACAGAAAAGATCAATCAATTAATTAATCAATTTTACAATATCACAAATCACAATTTGCCTCACAGGGCTTTACAGCATACGACATCCCTCTGTCCTTGGACCCTCACAGCGGATAAGGAAAAACTCCCCAAAAAACCCCTTTACCGGGGGAAAAAAATGGTAGAAACCTCAGGAAGAGCAACTGAGGAGGGATCCCTCTTCCAGGACGGACAGACGTGCAATAGATGTCATACAGAACAGATCAGCATAATAAATTAACAGTAATCTGTATGACACAATGAGACCGATAAAACACAGCATACAAAACATCATAACACATCATACAATACATTAAAATAGAGGGGATGACAGTAAGACAGTGTAATGCATATGATCAGGTGGAATGGGCAAGTCTGAACAGATGTGTTTTGAGTTTGGATTTAAACAGATTGACAGATGAGAGTAAGAGTAAATGTTTGTGTTTCGGGGAGGTTTTCACATTGGAAAGAGGCAGGATGAAGGGCGTAGAGCTCAGTGGAGAAAGGACTGGAAACTGCAGGACATGTGGAAGATGAAAAGACAGGGAGAGCTGGGTTCTCTCATTTAAAGGGAGAAAGACAACCGCCAGCCAGGACAGCACCTCCCATGAACAACCTCACCATGGGAAACAGTGATTTCATACAAACAGCGCTGTGTACAGCTGTGTGGCTGCCATTGATGAGTTTTCTTTCAAGTGTTTGTGCCTCATAGTCATGTTTATTCAATGTCTCCACCGTGTTTACTCTGTCCACAGAGTCTGACATCGCCAAGATGGACACCATCAATGCTCTGGACTCCTCTGCTCCTCCACCTGTAAAAAAGAGAGTGAGGAAACCCCGGGCTAAGCCTCCTGCAAAACCTGACACTCCCCTTCAACAGAATAACGAGATGGCTGGAAAAAATGAAAAGGTGGGGGAGAAACCTGTGACTGAAACACCAGCAAAGAATACTAAACCCAGGAGGAGCAGCCCAAAAAAGACTGCACCTGTGACCTCCTCTGCCTCCCAAAGCCAAGTGCAAAACATCACCTCTGTAGAGGAGAGACCAGAGACGTCCCCCATCTCCCCGTCAAAACAGACACCAAAGAAGGAGAAAAGGAAAGACGTGACTCCCAGTGAAGAAAAAACTGATGAGACAACGTCTGAGCCTAAAAAGAAGAAGAAGAAAAAGGAGATGGCTGAAGAGGAAATGGTGGAGAGTACAAACGACACTGCTGGAGATGGAAAAGACAAGAACGGTAAAAAGGAAAAGAAAAAGAAGACCGAAGTAACAGATAAAGAGTTGAGTGATAAGCCTGCGGAGCATGAGAAAAATGCAAAGGGAGACAGAAAAAGGAATGAGACTGAAAAAGAAGTCATCGAGAAGAATACAGATGGCGATGTTGCAAATGGGGAAACATCAGAGCCGTTAGTTCAAGAAAAGAAACCCAAGAAGAAGAAAAAGGAGAAAACTCATAGCGAGGAAAATTCAGAGCACGCGGCTGAAGAAAAGAAAGTAAAGAAGAAGAAAAATAGAGTTGATAGTGAGGAAATTTCAGAACAGGCAGCTGAAAAAGTAGAAGAAAATTCAGAGCAGATAGGCGAAGAAAACGAAGCAAAGAAGAGACAAGAGGCTGCTGATGGTGAGGAAGATTCAGAGCAAAGAGTTAAAGAAAAGAAAGCAAAGAAGAAGAAGAAAAAGGAGAAACCTGATGAGGAAAATCCGGAGCAGATCGTTGAAGAAAAGAAAAAGAAAAAAAAGCACAAAGCCGATCATGACGGGGAGATGTCGGAGCAGATACTTGAAGAAAATACGACAAAGAAATCGGAGAGCAGCGACAGAGAGGAAACGCCGGAGCAGATTACTGAAGTGAAGAAGAAAAAGAAAAAGGACTCATCATTGCAAAATAATGACACAGAACCACTACCTCCACCCAACGCTGAGACATCCACTCCCTCGACAGAGAAGAAGAAAAGTGAGTAGATAAGTCGCATCAATCATGACAATGCAATTTTGCTGTGTTTGTCTGTGTGTTCATATTCACTTTTTCATTCTGTCAGAGAAGAGCAAATTGAAATCGGCTGAGGTTTCAGACACACCTGACGTTTCTGTACAAGACGCTGCAGCAACACAAACCCTCCAAACACCCTCAAGTGACTCCACCCCCAAAAAGGTATCACAGCCCTGTACTCATCACTAACTCTTGTCAAAGCAGAATAAGGCCCCGATCACACAGAAGGTGTTTTAGCAGCCGGAGGTGGCTTTTTGTAATTGTTTATAATGAGATTGGAGCACCTGGTGTTTTTGCCCGAGCGCTCTGAACTCCTCAAGTTGAAAAAACTTCAACTCGAAGCGAAAAATCACCCCACGTCATCTTGTTTTTTGTCATGGTCACTACAACAAGTTTACAGCTGGTAAACAATGGAGCAGGAACTGGTGGTAGCGGTTGCTGGATACCCAGAGCTATACAGCCTGACGATAGGCAGCAGGTTGTCAAACTGCCCCCGAGTCATCCTAAAATGTGCCTCGAGCCAGCCATGGTTGAGGGGAAGCTTCTGGACCAACTGGTGGTAATCCCCGTTATCCACCTTCTTTTTTAGGGTCTCATGTAACAGATCTCTGTTTCCCTGTGACCGACAAACTATTATTTAACAGCCTCTCACCCTCAACCAGAGCTACAGGAAGGACGCTCTACCCGAACATTTTAGGAACTAGATACTAATTACTGGGAGGAAAAACGGTGGAAAAAGGAGAGGTTAAAATACAAAACGCTCTCTGTGTGATCAGGGCGGAGCATGTTATTCCTTAAAGCACCAGAGGATAACTCTTAAATTGCTTTTAACATTTACTGTTTTCTCTTTTTCCTTCACAGAAGAAGAAATCGTCCAAGAACACAGAGTCGTGAAGATGTTTGACTCTTCAGGATGAAGGCGTCACATCCTCTCTGTCTTATTTCTAATCATATTTTAATGGCTGTACAGAGAACATGACTTGTCTATTTTGGTACATTTTAAAAAAAAAAAAAAAAAATTCATTGTTTTGTATGTTTACCCACAGAGTGTGGAGCACTGTGCCACAGCTGTTATTTTTCTACTTTGTCTTATCTGATTCTGCCATATTAATGGCACGATTATGTCAAAGGGTTTTATAATTGTTTTATGGAATGGACGATCCCTCGTGGTATTTCTTTTCAAAGTGAAAATCAGTGGTTGATTGAACAGAAAAATGTCTCCTTTAAGGGTGTAGCCTGCCATTCTTATCTAATCTTTCAGTCCGCTGGCTGTCCATTCTGTGTCTGGGCACTGAAAATAAATCCAGTGTTCATTAACGGGGACACAAACAGACTGGCTCAGACCGAGCCGAACGACACCATCATGCTATGCTCATGCACAGGACAGGTGATAGCCCGTGGGTGTATACAAATGAAGAGGAAGTGAGAGGGATGGTAACATGGAGTCTCTGAGGGAGCACTGGTGGGAGGGGTTTATTTGTTTGGGTGTTGAGTTCATGTATCGCTAACCTCACCTTTAAACAAATTCTCTTTCAGTCTCAGGTCTATATCCCACGATATCCCTAAATGTTAATTTGCTTCCTATGTACACCTACTTACTCTGCTCTTGTGGATAGAAAAAAAAGAAAACACCACAACATGCTTTGATTAGTTTTATATTTATTCAAAAATATCTGGAAAACTGTTTTAACACTCTATTTCTGGCATCGGGTCAAGTAGCCTACCTATGTTTGTGAAAAGCATGTTTTTTTTTTTTTTTAAACAAAAGTTTTAAATGTTTGATAAAGCTTTCATATATGCATTGTATATTATGCTTTTAATACAAACTAAACTGTATTTTTTTCAATGTCTCTGTGCCTGCCTTAAGTCTTTTAAGTCTGTTATTTGTGGACAGGAAGAAGAGATACACCGATCAGCCAAAACATTAAAACCACTGAATAACACTGATCATCCTGTTATAATGCAATGTTTCGCTGGGAAACCTCGGGTACTGGCATATCTGTGGATGCCACTTCATGTGCTCCACCCACCTAAACACTGCTGCAAACCAAGTACTCCCCCTCATGACAACACTCCAAGCAAAGCAAAAACTGCTCCAGAATGTCCAGAGGAACATGACGGAAAACCTTCAGGCATTGACCTGGCCTCAAAATACCCTAGATCCCAATCTTATCAAGCATTTGTTGGAGCCTTATGCCAGTACCCCTGATCCACAATGGAGCAAATGGTAAATGGACTGCACTTGTATAGCGCCTTTCTAGTCTTCCGACCACTCAAAACACTTTTACACTACATGTCACATTCACACAGTGAAGGCTACCATACATGTTGCCACCTGCCACCTCTCAGTAACCATTCACATGCCCTCGCACACCAATGAACAGCCAACAGGAGCAATTTAGGGTTCAGTATCTTGCCCAAAGACACACAGACTGGAGGACCCGGGGATCAAATTGTCGATCATCCCATCAGTGGACGACCCGCTCTGCCTCTCAGCCACAGCTGCCTTCTTGGATCCAATTTGGCTCTGACCTATTGAGGCCCTGTGTCCTGTGGTGTTTGGCGCCAGGGTGCTGGTGGCGGATCCTTTGAGTCCTGTTGATTGTGAGGTGTAGTTCCAGCACATCACACGGATGCTCACTCAGGTTGGGATCTCGAGATTTTGAGGCCAAGTTGACGCCTTGAGCTCTTTGCCACGTTCTGCAGGCCATTCCTGAGCAGTTTTTACAGTGTGGTGTGGTGCATTGTCCTGCTGGGGGCTCACTGCCATCAGGGACTGCCGTTACCATCAGGAGGGTTCTTGGTCTGCAGTAGTCTTTGGATGGGTGGAGTGTGTCAAGAGGCCTGTTACACTGCATTGTAACATGATGATCAATATTTTTCATTTCACCTGTCACTGCTGTTCAACTGGAACAGCATTGAAATAATGTACTTGCTGATGATTCAAGCTCTGGGTCCGAGGCACTAGTTTATGGAAGGTTGTGTGATGTGTGCGTATATGTGAGGGGCAGGGGGGTAATTTATTACTGGGTAGATGACGTGATGAAAAGAGGGGATGAAAAAACTTTAGCTAACAGGCTTCAGCTTGATCTATGGGTTTGTTCCGCGCACCTCCTGGGGTGAATCGCTGGAAAATATATCAGTCAATTCAATCAATCAATTTTATTTATAAAGCCCGATATCAAAAATCACAATTTGCCTCACAGGGCTTTACAGCATACAACATCCCTCTGTCCTTAGACCCTCACAGCGGATAAGGAAAAACTCCCCCCCAAAAAAACCTTTACCGGGAAAAAAAACAGTAGAAACCTCAGGAAGAGCAACTGAGGAGGGATCCCTCTTCCAGGACGGACAGACGTGCAATAGATGTCGTACAGAACAGATCAGCGTAATAAATTAACAGTAATCTGTATGACACAATGAGATAGAAAGAGAGAGAGAGAGAGAGAGAGAGATGCAGGACAGACGGTAATGACAGTAGCTTACAACAACATTCATGAAAGTAATAATACTGTCGTTATAGTTCTGGCTACTGTGGTACAATATGTTGAAAGTATATATTAGTATCTGGCAGTATACATGTGTGATAATAATATGTGTATAATAACAGTAGAAGTATGACTAATGACTAATGATGGCAGCAGCAGCAGCAGCAGGAAGCATCTGGCACAACCACACACGTCACACCGTCCAGGCACCGCTGTGATATGAGTTAACCTGAGAGACAGTGGAGCACAAAGGCTCCGGAGAAGAAGCCGAGTTAGTGACATCCAGAATGGCCGAGTAAACAAGATACAGTAATAGGATACAAGACAGAGAGAGAGAGAGAGAGAGAGAGTCTAGTTGGGATGGGGTCTAAGAGACACGTTGATGATTTAGATGAAGAAATCACTGCGGTCAATTCTTGAAGAGAAATTGGGGAGAAGCAATCTAAATATATATTAGGTCTTACAGCTGTGTTTCCTGTATGTGCAATAGCTACTACTATTTACTCCTAATGTGTGAGCGTGCCTGGGTTTTTGGTTTCTGTTTTATTTAACATAGAATGATGTGGTTGCCCTGAACTGGCATGGATTTGACTTGTCTGTTTACAGCCATTAAAGAGGGAAAACAAGAAAACTATGCCTAACAACAAAAGAAATGTGTAATGAACTGTGTATCATGTATATATGGTTGCACAAATCCTCCAGAGGGGGTTCAGAGTCTGTGGTGGCAAACTGGGCAGCATCTTCAATTTCCTTTCTCACCGCCACATCGATATCCTACAGACACAAGGTGAGACAGAAAGTTAGAGCAGTTTGTGTATGACGTTAACAGTAGACATGCTACCGGATTACTGCTATTGTTCAATAAGGAAAAATAAGTACATAGAATTGTACAAACAGATAGAATAGATCTGCTGCATCAGAACTAGAAAATGTATGGTATAGCAATACTTCATGTGCTCAACCAGGTATGCTGCTTGGCAATGCATGAAACTGTTTGTACTTAAGTGTTTTAAACTGTAAGACTTAAACGAAAATGCATGTGGTTGGGAAGTACTGAGCACACGACTGGATAAATGAGACTTGGATGATACTGCACAGATGTTTTGATATAGTTGTGCAGCACAATATTTAACAACAACACATATTTGCAACGCCCATATTTATTAGATATGGCCCCAGTTACTTTAATTTATGAACAATATTCGCCTTTTTTTTTTCGGATTCTCCGCTGACTGTAGAGGCAACCGATAAAAATAAAGCTGTCTTCACAAATTCAAGGTAACATGCAGTGAATAATTCTTATACAAATGGTTATTTTGTTGGTGAAATATTCTTTAAAGAAATATTTTTAATCAGATTAATTTGGCATCTGCAGCAGACAACAAAAACCCTTTACAGAGAGTGCTCTGTGTTTGCCTGAGGCCTGCTTGTCATCCACTTGTCTGTGGTGAGGGCGATGATGATACGGAAGCTGAAACCAGCCAATGTAGCACTCTCCTGTGTTCAGACAATGCACTGCAGCTTTGTGTGTAACCTCTTAAACAAAATATTTTATCTCAAAAAATGCTGGCAGCTCCATGGTTTTCTAAAATGCGAGATTATGTCACAAACCTGTGATATAGCTTGATCACAACCAGCATATTAAGTGCACTTGACTGGCTCAAAAAACTGACCATAAACTTTTCTTAATGCATCTTTGGAATTATTAGAATTGACAATCTAGTTAAAAACACTTGGTGAAACTTCATAAGCTTTCAAAAAATAATTTAAAAAAATTGCTAAGCATGATACCAATATGCAGATTTATTTTCAGTGGACAACAGCAGGATTTTCATTTTCACAAACTGAAAATATTTTCTACCTTGAGCTCCTCCACGCTGGCCATGTTGTTGCTGAGCATGCAATCTTTCAGCATGGAGATGGGGGTCACTCTTACCGCGGACTTCCTGGATCTCCTCACGTGTATGGTAGCTGAGAGGGGGGAGTTTGGTGCAGGGATGTTGTAGGGATGCACAAATACAATCATGTTTTTTAGAGGTGACACCAAATCCAAGTTCTACAACTTAAAGGGGAGGTATTATGCTCATTTTGAAGTTCATACTTGTATTTTGGGTTTCTATCAGGACATGTTACAATGCTTTAATGTGTTAAAAACACTTTATTTTTCTCACATTGTCTGTGCTGAAACACCTGTATTTACCCTCCGTAATGCTCTACTTAGCGCCTGTCCCTTTAAGCCCTCCTCCCAATGTCACTGCAGCCAGGGAATAACCTTAACGGAGTATAGCGGCACTCTCTACCATCAACAAATCGAAACTAAAATCTTCACAACAGGACATGTTCCAGCAGGAATATGATCAGACACTGAGGAGAAATTAACAACATCAGCAACCAAGATTACACGTTTCTCTGATGTTAGCAAGTCGCTACATGTAGCAGTCTAAGCTTTCTAATGCAAACGCTTGCAGTAGTGTGTCTGAAACAGATTGTCAGCTTTACGCTAAAGTAAAAAAAAGTATTGGAAACAGAGTGTTCACAATGGTCTGAAGCCTGAGGGTGGAGCTCACAGGGATTATTTTTACCTCATTGTTTAAGACTCTGGCCACCTTTAATATAACACCTGACATTGTAACACTACATATATGACAGACAATAAGGAAAAGCATAATAGGTCCCCATAGCTACTTTTACATTTCTCATCAGAACTTTGAGAAATCCATCCCGTTATATTTAATAGTCATTATTACACAAGTATTGACAGTCTAAAGAAAGTGCACATAATTTTGTTGCATTCAGGAAATTAAGACAAGTAGACTTCTGTCTCCTTCTCCCCCTCTAGAAACGTCGTAAAACATTCCCACGTCTTGTTTTTCAAGGGCAATAGAGTGTGACAGTCCAGTAAGCCAGGCTTGTAAACTTGGTCTAAATGTAAATTTCCAGTATCTGGTAATGGTGTGTTCTGCTGGTAATAAGCAGTAGAGTGTCATTTTCTTACCACTTCTTCCTTACCTCCATGTCTCCTTGTTACATATTTCCTGCACACTATCAGTGCATGATCTCCTTTTAATGGCTGCTTTGGCTAAGATTACTAACCTGGCCTTTTCCACATGCCCCTCTTGTTTTCTCAGTAATTTCTTATGTACTTAAATCTTATTTTTCATTTTCATTTTCATTCCCTTCCCTTACTGCAGCAATTCTGGCTCACTGCTGTTCTCTGCTGCAGGCAGGCAGTAAGATGACTAATTCATTTTTACGTAATATGTTGCAAAAAATGCACACATTCAACACAAAATGACTCTAAATTATAAAATAAAAAACAATGGATTTCCTATTGCTTATTGTATGCAGATAGTTTTGCAGGTAGTATTTTGATAGAGTTCATGTACACAGAGAAAGTTTTTTTTTATAATTTGAAATGTAGAGTTGGTATTTAATGAACAAAATGTGGTTTTAAGCAGAAAATTGGCGAATTGGCTAATTGTAAGAGGCAGGTAGAAAGGTAAAAAGTATCTTATGGAAAGTTTAGGTTAACGCTTGTTGGCAATTGTAAAACTGTTGATTTTATATAGCAAATATCACAAATTTGCCTCAAGAGGCTTCACACTCTGCACAGCATATAACACTCTCTGTCCTTAGACCCTACGTATGGATGAGGAGAATCTCCACAGAGGTAGGATCCCTTTCCCAGGACGGACAGACAGGCAATAAATGTCAATGTGAACAGAACAGACCAACAAGTAAAGTCACAGTATGGACATTAAGAATGACAAAGTAATAGAAACGTTGTAAATGATTTTGAATGTGTATTTACATATTTACATTTATATATACATATATACATATGTACATGAACAGTATAATGACCAGATAAATAAATAAATAGCTGAATAATAAATAAATAAATAATATTTCAGATGTCCTCTATTTCTTGGCCTTCTTTAAGATATTGTCCAGTGATGATCTTTCGTTTTCTGGAACGATCTTTATCCACAGGTTGATGAAGTCCTTGTGGTCAGCCAATTTTAAGAGAACTATCTGTCCATGGTGCCTGTAAAAGAAGACATTTCTCATTTAGCTCAGTATTCAGAAAAATTCAATTATGACTGTGGAAACACTGGACGAAGAAACAGGAGCCACAAGATCACAAGATTGTGCAAAATGTTACACTAAATCTAAAGAACTTGATAACTCACCTCACTTCTGGTGCACCATCGACACACATCTTGGAGACAGCAAGAAGGAAGCGCTCTGTGAGTGTCCTTCCTGCTGTCAAGATGCGAGCTGCTCCCAGGCTGTCAGCCAGCTGGTGCAGATGTTGAGCCATGCTGCCTTTGACTGCAGCACATCGGTGGCTGAGGAGGGACAAAGACAGGGGAATATGAGACACTATGTTTCATTATCCTATTTAACTTTGTTTTAAGGTTTTTGCTGATAGAATAAACCTCTTCTCTCGTCTTACCTCAGGCCTGCGTTCAAAAGAGCGCTGACAATGCGACCGTGGCTGCAGTTGTCTACCAGGGCGTCAAGAGCAAGATTAGCTTGCTGGTGAATGAAGGCACTTGTTGTCTGTGCCAGTTTCAGCAGCAAGGCTCGGCCTGTTCCCTCTGCCTCTGGGTCCATGGCCTTTTGGAGGTGAACGTACAGCTCTGCCAAAGTGTCCATTGCTTCACAAGCAACAGCTGAGCGTAAGTTGTTCACCTGTGTAGTGAGAATAAACATCATCAGTCAAAGCTGTAGTGGGCACACTCATAGACACATGTTGGCAAAAGAAAATGCATGAATATAGAAAGAAAGAGGAAAGTGTGTACAATACCTCCTTGATGAGAACAAGACACACTTCATGCAGTTTGGTCCTCAGTGTGTCTGGGTGGTGCTGTGCAAGAGCCTGAATGATTTTCAAGCCGTGGATTTTCTTCTCCCTGTAAGTTAAAATGTAAAGTATAATTAACCTCATAAAAGTTAATGTTACCAACATGTAGTGGCGACATATTGATGTGACACTAACAGGCTTCATGTCAAACTAGTTGCAACATGACTGACTTAAGATTAAACATTTGTTGAGCTGGCACAACAGACTGCTCTGTGCTGTCGGTGTCTTACCAGTCATCCAGGGAGAGCAGCTTGAAACAGGCAGACAGGTTCTGCACAGGGTCGGTCAACGGCTGTAGCTCCGTCTTCTTGACCTTTTTATCCATTGCAGCATTAGGGCTGCAGTCGGTGGTTGTGTCCTTGCCTGGTAAAAAGCAAAACAGTCTTTACTCACATGTCCTGTCATTCATAACACGGTACTCAGAATAGCAGCTATTATAATTCTTTACAGAAACCTATAAGAAACCATGAGTACAGTTCACAGCTTCGACTACAATTATTCAGGACATTAGAACTTACCTGCCACGCTGACGGCTTTTGCGGGACGCAGGGTCACCCCGGGTCGAGTCCCTCGTTTCTGGGCCTGGGGAACTCTTGGAGGGGTGGGAGCCAAAGGCGTCTCCACAGGGGTTGCTGTCGGAGCAGGTGCAGGGCGTGTCATGGTAGGTGGTGCAGGGACCCTTTTGGGTGTCGCTGCAGGGGTCTTCTTTGGAGCTGCTGGAGGTCGAGGTGAAGGGATGGAGGCGAGCTGGAGGCTTTTCAGTCTCTCCACAAAAGCCTCGAATTTCCCTTTAGCCGATTGTAGCCTACATCCGTCGGCTACCTCTTTCTCTGTCAGGGCAAAAAAAAGGATCACATAAATTTCGACTGTTCTCATGCCCAATGAGTAACTTAGATGTAAGTGCTGTACTTGTAATAAAGTGTTTTAATGTTTGAGATGATGTCCAATGATTTAGCAAAAAATTCCCACACTGTTTGAGTCTAACAGGAACATAAACAACCAGAAGAAACAGCAGGTGTTCCCACAAAAGCTAACCTGTCCCTAAAAGAGTTTGTCTTGAGGAACTGACCTGCTCCACTGTGTTTGGCTGAAAGGACAGGCAGACGAGACACTCTTCTCCTGAACAGTGGGACTGCTCGACGAGGAGGAGGAGGAGGAGTTGTTGGTTCCTCAATCAGAGCGATGGCCCTCAGCTCCCTGGGTGTTTGACAATCAACAGAGCTGAGGGAGGAGGTTGAGCTCTGGTCTCGGTCTGCCATTTGAGCCTCCTTGCATGTGAGAGCAGCCATCTGGCTGCCAAGAAGCACCTTCTCCCAGAAGGAGTCGTCCTCCTCATCAAGACCTCCAGGGCTCTGGTGTCTGTCGATGACCTCAGTGTTGAAACGAGGAACATCTGAAAGAGGGGCGATCCTCCTTCTTCGTTGGCAGGATCTGATGCTTCTTTTTGAGAAAGGTGGTGGTCGAAGTGAAGGCCGGGTGACGTCCTGAACGGGGAGTCCCAGTCTCCCCAGAACAGCGTCGTTTCGGGCTTTCGTCGCAGTGCACAGGTTTTCTGCCTGGCGAACTAACGTAGCCCTCCGTGCCCTCTGGGAGTCCAGGATGCTGGACTCACCGGTCGAGCCATCAGGGTTTTGATGTCCACGGTGGCTCCCAGTTTGCTGTGGAAATAAAGCACATTATTGAGTAACTTGGTAATCGACCTGGGGGGACAGAGCCTTCTCCGTTGCTGCCCCCACCCCTCTGAAACTCCCTCCCAAAACACATCCGTGACTGCACTGACCTCCCATCATTCAAATCACTACTCAAAACTCACCTGTTCCATTCTGCTTTTAATGTTAACCTACTTTTATTCATTTAATTTAGTTATTTGTTTTTTGCTTTTAAGGTTTAGCTACTTTAATTCATTTATTTAGTTATTTGTTTTTTCACTCCCATTGCTATTCCTCTTTGTCTTCAATGTCTTTTGCTGAAAATTGTTCTTTGATGTGTTTGAACCGTCTCTGTAAAGTGTCTTTGAGAACTTTGAAAAGCACTTTATAAATAAAATGTATTATTATTAATATTATCATTAATCATTACAGTTGAGATGATCCACTTTGACTCAATTATGAACAGAAGGGAGATCAGAGATGACAGTTTTTCCTCAATTGTTTCAGCACATTTCCTGAAA
This sequence comes from Epinephelus awoara, assembly GCA_035609425.1. NCBI lineage: Eukaryota > Metazoa > Chordata > Actinopteri > Perciformes > Serranidae > Epinephelus > Epinephelus awoara. Next base: position 21,513,458 of record CM069299.1, read on the forward strand.
CTGTAGCTCAACTTCTCAAAACTCTAAACACAAAACTATTCTTTTGAAAACTCAATAAATGTCTTGCAAAATGAAACACTACACTTAAAACCACATTCCCACTTCTCAAAACCAATTCTTTCCACCAAAACAAAGCAAAACTTGCAGAATAGTTGATATGGCAACACTGTCAGAGCTCTGAGAATACACAGATCTTACCTATTTTCTTTCAAATATGTTTACTAGGAAACCAATCAGTTAACAGAGAAATTCAGGATACACAGATGTTACCTGTTTTCTTTCAAATATGTTTACTAGGAAACCAATCAGTTAACAGAGAAATTAACAATCAACAGTTATGTTTCCTTTTTGTTTTTTACAGAAAGTAAGAAAAAGTAATCCCTGACAAAAATGACTAATGACAAAAACTAATAGCAAGTAAACAAGCAGAAACCTGCAGATGTTACCTGTTTTGACAAAACTCACAATAACTGAGCTGATACTATAGGTAACGTGAGAAACAGCACGGTAAAAATATGATTCAGAATTTCAATTGTAGTGAAAACAACTAGAGTTTAGCAGTCTGGAGTGTTTTTGATTAAACATTAGCTTCAAGTTTTCAGAGCTGGGAGAATATTTGTGTCTTTGTGTGCGAAAGAGTTGATTACTTACACCACCATCCTCGCTGTTCTCGTGGCTCCACTTCCGAAATAGGAGGGGGATCTTTGACAAGTTGCAATTCTCCATTACTTTTCCAAAAACCAACTCAATTGTTCGAAAGACGAAACAACTGTGTGTGTACTCTTCTCTCAGTGAGATCAGTGTGAGACTGACAAGTGCAGGGGGTATTTGAAGACATCCAGGCAGTCAAAGGGATTCCGTGTTCCGAGCTAAACTGTCCTGTTCCATTTTGTTCTGTGTGTGTGTGTGTGTGTGTGTGTGTGTGTGTGTGTGTGTGTGTGTGTGTGTGTGTGTGTGTGTGTGTGTAATTTACACATATGCAACATAAATATTAGATTTGCATTGTACATACTATATTTCATCTCAAAACATGGTTCAAGTTCAAGCTCACCTGCACACCTCACCTCTTCATATTTTCAGCTTTTACATTAATTTCCACTTTCTCTTCAACTGATCCATCTGTATATCCCTCAGTATGTCATCTCCAATCATATTTTAACGACTGTTTACTATAACCAGATCTAATGGGAGAAAGAGAGAAAGGGTGTTCTGATACCTAATATGAACTCTCTCTCTCTCTGTGTTGGGGCGTCAAAGGATAAATTTGGTATTTCTCAACCTGGACATTATTATTTTCATTTTTGTGTCTATGTAACTAATGGAGACAAAACTAAGCACTCGAGGCATTTGTGCACAGTCAATGTACATCCAAGTAAAGCTTATTTTGGTCACTGACAGGCTCAGATTGTTACTATAAGTGTCTGACAACATGATAGGAAGGATCCCCACAGAGATAGAGCTTTGCATTAATGAGTAACATCCTTTTTGTTTAATCAGAAACAGCCCCGAACTCACCAAACACACCATGGGTAGTCCATTACTATGCAATGACACATCACTTATTGTACAGCAGCAGCTCCAAAAAAAAAGTTGGGATGTTGTGTAAAACATAAATAAAAACAGAATGCAAGGATTTTCAAAAACTGATGTTCAGTGCTCAAAAAACACCTGTTAAAACATTTCACAGGTTAACTGGTTAACTGGTTAACTGCAAGGTTCCCTACTTTGTGAAAAACTGTGTGGGCAAATAGTCCAACAAAAGGTTTCTCAATGCACAATTGCAGAATGCCCCTGTCCCAACTTTATGGAACGTGTCCCAGGGATCAAATTCAGTGTGTTTATTTACAATAAACAACAACGTTTATCAGTTTGAATATTAAATATCTCCTTTTTTCGACTGTATTCAATTGAACATGGGTCAAAAATGATTTGCAAATCATTGCATTGCATTCTGTTTTAATTTACATTTTACACAGCCTCCCCACTTTTCTGGACTCGAGGTTGCCGCTGTAAGTTTAACTTTGAGGCAGCCTTTGGGCCTTGTACTATTTCCCAATTCTATCTCATAACAAATTTTCCTCATTGCACTTTTAAAAACGTCACAATCTACACATTGAAATGGACACTTTATAAAACTAACAAACAAAAAAACATGATTATTTTGTTCAGATCCAGATCAGATTTGTCCTATCATGCTGCTGCATAAACAATAAGTAAACATTTTTATTATAATTTTGTCAGAATAACATTAAGACACGGGGGAGCGGAGTCTGAGGACGTCTGTACTATTAACCACTTTTTTGAGATGGTCGCACATTCTGTTTTAAATTTCATACCTGACAGAATGAGCTATACTGTACCTTTCACTACAGTAACAGAGGTAGTAGTAGTACTCGGTGGTGTTAACAAACACATAAGGGAATTCATTTTGTGGCTTTTCAACATAGCTCTACTGGCATGGTCATAAAAGGCATTAAGGTGAAATGCCTTTATAAACTAATTATTATTTTGCTGAAAAAGTAACATGACCACTGTTCACTGAAGGTCAAAGTTTGGGACAACTTTCCCAACATACATATGGATAAAGAGAATTACACACTTATAGTATTTTACAGTCTTTTTATTACAGTGGCACACACATAAAACCAGTGTTTCCATGGAGCGTTTCCCTGCGTCATCTGCAACCCTCAATGTAACAGTTTACTACAACAAATACTCACAATGCAGGTAATTTCAGTTGTGTTAAGACAGGAACTGACATTTTAAAGTTTAGTCTGTCGTGTTATTTGATTAAATACTTTTCACATCAAGAGACCCTTCCCTTCTGGCACCCTTAAAAGGTTTACAGCCATTGTTACACTGTTTGACTAAAACATGGCAGCTTGCTGTTAGGAGTATATGCTGATATGCAGGTTGTTTTTATTTTGCTACCTGAGGTGTCAGTGCAGACATTTTTTCACAACAGTATTTGAGAAGGAAGAAAACAGACTGAAATTCAAAATGTCCATGTATCCCTGTCTTTGAGCCAATGATGTACCAAATATCAGAGGCATATGCAAGTGCACAAGTAGCACAGAAAGCTGCTAAATCAGCCATCTCGCTTTGATTTGGAAACTTCAGGTGTATAGTGAATCTTAGCTGCTGAATGCACCCTGACTAAAAGCCATGTGTTTCCATCCATCATTGTTGCAGGCAGTAGATGTTTCAGCTTGAGTGTAAATATTTCTCACACACGTACATCAGAAATCGACTAAGAACTTCTCCCAATATATGAAAATGAGCAGTTTAGGTTTGCGTCTTGGGACTCGCACAGTGGTTTTAATGTTTTTACTGATCCGTTTATTCTGCAGTGTTGTGCACCAGGAGTGCCTGTCTCTACCATGTGTGACCGCTACATGGCGGTGGCGCTGCAGTCGCCGAATAAGCTCCCTCTCAAAAGACCCCGAAGAAGAACTTCAATTTCTGTTTGGTGGCTGCGGCTTCAGCACATCATCTTCCATAATGAATTACAGTTTAACTAACGTTTAATTTAAGTTACTGACCTTAAAATAACCAGATGTGGAGGTTAAACAAAGTTCGCCACAAAGCTGGGCGACAAGGCGACAGTTTGGAGGAGCTCAAGGTAAAGAGGCGAGAGCACGAGAAAGGTGAGTCTTGAAATATGTTCATAATGATGTTAATTTATAACGTTAACTGTTAGCCGCTAGGGTTGTAATTAGTTTAGTTACCAAGCCAATATTGCGTCAACTTCATGTCAATAAAAAGCTTTTAAATCACGTTAATGTAAACCCATCGTGAAAGAAAGAGGCAGTTAACTAACGTTACTTTAATGTTACAGAGTTATCTGCAAAGTTTACCTGTTTGTTTTCCTAACGTGAAACTACCGTTACTGTAAAACGTTAACCATCAATAATATACATGTGTGTAACGTTAGGTAACGTTAGTTAAGATAATAGCTACCTAAAAAGTATCTTGTTTGTGAAAGACTTGCCAGCATACAGTTAGCTGTCACATCAACACATTACAGCTACTGTAGTTAGCTAGCTACAGCTTCATGCTAATCTTTCATTTATTTTAATATTAATTTAAATTAGTTTGGGAGTTAGCTAGTATCCACTGCTACACAACCTGATTGGGAAAACACAAATCATTGTTTCATTCTTGAATTAAACCTCTTTATATTTTACCCAAAACAGACTCCGATCAACCAGGTAAGGTTGATAATCAAACACAAGATTTCACATACCAATTACCTATTAATTTAAAAAAATTCTTGAAATAGATACTACTCCAAAACTGAAATTTAATGGTCCTTTAAATCAATCAATCCAAGGAGGACCCTATGAGAGTGCATGTGTGTGAGTGTGTGTGTTGGAGGGTGAGTATGGTATGGTCTGCAGTTCAGTCCAGTCTCCTTCAGTTAGTGTGTGTGTGTGTGTGTGTGTGTGTGTGTGTGTGTGTGTGTGTGTGTGTGTGTTAGAGGTATAATTGCTGTTCAATCAGAGAGGGCAGTGTAAGAGAACTTATATGATGGCCACTGCAAAGAGGTCCACTGGTTTGGATGAAGATGAAGAGTCCTTTCATCCCACCAGCTCCAGGGATCTGTCAGGTTTCTAGACCCCATAAACATGACTCCCATTAAAAATAATGTTATATCATCCCTCAAATACGTTCCTGTGTAGCTAGGTGTCAGTCAACAAGCATCAACTCGACCCAGAGTCTTCATTCAGTGCAGAGTTTTGGACCATGTGTCAAGTAACGCAAACATTTAGAGTAAGTTATGACAAGTGATATAAAGGCTGATGTTATGGTCGCTAAGAAATTACATCATTAGTAATGTAGATGTACAGTAACTAATGGCAAACCAACGTGAGGTTTTTAATATTAATTTCACAGCTTTCACAATACTATCTACATAATAACAAATGGAGGACAGAAATCTTAAAATAAATTGCAAAATTGCATCATGGATAGATATCAACATGGATTTTTGTCCTTTGCCAATATAGATATTGCGTTGTTGATTCATGATGTTAAAATTGCAGGTGTGAAAGTGAGTGTGAATGGTTGTCTGTCTCTATGTGTCAGCCCTTTGATAGCCTATTCAGGGTGTACCTCGTCTGCCACCCAATGTCAGCTGGGATAGGCTCCAGCCCCGTTCAGACCCTGTACCAGGATTAGCAGTTATGGAAAATTAATAAGAGAATGTTAAAATTGCATCAGTAACCATCCAGCTACTGTGACATCCTTAACTCATCATCTGCAGAGTAGCTTTGTCTCTTCATGTAACAGATTGGTGACTTATAGCACATCTTGACACTGAACAGCCAAGTACTATAGGTTACTCTCAGTCGCAGAAGATGATGTAGTATTTGTCTGTGTGTAATGCTGTAGCACTGAGACAAGCCCGCAGAGACAGACAGCTTGTGAGCAAGAGACTCCTACTGAATGAAGATGAGGACCCGTCGGATGTCACCATGGACACCAACTCAGCAGAACAGGTGAGACAGACATTGTAATAGAAAATATTTTGGTAGACAAACTTCCCATCTGAATTTGCTCCTCATTTCCCTAGGACGTGGTCGGTTTGTTCCACAAGCTGCAACACAGCGGGCCAGAGAGGGAGGCACACCTGAAGGCCTTGAGTAAAGCTCTCCGCGACCCATCAGCACAGCTCACCTTCATCAAGTATGGTGGCAGCTTTTGTTGACCACATCAAATGTTTCTAAATGACCTTATTGACATTTGTACCTCTGTTTCTCATCTGTTATATCTGTTTGTAATTCTGTCCTCCTTATAGGCAGGAGAATAGTATACATCTTCTAGTTGGTCTCCTCACCGGCTCTGATGCTACATGCCGTCTGCAGGCTGTTAGCTGCCTCCATCAGCTGTCTCACTCTCCTCATGCTAACGTTGCACCAGCCTGTCTGCCTGCCACCCCCTACCTTCTCACCTACCTGTCTGGCCAGAGCACCAAGTTCACTGTGAGTGCACACTCATGCCAGACAATGTGTAATATCATCACCTAATTATGCAGGAGAGTTTTTTACTTTATATGTGTGTATGTTCATGTGTACACAGGAGCTGTGTCTCTACACACTTGGTAATCTATGCCCAGACAGTGATGCTGTAAAAGAGAAGCTCCTGGCCCAGGGAATCATACCAGCTCTGGCCAGCTGTATAGAGGTAAACAAAATTCATTAGTGCTCAACATTGTCACAACACCTTAGTCACACCAGCACCTTAAAGGATATACTGGCAGAAATGTAATGTAATGTGATAAGTATGTTTCATTTAGTGTATAACAACCTGAAAATAAGAATTATCTTGTTCTTCGTTTCCTTAAAAAGAGCCGTTTATATCTACGTTCATAGAGTGCGGGTCCTTGTCTACAGAGATCACCATGTTGCATTGCCATGTTTGAACAGTAGCCCAGAACAGACAAACCGAACACTGGCCCTAGATAAGGCCATTCGTGTTTTTGCGTCAGCCTGTGTAGTTAGAAGCCCCTTTGTGACGAGAGTGTCAAAGAAAGACGGAATTTTCTTTTACGCAAAACTGCTTTATTCAGTTCTTTTACTGGTTTCAATCTCCTGGTCTGTTTGTTTTTGAGAGGAAGAGACCTTTGCGGATAATTCAGCTCCCGGTAAAAAACTCCCGAACAAAGAACAGTGAAGGAATACTATAGGGGAGAGGTTTCAGCTGGTTGCAATCTGAAGTTCTCACCGCTACCTGCCACTAAACCCCTCTAAATCGCATTTCCTTACATGACTCTGAACTGGTGCCACTAAGGGTTAAATGTAGTAATAGTAGTAGCTTTACTTTCTCAATGTTTCTGTCTGTGTTTCCAGAACCAAAGACATAACCTTGCGGTGGTGGAAGCCGTGGGATTCACCCTCTCCCAGCTTCTCCAGGCTGAAGATGCGGCCAAAAAAATAATCCCGTAATGACACGCACTAGTTCATCTCCATTTTCTCCATTTTCTACATTGCTGTTCTTTAATTTCTCTTATGAGGCATTGCTCACATTAAACATTGCTGTCTGTTGCATGATGGTCTTCCTCTGTTTCTGCAGGATGGTGTTGGCCTCTAGTTTACCTCCACACTTGTTATCAGTCCTGACTCCAGACCCAAACTTTGGGCTGGCACCTGCCATTGAGTGTGCATGGTGTCTGCACTACCTCACATGCAGGTGAGAGAGAAGTGTCAACAATCTGTTTTCTAATAGTGAGCTGTTGTTACATGTAAGTGCTCCACCAAAAGTCTCTCTGTGTCTTTATCTCACTCCAAAGCACTGAGGACAACAGAGTGCTGTTGGCTCATGGGGCGCTGCTGCAGTGCAGTTCCTTGTTAGTGTCACTAGGTGGTGCCGTGGCCAAAGGAAACAAAGAAGAAGGAATGGAGCTGGTAAGGAAATGAATGGATTAAATGCATATTTCATAATGTCTGTCGCTTTTTAAGGTTTGTTTTTTCTTTTTTATATGCTCTGCTGTGTTTTTTGACATTCTTTGAACAAATCATGTGCACCATTTCTTTTTATTACTGTTGAACACACCTCAAAGCATACCTGACGAGAGTGATTTCTTACCTTCCAATACCTCATTGGTTTCAGATCATGTCAGTACATTTCACTGTGATAAACTACTCATCTTAAGGAATCATTGTCTTTTATACTGAAAGTTAGAAAATCCAAAACTGATCAAACTTTCAATAGGAAAATCAGCCCTGACGTTAAGTATACACCTTTTATAATCTTTAGTGTAAAGTATGCAACAATTTAACTGACATGGATATTTTCAATGTGTTCTTCCTCTCCAGCTTATCTGTCCTCTGCTGAGGTGCATGGGAAACCTCCTGTCTTCCTGTCCAGTTAAAAAGCTGAGCACTCAAGTGGGTGATGTTCGTATCGTGGTTGCTCTGTGTGCACTCCTTCAGACGTACCTGCAGACCCAGCCTGCGCTGGCCAGAGAGAGTACCTGGGTGCTCAACAACCTTACAGGTTTGTTATAGCCATGCTAAATCTCAAACAGGAATTTCTGCACTGATTGTGGTCTTTAAATTGCGTAAATTGGGACAGTAATGTTGCCAGGTATGCATCCTGCATCCCTAATTTATTCCCCTGGTAATACTTAATTGTGATAATAAGATTGTGCTTCAGCTTGACACCATGATGCTTCACTGTCCAGGGGACGCACTGCATTGAAGAAATATTTTCACCTGGAGACAACCATTTTTCATATCTCCCCCACATCTCACACAAGAGGAGATCCCGTTTTGTTCCGAGTCTCAGTGAATTAAAAGACAACATTAAAACTCTTCTCAGAAAGAAAAAGAATAGGCATATTTCTCAAAATACTAACTATTCAATTTATACAATGGCTTATTTAGATGTTTATCACATTTGATTAACTTGAAATGAGACTTTTGAGAATTGATATCTGAGGATTGATATATTGTATGTATTAAGTTTGTTTTTATCTTTGCTCCCATGCATTTTCAAATTTTACTGTGACAGCTCACTCCAGCGCTTTCTGCTCTGCTCTGCTGAGACTCAACTTGGTCCCTGGACTGATTCAGCTCCTCCCTTTCTCTCAGGGCATCAATACCATGGTCTGTGCAAGCTGAAACCAAACTTTTATGGAATATTTATTCTGTCATAGTAGCACTTGATAAACTGTGTGTTTGTCTGCTATTCTTATCTTTGGCGTAATGTAGAGTTGTCACACGTTCCCAAAGTGTTACACTAATCTCACAGGTCTGTGCCTTCTTGTTATACTCAGATCCTGAGGGTTCTAGCTAATATTGCCCACAAGAAAAAGGAGTTCTGTGTCCAACTGGCCCATCACGGATTACTGTCTGCACTCTGTGCCACACTTAAAATGGCCGACCAAGAGATGGTGACCCTGAGTATGGATGTCCTGTTCATGCTCTTAGGTAGTGGTCCACAGGTAAATAAGTGAAGCCTTTAAAACTGTGATGCTGCTCAATGGGAACTATCAAACCAGCCTATGATGAGCTTTTACCAAGCTACTGTAACAGTTTCTATTCTTTCCCTTTAGGTTGCAGAGGAGTTTGTGAGGCAAGGTGGACTCTCGCTGTTAGAAGCCATTCAGTACAACAGTGAAGGAGAGATTAGACGGAGAGCAACACATCTACTGGAGCACCACCTGCTGTCCTACTCATCCTATTGCTCGGTAAAGACTTTCATGCCTTTTGTCTTGTTTGTTGAATTTATTGAAAATTTTCAAAAACTAACTGATATAATCTGTTGCATTAAAGGTGGACAACATCCCGTGCTCCTGAGCCAACCGAAAGGCATCAAATTCACATCTATAGGGTACAGTGAGTCACTGATACTGTAAGGACACACCTGAGAGTGCAGGACTTTTGTTTACACTTTGCAATCTATATAATGGACAAACAATGTTATACTTCAAGCCCCACTCCAGCCAGTGTTACTTCCTGTTTTTCTGTTAACTGTTTTCTCTAATGGAGAATGGGGATGTGGGTAATAGTCTGGCAAATCCGTTACAATGGCAGCCAGATTGCCTTTCAACCATAGGTGTCAAGAGTAACATCTTAAGCAAGGGGGTTCTGGGTTGGAATCCAGTGATAGTGTGATAGTCTGGCGACCTGTCCAGGGTGAACCCTGCCTCTCACCCAATGACAGCTGGGATAGGCTCCAGCACACCCACGACCCTGTACCAGGATAAGCAGTTACAGAAAATGAATAAATTAATGTCTCAGTTTGGATTTGGGCTAGTGAAGATAACAAGCTAGCTAACAACAGTGTTTATCAGTTTGCTACTCAGATGGCGAGGCATGACAGCGCACCTGTGCGAGCTTGAAGGATGTCATATGACCTGCAGCTTCTAATATAGTCAGACGTCATCCTCCATTTTAGCAACAAAATCACTTTGAGCGCAAATTAATTTATTTGTCAAAAAATATTTCTGTGAACTGTACAGCTAATCAACGGGAAATTAATCAGAAAAATCTGAAATATAAAAATGCCAAAATACACTGGAGTGGGTTTAAAATCATTTTTTAATACCTTTTGAAAATGATCTCTTGGTAATTTGATGTTTACCATTTTCAGTGTTGCTATCAATGGTATTTTAATGCATGTAAAGATGAAATACTATTTTTTTAATACCTGAGACTCAGTACCTCTAGTCTATTTGTCTGTTGCATTTTGTGGCACCATCACTTGATTGAGTCACTGAAGAAGACTGATGTGTTTTAGCTCATCTAAGTCTCTCCTGGAACATCTACTGTACAGAGGGTGGGTTTATATAACAGACTGTACATATGTAGAATAAGGGCAATTGAAGTTTTTAGAGGTATCATGTATTTTTAGCCAATAATGCATTGTCAATGACTGTACATTCATGAAATAAATTATGAATAAATATCAACTGAACTATGAATTTAAGGCTGTTTTTTAGAGATAAGATATTCTCTTGATAACAATATTTAAATTTTATTTGTAAGTTTACTGACTAAATTATTAAGATTCAATAGTGATGACATTAATAATAATAATAAGTAGCAGTACTTTGCAGATTCTGATTAATAATATGAAATATAATCTACTAGATATACTATAAATGCTTATATATTATTAGAAATTAAACTACCCAGCAGAATTTAAAGTAATTAACCAGCTGCAACATTAGATTGATGAACACAATAATGTACCAATAATTATAATCCAGAAACTGACCATTCTGCATGATGCTTTTAGGATTTAAAAGTACATTTTGATGCTTGTACTTTTGTACTGTTACTTAGGTAAGATTTTGAATGCACTTAAGTAAAGAATCTGAGTACTTCTTCCACCACTGATGCTGAGAAACAGCCACAGCGTCTGACATGCAGACAAAGTTTTCAGCTCCTCCCTATAACGGAAAAAAAAAATGCAGAAGTCTCAGATTTCCCCACTTCCCTTTTATACCCTCAACACTCCCTTCCCGTTGTCACACACACTGCCTCTCTGCATGAAATACTAAAACAAGGTAGGTCACTTCATGTTTTTGTATAAATCCCTGCATTCTTTGAGGCAGCTTTATAGTCTTGCATACAGCAGCTATCTGAACTAATTCTGCCTCTTTAAATCTGCATAGTGGACTCAAAATACAGTCTGTGTAGCACAGTGGAAAGTTTACATCTGGTTCTGTTAACTCTTCTTCCCTAGCGTTTGGATTTACTGGCAATGGAGGGAACTGAGTCAACAACTAGAGAGAGAGCAACAACAGGAAATGATGGGAATCAGGCAGCAGTCAACATGGAGCTGATGTCTGGCAAGCCTTTGCATCGCTTTGTCCGAAACGAGCCCAGAAGTCTTGGGGTAACACATCTGACAATCCAGGGCCACAGCAATGACAGTCACATGATATATGATGTACACAAGAGCAGCTCCAAACTGTCTGCTGTAGGTGTTTTAATCCATCCTTCCTCTCCTTCCTAGATTGTCATGTTGGTCTTTGGCTGTGCAGAGCTCCTGATGGGATTTCCCCTGGCCAAACAAAATGTGACCACTTCTTGGAGAATCTACATTCCCCTCTGGCAGGGAGCTCTGGTGCGTAACATTTGAACACATGCGCTTGTTTTCACAATGACAGTGTTGTAGTCATTGTGCTTACAAGGACATGAATTGTTTGTGAGGCTTATCCTGGTTATAATAATTTTTTTTACAGTGGGAGGAAGTGGAGACATGTCGTCCATCTTTATATACAGTAGTTGTGTAGAGCTACCTGCAGCTAGGTGACATCCCTACCCACTAGGACCTACTCTACCTCACTCAGTCTGCTGTTGTGATTTCTATGTTCACCCTTTAACACCAACATTTCAAAGGCACAAGGAAGACAATCTGTTGTTGGCTGCAATGATCCACACAACAGTCTGCATATGCTTCCACTGTCAGAGGATGTCAAGCCCCGAATGGGCTAACTTTATTTTTGATAGATGGATGAATGTGCCCGAGACCACTGGAAACCTTTTGTATGTATTTTGCACATCTTATCGTGTGTTTCATTCCTGTATATACCCTCCACTACACCACTGGTCAGGACCCAGGCAAGAAACTTCATGGAGTCTCCACTGGTTGCCACACTTTGCTTTTTGTAACGACAACTAATGAGTTATAATGTATTAATAAGGGAGATTTAGATGTGCTGAAAGGTAGATTTTGTTACGTTTTGGACAGAGCTAGGCTAGCCGTTTCCCCGTTTCCAGTCTTTATGCAAGCCAGTGAGCTTGTTGTATTCTGCACTATAATCTTGATTAAACAGCTGATTAGAGTAAAAATCACTTTCAGTTTTCTACTACAGTACAGAGGAGCTTTGGTTACTTCTCCAGCCACGGTGATGATAATGTGAACCAGGATTTCAATTAAAAGTCATCCAAATATACTGCAGGTGGATGACAAAAAAATTGATCTTTTTTGTTGTTTGTTTTTGAAGTTTCTTGTCTGTGGGAATCTGTCTATCTACACTGAGATACATCCATCCAAGAAGATGGTAGGTACACTGTGATTTTATGATGTAGTTTTAGTGTTTAACTTTAGTGATTCATGCTCAGTCTGTCCTTCTTTTTTAATAACTCACCTAATCTTTTTGAATTTACCTCTCCCAGGTGACAGTGTCTCTGGCCATGTATGTGGTTACACTTTTGGGAATCTTCGTCTCTGTTGGCTTCAGGATATACCCCTTGGTCGAATATTCTGTCTTTTATTCCAGGCGCTGGTATAGACGTAGTGATGAAATATACAGAATGGTGAGTTACATCATATACTGTTTGTTTTCAGCTCTATGGACACATTTTCACCTTGTATGAATAACTTTCACTTTCTCTTGCTTCTGGAACAGCTTCTTGGTATTGAGAGCATATTGCTCACTTCCTCTGTGTGTGTGTTGGTGCTTCTCATCTTCTTGAGTACCATCGCACGTTTAGCTCTGAAATCCTCACACTCTCAGGTAAAACATTTCACACCATTACTTCTTCTAAAACAGGCATTTCACACTGAGACTTAAGATTTGTAATTCAAATCTAAGCCTCCGGAGGGAGATGTTTTTGAGCAGCAGAAAGTTAGAGGGCAGGCAAGAATGTACTAAGACTAAATGGAAACCACAAATAATGACATGAAAAGTAGGGTTTTAAGGACCTTTTCAAAGTTTATGTTCGACTGAATCCAAATACACACTCTCTATTGCAATGTTTTTCTATTGAAAGGTGCTGTCTGTCGGATTTAGGGGCATCTATTGGCAGAAATCAAATATAATGTTCAGAATCATGTTGTCATTAGTGTATATTCACCTGACAATAACATACAATACAATACATCTTTATTGTCCACCATAGGTTGAAATTTGTCTTTGGCTCACCAAAAACACAAAAGACAACTTTGTAAAAGCAGACAAATAGTTAGTAAAACAAACAAAACATATTCATTACAGAAATACTTTACACTTTAAAACAGCTCAGTGTCTGTCTGTGGTTTAAAGCTCGTCAGTCACTTTGTTGAGTTAAAGATATTGATGGCACTTGGGATGAAGGGTCTCTTAAATACATCTTTGATTGCCAGAGGGACTCGTTAGCCCCTCCCAGGACTCAAGACTTCAAACTGGCTGAAAAGAGAGTGAGAAGTATCTTCCAAGATACTCCCTGCTTTCTTCCTCGTCATTTCAGTAAAGAGCCGTTGGGTCAAGGGCTTTTGTGGCCTGCCAACTATTTTACTTGCCAGTGTCACAATCCCACAAAGTTTATTCTCACGAATAACCACTGATGTTTCTGCAGTGAGGTTTTTGCATATTTCATCACATTCTGTCCTGCCATCCACAGGCTTGGAAAGGTAAGGGGAGAGTGGAGGGGTATACAGTTAGTTGTAATTTGCAACTTCACCACTAGATGCCACTAAATCCTACACAGTGCTTATTTAATCTTTATTTACCCAGAAAAGCCTTATTGGGGTTAGGGCAGCATTAATAATGAGTCAAACAACATAAGACACATACCGCAAAATCAGAATTACTGTTGTAACATAATGGCAATAAAATTTCTAATACAATAATATCAAAGATTTTGTCCTTAGAAACAACCTAAATGGGGCCACTGATAAATGATGTTGTTTAACAGCTGTCTGTCTGTCATCAGGTTATTGCCTTCTTGCTGTTCTCTTCCCTAACCTGTCCCATCTCTGTATCTTCAACAGGTTATGTTCCAGCACATCCCGACACCCAGGAGTGACAAAACATCAAACTAATCTCAACCTTTTGAAGTATTATTCTGCAATAACTAACACTGTAATCATCATACTAACTGTACCACTGGACATTATAGCACATGTGTGGCGCTAGCCTTAATAGGACAGCCACAACCCTTTTTTTTTTTGCACAGCTGCACTAAGTTTCACTCTGCAGTATACATAACTGCAGCAAGAAATGTATTACTGAACCACAACTGAGCCCTATTTTTCCACCTGGAAATATTCCATTGTGATAATAAGATTGTGTGACAGATCGACACCATATGGACTTATGTTGATGATGACACCATGATGCTTCACTGTCCAGGGGACGCATTGCATTGAAGAATTATTTTCACCTGGAGGCAACCATTTTTCATATCTCTGCCACATCTCACTCAAGAGGAGATCCTGTTTTGTTCCGAGTCTCAGTGAATTAAAAGACAACATTAAAACTCTTCTCAGAAAGAAGGAGAATCAGCGTATTTCTCAATATGTTTAACTATTTATTTATACAATGGCTTATTTAAATGTTTATGGATAATCACATATCACTGTAATATCACATTTGATTTACTTCAATTGAGACTTTTGAGAAGTCACATTATATACATACAAAAGACAATAAAATAAGAAAAAAGTTAAACATTGTGCAGGAGAGGTTGGAAGACAAAAAAGCTTATAAAGAGTGCCTCCCCTATATAGCTCACAATGGACAAACTTCAAGGTGTCAAGGCTAAGTAGTAATATTAAACTGATATACTGAAATGAATGTATACAAGGTGTGATGCATTACAATGAGGTAAAAAAAAAAAGATAAAAACAAAAAGTCTTTTCTCATTAAAAACAATTTCAGATATTTTTAAACAGTGAAAAATGTGATTGTAGAGATATAGGTAAATTATTCCAAAGAGATGGTCCTCTGTATTTCAGTGTATATTGATTCAGGGAAGTCCGACAATATGGAGGATGGAAGTTCTTTGAGCGTCTTGTACAATAAGAATGAATGTCTGGAAAAACCAACAATAAAATTCTGAAAACCGCTGGGCAATTGATGAGTTCGGTGCACATATTTGTACATGAACACACAAGTCTGGTGTATGTTCACATTAAAAATTGATAGCAGTTTGTTGTTCTGAAAAGAGGAGCAGATGAATTAGATTTTTCAGCGAAGCTCATCATTCTCAAAAATTTATTTTGAATACACAAAATTGTATTGAGAAAAGTGGGACATGTGGCACCCCGCAGTGTTACAGTACATAATATACGGGTAAATTAAGCTGGAATTAAGTCAAAATACAAGAATGATTTATCTATGAATGAACTCTACTCAAAATGAATATGAGGAACCAGAGTAATTCTAGTATTGTCTATGAATAATTTGGCTTCTTCTTTAGTATACTTTTTATTTTTGTTACAGAATATTAGAAAATTAGATTTAATTATATTGAGAGTTCATCTGAAACCATTTAGAGATTGATGATAGCTCTTCATTTGCTTCTTGAATCAGTGTGCTAGAATTTTCATGTGAAGCAATAACACACGTCATCAGCAAATAAAAAAAGGGCAGCACATTATTGCAGACTCTGGGTAAATCATTCATATACATCAAAACAGGAGAGGTCCAAGGATGGAACTCTGAGGTGCCCCACAAAGAAGCGTAGCTCTATTTGAATTGTGTGTATTTAGAGATACATATTGTTCCCTGTCCTTTAAACAATCAATCAACCATTTAGGAGCAACATCATGAAAACCATGTTTTTGTAGTTTAGCAATAAGGATATTGTGATCAATAGTGTCAAAGTCTTTTGACTTTTTGAACGAAGTGCAAAAGGGCCGTTTTTGTTGACTTTTGCTTTTTTTTTTTTGCTCTCATCTCAATGTTTTTTTAATTCTTGAATATATTAGTTTCTCTAAAACGTAAGAAGAAGTGAGTAAGACAGATATGGGACGATAATTTGTAAATATGCTACAATTACCTGATTTAAATAGTGGAATGACTTTAGCTAATTTAAGGTCACTTGGTTCAACACCTGTTTTTAGAGATAAACTTAAAACATGGGTGAAGGACTCAACAATAGACAAAAGCACTGAGAACTTATTTCATCATGTCCTGCAGCAGAATTTTTCAAATCCAATATAATGTCATGTACTTCTTTAGAGGTGGGGGGGGTCAAACATACTGATTTACATCTAAGGATTGATATATTGTATTTATAGGTTTGTTCTTGTGCATTTTCCATTTTACTGTGACAGCTCACTCCAGCGCTTTCTGCTCTGCTCTGCTGACTCTCAACTTGGTCCCTGGACTGATTCAGCTCCTCCCTTTCTCTCAAGGCATCAATACCATGGTCTGTGCAACTTTAATATTGTGTTAATTCTGTGTCCAGCTGGCCCATCACGGATTGACGGATCACGGACTCTCGCTGTTAGAAGCCATTCAGTACAACAGTGAAGGAGAGATTAGACGGAGAGCAACACATCTACTGGAGCACCACCTGCTGTCCTACTCATCCTATTGCTTGGGAAAGACTTTCATGCTGACTTGACTGAGTTTTCAGCTCCTCCCTATAACGGAAAAAAAATGCAGAAGTCTCAGATTTCCCCACTTCCCTTTTATACCCTCAACACTCCCTTCCCGTTGTCACTCACGCTGCCTCTCTGCATGAAATACTAAAACAAGGTAGGTCACTTCATGTTTTTGTATAAATCCCTGCATTCTTTGAGGCAGCTTTATAGTCTTGCATACAGCAGCTATCTGAACTAATTCTGCCTCTTTAAATCTGCATAGTGGACTCAAAATACAGTCTGTGTAACACAGTGGAAAGTTTACATCTGGTTCTGTTAACTCTTCTTCCCTAGCGTTTGGATTTACTGGCAATGGAGGGAACTGAGTCAACAACTAGAGAGAGAGCAACAACAGGAAATGATGGGAATCAGGCAGCAGTCAACATGGAGCTGATGTCTGGCAAGCCTTTGCATCGCTTTGTCCGAAACGAGCCCAGAAGTCTTGGGGTAACACATCTGACAATCCAGGGCCACAGCAATGACAGTAACATGATATATGATGTACACAAGAGCAGCTCCAAACTGTCTGCTGTAGGTGTTTTAATCCATCCTTCCTCTCCTTCCCAGATTGTCATGTTGGTCTTTGGCTGTGCAGAGCTCCTGATGGGATTTCCCCTGGCCAAACAAGGCAAACAATTTGTGCGCACATCTTGGGAAATTTACATTCCCCTCTGGCAGGGAGCTCTGGTGCGTAACATTTGAACACATGCACTTGTTTTCACAATGACAGTGTTATAGTCAGTGTGGTTACATGGACATGAATAATATTCTGGTTATAATCATATTTGGGATATGGTGTTTACATGAGCACAGACAAACTGGGTTATTCCATAGATCCGGGTTTCTTTCAGAGAAGTATAATGGTTTTCTTATATACGGAATATGGTGTTTCCATGCTTAAACACATCAATGTGATACTCCAAAAAACAGTTTATAAATGAGTTATTCATGTCCATATAAACACACTCACTACCAGAGTGACTCTTTAAGCCCCCTTCAGAGCTTATACTTTGGGAAATAGTGCTTGTTAGCTTTCTTGCTATGATCAATATCACGCTCATGTATGTGCGGTAAATGTTAAACTAGCAGCTAATCCTAGCATAAAGACAAGAAACAATGTTAACCTGGCTGTCTGAAGGTGACAAAATCAACACCAGCACATCTAAAGCTCTTTTACTAAAGGTGACATAATGCAAAATGCAGTTTTTCATGGCTTTTCAACATAAATGTGTGTCCCTGGTGTGTGCAGAGGTCCCCAAACTGTCAGAGTTTTAATCAATCAATTGATTAATTTGTCTCATGAAATTATATAAAATACATTTTCAGTGACATGTAATGATGTCAGTCCCGTCAATCTGTGCATTAAAAAAAAGACTAATAGTGAAGACTGGCAGTCATAGGCAGGATCTTCATTCAGGATCCTTGTGGCCTGAGGGTAGAGGTTTTTCCTGAGCCTCTCAGTGCCGCCTTGTTGTAATCAGTATCTTCCTCCCGGCCTCAACAGGGAGAAAATGCCGATATCCTGTTGTTTGGGATACATACTGATTCTCCTCATGTTTGCAGCATCTGCTGTAAACATCCTATAGGTTAGAGCAGCGCCGATAGTTTGCTCAGGTGAATGAAGCACTCTTTGCTCTCTGAGGGGAAAGCTGGAATGTCCTCATGCGTCTCAGGTAAAACAGTCTCTGTCTTGCCTTTCTCACCACTGAGTCAGGATGCAGCACCCAGGTCAGGCCCTTGGTGATGTGGACACCAAGGTACTTGGTACTATATACCTTCTCCAGTAGGTTGTTGTCTTGACACCACAGGTCCTCTACTTCCTTCAGTGGGCCTTTTCATTGTCATATTTCCTCCTGCTCCATCTATCCAAAAATGTGTAACTACAAGCGGTCATATTTGATGCTGGATATGACATCATATGCCAGGTGCCGTGGAACAGTGTAGAACTATAGACTGTAAAACAAAGATCAATGACATGACAGCTCTCCAAAGTGAAGCAAAAACATCTTGATCGCCCCCTGTTGGCTGGCTGCAGTACATGTCATTAATCCCACCCGTCAATGTTAGCAGGTGGGACATTGGCCAAACTAAAAAAATCTAAGAATACGTCAACCATTTTTTTTAGACAAGGCTGTAAATGTGTATTTCTGGTGTTAAGTTGAGCATTTTACCATGGGGTCTATGGGGGTTGACTGGACTCTGGAGCCCGCCTCAAGAGGCCCTTCAAAGAACTGCAATTTTTGGCACTTCCACTTTGGCTTAATTTTTCAGCCCCAGAAGTTAGCGCTTGACTATAGCAGAACAGATGTGACAGTGGTATCAATCATTTCATCTAACTCTTGCAAAATAAAAAAGGGAAAAGGCCAAAAATGTAAATTTAATTTAATGTAAAATTATTCCTGTGAAGGAAGTTAAGTTAGTTCATTTTGACAAACTTGTTATATCATAAATAAAGTTTTCTACTACAGTACAGAGGAGCTTTGGTTACTTCTCCAGCTGCCATGATGATAATGTGAACCAGGATATAAAAGTCATCCAAATATACTGCAGGTGAATGACAAAAAAAATTGATCTTTTTTGTTGTTTGTTTTTGAAGTTTCTTGTCTGTGGGAATCTGTCTATCTACACTGAGATACATCCATCCAAGAAGATGGTAGGTGCACTGTGATTTTATGATGTAGTTTTAGTGTTTAACTTTAGTGATTCATGCTCAGTCTGTCCTTCTTTTTTAATAACTCACCTAATCTTTTTGAATTTACCTCTCCCAGGTGACAGTGTCTCTGGCCATGTATGTGGTTACACTTTTGGGAATCTTCGTCTCTGTTGGCTTCAGGATATCCACCTTGGTCGAATGTAGTTACTATTTCAACTGGCGCTGGCATAGTGAAGAAAGTGCAGCAAGCAGAATGGTGAGTTACATCATAAACTGAATGTTTTCAGCTCTATGGACACATTTTCAATTTGTATGAATTACTTTCACTTTCTCTTGCTTCAGGGACAGCTTACTGGGATTGAGAGCATATTGCTCACTTCCTCTGTGTGTGTGTTGGTGCTCCTCATCTTCTTGAGTACCATCGCACGTTTAGCTCTGAAATCCTCACACTCTCAGGTAAAACATTTCACATATTTCACATTACGTCTTCTAAAACAGGCATTTCACACTGAAACTTAAGATTTGTAATTCAAATCTAAGCCTCTGGAGGGAGATGTTTTTGAACAGCAAAAAGTTACAGAGGGCAGGCAAGAATGTACGAAGACTAAATGAAAACCACAAATAATGACATGAAAGTTAGGGTTTTAGGGACCTTTTCAAAGTTTATGTTCGACTGAATCCAAATACACACTCTCTATTGCAATGTTTTTCTATTGAAAGGTGCCGTCTGTAGGATTTAGGGGCATCTATTGGCAGAAATCAAATATAATGTTCAGAATTATGTTGTCATTAGTGTATAATCACCTAGCAATAAGAATCGTGTTTTTGTTAGCTTAAAATGATGAGCCCTTCATTATCTGAATAGAGAGCGGGTCTTGTTCATGGATGTATAGGGAGAACTGGAGGTGGGGCCCCATTCAGTCCTATGAAAGTTGCTCAGTGGTGCATGAAGCTGAAAAGTCCGACTTCCTGGGTATAAAATTATCTGGCTCTTCCGCTGGCTGAGTGAAGTTCCACTTTAGCCTTCCACTAACTTGAACGGTGATAAAATGATCTGGTCGTGCGGCTCTTCTAGACTTAAGTTATGTCATCTGGTCAAATGGATCAAATCCCAATTGGGGATTGTGACGCTCAAAAAATGGATCCACTGATTTACAGAGGTCTACTTCACAATTCATGTCTTTGTCTGGAAAAAGAAAAGTCCTTCCGGGCCCAATGGCATCATGTGAAGGACTTGAGGTTGTAATTCTATGGTTTCGCCATTATGTGAAATTATCTATAGCAGCCCAGAACGGACAAACCAAACACCGTCTTTAAAGAGGGCCTTTCACATTTTTACATTACCTGAAGGCCACCACAGATTCTCATTCATGCTTGGAAAGGTAAGGGGAGAGTGGAGGGGTATACAGTTGATTGCAATTTACAACTTCACCACTAGATGCCACTAAATCCCACACAGTGCTTATTTAATCTTTATTTGCCCAGAAAAGCCTTGTTGGGGTTAGGGCAAACAGCATAAGACACATACCGCAAAATCAGAATTAAACAGAAACACAGTTGTAAAATAATGGTAATAAAATTTCTAATACAATATTATCAAAGATTTTGTCGCTATTAACAACCTAAATGGGGCCACTGATAAATGATGTTGTGTAATAGCTGTCTGTCTGTCAAGTTATTGCCTTCTTGCTGTTCTCTTCCCTAACCTGTCCCATCTCTGTATCTTCAACAGGTTATGTTCCAGCACATCCTGACACCCAGGAGTGACACAACATCAAACTAATCTCAACCTTTCGAGGTATCATCCTACACGAACTGATTGATTGATCGAGTATATATGTGAATATTACACCACCTACAGGCAGTAGCCTTAAAAGGACAGCCACAGCTCTTTTTTTGTTTTTTTTAAGCTTCTCTCGACAGTGTGGCTTATGTGTACTTACTGTACAGGTCATGCAGTCGTAAACACTTAGCTATGGTACTTTGAGGTTAACAGGTCTTATACGCTGATACTGATATCTGACAATAAAATCTACTGCATTCACTAAAACTTAATACTGTACAAACCACAACAATGTAAGTTAACACTGGTAATATTGATTATATACCTACTATTAGCCTTTAACCCTTATGCCATGATCATGTTTCTGCTTTGTGATTACCGTATGTGCAGGGTATGGCCATTATATGTATGGCCACATACAGCTGTGAATAATCAATGTGAATCACTGTAATGTTCAGCATGTCCGTCAACATGACTGTGATAAGAAAAGCCTAAGAAAAACACAGATTTAGCTTTAGCTTATAGTAATATGTGGTGCAATGAATGTATTGTATATTGTCTTTGTTAAATTAACAATAAAATTATCAAATAAAATGATGCTCAGATTGATGATCATATTACACACACACACACACACCTATATGCATAGACTGCACTAACACACACTGTCTGCACAAGTAGAACCACCCAGCCATGGTGCACTATAGACTAACTGGCAATGTTGAATAGAAGTAGTCGACAGTCTGTAGTAAAGTTTGTACCTGAAAGAGTACTTTGAACACTGTATTAGAGAGCCAGCAAATAATTAATCAGGATGTTTGTTTTAGGTTTGTCAGAGTTCAAGATACCAAGTTAAAGGAGTAATGTGTAGGATTTAGGGGGATGTATTGACAGAAAATTAACTATGTTTTCATTTGTGTATGATCACCTGAAACTAAGGGTGCTTTACACCTGCCCTGTTTGGTTTGGTTCAATTGAACTCAAGTTCGTTTGCCTCCTAAGTGCAGTTCCTTTGGGCAGGTGTGAGCGCACCACTGCACTTGGGTGCCCACAAAAACATCCAGACTGAGACCTTCTCGAAGAGGTGTCTCAGTCTGGATTCAAACTAACTGGGGTGCAGTTCATTTGTGGTGAGAACGTGTACCGAACTCAATCTGAACCATCTGCAGTCACATGACATATTGTTTGGGTTAAACATGAGCATGTTACAGTCCTGGAGGA
The DNA here is from genome assembly GCA_035609425.1 of Epinephelus awoara. Lineage (NCBI taxonomy): Eukaryota > Metazoa > Chordata > Actinopteri > Perciformes > Serranidae > Epinephelus > Epinephelus awoara. Next base: position 21,535,927 of record CM069299.1, read on the forward strand.
TTATTAATGTGCCCCTCCTCCTGTACTGCCTTAATATGCACATTCAACACATCCAATGCATCAAAACATTGTTTTCTAGTTGGAGCCGCGCCTCGTTTTCAAACTGTATGGTTTGACTAAAATGAGCAATGACAGCAATATAGTCCATGATGACCAGTGCTAAAATCAACCTGCGTAGTTGTCCCTCCATTGTGACATTAGAAAGTGTCACATTTATCATACAAGTGTATTCTTCAGTTTTTTGTTTACTTCCTGGAATTTTCCCGCATGCAAATTCTGGCCAATCAGGAGCAGCTTTCTCGTGCAAGGTATTTAATCTGGTTCGCTTGTAAATGCAAATTTGTGACAAAATTGGTCCCTGATTAAGACCAAAGCAAATGAACACCTGAGACCTGTTATTCTGTTAGACATAGCAATTTTAGGTAGATATAAATTAATACTTTGACTTACAGATCAACATTTTGTTACCAAACTGATCAGCACCAGAAAATTTGTTGGTGTGATCAAAGAGACCTAAAAATGTTGAACTACTACTTGTGTTTGAGTCCTGTGTTGAATTTGGCTGTGGTGGAGCAACACCTTTAGTTAGATCACTGCACTGTTTTAATAAGCTTTCAGTATTTCTTCATGACCGTTGTGTAAGCACCACCCTAGTTCTGTTTTTTCACAGACAACTACAAGTTTCATTAAATCATCATAAGTTTGCTTCTCAGCACAGATTCAAATGCAATTTGAGTTCTGTTGATTTTTCACCTGTGTGGATGCTGCATGTATTGTTAGGTCGAAGCAAACTTGGATGAGCTGCACAGCCATGCACTACATTTATGTCACCATGATGATGTAACTGAGTCATGTATTACCTCTTAACCGTTAAACTGTCTACTGTATGTGCGACAGATTTAGATGACGTTGGGATCCAGTAACTTCCCACCCTCAATTCACCAAGTTTAAGAAAAATCTCTAGGGCACCTCAACTGCAAGAAAGCCTACATTTTATAGGAACAATGAATTAAATGCAACTTTCTCAAAGACCACAAACCACAAAAAACTGCAATGTAACCAGCAACATTTTGGTAGCTTAATTTATTTCCAGTCATTTCACTGAGTATACAAACAGTAGTTCAACATTACAGTGGAAGTCCTCCCCTGATGTTGGCAGTCTAGGGAAGAGGGAAATCCAGCAGAGGCACTTCTTGTCATATTTGGTCCATGTGCATTTCTTTTTTTTTTTAATGTTCACAGTATTTAATAGACGTAGCTGGCTGTGTACAGAGACTGCATGGAGGCCTGGTCAGCTGAGCCAGAAGGCTTGTACTCTCCCTTGGCAGCCAGGCCGTTGATCTGGAAAGAGCAACAGAGGGGGATAGTTAGGGCAAAGTCAAACCTGAGCGTTAATGATCAGCCTGGGCTACATTAGTGCACGACTGCATGTCCAGAAAGCTTTTAAGAATCAATCATTTACCAGTCGGTATAAAGTTGGGTAATACAAGGGTAGAGTGATTTAACAGCCAGTTTTGTGCACAGTCCACAACTACGTATTGATAAGTGGGAATCATTTATTAGTGTCTGTTCAGTATTAGGTGATAGCTGTTCATGCCCTTTGAGACTAACCTTAGCCCTGGTGCAGAAAGCTTCCTGTGCAGCCGCCTTGTTGGCAGCTTTGCCCTGCCAGGCTGCAAGAGCAGAGGCCTGGAGTGCACGGCCGTATGAGAAGGTCAGCTTCCAGGGGCGGTGGAGGGGCACCTGGTTGATGGCGTTCAGGTTGCGGGAGGCCTCCTCCTCGCTCTGACCTCCGGAAAGGAAGCAGATGCCTGGAAAGACACAGAAAGCAGCATGCCACTGAGAAACCTTATTCTCTTTCAGTTGGTTCGGTAAGGGAAAAGCTGCCCTTATGACACTCACCAGGAACAGAGGCGGGGACAGTGCGCCTCAGAGCGGTCACTGTGGCCATGGCAACCTCCTGAGGGGTGAACTTCTTAGTGCAGGAGTGTCCGGCAGTGACCATGTTGGGCTTCAGCAGAGTGCCCTCCAGGTACACGTGGTGATCAGACAGAGCCTTGTACACAGCAGCCAGAACCTAAACATGAAGAAGCAGATTTATTACTACACATGCTTTTAAATATGTTTTCCATCTTTACTGCGGGTCGTTTGGCCGACAAAGCGGAAGACGATGCGCCAACCTTTTCTGTGACGTACTGGCAGCGCTGCAGGTCGTGCTCTCCGTCAGGCAGGATCTCTGGCTCCACAATAGGCACCAGGCCATTCTGGTGAAGAACAAAAATGTCAGTTTAAAATAGATTATGTGCAGCCAATATTTTTAATCATAGTAAATTAATTTCTGTGCAGACTATGGCCACACACACCTGTTGGCAGATACTGGCATATCTGGCGAGGACATTGGCGTTCTCTGCAATGGCGAGAGCTGATGGGCAGCCGTCTGAGATCTTGAGCACGCACCTCCACTTGGCAAAGTCACAACCGTCCTTCTTGTACTGGGCACAGCGCTCCGACAGCCCATCAAGACCTGTAGAAAAATAAGCAACAGGGTGTAGGTATGCTGCAGGGGAGGGTTATGTCCAGTCTGGATAACGTTGCTAATAAAAATAAAATCCATTTTCACCTTGTGTGGTGGTCTCTCCATCTGTTCCATTCAGACCAGCTGTGCCTTTGTCCACCTGAACAAGAAATCAAAACACATCCATTAGCTTTGAATCAACATGTGGACAACCTGAGGATGAGTGCATTCGACTAGGCTCAAGCTCCACTCACCTTGATGCCAACAACAATGCCCTTATCCTTGATGACTTGGGGGAAGAGCTTGCCGCTGTTTGCTTTCTGGTACAGTGTCTCGTGGAAGAAGATGACCCCACCTATGCAGTTGGACATGGAGGCATCACAGGAGAAGAGGAGGTCACGGAAGCAGCGACGGTTCTCCTCGTTGTTCTCCACGTTGATTTTCTGGAGACGTTTTCCCATTGTTCCTTAAAAGAGGAAGAGGGAAATAATTTCAGTCGCACACTCTGCGGTCACCTCTCGTCGCAGAACAACAACTAGACACTTGAGGCTCACCTGTCGACTCATCTGCAGCCAGGATTCCCTTTCCTGGAGCTACGATCTTCTGAGCAATGTCAGAGAGCTCCTTCTTCTGCTCCGGAGACAGGGATGGAAACTGATGGGTCATCCTAGAAGGAGAAAAACAAGTTATTTCACAAAAACTCTTTAAGTATGAGGAAGATGTAATCTTTTTTTTCCAGTCTAACACAATGAACCTCTGACGTCCTGTCTCTCTTGCACCACCTCTGTAAATATTTGGCTTGCATGGTTGAACTTTGGCCTTCAAGCAGATAAGTTATGACATTAGATGCGTAGACACAAGTTCATAGTTTACCTTAAGTTGTTGCCTAATGTTTACTGCAAAAGCCCCCCCAACTTAATATAATATGCAGCCTGGCTTGGAATTAAAATTACATGCACAATGTACAGACATGCAATATGTGAGCACAAAAGGCACACTGAACACGGATGTCTTTGCTTCCAAGTATTTGCACAAAGCCCGAGGCATACTGGCAACCCTCAGGCTGACAGCATATTGGCTGCAACACAAATTACAACAAATCTATTCTGCAAATACAAAAAATAAACTGTAACTTGAGCATTACTAATTGACAGCCTGTTTTTCCAGCTCACTACACACTGTTAAAACGTGCATCTTGAATGCATGCATGCAACTTAACATCCATTACTGCACAATTAGAAACACGAGGAAACCCGAAGATGCAGACTAGTCTTGCAGAAACCATGCAACTGGTTCGGGACGAACACAAAAGACAAGTGGGAATCAGTGACAGAAATAGAATGCAAAAGCTACAAACTAGAAAACAAGTCTTACTTTGACAGAGTTTATCAAACAGCGACGGCAACACAAAGGGCACACAGCCTGAACAGCCTGCCAGCAGCGATAGGACTGATTGAAGGGGCCGAAGTTGAGGCTTTGAGCTGTATTTATTGCCTGCTTGGCGCTGTGGAGGAGGTGCTCGTGATGTGGCAGGGCGTGTGACACCCCTGTAACGCAATTGGCCCGGTCGCACAGACAGAGGCGGTGTTTGCATGATAAAGCATCAATGCTCATTTGTGGACTTTAAGCTGATGTTAGAATCTGAGGTGAAAACAAGAAGGGAACACTGTGTGACGACTGAAACAAGCCATAACGTCGACGTCTGCGTGCAACACACAGTCCTGAATCAGCCTCAGTTTTTTCTGCTCGGTGTAGGCACTGATGAGGAAATGATGAAATGTAATGTAGGAGGCTGCTGCAATGTTGCAATTCAGGTTTCTTTGTTTCTTTTGTCCTGGTGAACAGCACGATTCTGTCTGTCTGTCTGTCTCGCACAGGAGTGTTCAGAGGACAGGTACAGTTTGATTTCCAATCCCAGAGTGGTGGGCAGAATTAAATTAGATGCATCACAGATCACAAAATGTATCCACAAAGACAGATAAAGAAAAGGCACATGTACAACTCATAAGAAACAGTGGAGATGTGAAATGGAACACCCTGATAAGCTACGGAGAGCCTGAGAGTAGGGTCCCAGACATGAAGCAAATGTGTTCATGAACACATCTAGATGTAAAGAAAAGGAAAGTGCATATAATATACAGTAACATTTATAACCTGTAGAACTCCTAAGGCTGTAAAGTTGAAGATACAATTCAAAAAGAACATTTTCTTTACAATCAGATACAGATCAAGGCCCTAACTTATGTAACACTTTTCCCGTGTTTTCATCTTCCAAAGTCCTGCAGAGCATTTACTGTACGTATCATGACATATACTTTCAACTGTGGGAATTTTTCTTTGTATATCATTTAGGTATATCCTTTCCTCTCCCTGCACATGAATTGTCATTATTTGTATGTCACTTTTTAGATTTTAATCCATGTGACATCTACACCAGGTTAAACTTCTAGTAGTTTTTTTTATTCTAGGATATGTGATTATAATAAATTCACTTTTATATTTAGAGTGTAATCACACTATTGTAGGACCAAGTTTTGGCCTACTTATGCTCGCACAGTTGCAAAAGAAAAACTTGCTTTTTCATGCTCCCTTGTGCTTGTTTATCTTCCTCATGCGTCACACTACTCGTCAAACGTGTCATGCATCAACTGTTTCCCTATCGATTGCTGAAAATGGCCCAAAAAGACTCGCAGGGGTGTTTGTAATGCCATCACCAGTCCATGAGTGACCTCAGCAGATAGGGGTGTTTGCACTGACAGTCCGGCAGAGATCTGTAACTCACATTTGATGACTTTTGCACAACTCGGACTCTGCACCCACTGTGCAATGTACTCTTTAATAGTGCTGATCAGAGGTCAGCCTCTGCCACATACGTGATCTGCTACATAAGGACTGACTGACTGAGAGAAAGAGAGTCAGGAAAGTGCTATATGTCGTCCTGACAAGTTTGCTTAAACCCACAAATATGTAAACTAAATCAAAAATACAGCGCCAGAGGAATGCTTGTGTTGTTTCAGTTGCACAATAATTGCAACAGTATCATCAAGCATTGCAGCTCTTGTGGAGTTATGGGTCTGTGTGAGCAGCGATCCAACCCTGCAGGAACACGAAGTATCTCTTCTGTAAACATTTGGACGTGTCAAGTTGTCTCAATAAAGGGAAATTATCCAAGTGCGCGCATTACAAATGGCTGTCTTGATTTAGCTGCAGGCTTTTCAGGGTTGTTACACAATGTTTGGGATCCTGTGAATTTAAAGAGTTAAGAAAGCAGTGGAGCATGTATTGATTTAATGCAAGAAGAGGACAGGGCAGACACTCCTGGGGACCTTCTGTGGTGGCATCAGACATCCTCTATGGAGTGGTTTGTTGGGGCAGCAGCATCCCAACAGCTGAGCTGGGATGCTCCCTCGACCCTGTGGAAGGGGAATGATACCCGAGCTATTGTCCCATATAGACAGTAGTCCCACCCCATGCAGGACACACTGCCAGCACTGGGCAGCTCCCTCAGTGACAGGCTGTTTGTTTGGAGGAGAGGGACTGCAGGTCCTTCCTGCTGCTGTCAGACTATGCAACCAACACTGCCCCCAGTAGACCACACACAGAGAAACCATGGACAGTCAATCATCACTCATGTGCAATATCTGTATCTGTATATGCAAACTGTGAAATATCTGCACTTATATGTGCAGTAATGTAAATTCTACCACTCTGCCTGTCTATTTAGTTATTATGATCAGTCACTCATGTGCAAATTAGTATTAGTATTACTTCTTTTGATGCTTCCTCATTATATTGCTTTGTGTTTTTATACTGTTTTCTCTTTGTTTTTGTACAGTTTACTCATTTTTATGTGCTTAGATATATGCTGCTGTGTACTTTATTTTTTTCTACCGATGCTTCCTGTTTGTATGAGGTATGTGTGAGTATGAGGAGGAGAGATGGGCTATGATTGCAGGTTTACAGAGGTCAGGATGAAAGGAGGCCAGGATTAAAGAAGTGCTTGTGGGGAGACAATGAAGGGAGAAAATTGACATTAATATGTTTGAGAGCAATGGGACTAACCAGAGGACTAGAAAAGGATAACAGTGGACGAGTAAAACCAGAGAGAGGCAGCAAAGGATGACAGCTGCAGTAAAACTCCAACGAAGAAGAGCAGTGTGTGGCTCCCTCCCTGCCGACAGGGGGCGCTGTGTCATCTGAAGTTGTCCCAGTAAAGCTGTTTGCACTTCCGGTTCCTAGAGGCACGGAGCCGCAACATCAACAGCCACATACAGATTCAAATAACAGTATAAAACTCGTAACATTTAAAGCGGTAAGACTTTGGTTAGGTGTAATTGATACTGACAGTATTACAAAGTAAATGCGTCGATGTGTCGGGTCAGATCCGGGTTCTCCTGAGCATCAACGGCATCTAAAGCTAGCGTTAGCAAGCAGCTAACATTAGCTTAACGTTACACTGGCTCGATTACTGCGCTTGTTCAGGGTTTAAAACACGATAAATCATTTTTTGTGTGTATTTCTTTCGACTGGTAATCATCAAGATGAATAGGTTGTAAGAGTAAACCTCAAGCCAGCTATATTAGGCCACTTTAAAGTTAGCTAGCTACATGTACAACATAGCATAGCTGCTTTATTCATACTGATGAACCATCTGACTCTTAACAGTCCTCCATATTCTTTATTAGTAACTTTCTGCTTCTCTGATTGTTTCAGGAGTCTGAGGATGTCGGGACAGAAGCGTCCTGCTGACCCCAGCGGCCCCTCGTCCTCCGGTGCGCCCCCGGAGAAGCGGAGGGAGAGGGAAGGAGAGGACGGGGGTCCCGGTGTCAGCGCTGCTGCTGCTGGGAGCACCGCGGTGGAGACAGTCATCAAACTGGGAGGAGTGTCCAACTCAGTGAGGCCCCTTTTATTATCCATTACTGCCAGTATATGTGTTGGGGAGTTCTTTCGCTGCCTTTTTCTTTTTGCACTCATGTTTGCATAATTTATTTTTCAGGAAGAACAAGACATCAAAGCTCTCCAGGCTAAGAACCGAAAGTTGGGGGAATCTCTCGATCAAAGACAGGTAACCTGACATGCATAAATCTTTATACACACATACACACTCAGAAGAAGCTGCACATATGTACTCTCTTGTGTGGAGAGGTTCATCTCTTGGCTTGGTTGGTCTGCAGGTGATTGAGGATGAATTGCGAGAACGAATTGAACGACTAGAGACTCGCCAGGCCACTGATGATGCCAGTCTGCTGATCCTCAATAGATACTGGAACCAGGTAAACAAGTTCAGACAAGGAAAAAGAGCAAAAACAACTTGCTCAACATCATCACTTTCCTGTAAAGACCAAAGAGTCGAAATGTGATGCCCTTCTCTTTCTTTTAGTTTGACGAAAACGTTAAGCTGACCATCAGGCGTTACGACCAAGCAAGCAGCGAACCTGAGAAATCTCAGGCAGGGGAGGCACGGAGTCTGAAGCCAGAAACTCCAGAACCTGATGGCGACTCCAACCAGGAGCGGGCCAAGGACAGAGGTAAAGATGGAGCTGACATGGGATCGTGACTTTGAAAGCAGTAACATGTCGCAATTTGAGTAACGAAACAAACATCAAAACCATAACCCTCTTTCCTGCTGTCGTCACTCAGGCCACCAGGGAGAGACCAACAACTCCTTCCTGGCCACACTGGCGAGCAGCAGCAGTGAGGAGATGGAGGCTGAGCTTCAGGAGAGGGTGGAGTCAAGCCAGAAGCAGGCCAGTCATGTAATGGAGATCTATGAGAGTCTGAAGAAAACCGTGGACCAACTGAAGGCAGAGCTGGACAGTGGAACAGGTGAGATGAATCATGGGGAAATTTTGGTAGAGGAAGACTGGAAGAAAAATGATTTAGGAGGTTCATCAAGCCTATTAATATGTTTACACCCATGCTTTTCTTTCCAGAGGGCACTCTATGGCAGGCAGCTTCCAAACTGAACGCCCTCCTGACCAGCGAAAACGAGCGGCTGCAGCAGCTGACTGAGGACCTCAAGCAAAAGCACAGTCACATGACAAGCGAGGTACCAATCATACAGCCTTCCCTATTTACTGTTGCAATATGTTCCTCCTCAGGATGAGTCGAGCTTACAGGGATAGTTCATAATTTTTTAAGTGGTTTTGTATGAGATACCTCTCCATAACCAGTGTATTACCTACAGTAGATAGCAGTCAGCACACTCCCGGGTTGCAAATGAGCGCTGCCATGGTAGCTGAGCAATGCGCTGCTGTGTAAGGGGGCAGGAGCAAAATGTATTTTAGTCACCTAAAAAGTGACCCATCTAAATAAGACTACATCACTTTAAGTGTACATTGTATTTAGAATATTTTCACTGTTCTACCTTGCCGTCAGACAGCCCTTTGCAACAAAACAACTGAGCTGAAACTGGAACTTACCTGTGCTCTCCTCAAAGCCACAAGACTCCTTTGAAAAAGCAGTAATTTCACATCTCAGAACATGGCAGTTGCTGGTCTACCACTGCCCCAACTGGTCAGTTTGTGCTTTTTTGAGACTGAAGTGAAACCAAACTAACCCTTTTGAGATACCGAAGTCATACAACAACACAAACAAACTAACCGATAGAGGCAGTGGTAGACCAGCAACTGCTGTACTCTGCAATATCACATAACTCAGCTTCCGTTGTAGTACTCCCAGCTTTTTCTCCAAACTGGGAGTGTGCCGATTGCCATCTACTATAGGTAATACACTGAATATGAATGTGTTTCAAAAAAATCAGAACCTTTAACAGTTCCAAAAATGCTTGTAAAATTCTTGAAAATTGCTGCGACTGCTACATTCAATGGTAAAGCTGTCTTTAAGCCTGTGTTACCACAATTCAGGGCATTCATTTGTAACAGGGTTCAGGCACTTTGAATCTTTTAGTTCTGAATTGGTCTAAATACATGATAGTTTTAAGTATTTGTAAAATCAGTTGTCAAGTACATTGTTAATTTTTTAGTCTTTATCCTCTAGTATCAGGTGCTTTGTTGCAGAAAATATCTTAGCAGAGCACTAACTTAAGGGTAATTTATACCATGCATCACTTTTGATCATGTAAATGGTTTTATTGTAGAAAAACAGTCATTTTTAAAATTGGGATGGTAAGCATTTACTTCAGAATGGTTTCAATTTTATTTCAAGACGGTGTAGGCCAGTGGCAAAAAAAAAAGAGTCAACGTACAGCCCTGATCATAGGAAGGATTGTTTTTATTAGCTCTTGTGTGTGTGGTCTGAAGTCTCTGTTCTCCTGTCTCGTCCAGTCCCGGGGGCTGGGTCGTGCAGCTAACAAAGCAGACCAGCGTGTCAGTGAGCTGCAGGTTCTGATCGAGGAGCTCCAGTGGGACATGGAGAAGATCCGCCGCCGAGAGAACAGACTGAATGCACACCTGAGCGAGATACTGGAGAGGGTGAGGATGTGTTCTCTCTGTCTGTGTGTGTCAGACTGTGACAAATGTTCTGATGTCTATAATGAAGTGAAGTATGCTTTAACACCCCCTGTAATGTCTCCCAGGTGAACAGCAAAGGTTATAAGGTGTGTGGGGAGGCCAGCAGCGTTTGTGGGACCATCACTATTAACAAGAGAAAGGTAGGAATTGTATTTCATGATTTTGATAATTGACAGAGGTGTGAAGTTCTTGATTTTGTAGATTTTCTTTCCACACCTTGCATTTTATCCTTGCTGACATTAGGTCTGTACATAATGTCTTTATTTTGCATTTGACACTTCTATGAAGGTTTTCAACTGAGGCTTTGAATGTCTGTTGTCATATTTTATGATGATCACCCTTAAAGAATACTCAAAAATCTACAATATAGATAGAATAAACTGAGTTATCAAATTAGTTAGTCTTTTTTATTAACTCTGTTTCTTTGATGGATAAATGTAATTTATTGTGCTGTTAGATTACCATTAGACCGCCCAGTGAATACAGGTGTGTGCTGCCTATGTGTGAGGCAAGTGGGAGAGCAGACAGTATTTTGACCGCAGTGGAAATGTTGTTTTTTAAAGGCTAAATGTTGTGAGTTTTGGAAGTGATTCAGTCTATCTTTTTATTAAAGGTGTTTGGATCTATGAGTCGGAAAACAATCCTACACAGCCACTAGAATCTGGTTTTTCAAATACTATAATACTAATAATATTGCAGTCTGATATTTATCTACTGTGTAGAAATACCGGTTTGAACTGAATAAACAGACACGCCGCAAAAGCTGTGCAGCATTCAACTGTTGATTTAGAATTTGCATATTAATGTTGTGAACGAAGCCATGAAGTTTTAAAAACTTTTCGGCACAGCCCAAGTTGACCCTGGTTTTCTTCTCTCCTGTCAAGTTTGAAGAAATGAACAGTGATATGGAGGAGAACAGGGAGCTGGCAGACAACCGTCTGATTGAGCTGCAGAAGCTGCAGCAGGACCTGCAGAGCGTTCACCAGGAGAACAACAACATGAAGGTTGACTTTCATCTGAAAAATGACCCATTAATGCTTTACAGTTTTTGATGAATTATGATCACAAACCCATCTGAAAAGTGATAAAGCTGCTAAGATCTCAACACTCGCATTACTTTAGTTAACTTTAATATACTGTTTTAATGAATACAAAAACATCTTTCTGCGTCAGTTAAAATCCTTACATAGAAATCTCCCTGATGAACCCTAAGTTTCTAAAAAAAAAAAAAAGCTATACATTTAGTATTTTGCTGTATTGAATATTTATTCTACGTCTGTCTCTGTCTCTCTTTCCTTCTTCTCTCTTCCCATCAGGCGGAGCTGCTGAGTCGAGCAGAAGGCATGGTGAAAGAGACTTCCGAGTATCGCTGTCTGCAGTCGCAGTTTTCTGTCCTCTACAACGAGTCTCTGATCCTCAAGGCTCAATTAGATGAGACACGCGCTCGTCTTAACACGACCAGGACAGCGAGACTTCGACAGCTGGAGCACATGGAGGTCAGTGTGTGTGTTAGTGTGTGTGTCAGCATATATTTATGTGACCTTTCGTCCCTCCCTTACTGTCATCCCCTCTGTGTGCAGAATGATGAGGTGGCTCTGCAGAGGAAGGTTCGCACAGAGGTGTTTCAGCTAGAGGACACACTGGCTCAGGTCAGGAAGGAGTACGAGATGTTGCGGATCGAATTCGAACAGACTCTTGCTGCCAACGAGCAAGCAGGTAACTAACAGAATTGGTTTGCATTGTAAATTAAGTGCATGAATTGTGATGAAAATACAGCAGAACTAAGATTCACATCAGCTCCTTGCAGACAAACTAACTAGGTCGGGATCTCTACTCTCTTTTCACCACTCTTCATCTCTTGCTTTTGTGTTTTTGCTCCTTCCCTCAGGTCCTATCAACAGGGAGATGCGTCACCTGATTAGCACGCTGCAAACCCACAACCAGCAGATGAAGGGAGAGGTGGTGAAATACAAGATCAGACTGAGAGAGACACAAGCTGAGCTCAACCAGGTAATAAAATAGGTCACTTTTATGGTACCATATCTGATGGGTATAAAGCAGAGCCCAACAGCACACATTTATGTGTTGCTTGCCTCTTTAGGTTCGCGCTTCAAAGGGCAATGCCATCCTCCAGTCCCAGTCCAGCACAGAGATGGACGTGAAGGATGAGATAACCTCTCCCTCGACCCCAGCCATCTCTGGGGAACCTGTGGTCAAAACAGAGCCTGACAACGGCTCTTCCACACCCAGCAGCACTGGTAATTAACACCTAGTTGACTTATTTTTAATTTAAATTACTGATTTCACTTTATTCTTATAATACACATTAAAACATATTGGGACTGCCCTGGTCTCTGCTTCACTGTGCTAAATTTTCTTTCCATAGGAGCCTCGGTGAAAACAGAGCCCGGAATGGAACCAGAAGCAACTGTAAAGGAGGAGGAGAAAGAGGAGAAGAAAGAGAAGGAGGAAAAGAAAGAAAAGGACATTGTAAAGAAAGAGGAGAAAGACAGAGAGCGGGAGAAAGAGAAGGAAAAAGAGAGAGAGAGGCCGACCCGCAGCGGTGGAAGCAGCGGTTTGATAAAAGAGGAAAAAGAGAAGCCGGGGAGTAGCAGCCAACCTGAAGAGTCAGCCGGGGAGCGCCTGTCTATGGTCGGAGGGTCAAAGAGGAAGGAGATGGAGCAGCTGAAGATCGTCCGGGCGGAACTCAAGTAAGTCGCATGTGTGGGAGGTTTTTTTTTTTTTTTTTTTTTACATAATTTTTTTTAAACTATCATAAAGATGAGGGAAAACTGTTGCCTGGTTGCATCCATGATTTTTCCAAGCCACTTTAACCACGCCCACTTCTGCATGACAAAAACCTTGACACGCTCATGGTTATCTCACACATGAGCTAGCTGGCATACCTTGAGTGTTCCTCCACTTCACTGCCTGCTGCTATGAGACTAAAAAGCCAAAAGGTTTGCTGATCCGGTGGGGAGCTGGGGGCAGTCCAGGTTCAGACCTTTATTGTGCTGGCTGACTTTGAGTGGCTACAGGCACTGAAGATCCACCTCTGCAAAATATGACAGCTACAGTAGCTTGGAAAATAGGGATATGAGTAGTTAATGGCTGTAGCATCTCCAATGCGGCCAGCAACCTTAAGTAAGAACAGATAAACACGGACGGAATACACATGTAAGACACCTAGATACATACAGGAGGTAGAGGGGCACAGCAAACCGATGTCCTGCCTCTAAGGAGAGGATGAAAAGGTCTCAGTGGTTTTTGGCAAGTGGTTCAAAGCCGCTGATGACCTCAAGTGGTGCCGTTTCACAGGAAGCACATCCTTGAGCCAGCAGCACCTGACTCGCTGCATGCCACAGTGGTAGGTTGGCAGCCAGTCATCGGACCTTGGCATCCAGCAGCCTGCTTTCGTAATGCGGTAGTGGGAGTGGTTTCATCTCAAGTGGGTTGGAACAACAAGAGATGTGGCCTGGTGGTCAATGATACTGTCAGCAACCATTCATTCATGCTGGATCATTAAATATTCTGCATAGATTGTCGCAGAAACCTCTGTTAATGTGTAAAGAAATACAAATACACAAAATAAAAATGCATTTAAAGAATTTATAGAAGTGAAAAATATTGTCACATCTATTGTCAAAATATCAGGGATGTTTTGTCTCTTTCACCCACACATAGCTAGTAATAAGGTGAGGACGTTGTCTGCGTGGTGTTTCTCTCTTTGAGACTTGTGCGACTTGATTTAAATATATCTGCTTTGCCTATTGGCAGACAAATTATGTGTCATGTTTAGTCATGTACATCATGCGTCACAGTTGCAGAAGAGAATTGTTGGAACAATGTTCATTTTCAACCCGTTCAGATTTTTTTGTCCCAATATGTGCTGTTGTTTATGTAGATGCTTTTGTTTCTGTGGGTCAGTGTTGAGCTGTAGCATCCATAAAAATTCGTACTATTCTTCTCACTAACAAAACAACACTTTGGAATGAAGTTACCTGTCATATGATTCTGTGAGTCACCAACAGGGCTCACATGGTATAGAAGACTCTTGTCTCAATAGTCTCAATATATGGCAGGTAAACAATAAGTCACTGAGACATGGGTGAAAAAGACGATGACTTCCTCCCTTGTTTTCATTTCAAGGTCTTCTCAGAAACTGTGCAGAGCCATGATTGATATCTGACCCTTGATGATGGTTTTTATGATGGGTGATGGTGATAGTTTTGTTGAAGAGTCTTACCTTGACTGTGCAGGAAAGCCCAGGAGTCCCAGAGGGAGATGAAGCTCCTGCTGGACATGTACCGCTCAGCACCAAAAGAGCAGAGGGACAAAGTCCAGCTCATGGCTGCAGAGAAGAAGTCCAAGTCAGAGGTGATTGACACTGCACGCTGTAGAAGTTTGTGTTGATATGAAGAAGATTCCATCCTGGGTCCTTTCATTACAATTTCTGAAATTATTTAAGGATATCTGCACTGCAGCAGTAATTATTAAATTGCTATATTGTGGCTGCTCTGTAATAACAATTCTGATTCCAGGGAGAGGAGCTGCGGCAGAGGCTGAGGGAGCTGGAGGAGAGGGAGAGGAGGGAGGGTAAGAAAATGGCCGATGAAGAGGCTCTGAGGAAAATCCGCTCTGTGGAGGAGCAGATCGACATCCTCAACAAGAAGCTCTCTATAGCAAAACAGGTGCGTGAGCTGGTCGTTGTGTTTTTATGCACAAACAAAACCTTACGCTCTCTGACACCATTGCCTCGCTCCCTCTGCAGGAGGAGGACGCACTGCTGAGCGAGATGGACGTGACGGGCCAGGCCTTCGAGGACATGCAGGAACAGAACATCCGTCTGATGCAGCAGCTCCGAGAAAAAGACGATGCCAACTTCAAGCTGATGAGCGAGCGGATCAAGTCTAACCAGATCCACAAGCTGCTGAAGGAGGAGAAGGAGGAGCTGGCAGACCAACTGCTAACCTTAAAAACTCAGGTGAGCCAACAGGAAACACTATAAGGTGCAGTCTGCCTAATAATGAGGGTTTGTGCACGCATTTGATTGTGTGCTGGCACACAGTCACATTGCGGTGATAACCACTTAGTTTCTTGGAATGCATCACAAATTATATTCAAACAAAAATGCTTCTAGTACTGATGTGTGTGTTTTTTTTTAATCTTTGTTCGCGTTCATTTTTTTTGGAATGGTGCCCATTTTTCAGGTTGATGCCCAGCTGCAGGTTGTGAGGAAGCTTGAGGAAAAGGAGCGCCTCCTCCAGGGCACCATCAGCACTGCTGAGAGAGAGCTGGCACTTCGAACACAAGCTCTGGACATGAACAAACGCAAGGTAACAAATAGTTTAGTCATGATGAGCCACAGCTGCAGTAAAGTGATTCTAAAAAAGGTGAGCTCCTGTTAAGGAAACTAAACCGTGATTGCATTTAGATAGTGTTCCCAAACACACATTCAGACACTATATGATACCATATATTCATAAAGGATCATACAGTATGAGAGGAAATAACATTCCCATTGAGACAACATCTGTCTGTTGTCCTCCAGGCTCAGGAGTCTGCGTTGCTGTCGGAGGAGGTGCGAACTCAGCTGGAGCAGGTTCAGCAGAGGCTCAACCTGGTCAGAGAGGAGGTCATAGAGAACAGCATCTCCAGGGAGAAGGAGTCCTTTAATGCCCGACGAGCACAGGTAACATCATCCATATAAACCTGAGCTGTAAGGTTTCAAAAAGGGCATGGAATTAAAGGTCCAGTGTGCAGGATACAGGGAAATCTAATGGCAGAAATCAAATATAATATTTATAACTATGCTGTCATTAGTTTAAGGTGTCACTTTTGCCTCCCCCCGAAAAAATAAATAAATAAACACAAGCAAAATAGTCCTCACTTTTGCAGTTTCAGTCCAAAGTGGCTTTTGTTCTTTGCCTCAGTAGATGTGCATTGTGCTGCTGGGTAGGCTTGCTGAACGAGAGCCCAGGTTAGCAGCTCTTGGAAGTTTATGTGGCTCTTGTGCACAACTGTGCATGACTATGCGGAAGCAGGATTTTGGATTCACTTCTGCAAACAAATCAAGTTAACTCATTACTCTGTAGGAGTCGTTCAAAAAGAACGATTCATTCACAAATCTATCATCACTATTAAGCTTAACACAAATTGTAGTTAACGTAGGAGGAACAAATTATTTTTTTGACTTGTTATGAGACTTGTGGGATGACTCTTTCCTAAAATACGCTGCATGTTCTCTAATGACAGACTAGATTTTTTGGATTAAAACTCTTTGTGTCCCCTTTGTTGGCTAAATAATTATTGCCAGTTTCAGTTTTGTTTTCCTTGCATGAAATGTTGTGAAGGTTTCTCCTCACAGACATTTTCACTGTGTGGCTAACCCTTGTTGGTTTTATGTTTTGCTTTTACTTGATGGTGGGACACTCCAATATTGCCCGCTACAAAGTATTGCATTCATATCATCTGTTGTCAAAACTGACTTCTCTGGGGTGCCCACTAGCTCATCTGGTAGATCAAGCGCCCCATGTACAGAGGCTGTGTCCTTGCCACAGCATCCATGGGTTCAATTCCAACCCAAGGCCCTTTGCTGCACCTCATACCCCCTCTATCTCCCTTTTTCACGCTGTGTCTGTCCTATCAAATAAAGGCAAAAAGCCCCCAAAATATCTTTTAAAAAAAGGTTTTCCTGACAGCTGTTGATTGTGTTTCAGGAGGACATCTCCAAACTTAGAGGAAAGATTGAGAAGGCCAAGAAACCAGCAGAGAAAATCAGCAATGGAGATGATATCCTAAATGAAGAAATCAATGACTATAAGGTAGGTGTTTGTGATATAAAAATATTGAAAACTTGCTGGTTTAAGGCTCATGTTTTGAATGGCTCAGTCACTGTGAAGTTCTTCCTCCTTTGGTAAATTGAATTTTTCATATGAGAATAATTCCTTTTAAAAATGAATGAAGGAGATGCACCAATATTTAGGTTTCTGTTCTCTATAAAGTTGTTTGTTGTGTGACAGTTACATGTATAAGAGCACCTCCATTCACATTTCATGAAATACACATATTCGCTCTCTTGCTGGGAGTAAGATAAGAAGATTTATACCACTCTTGTGCCTGTACGCTAAATATGGAGCTATGCACCTGGTTAGCTTAGCTTAGCACAAAGACTGGAAACAGAGGATAACAGCTGGCCTCTGTTTGAAGGTAATAACATCCACCAGCACCTCTACTGTCACAAATGAATACGCTTTATATTGTTTCTTAAATCTGTATGAAAACATAAGAATAAAAATATCAATAAAATTGTTAAATGCTGGATTGTTTCTTGGCTCTGAGCAGCTGCAGGGCAACAAGCAGACACTTTAGAAAGTTGCTAATCCCGACCAAGAAATAGTCCCAAACATAACCCCCACTGAAACGGTGATTCCTTGTTTTCACACCTTGGTTTTTCGTGTACTTTGTTAGCATTTGGACAAGAGCTAGGCTAGCTGTTTCCGTCTGTCTCTGGCCTTTGTGCATAGCTAAGCTAGCCTGTAGCTGGTTGTTAACTTTATATTTACCATGAAGAAGAGCAGTATCAGTTTCCTCATCTAACTCCCTAAAAGACAACAAATAAGTGTGACTATGGAGGCTCTGTTTCTCATGTAAGTAAGCTGTTTAACTGAATGAACCAGTCATTTCCACCAAATGAGACCAGCTGTACATGTGATCACACTGTTGTAACAGGAACACACAAGGACAATTAAAATTCTGACCAACTGTGCAAACACTCAACATCACACATTAAATGACTTTTGCACATTTTAGTGTGTGTAGTCAGTGTTTAGATTTCTGCAGCTCTGATTCTTTTTTTTTTGGTCACAAACCTGTAAGTGGTTCGATGTGGTTCGATGTAATCATGAGGAGTGCTTTGATGCATCCTGCCATACTGAAAGGTTTGTGGCTCAACTGTTCTCTGTACTCTCTGCACTGCGTGGTCTTGAGCATCAGTCATGGCCACATCGGAGTTATAATCAGCCGTCATGTCATGTGATGCGTTCCTGACATCAGTGTTCCTGCTTTAGGACAGTTGAGCTTGAAGATATTTGTGTCCACTCATTACAAACCTCTCAGCTCAGGACCAAATTGGCTTCTCGGTTTACTCTTCAAACCTTTCTCTCCCTCCCTCTGTCCCTCCCTCCCTCCCCCAGGCACGCTTAACATGTCCATGCTGCAACTCTCGGGTGAAGGATGCAGTACTGACCAAGTGCTTCCACGTCTTCTGCTTCGAGTGCGTCAAGACCCGCTACGACACACGCCAGAGGAAGTGCCCCAAGTGCAACGCCGCCTTCGGAGCAAACGATTTCCATCGCATATACATCGGCTAAAGCTGAGGTTCCCCGCGCGGACACCTGTGAGGGGAAAGGGTTGACAAGATGAGCAAACATAACTACATGAGTACAGACAGTGCTGGGAGCGAGACTCACCGCTGCGCTCACACACTGTACCTCCAGTGCTCCTGTGTGTACAGGATATGAGTGTGACCTCTCCGGATGATTCCAGTCTTAAAGAGTCGCAGTGACACTCTGAACTGAATGCTTTACATTTTTTAACAATGACTGAGTCCAGCTTGTGCCATCAGAGTGTATCAGATACTGGTGCAGGAAGAATGTAAAGAGTTTGCATCACAGACTTGAGTTTTGTGGTGCGTGTGCGTGCGTGTGTGTGTGTGTGTGAGAGAGAACAGGCAATTACACATCCAGTACACCAAGAAAAATATTAGTTCAGTGAGAACACAAAGTGTAGTGAGTGTTTGTGTACATACAGTGTCATTATTGTGTGTTTTTTTATTTTAAAACTTCTCGGTCCAAACTGTCTCTAAATGTGTACAATCTGACTTGATGCTGTGTAATTGCTGTTCTGTTCGTTATTAAACTGAAATCTGAACTGTCCAGCTTCTGTTTCCGCTTCATTATGTTTCCAAACCCTGTGAATAATCTTAACATTTGACCCGGAGCATTAAACCACAAGTCCCAGTGTGCAAATCTCTGTTTATCCGTGTGCAGAGCGCCTTCCTCCACCCCTCCTCCTCCTCCTCTTCCTCCTCCTCCCTGTAGACTCAGACGTGTTTGCAAATTGGAAACTGTCGTTAGAAACGCTGGAAGGAAGGGAGCGCCATGCGGGGACGGCAGCAGGGGAGGTTTTCATAAAAGGTTGTGCAACATAATCCATCGCGGCAGTGCATTTGATGCAAGCTCCGAGACAAAGGACCCCCCAAACTTGACTGGTGCGGAGCTCAGAGCTGAAATAAGAGGCTTTAGGAGACTCGTGGTGTGGTGTAGTCAGCTCAACGTCACCGCGTTTGTGCGTTTTTCTTTTTACGCGCAAAGCTGCAAGAGGAAAAACTTCAGCAGACATTCCTGCACTAGATCTTTTTTTTAATCACTTTCTGCTTTGCTCAGATAGACGGTGATTTATCCTGAGAGCCGCTGGATCTTAAGCTTTTAACAGTTTCTTACCAAATATAGCCACTGTTAATGCTGGCGTGTCCTTGACGGAGCTGAGCGGTCCTAAATTAGACATTTGCAGCACTGCCAAAGTTTATAATTAAATTTTCACATCATTTTGAGGCGTTAGGGTGTTTCTTTTAACTAGCACATTTTGTCTGATTTGCAATTTGGACCAATAGGAATCAGCCTGTGTTGTTTTTGGAAGCTGCGCGGCTGTAAACATAATTTCCTGCCTATAGTGAACTGCAGCGTGTTGGCTTAAAAACGCTCTGTAGCCGATGACTGCTCTCAACAGAAGCCATTTTTCTTTGATTTACAGTCATTGAACGCGAGCTGCCCTACCCTCCCATCTGGGCTGCAGCTTTAACCTGTGTACAGATATTTTTTTAGCACATTTGATCTCATATTCCCAACAATGGGTTTTTGTGCGTCTGGCTGTGGGCGCGGTGGATGTGCCATGGCTCGGTTTTTCCTCACCAGCCTTGTGTTGGTGCTGGCGTTGGCGGTGGGTTTGGCTGGAGCCGAAGCTGAAGCCAAGCAGGCCAAGCCGACTGGGGAGAACCCACCGGCGGTCACCCTCCGGACTCTGATCACCGGAACCTGCTCGGAGATCCAGCGGTACGCGGAGTCAGTGGTGGGAAGCGGTGTGATCCGGTCAGCTGCTGAGGTACAGAGAGGCGGTGCACCACTGGTTGATATATCCCTGCTGTTTCTCTCCACCAGGAAGTGGCTTTACACTCTTCTCTTTTTCCTATTTTATACATATCTTACCTGGTGTTTGGTCTAACTTGTTCGCTCTGTCACTATTCTTGATCAATAACTGTGCCTAATCACTAATTTCCAACTCCATCCCTGTCATCTCTCTCCATCCATTTCCTCACCCTTCACACACATTCCTCTCCCCATGCCCCTCAACTTGCTAATCTCTCCTCTGATCCCCTCATCTTCTCTGCTCTCATTTCACATCTTCTTATATCCATGCATCCCCCTCACACACATTCACACACTTTCTTGCCTCCCTGCTTCCACCCGGCTGTGGCTCCCTCTCCCCCAGAGTGCAGTGTTGTTTCTTGAGTCAATGCTTGGTCAGGAGAACGTCTATACAGTGGCCATGGTAAGAAACCTCCTGGGTGTCTCCATCTAGCCTGCCCTGACATGGTCCCTCCAACAGAGTCCTCTCATGTGGCTCTGTTTAGCTCATGTCACCTCATAGTTAGTGCAGAGAGTAGGAGCATGGCTGTAGTGAAGCTTTATGTGTGTTAGTGTACAGTGGTTCATGCATGAGAGGCCTCAATGTAGTCCTGTTTGTGAGCTTGTGGTGGTAAGCGCTGTCAAGCTGATAAGTAGGCTGCAAAATATAGGGTGTGTACATGATCCTTGGGTGAGGAATACTTTTTTAATGAGTCCCTGAACTTAAATAGAGCCTTACTCTGTGTGTATTGGTTTTATGTTGTTCTGTTTCCAGTGAGAAATCCCAGTTTAGAATTATGTAATTTAGTTATAAGGTTAAATTCCCAAGGCAAAAGTTAGACACAAGGTCTGCACACTGCACCGACAGCTCCCAGTAACATAACAGAGCAACGTTTCCTCAAGGTCTTCGTCGGGCATCACCTGATAACGTTGCTCTGATAAATTTCCTGGGAGCTGCTCGTACAGTGTGCAGAGCTTTTGTCTAACTTTTGCCTCCAGTGTGTTTTTGATCCACTTGAAAACGTTTTTGCATGTTCATGCTCTGTACTATCTTAATCAGCTTTAAAAGCATTTTACGAGGTTGCATTAGGTAAAATAACCGAACGCCCACAGAAAGACACTGTGCAATTTGCATTTATTTAAAATCTTTTTTGTTTAAGATTACAGAGTGGAAAATTATATCGCTCTTTATGGGCTGCATCGCTCCCTAAAAAAAACAAACACTGCCTTCAGCATTAAATGTGGGCTCTTATCAGTCATCACTAAAATATTTAAGTATACAGTTGGTTGTAAAATTGTGTTATAACACCAAACAGATCAGTAAATGATAAATTGTGTTTCCAAATGATAAACGCATGCTGACATGGAGTGACAGATGCTCGACTCTTGCTCTGACATACTGGACAGTCCCCACGTATGTGCAACAGGTGCAGATAAGATACTTGTCCAACTTACTGGGCTACCCTTGACCTTGCTTGACAAGGCTACGCTGTGTGTGTGAGTACAGTGTGTGTGTGTGTGTGTGTGTGTGGTGTGTGATTTTGGGGGTGGTGAGCAGAGGCTGTACAGGAATAGAGAGGGAGCACGGTCCAGCTGTCACTCGCATGCACAGCTGTTTGTCCAAGTCAACAATACAGCACTTCTTCTGTCTTAAGGTGTAGCACTTGCAGTCCATAAGAGTTCTCTATGAATGTAATCATACCTGAATAATAAATTACACTGCATCTGCCTGTGCATCGAAGCCATGAGAATGCGTATTGGTAGGCTGTGTTTCTGTAAACAGATCTGTATCTGTGCATGATTATTATTATGATCAGAATGCTGCCTCTCCTCATTGTTACCTTTATATAATAACAAAGCAAGACATGTCTCCACCCTCCCCCACAGTTTTTTGAGATGGTGATCCGATTCCTCGCTGAAGGAGCTGCCAGCGGCCTGAACGTCATCGCTGTTTACGTCACAGAGATTCTCAGGGTCACAGGATTCGATGGTGGGTAGCAGGATGGCCCGTGTTTATTTAGGCTCGGCTGCATGTTCCACTTTTTCCACCCTGTACGCTGCAAATTGCCTGGTGGTGTAAGAGAGGATCTGTGGCTATGAAAGTTTGAAGTGAAACTATGCAGGCCTGCCCTCCCCCAGGCAATTTGTCTGCCACTCCCTTTTTATGTGTTAATGTGTACTCCTGTTGCTCCCCGAGTAACAGACAAGTTTTTTCAAGCTTTATTCTTGATGAAAATAACCCTAAACTGGATCTGCTCACTCCACAGTTGCACACAGATTGCCCCGCTTCACTCCAGAAGGCGTGACCGCCATCGCCCAGTGGGGTCTGGTGGCTCTCATTGGCTACTGGGTGCTGACCATCGTTCTCCGTCTGTTTATTGGCGTGTTGAGGCGGGTGTTCTGGGTTGTGAAAACCGTCTTGGCGCTCTGGCTTTTCGGACTCATCGTGACTGACAAGCATGCCACGGCGGACATCACGGCAGTTCGACTGGGAGGCCTGGTGCTGGGATGCGTCCTGTTGACTCTGCTTACTTCCTGCTCCGAGAATGCTTGTGCAGTGGAGCACCGGCTGAGCTCCCTCGAGGGTCGGGTGAAGGCAGTAGAGAAGAGGAAAGGGGAGTAGTGGCCGCAGATGGGTGGAGGGAAAGGAGTTAAGATGGACAAAGGTGATGGTAATGTTGGCTAAGACAACAGAAGCATTGATGGTTTCTATGTGTGTGTCTGTATTATGGGAAATAAAGTAATCTGTGGGATTTTTAATCAGAAATGATCTTTGTTTGCCTTGAGGAAATGCCAAAAATAATGAAAGCACATGAAATATTTTTACTGTAATAAATAACTAAGCACTGACACACAAAGATAGTGAAAGGCTGCAACAGCAAGACCAGTGTGCACAGAGGAGTGGATAAATCTGTCCTCTGTCTGTATTCTCTTTATCATGACTGCATAAAAATAAAAATCAAGGCAAATTTTCACATAATTATTCAAATAAAACAAGACAGAGTTCAGAGACATTCTAATGTCAGCATGCCAACATCCTCACAATGACAAAGCTGACATGCTGATGTTTAGCAGGTTAGGATTGCCATGTTCACTGTCATAGTTAAGCGTTAAGCACTAAACACAAATTACAGCTGGGGCTGATGGGAATGTTATGAGGTCTGTGGGTGTTTGGCAGGCCCCCAGGAAGTGTACTGGGCTTTGATGCCAATTTGACACAGTGGACAAATCATTTAATTACAACCTCTGGGTCCGTCACGTGATGCCATTAGGTGCAAGAATACATTGTGAAAGGGACCTCTGTAAATCGGTGGATGATGTTTTTTGGAGCAGAACAACCACTGCAGAATTACTAGTTTCACAATTAGGATTTGATCCGGTTGGATAAGATTTCACAAGTATAGAGGAGCCGCACAATTAAATCATTGTTAGTGGAGGACTAAACCTGAGCTGGTGAAGTACACTTGCTCTGTGGGCCCAATGATGCAGAAGATCCCGGTGATTTGACACCCTGGAAGTCAAACGTCTCTGGTTTCATGTGCCACTGAACAGCTTTCACCTCCAATGCCGTACCCAGTTCTCTTTATTCATCCAGGGTGTTTGGTCATAAACCAAAGTACCAGACAAATCCATTTTTTAATGTTATTTTTTGGTTGTTTGCCTTTATTTGACAGGACATTACTTAAGTCTGAAAGGGGGAGAGAGGGGATGCCATGCAGCAAAGGGCTGCAGGCTGCAGGCGAGGACATTGCCTTTGTACATGGAACGCCTGCTCTACCCACTGAGCTACTGGACGCACCACAAATCCAAAATGTGACCTGACGGTGACCTGTGTCAGGGCAAGCCTTCCCATAGTTGCTGAGATAATTTAGTGAGAGCCAAAGTGGTCGACCGACAAACAGACGTGGGTGGAAAGTATTTTAGATCTGCTTAATCAGGAAACTGGAATAAACCGGTATAAAGCAGTCATCATTTGATGTCTCACTTCTAACTCACCACAACCAACTTAGTATCTTCAACCCAGGCTGACCTGTGCCTGTTTACAGCCTCTTAAGTCCCTTTGCCTGGTTGGTTCCCTGCTGCTCAGTCAGCTGGAAGCGTTTTTGATCCTCCGGGTTCGCACCAACGATCTTCCTCCCCACTGCCACTCCAACCGAGTGGAACAACCTGACCTCAGAGCCAGAATTATCATTCCTGCTTGCTCAACCCACAGCAGTAACACTCACTTCCCTCCTACGCTTCGCTGTGGTGGAGCGCCAAGTGGGCCAGATATGAATCCACAGTGTCACCATCTCCCTGCATCATCTCTGAGACAAAGATGGAGAGTGATGATAATCTGATTTTAGACCTAAATGCAACCGTAAAATGACTGATTATAATCTTAGTGTAAAAATAAGATTCCTTATATGTTTGTGTAAATGGAGCCTTTGACTTAAAAGCTGCTTTGATTAATATTTTTATAACAATGGATCAAATGACTGTGTGTAATGTAAAAGGTGTCAAATCACAGAGAATTACAACCTTACTACAGTTCATCCCAGCTACACGGAGCTGTAAAGCCTCTTTCAGCTAACTGTTTTTTGTTTTCTGGCCAGCAACTCGACCATTTAGGTTAACTCTCACTCTCAAAATTAGTTGGGTTCCATCGAAATGTGGAGCAAATTTTAGCCAAATTCTCAGAATATCAGCAAAACAAAATGCGAATTTCTTTGCTTTTCATTCACTACTGTTATGTGACTATTGGATGTATTGAGATGAGCAGTAGATGGCAGTAATTCTCCAGTCAGGTGCCACTGCAGAGGAGGGCGCAACAAGATGACGTAAATAAAAGAGTCACTCAAACCTTAAAAGAATGAAAGCAATGGATGTAATAACGGAGAGAACACCGGAAAATGGACATAGCTCTGTGCTCTAAGACTTCGGCCCACTTAACTATGTTTTTAAAACCTCCAGAGACAACAGAGTGAATGATGGTGGTGCGTCATGACTGCATTGATCATGACATCATTTATTTGCTGACTATCTCCATTGTAATTAGTCGTATTTACCTTTTATTCATAGATCAACTTTTGAGTTAAAAACTTTTTTGTGGTATTTCAAGATTTTTGGAATTTTTGGAGCATATAAAAGGTGGAAACGCACCTAGAGTGGAGAATCTAACAGCTAAAAAAACAGATATTTTCCACGGGAGAAGGTGGACAATGAAACAGAGCTACAACAAGAGCAAATATTGGACGGACACTCAGCAGATGGCCAGACACACAACTCCAAATAAATGCTAACGTTGTTCCAGGACTGTAGAAACTGTAAATAAGCAACTTTAATCTATTTAATTTACTTTGACGTTTAAATAAACTGTAATAATCAGAGTATTAATATAGCAGCAAACAGCCTTTTGTCATGTAAAGATATAGTGTGTGTGTGTCTCTTACACCTCCATCTTCACATCATAGATATAATACTGTGTGTCAGTGTTCTGTTCACAACTTGTTTCCACTGCCCCCAAGCGGCTAAAAAAAACAACAACAAACAAGCAATTCTGTATTTGAAATGTTTCCTGTTTGGGAGGGGTGGAAAAACATTGTGACTTGTGTGCAAATTTCAATGAAATGTCTTCATCTAAACTTCCAAAAGAAACATTAACACACACCCATACATTGTATTTAACTCCTCATGATTTTACAGTAAAATTATGCAGCTACTTTGATTCATTTAAGTTGAATTCACAGTTCTGATGCCCAAACTTCAATGATTAAAAGTATTTTTAATAAAGTCCAGTTTTTGTCTCTAACTGGCACACATATTACAGCCATGCAGATTGTCAAGAGATTTAAATGTGTCTGTAATGTCTGACCTTAGGTCTTAAATTAAAGAGAGATTATGAATTATATGATTAAAATCAACTCAGTGATAAGATTTGAATTCCTATGGATGACTCAAGGTGATATTTTTTTTATCAGGTAACTATGAAACGTATTTTCCCACTATTAGTTTAAATATGAAAAAGAGCAGTACAGATCAGTGGTAAAGTCAGGAGCATTTTTTTTCTCATAATTAGGGATATATATCTATATGAAGATTTCTTAAAGGGTGCTGCAGCATATGAAGTGAGACGTTAATCCACAGCAGTCCCACTTAAAGCACAGTGACGTGGTCAACTTGAGATTTTCAGGATCACTGAGGGTGACAAATGTGTCTACAAATAACTGGTTATTGTCTCATACGAAGAACAGATTTATGACTCAGTACGACACACAAAGGCCTCTGTCGTACTCTAACTTATGCTCAGTTCACTCTGTGAACCGGTTGGTATGGTGGGAGGGAATTTATATGCTTGGATGAGCTTTTGGGTGTGTGGTGACATGTTGGGTGGGTGGTGGTGTCACAGAACTACAATAAATCAAGTTGAAGAGACAGTGGGGGAAAAAAACATATAGTTGAGTAGTATTGGATTTATTGCACCTGACACAAAGACTTAATACACGACGATACAAAGACAAGTTGCTTACTTGTTTAGACATATATATATATATATATATACATATACATGTGTATATATACTCTAACTTATGCTGTGTATATATATATATAGATATCTATATATCTATATATATATATGTATATATAGATATCTATACACATGCATTTTACAACATATTTGGTTCTCAAAAAGGTCCCAGTGTGTTAGTAAAACAAACCCTATTTACACAAATTTACATATTTAAATAACTGTCAACTCTCAAATCAAAACATCAGACAACACTTTAATAAAAAAAAACATTAAAGCTTCAAAATATGGCTCTAGAGTTGTGTTAAGTGCGCATATGAGAGTGATACTGATAAAATGAAGACATGCAGAGATGAGCAGTTTGCAGCTGTAGTCAAGTTTTTCTGAGGCGCACCTCTGTGTGTGTGTGTGCCTGTAAAAGTCACACGTATTGATTTATGTAAAGTGAAAATAAGTAACTTCTTTAGTAATTAGTAATGCACTTGCGGTACAATGTTATAACAGAGCGCAGAGGTGTTTTTATGCCGCTGAAAATATGCAAGGAAAAGGCAATCGGTGATCATGAAAGGCTCCTATTATTAGTTATCAAACAATCACTATAACTTCAACACATTTAGATATCTTTGTTTGTGACTCACCTTAGCAAAAGAAATAGTACACATCTACTGTACAGTTCAGAATCTACCCATAACTTCATTATGCATTAAATATTAAAGGGTTAAATAGCTACAAGAGCAGCAAGCTGAATTCCATGCAGAATGCCAAGAAAAAGTGCAAATAACTCAAGTACAACGAGGACGTGTTTACCAGTTTTAAATACAGAGAGCTTTGCAGAGATAAGGCTGTTTTATGTTTTAGTTTTTCCTGAAAATGTTCACAGTCAAGCTGGTCAGTAATAAATGATGTGTCTCTTCCAGGACTGCAAGAATTACTCAGTCAGTACTATGAGAAACTGATGAGCTCTTTGAGGGAGCTCAAGTGAGGTAGGAATTACTGTAAATAATACAAGCACTCTCAGTTTAGAGAACACGCTTACTGCTCACCAGTGGTTCTGAACTTGTGATCCTTGGGTACAAAGTCTCTTGCTTGGCTCTGTGAAACTAAAATAAATTGGTCTAAATCAGATGCACAGAATAAAGAACTTGTGCACATTGTATGCTACACTTGCAATAATACGAAATTTAATGGGAACAAGAAAAATCTTTCGGTGTAGCAGGCAGTGTGCTGGAGTTCCTTGCTCTGTGACAATCAGCCCACGGTCTTCTGCTACGCACCTGTCAACTCTCAGAGGAGATAAAGTTTTGCATTTGGACTGACTCAGATGCACAATATGGTCTTCACTCTTTCTGTCACACATTTTGGGAAATATATTTATATTTTGGGATTTTTTTTGCCGACAGATGAGAAGAATTGATAACACTCTCTCTCTCTCTCTCTCTCTCTCTCTCTCTCTCTCTCTCACTGTCTGCCCAGTAAATATAAAGCTACAGCCAGCAGCTGGTTAGCTTAGCTTATAAACACAGC
Source organism: Epinephelus awoara (assembly GCA_035609425.1). NCBI lineage: Eukaryota > Metazoa > Chordata > Actinopteri > Perciformes > Serranidae > Epinephelus > Epinephelus awoara. The sequence continues at coordinate 21,564,130 of CM069299.1, forward strand.
TAGCCTGGCTCTGTACAGAGGAAAGTAACTTTCAGCACCTCTAAAGCTCACCAATTATATATTGTTTGTTTAATCCCTTAAAAGAAGAGTAAAAACGATCTTTTGCAGAGGGGTTTTTGGGCTTGACTGCTTCTTGCCTGGAACCTGTTGCCAGGCAACCAGCAGCAGTCATGGATATGTAAGCATATTTCCCAAAATGTTTGAAGTCACACTTATGAATGCATTCAATACTTTTGATGCATCCTACCAAGGCTTTTAGCGGAAGTTGAGTTTGTCTGAGATATACACATTAGAGTAAGCTGATTCTGAAGTGAGAGCAGAGGGAACGGTCACGCCCTTCAGTTCGAACCGTAGAGCAGGGTCATAGTTGACAGGGACAGTCGGAGGGTCCGGAGCTGAGACCTGGAGAGAAAAAGACAGAAAGGTCAGTGTGTGTCGGACAATCATAAGCAGGTTAATGTATAAAATACAAATATTAGCATCTGTTGTTTTACATGTGCCACATAGAGAATACTCATGTCAAATTATAACGACAGAACCGGCCGATCTGCCAGAGCCCTCCGGTGTGGAGTCTGCATGTTCTCCCATGTTCCTCCCACAGTCTAAAGACTTCAGGCTTCAAACGTTTCAAAAAATCAACTTTGCAAATATGTTTTGAGGGAGTAAATGCACTCAGCATGTACACCTTCACATACACTTGACCCCCATGCCAAATTTCAGGGCAAAAACTGTCAGCCAAAGGGTGGGGAAATTTTCGTGGACTGACCCACTTATTGAGTTGCTGGTCACAGCTTAAAAACTAAATTTGAAATGCAAACAGACGTTGAAAAAAATACAAATGTACTGAAGTATTTTATACCTGAGGAGAAGCTGGCGGCACATTCACTGTAGGAGGCTGGTTTATCTGCAGAGCGGAGCAACACAACATATAAGCAGTGGAGAGGGAAGAGCGTAAACATATCACAAGTGTTGAGCCAACAAGAGCAGAGAAGGCAACACACACTAACCAGCAGGAGAGTCAGACTACGCTGTAAGATGATTGGTTGTAGTGTCTCAGAGGGTTCAGAAAAATTTTAATTCCATGACAAATAAGAAAACCAAAGAGCCCCACTGCAGCTAATAAATGGACTTCATGGTATCAACACGTAACTCCATGTTTAGAAGCTTTATCATATTTTGCAATGTGTGCTGCTCGGTCAGATAACATGGGAAATCTATGGAATACTTTATAGGAAGGAAAGCTGCACACATGCATCCATGCATTTTACACACACAACCTCACAAACACTCACAACTCATACTGTGTTACTCCCTCTAACAACTGGTTCATGAGTTACAAAAGAGCGTGTAGCAAAATGATGTGTATGTCTGTCTACCTGTGTGTGTGTGTGTGTATGTGTGTGTGTGTGTGTGTGTGTGTGTGTGTGAATTTCTATAAAGTGTGGTCATGTCACAGGAATCCATTTGTTATTGTAGGCCACTCCCACTGCCCCGCACCAAACATACACCTTCACACACACTTGACCTCCACCCCCAATTTCAGGGCTAAAACTGTCAGCCAAAGGGTGGGGAAATTTTCGTGGACTGATCCACTTATAGAGTTGCTGGTCACAGCTTAAAAACTAAATTTGAAATGCAAATAGATGTTGAAAAAAATACAACTGTCCTCAAGTATTTTATACCTGAGGCGAAGCTGGCGGCACATTCATAGCAGGTTGCTTGTGTATCTGCAAAGTGGAGCAGCATAACATATTAGTAGTGGACAGGGAAGAGCGTAAACATTTCACAAATGTAAAGCCAACAAGAGCGGAGAAATTCTTTCTATGAAAGGCAACACACACTAACCAGTGGGCGAGTCGGACTACACTGTGAGAAGACTAGTTTTGGTGTCTCAGAGGGCTGACTGAGGTAGTGTGGCTGCCGTCTAGAAGGCTCACTGTCATTCTGAATTTGGAGTAAACAGAACCACAATGGGTAACTATGACAGCAGGACTTTTAACTATACAGTATTGTACACACAGGTAAGGCAGCTTTAATGCAGAGTGTGTCCACCTCTTGGTAACGCTCAGCAGGTTCAGCAGCATCAGTCTCAGGACCGTCCCCTTTGGCAGGGCTCCTCCCACAGCAGCAGAACCTCACACAGTAGAAGAAAAGTGAGGTGAGGACTACACCAGCGCCAATAGCCCAGTCAGATGGCACATAAGGTTCGGCTGAAACAATGAGTCAATTAGTCAATGGGCAGAAAATGTACCACTAACAGTTTTGAGTAATTTGCAAGAATGTTAATACACTGAAGAAAAATATAAACGCAACACGTTTGTTTTTGCTCCCATTTTTCATGAGCTGAACTCAAACATCTAAAGCATTTTCTATATACACAAAAGACCATTTCCCTCAAATATTGCTCACAAAGAGACAGCATGATTATTGCACAGGTGTGCCTTAGGCTGGCCACAGGGAGCATGCGATTGGCATGCTGACTGCAGGAATGTCCACCAGAGCTGTTGCCCGTGAACTGAATGTTCATTTCTCTACCATAATCCCTCTCCAAACGCATTTCAGACAATTTGGCAGTACATGCAACCGGCCTCACAACCGCTGACCACGTATAATGACACCAGCCCAGGACCTCCACATCCAGCATGTTCACCTCCAAGATCGTCTGAGACCAGCCACTCGGACAGCTGTTGCAACATTCGGTTTGCATAACATAACATAATAAGAATTTCTGCACAAACTGTCAGACACCGTCTCAGGGACGCTCATCTGCATGCTCGTTGTCCTCATCGGGGTTTCAACCTGACTGCAGTTCGTCCTCATAACCGACTTGAGTGGGCAAATGCTCATATTCAATGGTGTGTGGCACGTTGGAGAGGTGTTCTCTTCACGGATGAATCCCGGTTTTCACTGTTCAGGGCAGATGGCAGACAGCGTGTGTGGCGTTGTGTGGGTGAGCGGTTTGCTGATGTCAACGTTGTGGATTGAGTGGCCCATGGTGGCGGTGGGGTTATGGTATGGGCAGGCGTATGTTATGGACAACGAACACAGGTGCATTTTATTGGTGGCGTTTTGAATGCACAGAGATACCGTGACGAGATCCTGAGGCACATTGTTGTGCCATTCATCCACGACCATCACCTCATGTTGCAGCATGATAATGCACAGCCCCATGTTGCAAGGATCTGTACACAATTCCTGGAAGCTGAAAACATCCCAGTTCTTGCATGGCCAGCATACTCACCGGACATGTCACCCATTGAGCTTGTTTGGGATGCTCTGGATCGGCGTATACGACAGCGTGTTCCAGTTCCTGCCAATATCCAGCAACTTCGCACAGCCATTGAAGAGGAGTGGACCAACATTCCACAGGCCACAATCAACAACCTGATCAACTCTATGCGAAGGAGATGTGTTGCATTGTGTGAGGCGAATGGTGGTCACACCAGATACTGACTGGTTTTCTGACCCCCCCAATAAAGCAAAACCATTTTAGAGTGGCCTTTTATTGTGGTCAGCCTAAGGCACACCTGTGCAATATTCAAGCTGTCTAATCAGCATCTTGATATGCCACACCTGTGAGGTGGGATGGATTATCTCGGCAAAGGAGAAGTGCTCACTAACACAGATTTAGACAGATTTGTGAGCAATATTTGAGAGAAATAGGTCTTTTGTGTATATAGAAAAAGTTTTAGATCTTTGAGTTCAGCTCATGAAAAATGGGAGCAAAACAAAAATGTTGCGTTTATATTTTTGTTCAGTGTATATATGTTACTTTGAGTCTCTCAAATGTGAGGATATCCTGCCTTACTCTGATTTGTATTACTGTAAATCTTGTAAATTGGACATCAAAAATAAAGATGTCAGAATAAATTAGCAAATAGGTTTTATGACAAGGTGATCATTTAATAATACAGTCATCTGACACTTAGAAAACACTTACACTCCACTGCCAGTGACACCTCATATGCCGTGTCGCCATTATGATCTCTGATCTCAAAGCGTCCGCTGCATGACGACTGGAGGGCCTCATTTACAATCCCACATGGCTTTAACAGGTCAAACCCTCGGCAACCATATTCATCTGAAACAGGCTCCATCCAGCCGTGACGTACAATCTCAACCATCACTTCTCTCTCTTGACCGTTCCTTTCTGGGAAGAAGAAAATATTGCAGGAGCCCTGTTTCAGATCAAAACTGACGCTGAAGGGTTCACCAGATTTCCGTATATGGGTCTCTGTGGATGCTGAAAGACAAGATGCACAAGATCCAAAATCTTATGAGTATCACACACTCCTCCTGTACAGTCTTGGTTCTTGGTTTCTAGTTTTGTATTGCACATAACATTGCAGCTGTGATCAGTTTAAAAGGAGCAGTTCTACATTTTGGGATTTTTTGGGATTCACTTTCTTGTCAACAGTTAGATAAGAAGATCAGTACCACTCTGGATATACCCTGATAAAGACTATTGAGGTAAAAACACGTTGGTCATCCATTTATTAACAAAGTGATACTTTTACTCCAAAGGTAACCCACTCCAACTATGAGCACCTCGTTCAGCACATAACTCCCCCTAAAACTGCAACTTGTTTGCAGGCTTTGTAGCTTTTCACCCATTTCCTGTTTTCCAGTGTCTTCTGTGTCTTATTTAATGTAAAGACATGAGAGTGCTATCAATCTTTTCATTTCACTCCCAGCGACAAAGTGAAGAACCAAAGTTCCCAACACGAGGAACTTGTCCGTTAAATGGATCAGCGTGTAGGATTTAGAGGGATCTATTGGCAGAAGTGGAATATGATATGCATAACTATGTTTTCATTAGTGTATTTTCACCTGTAACTAAGAATAATTGTGTTTTTGGTAGTTTCGAAATGACAACAAATCAGTCTCTAGAGCTCATGTTAAAGTGCCCAACTTTACAGCAAAAACAAATATGTTTACAGTCTGCTACAAAAAAAGTTTTCGTCTCTAAATCTTACTTCAACATTTATTTGGGGAGTGCATTTTTATATAACTCCATCATTTACATTTTATTAAGGCTTACAGTTATGCATGGCTGAGGGTGGGACGCTCGGTGACAAGCTGTCTGCAGACAATGTCCTCAGCTTATCAGTGAGATCCACCCCTCACTTCTCTTCATTGCGAGTTTCTTTCGAATATGGTCAGACCAAAAAAACATGATGATGAAAGCAGGTGTCCACAAACCAACTAGTGATGTCATGGTGGCTACGTCCATTATTTTATACAGTTTATGGTTCTCATACACACTTGGAAAGCAAGAAATGAGTAGAGCTGGTCACAATCCGTAACCTCATGGATAGATGCCACAAAATCCTACACACTGGACCTTTCAATTCATGTCAGTTACTATGAACTTCAATGATGATAAGTAAGTGCTCACATTCCAAAGTATGTCCTCCAAAATATGGCAACATACACTCCTTCCACTTTAGGTGCAGTGGATTGCTGTCAATGAGTGAGCATATTGATGAACAGCAGAGAAATGGATTATGCTGCAGGACTGGTTTCGAATGACTCCAAGCTGACCACAGCTGCTGAATTCTGCAAAGGATAAACTACAAATGCTTCTGGAGTATTCATTTTAGTTCAGTTATAAAACATGAGATTGTTCAGTCCTAACTTTGAACATTGGCACTTACATACATGAAGCTAAATGAGGCTTTTAAGATATGCCGATAATTCAATAACACAGTCTGACACTTAAAAAAAAACACAGAAGTTACTTACGATTCATTTCCAGTGACACATTTAAGGCCGTGTCGCCATTCTGATCTTTGACCTCAAAGCGTCCTCTGCATGCCATTTGGAGGGCCTCATTTGAAATTCCACATGTCGTGTACAGCTCAAACCCTACGCATTTATACTGATCCAATCCCGCCTGCAGTTTGCCTTGACGAACAATGTCAATAGTTAATGGCTGACCGTTGCTTTCTGGGAAGAAGTAAATGTTGCAGGAGCTCGGTTTCAGAGCAATAGTGAAGAGGCCGAGGCGTTCACCAGGTTGCCGTTTAAGGTCTTTTGTGATGGCTGGAAGACAGGGAGTGCAAGAGAGAGGATATTAAATTGAGTCTCCATCCAAAAATCGTTTAAGTATCAAACACTCCTCCCGTACAGTCTTGGTTTAAGAATATGGAGGTTGAGTACATACACTTTAATATCACAAGAAAATAAAATGCTCTCTTCTTTTTAGCTTGACCATTGTGCATGTTTGAGTGATGCTTTTGATAAACCAAGTATTATCTTGACCCACAGTGCCATGCAGCTGTAACATTACACACTAACACTAACATACAGTCAATAACATATTACACTTGGGATGCTTAAATCCAAATGGCCCAAGAGAAGAGTGTGACAGCCACAGTGTTTTGAAAAAAAGGGTGCCAGAATAGTAAATTAGAGAAACAGAAAATTAAGAAGGATATTCACCTTCCACCTCGAGGGTAAGAGTGGACAATTCTCTCATATCTTTGTCTCTCTGGATGTAGCGACCACTGTCTCTCTGAATTAAATTCTGCATGATATAGGAGAGATATGTCTTTGTATACTTCTTGTTCGCGCTGATTACAGGGTCTCCTGATTTCCACAAGGTCCTCACATCTGAGCTGTTTTTGGGGTTGAACTCGATGAAGTGAGTCCTTGGGAGCGTCCAAAGGTAGTAAGTGCTCCCATATTGCTGATAAATGACCTGTGATTGGCCTTGTGAGAGACAGTCCAACAGAAACATTATTGACTTACCACACACCCACCACCACCTTTGTTTGCATTTTTTTCCCACATTATCTTGACATGCATCTACATACTTTTGCATGATTTTATTTATTTGTGTCTGACGGAAACAAATATTAAAACATCAAATAATTTAGAAACCTTTGAGTAAGTAGACCTAACAAACCTGGACATATACAGTATATAACCATAATATTATAGGTAGTGACTATACGTTTACACTACTACAGATGCCAATCATATTCATATCTTTTACTTATATAAATCTAGCAAGAGGTACTTAAATATGTTAAGCTAAACTTAACGTTAAAGCATTGACTCCCTAAGATAAAAAGTGGATATTATAACTTGAGTGCATTTTTTTTAAATTATGCGACATGCTTAAAAAAACGAATATAAATATACATTTTGTAAGACACAGAACATAATGAACCTATTAGTATTGCAGGCCAAGTTAGATATATGTTATTAATGTTAGCACATGATTTGTTCACAGCACATTTAATAATACAATACAATAATGCAATTTAGTGTATAAAATAAAAGCAACTAGAGACTATAGCTGTCAAATAAATATACTTAAATAAATGGTACGATAATCTCCTTTGAAATGTAGTTAAGTAAGAGTGTAACGTTAAAACAGCATTTTAGCATTTAGCAGTCTTGCTGAAGCAGATGTTTACACTTACCCACACAAACGAAGGCACCCAGCAACAACCACACAAACATCATCTTCCGTGATTCAAAACACGAAACCCAGTCTGGTGTAAACCGTCGCCGACCAGTTTATTGTTTTCGAGACTTAACTAACCCAAAACATCTCAATGTAGCCACAACACTGAGGCAGGAGCAGTGCAGTGGAAATGTCCCGCACTGAATCCTTACTGGAAATGAATCCGTACTGGAAATGTGTAGACCAGACCAATTCCAGTAAAAGCGTTGCTGTGGGTGTTGGCATGTTGCGTTTAAGTACTATCGGAGATAAATGATGTCGGGCCGCCCGTGAGCTCCATTAACCACCAATAAAGCTTCATACTATGCTAAAGAGCTCAAGAGTCCGCACAATGTGAATTATATGGAGATAGTTAGATTATTTGAGGGGCCATTTAGCGCTGACATTTTCATCTAAAAAAAATTTCGAGGGCCGGCGTGACGTCATCAAGCTGCGCCCCATGTAGTCACATAAGGAGATAAATAAGAAAATGTAGTCCAGCTATTGTGTAGTGAGTGGCGAAACAAACGTAAATATAGATTTAAGGTACACGAGATACGTGAATACTCACTGTCAGTGTGATTAAGCCAAAGTGATGCTGGTGACAGACAGTTACAATCGATGCATAGCTATCTTAAGCTGAAGGTTACAGTCATGGCTACATCAAGGGCGTAGGGGTCATTTCAGCACTGGGGGGGGGGGGGGGGGGGCACATATTCAGTGGGAGGTCTGAGGTGCTCCCTCAAGAAAATATGAGCCTCAAAATATTAATTTCCCACATTCTGAAGCTTTTTAATGCGCCATTTTATGCAGGACATGACTTTATCTTAAGGACAACAGGAAACATCAAAAAGGTGACAATTAAAACTTCAGCCTAAAGAATATAGTGAAATAATGTAGAACAGCGTTAAGGCACTCACTTAATGTTATCCCTGGTGAGTGAAAGCACATGGAGGCATGATTTGCTCTGTCTGGTGTCAGTGACGAATTAATTCATTTATAAACTCCTCAATCTGTAAATCCATCGGTAAAAAAAACAAAAAAAACTTTTTTTCTTCCTCTACAATGTAAATTGCAGAATCTGTCTTGAGAGATTATAAACTCCTTGACTTCAATAGCTCATCTGTGCTTCAGCATTATTTGTGGTTTATTCAAAACTTTATATACATTCAAAGCATATGTGTTCTGTGATTCTGAGAATTGAATATTGTTAACTTTCATATAACTACAGGTGAACTTCAGTATCAAAGCCAATAATGTGGGTCAAAATGCCGTAACAGGCCATTATTTCACTCAGGGTCCCCAACAGCTATATTACAATTACAATTAAAAAGTTAAAAAGTGTCTTGCTGCAGGGGTGTGACACACCAATCTATAAGCAGATGCAGTGGAAGTATACTGTACGTGGATAACCAAAATTACACACAAAATAAATGCCTTTTCCAACAGAAAAACACCCAAACTATGACCAGCGCCACATCAAACCTTAAATCATATCACCACAAGATGAACTCCCACTGCACCAGCTGCTCCCATGACCAGAGGCCAAAACCAACTGCAGCACTAAAAGACAAAGCCATACATTATTTAGTTCAAATTACTAGAATACAAGTTAAATAATTTAGAATAAATAATGTAAAGTATTATGTAAAATAAACAGCAACCAGCACTTTGCCTGTGAATTGAACACAACACATACCAAAGACATATTTTTTATTATTCAATCATTTTTGCAATAAAAAGTACAACAAAATCAATATTAACACTTAAAAAACAATACCTCAGGGTGTGTTTGCACCCCCACAGTAACTTAACAATAAAATAATCATATTTCAAACACAAAGTTTGTTTGGCTCACCAGGCAGGCATGTGCCCAGAAGTGCTCTCAGATCAAGAATAAGGCTCACACACACCTGTGCTCCATGAGATGCTCTCACCTTAAGAGACCAAACTTTGCCTGGGTCCTAGTGTCCACCTTCTACAGTATTTTGAGGCAAAAGGTGTAAAATTACGAGAATAAACTTGTGATGTAATCATTTCTTTTTCCTTAAATACAGATTGTTTTTGCATTATGAAAATGCCTTCACGTTATTGCCTACATATGTTTCTATTGTCATACTGACAAATGTTGTGGTATTCATGGTATGCTGATGCTAAATGTTGTGATTCAGATTAGATTTAATACGCCATTTCATACAAATGCAGTTAGGCTCAGGGATCAGTGAGCCAAATTATTTTTATTATTAGATTTCAAAAAACGAGGAGAAAAAAACTTTTCAAAGTCAAAGCACAGTTACATATCTTTACATATAATGCAGACATATATCTGTAACTAATGGAACAATTACTCATAGATTTCTTGGTGTAACAGTTTCTTAAAGCCACAAGCAGAGCTTATCTACAAATATGCACCAAAAGATACAGTGTGTAACAGTTTCCACATGTAGGACACTTCCATTATTCAAACACGCATACATTTTATATTCTAGCATGGTTTAGTTTCTTTGACTAAAGTACATTAAAATGTCTAATCATTTTGCGAGTAAGTGAGGTGAGTAAGTAGGCCTAATAAAGCTGGCATATGCAGGATATAATGATAATATCTTCTGTGCTAACTATACGTTCACGCTACTAGACATGCCTTTCATAATTCATATACAGATCTTCTTCTCCAGTAAATGCAGCATTACCACAATGCAGAAACACTTCATCAAAGTAAACATCCATGCAGTCAAATTCTGCTTGAGTAAAAGTACATGTATGTACCTTTAGCTAAATGTTTTAGTCAAACTTAGTGTTAAATTAGGGACCCTGCAAGATCCCAAAAGTGGATATTATAAGTAAAAATCTAATAAGACACAAAAGACAATTTAAAAAAAAAGATTCCAGATGTAGAACTTACATTATTACAGAATAAAAGAAAATAGAAATATCATATATAATTTCTCACAATCTAATGATAAAAACTAAACAGAGACTTTCAGGTAAGAAGCTGGAGGCACATAGTATCAGTCTGAAACAACCATATAAAAATACTGTAAAAGTAAAGCTGGTAACAGTGGCCTAAATTGCAGAGTGGAGTGGTTTGATCTCCATGAGTGTTGGGGTCAGTTTGAGTCCTTAATTTCTAAAATCTGCTACAAAGACTAGCTTTTAGACCTCATTGTGACATCATCTTTCCTACCTATGGTAACCTTAGCAACAGGACAAAGGCTCAGTGTATATGATACATTCAATATTACCTGAATGTATAGCACATATTTATATTACACAGAAATCCTGATCATTACAGTTAACTCTACAGTAGCTAAAGAGCTCTGAGTGAGCTTTCTTCTACCTTACCTGAGAAAAAATACCTTCATCATACGCAAGACTCAACCTAAATTGATTTATGGCTCTGTATTACTCCTACTCTCTGCTGCTGTGAGATACACAGTGCAAAAAAATCAGTGAGGTAATCAGTGAGGTTGACATTGTCAAGTACTCAGGAATCATTTTAGAGTTTTTCTATGTGCATACTACACATTTCAATCAAAGACTGAAATGGCTGTCAGTAGAGGTAGAATACTCAATGCAGCTCTGCATTTCTCGAACTTCCTGTGCGCTCACAGAAAGTTGAGTTTATCCGAGGTGTAAACATCACTGAAAGTTGCATCTGAACTGAGGGGGGGAGCAGAGGGCAGTTTCAACTCAAACTTTGGCTCAGGGTCCGACGAGAGATAATCAAAGCCGAGTGAAAGAGCTGGATCGTCTGTCTGCGCTCCTAGAGGTGCAACCTGGAGAGAGAAGTGAAAAAGATAGATAAATAAATAAAAACTACATGTATGTGTTAATCAAACAGTGTTGATAAGGTCAATGTAAGAAAACAGTCTGCCTTTGAAGGGCCAAAAATCAGGCTGAGAATGGGGACTTTTGCTCTTTGTTAAGTTAATAACCAAAATTGAATGCATTCAGAGGGAACTCTGTATGTTTGTGTGTGTACCTCAGGCTGAGGGGAGCTCACATGGATTTGCAATGGGTTGTGTACCTGTAAGGTAAAACAAATGCATGCAAGTCAAAACAGGAGAACATACTGCAGGATCTCATAATGCTTTGAGAAGGTAAACAGGAAGTAGATTGTTAGCATGGATTCAATGTATTATGCTGTCTGTTACAACTTAAAGCTTGTTTTTTTCTCTCTTCTATTTGTATACATTTACATTAGTGTACATATTTGTATACACAATGTGAATTAGCTATAGCCAAGTCCTGTTTGCAATGCACCAATTAGATAGATAGAGTTATAAGGAGTGTCTTTTTACTAAGATTTTCCACTGGATTCATGAACATTTATTTACAGTGGACATACTGATGGAGATAATGATGTCCTTGAAAAGTAGATTTTGATACCAGTAACCAGTTCATCTTTAAGAAAACGATGTTCAATAGAAGAGGCCTTTCCCCTTAGTCCGGTGCTAGATTGACTCAGAGGGCTTTAGTTTCAGAGACGGTGAAGTTATGTTTTGTGATGTAAATGTGTTTTATATTATTTTCTCTTGGCTTTGCTCACAGGCAACCAGCAAGCTGCATTAACACGTGGAAACATAGTTGCCACTGCCCACCCTCCAGTCTCCACCATTGTCTCCAATGGTTAGCTAGCCTTGGCTACCCTGCAGTGTGCACCCATAGACTTTAATGATAGACACCAGGCCAAATGGTGGTAGTGCCTGTTCATTCCAATAGAATTGCTCACTTGGCCCACACATCAAAAAAAGTTCTATAGCTTTCGATTTTACCTCCACGGTATGCAGCCATCTGAATATGCACAGACATGTTTCTCCTGCTGGCCCCGTCCATGAGTTCCCGCTCAGGTCATAGACTTTACATTGTGATGATGTCTCAGGTTTTTAAGTTGCTTTTTCTAGAGACGTGACCTTTTACAATGGTAGTCTATAGGGAAAAATGGTATTTGGGTCACAGGGGATTTTTTTTTCCAACAATACCGCGAGTGGCCACAGGAAAAAAATTAAAATTAAAATTAACCTACAGACCAACATGTATAACCAGTTAAAATTATTCTCAGCTGTTAACTGATTGATAGTTAGTATATCTCCCTTGTTTGAAAACCTCTGTATAACACCTACCATTGGCTCAGTTAAGATAGATGTGGGTCCTCCGGAATTCAATGGCCGATGAGAGTAACCTGAACCAGGTGCAGCAGAGTAAATTGGGCCTCCAGATCGAGCTGAATCCTGCAATTGGAAGGAGGATATTGAAATAAAAATAGCAACATGTGTTATAAATAGTTGAATGTCTATTTAACAAAGCACTTACATGGTTATAGACAACAGGTGCAGGTGCATGTGCCTGTGCCTGTGCACGTGCACGTGCACGTGCAGTCTGAGGAGCAGACTTGTTCCTTTTAGAAGAGCTCTTTTTAGAGCAGCTCTTCACACAGAAACGGCAGATAATCCCCGCAAACAAAATCCCAAAAATAGAAGTACCATAACCAACGGCAGGAGCTGGAGATATAAAAACTGAAGAAGGGGGAAGGAGGATATGTTAATTAGAACCGTGATCAGTCACAGTTTGTTCATACATTTTTCCAAAAATAAATTGTTGATTCTCACCACGTTTTACCACCACCTGCGCAGTCTGGGCCAGGTGACCTTGCGGGTCTCTGAACTCGTAGGTCCCAGAGTCTTTGCTTTCCACAGGATCAATCTCTATGCCATCTTGCACAACCCAAATCCTCCCTGTAAAAGTCCAAGGCGTAGAGTCCATCTCATCTTCAACCAGAAAGCCTGCTTTCATCAATGTGTAGTGTTTCATTTCCCCCTTCGGTGTAAAAGTCACAGTCATCGGCACATCACCTAGAGGATTTTCGATGAGGAGCCGCTTGTCCACCTTTGTATCATACTGTCTATGTTTCTCTGTGTGTGATAAAGAGTATATTGTATAAGAACATGTCATCAGATATGCAGCAGTCTAAAAGCACAATGCAACTTTAATAATCTACAGAACATCACCTTCTACTGTGAGCTTTATCCTCGACAGCAAAGTGTTGTCTTTTCTTCTGAAGTTGTAGTGGCCCATGTCTCCCTGATTTACATTCATAATCTGCCAGACATTATACTTCACCTGTCCTCTGCCTCCCCTATTGGTGTAATGGTTGGTGCGATTCCACAGGACCTTTGACTGGTCCTCACCAACAAGGGGAGTAAACTCCAAAAATGCAGCCTCGCTAGGAATATCATAGGAGAACCTATCCCCGTAATACCTTGTTTCCTTTTCAGCACAATCTGAAAAAACACATACAGGAAAAAAAAACAGGGTAGACTAATTGTACACTTTATAGAAAAATCTATTCCCAAAAAAGGTTTTCTAATGGAATAGAGTCTTTAATATACAGTGTAATAAGTAATATTCTCACCCAAAATTTCCAGTTTGATGACATCGCGAAATGTGTCATCATCATCTGAGACGGAAAAAAATCCATCATCTCTTTCTGTCAGATCTTTGAATACAGCTGAGATAAATGAAACTTGAAAGCGTGGATCCTTTGCCTGATTTGGAGGACATCACAGATTCATTTACTCAGGACAGAGAATAGATTCTGTTCATTCAAAACTTGGTTTGCTCTGACTTTTATCATATTCCAGATCCTGCAATGCATGATATCATAGTGATATTGGTTATAGTTTAAATGACAGTGCCAAAAACTGCTCACCTCCCCATTATCCATCATTAGCCTCCTGGATCCCCCATTTGGAGTGAAGTACAATGGACCATGGAAAAGAGGTGGTGCATAAGAAAATGGTATTTCATAATTTTTGCCATAGCACACCGTTTTATGCTTGAGACCAGCAGATGAACCTTCAATGAGAGAAATAGTTAAAAAAAGATAGATGGGAGGGGATATTAAGATAAGTCAGATACTAAACATCTGAGGACATGTGGAAAACATTTGAACACATTTGATACCAGGAGAACAAACCCAAAAAAAACTTAATTACTATGTAGGTAGGTGAATGTAAGGTAAATGGGTAATTTATCTTACATAGAATACAAAGAATAATTATTTGAAAAATCATAATATAAAATTTGTTTGGTAAGTTTGTTATCAGACATGTTGATTATTTTATCCCACAGTTGCAACATGTTACCATTGTGCCCCATTGTGAGCATTTCACATGTCTCCCATGTCACCACGTACTGCAAGCTCTGGGGCCATTTAAATAATGGCTGCAGGTGTAAACCAACATGTTTGAGGGCACTATTGAATTAGTATCTGCTGCAAGGTCACATGAATCATTTCTGAAGCTTCACAAAATCAGAACAAAGGATAGATGAGTAGTAGACCTATGCTAGGTAGGTTTGCTTGGCACTAAAGACTATGTACATTTACATATTGATAGCAAAAAATAAATACAATGAAATAACTACTAATATAACAAAGTTGAGCTAAATAGCCTACTATTTGATCTGATCTTATAACAAACATGCACTCAGTAGCCCACCTATATAACTTTATACATTTACAGTTGCTTTAAACGCAGTTGACATAGGTCACATAATTGGAGCCCACATATAGACTGTGTGGATCCGAGACGTCGCTAATTAAGGGAAGAAAAAACCGTTAAGTGAAATGTATGTGTTGAACCTGCATGGTGGCATTTCCTCTGTGAGGATTCCTGTGTGATTTAAACTCACCATACAAGATGCACAAAACAGTGGCGTGCAACAATAGCATGTCCTGCAGAGAGAAGAGACGTCTTTTTACCAACAGTATCAGGTTAACGTTTCTCTAAACATAGAGAGCACAAAACCGAACAGATCTGAAAAGCCGACAGGCAATATGTTGTTCACTTACTGCAGTGTTCATTTTCATTTTATGTTACGGTCGAGTTGTGTTTCATCCATGGACAAAACACTGGACTGGGCGAGGCTTCTCTCACACTCAGTTTGCGTCATAACTGCGTCATGTGTGCGCAAAATGCGCATATCAGGCGGTGGCTCCCAACACAGACCACCGTGATTAAATGCATTAGATGTTTCTTGATTCTTTTTTCTTTCTTTTGGAATTTCACCTCTTCATGCCACTAAAATCCTGAGATTTAAACACTCTAAAAAGGCAAAATCACTCTTTGGTTGGACTGCTCATAATCATGCCAAAATAAAGGTAGGGACCAGCAGAGACATTCCTTCATTTACAGGGGTCACATGTCAAAAAGGTCAGGAGCATTTCCTCAAATTTGGCACAAACATCCGCTTGATGAACTGATTAGAGTTTGATGGTCATAGGTCACTACAACCTTGAGTTCATCTCATTCTTGAGAAAGCAATTTCTCAGAAATGTTTTGAGGGAATTTCTTAAAATTGGCACAGATGTCCACTTTACATCAGGGATAAACTGATTAGATTTTGGTTGTCAAAGGTCAAATTTCACTGTAACCTCACAAAACCCATTTCTGGCTATAACTCAAGAATCCATTTGCTAGATATGACAACATTTCACATAAATCTCTAATAGGATAAAATGATAAAGTGATGACATTTTAAATCCAAAAGGTCAAAGGTCAACTTCACTGTGTAATAATGTAATGTTTGGCAAAAACACCTTTCTGTTCATATTACAACATAACTCAGGAACAGAGGGGGAGACATTTGATCTGAGTTGGTGACAATAACCTTGGGTGTCGACCTTAAAACTGTATTGATCTTCTATTCTGTCAGATTGAGGATGTGTGTGAAACATCCACCTTCTAGAATTTATAGCACCTTTGCAGGAACATCCATACTGGAAGCACTGACTACTGTCATGGCTACATATGAGTCTGAACAGACATGGATGTTAACTGGAACTTGACCTGTTGGCGGAGGCAGACAACCATGAGGCGGTAACTCTAGTTTTACTACAATTTCATTTTTATTGTAATCTGTACAGAGCATTAAAAAAATAAAAAAATATCACATATAATTTCTTAGAATGAAATGATAAAAAACACACAGACACTTTGATATAAGAGGCTGAAGGCACATGAAACTCTGAAACAACCATATAAAAATACTATACAAGTAAAGCTGGTAACAGTGGCTTAAATTGCTGAGTGGTGTGATTTGATCTCCATGAGTGTTCAGGTCAGTTTGAGTCCTTAATTTTGGTGCTAAATTTCTAGAAACATCATCATCTCTCCTATCTATGATACCCTTGGCAGCAAGAAAAAGGCAGAGTTATGCATTCAATACAAAATCTGAATTTACAGCACACATTTATATTCCATATTAAACAGAAATCCTGATCATGACAGTTAACTCTACAAAAGCTACAGAGCTCCTGTGAACTTTGTTCTTCCTTAACTGATAAAAAAAATACCATAATAATTTGTAGGAATTGATCTAAAATTGATTTATGTCTCTGTATTACTCCTACCCTCTGCTGCTGTGAGCTATCAAGAGTTACTGGAGTACTGGCCTCAGACTTCTTTGATCACACCACATTGGTGTTTGTATTTATATTAAAAGAAAGAGGACATCCGACATTTTAACCTGCAATAGGTCTGGTCACGTGTCAATATAGTGTGAATGATATTTTCTTCCTCTACATAGTACGTATTTTGTGCACCTTTGCAGGTTTATAAGAACTTAATTTTCCAAGACGCACAATCAAGGGCTGAAATGGCTGTGTTCCTGCTAATCACGCGGTACAAAGCTAAATACAACACCGCATAGTTTGAATTTTCTGTGGGCTGCTTACAGAAAGTTGAGTTTATCTGAGGTGTAAACATCACTCAAAGTTGCATCTGAACTGAGGGGGAGAGCGGAGGGCAGTCCTTTCAGTTCAAACCTCGGCTCAGGGTCCGACGAGAGACAATCAGAGCCAAGTAATGGAGCTGGATCACCTCCCTGCCGTCCTAGAGGTGCAACCTGGAGAGAGATAAATAAATAAATAAATGAAAAGCAAATGTGTGTGTCTGTAAGTTCAATATCAGAAAAGAGTCTGCCTTTGAAGGGCCAAAAATCAGTGTGAGAACGAGGACTCTCTTGCTGTTTGTTAAGACAACAATCAACATTTAATGCATTTACAGGGAATTCTGTATGTTTGTGTGTGTACCTCAGGCTGAGGGGAGCTCACATGGATATTCACTGGGGTGTACACCTGTAAGGTAAAACAAATACATGCAAGTCAGAAAAAAGGAGAACATATTGCTTTGGGGACGCACACAGGAAGTATAATGTATGATGAGTTCTGGTGTTAGAAGGAGTGTGTGAGTCCCGAGCTGAATCAGGGACATTTATGGACATGATGGAGATAATGATGTCCAAAAGTGTGAGTCACATTGAATTAGGGATATCAGTTTAGGTTAATTTTGCTTTGATAAGCCCCCAAAACTTTTTAAGCACAAAAACCCCCCATCTTAATGGCGTTACATACACGAGGTCAGCTGGCTGTATTATGCAGCAACATAGTCCACCCAATATTCTCTGCGGTTAGTATCACATCCTCGTTTGAAATCCTTTGTATAACACGTACCGATGGCTCAGGTGACGTAGATGTAGGTTCTCTGGAAACAAGAGAATTCAATGGCTGATGAGAAGAATCAGGCGCAGCAGAGTAAATTTGGCCTCCAGACTGATTTGAATCCTGTAATTGGAGAAATGATATTGAAGTAAAAAATAGCAACACGTGTTAAAAACAGTTGAATGTCTATTTGAGGAAGCACTTACTTGGTAATACCCAGCAAGTGCGGCTGCAGCCTGATGAGTAGATTTGGCCTTTTTAGAAGAGCTTCTTTTCGACCAGCATTTCTTCACACAGCAACAGAAACCAATCACTGCAAATAAAACTCCGACAGCAATAACATAAACCATGGCAGGAACTAGTTCTGTAAGAGCAGAAGAAGGGGGAGGGTTTTTATTGTTAATTAGAATCATGATCAGTCACAGTTTGTTTATACATTTCTTCAAAAATAAAGTGCTGTTGCTCACCAATGTTTACCACCACATCCACAGTCTGGGCCAGGTGACCTTGCGGGTCTCTGAACTCGTAGGTGCCAGTGTCTTTGATTTTCACAGGATCAATCTCTATGCCATAATGCACCACCTCAATCCTCCCTTGAAAATTCTGGTCATCTTCTTCAACCAGATGGTCTGCATTTATCAATGTGTATCCTTTCATTTCCCCTTTAGGTGTAAAAGTCACAGTCCATGGGACATTGTCTGAAGGATTTTTGATGAAGAGCTGCCCGTCGTCCTTTGCATCATAGTGTCTA
The DNA here is from genome assembly GCA_035609425.1 of Epinephelus awoara. Classification (NCBI taxonomy): domain Eukaryota; kingdom Metazoa; phylum Chordata; class Actinopteri; order Perciformes; family Serranidae; genus Epinephelus; species Epinephelus awoara. Next base: position 21,582,838 of record CM069299.1, read on the forward strand.
TGTTCCTCTGTGTGTGATAAAGAGTATATTGTATAAGAACACGTCATCAGATTCACAGCAGTCTAAAAGCTCACATGCACCTTTTATCAACTACCGAAAATCACCTTGTACTGTGAGCTTTATCCTCAACAGCAAAGTGTTGTCTTTTCTTCTGAAGTTGTAGTGGCCCATGTCTCCCTGATTTACATTCATAATCTGCCACACATTACGCTTCACCTGTCCTCTGCCTCCCTTATTGATCTGAGGGTCAGTGCGATTCCACAGGACCTTTGGCTGGTCCTCACTGTCAAGGGGAGTGAACTCCAAAAATGCAGCCTCTCTAGGAATATCATAGGAGAACGTTTTCCCGTAAGTCCTCGTCTCCTCTTTAGCACAATCTGAAAAAACACATACAGGAAAAAAAAACAGGATGGACTTACTGCACACTTCATAGAAAAATGTATTCCCAAAAATGTTTTCTGATGGAACAGAGTCCTTAAATATACAGTATAATGTAATATTCTCACCCAAAATTTCAAGTTTGATGACATCGTATCGACTATCACCATCATATGAGATGGAGAATATTCCGGAATCTTTTTCTGTCAAATCTGTTAATACAGCTGACATAGTGGAAACTTTAAGGCGTGGATCCTTTGCCTGAAGGACATCACAAATACATTATTCAGGACAGAGAATAGATTCTGTTCATTCAAAACTGGGTTTGCTCTTTTGTCATATTTAAGATGTTGCAGTGTATGAATATCATAGTGATGTTCGTGATAGTTTAAATGACAGTGCCAAAAGCTGCTCACCTCCCCATTATCCATCATTAGCCTCCTGGATCCCCCCTTACTCGGAGTGAAGTACAACTGACCACGGAAAACAGGTGGTGTATAAGAAAATGGTATTGCAAAATCTTTGCCATAGCAATCCGTTTCATACTTGAGACCAGCAGATGAACCTTCAATCAGATACAAGTAAAAAAGAGACAGACGGGAGGAGATATCAAAAAATAAGTCAGATACTAAACATCTGAGGACACGTGGAAAACATACTGTAAGCATCTCAAGTACATTCAATACCACAGAGGAAAAAAAACCTGTGAATTACTATGTAGATGGGTGAATGTAAGGTAAGCAGGTAATTCATTTTTCAAAGTGGCATGCACCTGACTCAAGAATAATTGTTTGAAAAATCATAATATAAATTCTGTTATCAGACATGTTGATTAATTTATCCCACAGTTGCAACATGTCACCATTGTGCCGCACTTCACATGTCTCCCATCCCATGTCACCACATACTGCATGTTCTGGGGCCATTTAAATAATGGCTGCAGGTGTAAACCAACATGTCTGAGGGCACTATTGAATCAGTATCAATACAATTTCACAATACAATTTCTCTCATCGGCAGTACTAGAGAAAAGAATTCTCCGTCCTCCAGTCGCGATGTATTTAACGGCCTCACCGACCACCGCCTCCAACAACGCTGCGTCTGTTTTTGTCTATTTCGCAAGAGGTACATTATCAATATCTCCTCCACAGTCACCATGTTTGTTTTTGAGTTTGTTGTTGTCATAAACTTTTGACGCTGGGCTGCCTCCTGGTGGATATGTTGGTTAACATCCATGCCAACGTAGGGCGCATGGAAGTATGTGGGCAGTGACGGTAACATCGTTTGAAACGGACGTATACATTTTCGTACGTAAAGGGAGCATAAATGGCCAACTTACATGTATACAATCACATATATTGACAGAAAATACTGAGCACATATTTTACGCAGTTGCTTTTAACCCAAGTGGCACAGTTGGCATCCAACTGGCATATTTGCTGCACAGAGCGCACAGATAAGACTATGTGGAGCCGAGACTTCGCTCATGAAATAAAGTGAAACTGTAAAGTTACATAGTATCAAACAGCTTAAACCTGCATCGTAGCATTTCTTCCGTGATTATAAATAATGTATACTCACAAAGCAAGAGGCAGGAAACGGTCACATATAACAGTATCATGTCCTTCAGAGAGAAGAGACGTTTGTTTATGTCGGCGGAACCAGGTTAACTGGGCGAGGCTTCTACACTCTCTGCGTCATGCCTGCTCCATGTGTGTGCAAGATACGCACATAAGGCGGGGGTTTCCGCTTTTTGAGATGATATTCCTACTTTTTTTTATATATATATCTTGTGAAATATGGAACTTGTCACCTCTTCAGACCACTATAAAATATTGAAATCAAACACTACAAAAAGGCAGCACCCTCTTTGGTTGGGTTAATGCCAAAAATAATGGCATCACCTGTGATATGGAACCAGCACAGACACTGATGCATTTGAAGGGGTCACATGTCAAAGAGGTCAGGTACATCTGGTGCATTTAACCACTGTAAATGCAGTCAGCCTGGTGGTATTAAAATGAAAGTAGGGCTGCAACTTTATGACAGTTTCACGGTATGATAACCATCTCAGAAAATACTATTATGTTTCTGACAATATACAGCTGATTGTTCTGATCTGTAACAAGGACATTTGAGGAAGTTGGTTAAACAAACTCTTTATTATAATTCAAACTGGAAACATTTGTGATGGAAGTATGTAGGCTAATTTTGTCAAATAGGGGAGATTGGGGTACAACCTAATACATTTTTAAATTATTCTAGCGACATGCACATCTCTGCTATAAATAAACAGTTATTGTTTTTTTCAAGACCTTACCTTTCCTCTACAATGGCACCAAGAAGTGGTGAAAGTGAAAGGCAGAGGGTTCGCTGCAACACCAACACAACACACACAATTAAGTCAATACAATCCTATCTATATACCACAGGTCTCCATCTACAGCAGGGGAAGGATAGGTATTTGTACAGGTCTCCATGCATCTGTTAGGGTGTTTTCACATATAGTACTTTCAAAACAAACTGAACTTAGTCTTTTTATAGTGCACCAAAAAGTGGACCAAGTGAAAAGAGACTCAGTTCTTTTGTGTTCACGTTGTCAGTTCACTACATTCCACATCTGGAGAGGTGCAGATTGTGGACCAAACTACTCCTCACCCTGCGTCCTTGCAATTGTTTCAGGGCGACGTGGTTTCGTCTGGTTTTTCAAGCGTCCCAGTGCAATAGCATGTGATCTAGAAGGCTAAATACATTGGCAAACAGCAAAGCCAACCTGGAGCACTCTGTGTTCAGTGCACAGGTTGAAGCAAACCATACTCAGGCCATCTCATGAGGTGGTCTGAGTATGGTTTGCTTCAGGGGGTCTGAGTTCTTTTGGAGTGTCAAAATATGCCCAAAAAAGTGTGAAGTCACTGCTCTCAGTCTATTTAGAGGGCTGAAAAGGACAAAGTTAGTCTATCATCGATATTCAATGGTTTGACTGATAGATGTACACTGAATGGGTAACCTAGATCCACATGTCAAAAATGAGTTTTGAATAAATTAATATTGACAAGACTGTGAAAATCAGCAATAGGAGGATTAGTTGTAACACCAGGGTGTAACCCGCCTCTCGCTGACATTGGGCCTTTATCAGCTGACACCGGGCAGCTGATAAAGGCCCCAGCCCCCCCACGATGTCCAATAGGATAAGTGGTTATGGAAAGTGAATGAATGAATGAAAACGTTATCTCTCACACTCACTGAACTCCACTGAAACACATCCAATCTCTGTGGAAATTTGCAGGTCACTGTGGTCAACTGGCCAGAAGCACAAAAGGATCGACCATATGTAATCACATAAAAAGTCCATGGTAACATTTATCCCGCTCGTGAGGTTGTGCCCATACTCCCCTACCGTAGATAAGCCAATGTAGTAACATGGTATGAGATACCTCAATTTAAATCTAAATCAATTTACAGCTATAATCCTATCATGCATAACTTAACACGTACATGGTAACAAATTAAGTTCTACTTCAGTCTTAACATAATATTTCTCTCCCTTCACACACACACACACACACACACACACACACACACACACACACACACACAAAGCAAAGACTGTAATGGTAAAGATTACAATTAAAATGGGAACTGAGGAAACACTATCACCAGAAGCAGGATAAAAGCTCTAAATAGAAAACTGTTTAAAATTAGTTAATAAATAAGTAAATTAATACATTAAAATAAGTCAATAAAATAATAATAAATACAAAATTTAAAAGGTCAACACTCTCTGCAGCCCTCAAGTCTTCAGGCAGGCTGTGTCACAGAAGTGGACCATAGTTAGTCACGTTCATCCCATCCTTTTAAAATGAAACCTTCTGAACACGGAGTGGCTCAGAATCCATGGTGTCAAAAGTCAAAATACACAGCATATATCCAAACGCATCACACACCTGTGATACATTTTATTTCTAAGAGGCAACTGTTTTTCATAGCTTTACATTATGCACCAAGGTTGCATCTTTATGGTCCAGTAATCTTCAACATCTCAGACATAATTAATATTTCACTAGAACCAGATCCTTTATGAACAACAATTCCTCTCCTATTGCATCTCAACAGCCATAAAACTACTGCTTATGTCATGGAAAAGAACAATGATGTTTCCAGTGTTTCATTTCAGTTATGAGCCAATAAGTGAGGCAACGGTACAGGACAGGGGAAAAGAGGAATACAAGTGCAACAAAGGGGGAAGATCAAAGCAGAAAGTCACTGTTTCAAGTTCTGCTTCCATACATCTACTACTTAGATTTATTTTATGTCCTCTGCTTCCAAAAAAACGTTTGTGTTTTTGACTATTTTTTACATCTAATTACAGAATGCAATCCTGTCCTCTCCATCATCTGTTTTATTTCTGTGAATTTATAATTTAAAACTCATTTATGTAAATTGAAATGAGCGGTGACATGACAATATCGTGTAACTGTCAATGTTCATATCACAGCGGACAGTTTCATGGTATACAGCTGCAACACTGAACTGGGAGGTTGGCATTGGCAGAGCGAAGTGTGCGAGTGGGAGTGTGATGATGGAGGAGCTCAGACATGTAGAGTGGGGCTGAGGGCTTTGTGTGTTACAAGGAGGATTCTGAAGTGGATTCCCTGGGGGATTGAAATGTCTAATAGAATACAATGATTAAGTGATGACATTTCATATCCAAAAGGTCAAAGGTCAACTTCACTGTGACATCATAATGTTCTGCAAAAACACTTTGCACTATTTTAATGCCTTAATACAGGGACCGAAGGGGAGGCATGTGGTCTGAGTTGGTGACAATAATCTTGGGTGCCCACCTTGAAACTGTAGTAATTTCACTGATCTTCTGTGCTGCCAGGTTGAAGATGTGTGTGAAACATCCACCTTTTAAAATTTATAGCTCCCCCATACTGGAAGCACTGACTACTGTCGTGGCTACATATGAGTCTGAACAGACATGGGTGTTAACTGGAACCTGACTTGTTGGCGGAGGCAGACAAACATGAGGCGGTAATTCTAGTTTTACTTTGATTACATTTTTATTTGATTTTCATAATTACGAAGCATAAAGAAAATAAAAACATTATATGTAATTCAACATGATGTAATTATAAAAACAACACAAACACTTTGATATAAGAGGCTGAAGGCACATGAAACTCTGAAACAACCATATAAAAATACTATACAAGTAAAGCTGGTAACAGTGGCTTAAATTGCTGAGTGGTGATTTGATCTCCATGAGTGTTCAGGTCAATTTGAGTCCTTAATTTCTAAAATCTGCTGCAAAAACTGACTTTTCAACCTCACTGTAACATCATCTCTCCTACCTATGATACCCATGGCAGCAGGAGAAAGGCAAAGTTATGCATTCAGTGCAAAACCTGAATTTATAGCACACATATTTATTTATTTCATCTCAGAAATCCTGATCATGACCGTTAATTCCACTGAGTTCTTCCTTACCTGAGAAAAAATACGTAGTCATACGTAGAAATTGACCTAAAATTGATTTACGTCTGTGTATTACTCCTACCCTCTGCTGCTGTGGGTTATCAAGAGTTACTGGAGTACTGGCCTCAAACGTCTTTGATCACACCACATTGGTGTTTGTATTTATATTAAAAGAAAGAGGACATCCCACATTTTAACCTGCGATAGGTCTGGTCATATGTCAGTGTATGAATAATGTTTATCCTGTGCACCTATCACCATGACACTGCTTGTTTGCTTAATTTTCCATGTGTGTATATTACATATTACAGTCACAGCCTGAAATGCCTGTGTTCCCACTAGTCCTGGGGTAGAATGCCACTCTGCATGGCTTTAAATTCCTGTGCACTTACAGAAAGTTGAGTTTATCTGAGGTGTAAACATCACAGAAAGTTGAGTCTGAACTGAGGGGGGGAGCAGAGGGCAGTTTGAGCTCAAACTTTGGCTCTGGGTCCGAGGAGAGACAATCGTAGCCGAGTGAAGGAGCAGGATCAGCTTCCTGCCCTCCTAGAGGTGCAACCTGGAGAGAGAAGTTAAAAAGATAAATGGATACATGAAAAGCAGTGCGGTTAGTATCTCATCCTCTTTTAAAAACCTTTGTATAATACGTACCAATGGCTGAGGTGAGGTAGATGTAGGTTCTCTAGAAACTAGAGAATTCAATGGCTGATGAGAGGAATCTGGTCCAGGTGCAAAAGGTGAAAATGGGGCTCCAGGTTGATTCGAATCCTGCAATTGGAAAAAGGATATTGAAGTAAAAATAGCAACACGTGTTAAAAGCAGTTGAATGTCTATTTGAGAAAGTACTCACATGGTAATACACAGCAGGTGTGGCTGCGGCCTGAGAAGCAGATTGGGCCCTTTTAGAAGAGCTCTTTTTACAACAGCATTTCTTCACGCAGCAACAGCAGACAATCACCGCAAATAAAACCCCGACAGCAATACCAACATAAGTAAGGATAGTAGCTGGGTCTGCAAAGGCAGAAGAAGGGAAAAGGTTTATGTTAACTAGAATCATGATCAGTCACAGTTGCTTCATACATTTTGCCAAAAATAAAGTGCTGTTGCTCACCATAGTTTACCATCACATCCACAGACTTGGTCAGGCGACCTTGCGGGTCTCTGAACTCGTAGGTGCCAGAGTCTTTGATCTCCACAGGATTAATCTCTATACCGCCACGCATCACCCGAATTCTCCCTCTAAAAGTGGAGTCCCAGTCATCATCTACAACCACACGGCCTGCTTTCACCAATGTTTTCTGAAATCCACCTTCAGATGTAAAAGTGAAAGTCCATGGAACATCGTATGGAGAACTTTCGATGAATAGGTAACCGTTCACCTTTGCTTGATAGCTTTTGTATTTCGCTGTGTGATTAAGAGTATATTGTGTAAGAACAAGTCATCAATTTCGCAGCAGTCTAAAAACTCCAATGCAACTTTAATCAACTACCGAACATCACCTTCTACTGTGAGCTGTATCCTCTTCAGCAAAGTGTTGTCTTTCCCTCTGAAGTTGTAGAAACCCACGTCTGCAAAATTGAGATTCAACATCTCCCACACCTCCCACACATTATGCTTCACCTGTCCTCTGCCTCCCTTATTGGTCTGAGGGTCGGTGCGATTCCACAGGACCTTTCGCTGGTCCTCACCAACAAGGGGAGTGAATTCCAGGAATTCAGTCTCTCTAGGAATATGGTAGGAGAACCTATCCCCGTAAGTCCTCGTCTCCTCTTTAGCACAATCTGAAAAAAACACATACAGGAAAAAAAAAACAGGATGGACTTACTGCACACTTCATAGAAAAATCTATTCCCAAAAATGTTTTCTGATGGAACAGAGTCTTTGATACACAGCATAAGGTAACATTCTCACCCGAAATTTTCAGTTTGATGACATCTTGAAATTTAACACCATCATATGAGATGGAGAATATTCCGGCATCTTTTTCTGTCAAATCTGTTAATTCAGCTGACATAGTGGAAACTTTGAGGCGTGGGTCCTTTGCCTGAATCAGAGGACATCACAAATACATTATTCAGGACAGAGAATAGATTCTGTTCATTCAAAACTTGGTTTGCTCTGACTTTATCATATTCCAGATCTTGCAATGCATGATATCATAGTGATATTGGTTATAGTTTAAATGACAGTGCCAAAAGCTGCTCACCTCCCCATTATCCATCATTAGCCTCCTGGATCCCCCATTTGGAGTGAAGTACAACTGAGCACGGAAAACAGGTGGCGCATAACGAAATGGTATTGCAAAATTTTTGCCATAGCACACTGTGTCATACTGGAGACCAGCAGATGAACCTTCAATGAGAGAGATACAAGTTAAAAAGAGATAGACAGGTGGGAATATTAAAATAAGTCGATACTAAACATGTGGAAAACATACTGTAAGCATCTCAAGTACAACTGATACCAGGACAACAAAAAGATTTGTGAATTACTTTGTAGATGGGTGAATGTAAGATGAGTAGGTAACTTATCTTTCAAAGTGTCATGCACCTGACTCAAGAATAACTAGTATTTAAAAAATCCCAATGCAATCTATTTGTGGTTAGTTTGGCATCAGGCACGACTAATCAATTTCAGTTGCAACATGTCACCATTGTGCCGCACTTCACATGTCTCCCATCCCATGTCACCACATACTGCATGTTTTAGGGCCATTTAAATAATGGCTGCAGGTGTAAACCAACATTTTTGAGGGCACTATTGAATAAATATCTGCTGTAAGGTCACATGAATCATTTCTGAAGCTTCACAAAATCAGAACAAATGAAGCCACATTTTTAAAAAAAAATACGAAAAAAGATACAACCTCAATATCCCAATATTTCAATTATACTATGTGAAATTACCAAAAATCTCTTCACATTTAAATCACTTCACAACATCCACAATAAAATTATCAATTATATAAGTGAATTGATAAAAGGTCAAATGTATCAAGAAGTATGTACATTCACATATTGATAGCAAAAACAAAAATATTGAAAATTACTACAAACACAACTATACAACAAAGTACATTCATATATGGGAACACACTTTACACACTGCAGTTGCTTCAAACGCAAGTGGCACAGTTGGCATAGGTCACATTGTTGGCATAATTGTAGCTGCACAGCGCGCACAGACAAGACTATGTGGAGCCGAGACTTCGCTTGCGAAATAAATAAAAGCCGTAAAGTTAAATGTCAAATGGGTTAAACCTGCATCGTAACATATCTTCCGTGAGGGTAAAGGAGGTATAGGCTACTCACCAAACAAGACGCAGGAAACGGTCACATACAACAGTATCATGTCCTGCAGAGAGACGTTGTTCACTTTAAATTCGATCAGAAAGTTTCTTAAAGAGCAGAAACGTGATCATGGAGCACAAGATTTGAAAAGCTGATGGACAATGTGTTGTCTACTTACTGCGAAGCAACGTTGGGGTTAAGGTTAAGGCTGTTTTGCCTTTGTGCAGAAAACTGGTCTGGGCGAGGCTTACTTTACTGTTTGCGTCATTACTGCGCCTTGTGTGCGCAAACTGCGCATGTCGAGCAAATTTCGCACAGACTTCCACTTTAATTGATGGATAAACTGATTTTGGTCGTCAAAGGTCACTGTAACCTCACAAAACACATTTTTTCGGCCATAACTCAAAGGAATTTGTACACAAATTATGACAAAATTTCACTCAAATGTATAGTAAAACAGAATAAAATGATCAAGTGATTTTAAATCCAAAGATAAAAGGTCACCTTCACTCTTACAGTGTTCTGCAATGACACTTTCCTGGTTGTTATGTAACGCCGCACCTCAGGAAAAGGGAAGTCATTTGGTTAGATTGTGAATTGATGACATACTCTTGGGCGGCCACCTTGAAACTGTGGTGATTGTATTTATCTTATGTGCTACTGGGGGAAGATGTGTGTGAAACACCCACCTTTTAAAATGTACAGCAACATCCATATTGGAAGCATTGTCTACTGTCATGGCTACATATGAGTCTGAACAGACATGGATATTAACTGGAACTTGATATGTTGGCGGAGGCAGACAACCATGAGGCGGTAATTCTTGTTTTACTACGATTACATTTTTATTTGATTTTCATATTTGCAAAGCATAAAACAAAATAAAATATCACACATAATTTCTCAGAATGTAATGATAAAAACTGCACAGACACTTAAGAGACTGAAGGCACATGAGACACAACCACATAAAAATACTAAATAAGTTAGTAACAGTGGCTTAAATTGCGTGGAGTGGAGTGGTTTGACTCACTTACAGACCTCACTGTAACATCATCTATCCTACTTAGGATACCCGTGTCAACAGTAGAAAGGCAAAGGTATGCATTCAAATACAAAACCTGAATCCATGGCACACACATTTACATTTCATATTAAACAGAAATCCTGATCATGACCGTTAAGCCAACAAAAGCTCTGGCGCTCCAGTGAGTGAGCTTTGTTCTTCCTTACCTGAGAAAAAAAATACCTATATTATTTGTAGGAATCAACCTAAATTAATCTTTGTCTCTGTATTACTCCTACCCTCTGCTGCTGTGAGTTATCAAGAGTTACTGAGCCTCGGACTTCTTTGACCATACCACATTAGTGTTTGTATTTATATTAAAAGAAAGCGGACATCCCACATGAAACTGAAAGATTCATGGTAAAAAAAAAAAAAAAGAGGTAATCAGTGAGGCTGACAGTGTCAAGTACTCGGGAATCATCTTAGACTCACATCTAAGATTTGATAAACAAGTGTGTAATACCTGCAAAAAAGTTACAAGCCTCACAATCAACTATAAAATCCACCATATCACTGTATAAACAGACAATAAAAATCATGGATAAAAAAAAATGAGGTACCAACATTGTCACATCCTGAAAAAAAAACACTGTTCAGCTTTGAAAGCTTCATGAGCTTTTTAAATGCCAAAGTCAAAGACAACGTCAACACACAAGGCCTCAACAAATGTTAACTGTTGCACTGCATTATGCAGAGCCTCATGTGGACCATCAGTCTTTTCTGTTAAAGGAGCAAAACTCTCTCTACCACTGAACTGAAATGCAGCACAGTTTTAATGTCTTTAATAGAGGTATTAAATCATGGCTAAGAGAGAAACAACCCCGTAGACACACCTGTATTTTGTGTGGATGTAGTTCTCTCTGCGTGCAGATGTATTTCGTGTGGGCATATTTGTGGATGTATTTATGTATATAGACTTGCTGATGTATTTTTGTGCATGAGCTTGTGAGTGTATTTTCTTCTCTTTTAAAAAGCATCCTGGGGACAGGTGTTGCAAATTTTGCTACAAACACTAAACACAGCTCATCTGGTCCTTATGCATAAATGTACAATTCAAATACTGCTGTGATGTCCATATCAACTAAACTAAACTAAACTGTGATAAGTCTGGTCACATGCATGTCAGTATAGTGTGAATGGTTTATTGTGTCTTGTCTACAGGATCCTTTTCCTGAGCACCTATCAACACGACTTCACAGGTTGCAGGAACAAATTTCACACAATACAATCATGGACTCAAATGGCTGTGTTCCCACTAGTCACGAGGTAAAATGCTGAATCCACAACTGCAATTTTCTGTGTGCTGCTTACAGAAAGTTGAATTTTTCTGAGGTGTAAACATCACTGGAGTCTAAACTGAGGGGGGGAGCAGAGGGCAGTCCTTTCAGTTCAAACTGTGGCTCAGGGTCCGACGAAAGACAATCAGCGCCGAGTAAAGGAGCTGGATCGGCTTCCTGCCCTCCTAGAGGTGCAACCTGGAGAGAGAGGTGAAAGAAAAGTCAAATGTGCGTATTAATCAAACAGTTTTGGTAAGTTTAAAGTAAGAGTCTGCCTTTGAAGGGCCAAAAATCAGTCTGAGAATGAGGACTCTCTTGCTGTTTGTTAAGACAACAATCAACATTTAATGCATTTACAGGGAATGTTTGTGTGTGTACCTCAGGCTGAGGGGAGCTCACATGGATATCCACTGGGGCGTACACCTGCTTTGGAAAAAGTAAACAGGTTGTATCATGTTAGCATGGATGCAATGCGTGGGCTACAACTTGAGCCCTGTGTTTTTTAGCTCACGTGTGTACACTGGGTGGTGCAGTATTAATATTTGGAGGATTAGTGTATAAAGGTAGGAACAACATTTCTGCCATCAGGTGTTTCACCCCTGCAGGGCAAAAGGTTTTTGACGCTGTGGCGTGGATGGTGCAATGTGCTGAAAGTTGTATGTTCACTGTGGATAAAAGATAAAGAAATGAACATTCATTCAATGTTTGTTTGGTGGTATGAATACATAAAGTGACTGTTCTGCAACTGGAACCTGCAGTTTATTGTTCGAACTCAACACAACCAAGGAAGCTGTGGCATCAACTGTGGAAAGCGCATCAGCCAGTTTAGGCCGAGTGAAACATCCATGAAGCGAAAAAGTAATAGGCTTAGTTCCTTCACCTATATTTGCACATTTTGGCAAATTGGCACCATCACAAATATGCAGAATTAGCTATTACCAGTTTCTGTTTGAAATGTACCCATGTACAACCAGCTACCACTGGATTACTTTCATATAAGAAAACTTAAAAATGTGACAATTTTTAAGCAAGGTCTGGAGTTAAAAGGAGTTTGTCTTTATGAGGACTTTCTCGTGGATTCATTATAGACGTAACAATGGAGATAATAGCTGTGTCTCAATTCAGGGGCTGCAGCCTTCGAAGGCTAGATTTGGAGACCGACTGCGTCACATCGGTGTGAACAAGGCTGTCGCATCTCGAGGGCTCTTTCAAATGCGGCCAAGAAATGTGTCCTTCTTTCTCAGAATTTGGAGGATGCAACGGATGAATCATTTGTGGCCCAGCCTATCCCAAGAAGCATTGCGCGCTGGTGATGATTATATATTAAGTTAACTAACTGTTGCTAACATTACTATTACCTAGAAGCACACAGCTTTAACAATCTTAATTCAATAAGTTTGCCTGTAAACGGTCCTCCATCGGCCTGAAATATATCAAACGACAGTGTCTCCGGCGGTGAATCGTCTCCTCAAGTATTAAATAAAATATACATATAAGTAATAACAATCTCTGGGTCCATTATTAAGGGCTTACTAACTTACTAGCTTACTCCTTCTTTTTTCAAGGGCAGCTGCGGTCTGGGCGAGAACAACTGCTGATGCAACCAGGAAATCCTTTTATTCTATTTTTAAAATTAAAGGCCCCACTGCCCAGTCTTCACTGGTTAGCTAATGTTTGCCTTAGCCACCCTGCACTGCGCACCACCCTCATCAGGTGGGAGCTAGCTAGCCGCTTGTGTAGAAATGACCGCTTTGGAAACATGGTGGCCACTCTACACCCTCCCCCAGGTCACCACGTCGAATGAGCAACTTTATTTTGAGCCTCCAACAGCCCTATGTTCCCAAATTTCTAAGATTTTTCTCAAAATTAAACCCTATGTTCCCACATTTCTTGGACATTTTCAAAATTAGGTCTTGTGTTCCTCCATTTCCCTTCAATTTAAGCCCTATCCTCCCACAAGGGTTAGGTAAGGGTAGGGGGGATAATAGGTTGGGTGTAACTGGCTACCAAATTGGGAGAAAGGGGGATAAAATCTGATACAAATTTATGAAAAAGGAAATGTGGGAACATAGAGCTGTGGGAACATAGGCACGCTCCCAGCTCTGTTAGTGCTTACATAGTTAAAATGAAGCCACTTACTCAAATGGAAGGCAGGCACATTTCGACAGCAACGATGTTGAGTCGGGATAACATTATGAGCAGTAATATCCATATGAGTAGTGCTGCTAGCTAGCACTCACCAGACCTGCTTGATGCCCAGTGTGCAATACACTAAACGGTAGCATCCTAACGACCAACAAGCGTAACCTGTCAAAAATGATCTCAGTGGTTAACTGATGGATGATGAGTATCTCTCCTTTGTTTGAAAACTTTTGTGTAACACCTACCGGTGGCTCAGGTGAGGTAGATGTAGGTTGTCTAGAGATGAGAGAATTCAATGGCTGATTAAAGTAATCTGAACCAGGTGGAAGTGTGTAAGTCGGGGCTCCAGGTTGATTCAAATCCTGCAATTGGAAGGAGGATATTGAAGTAAAAATAGCAACATGTTATAAATACTTGAATGCTGATTTGAAGCAGTACTGACATGGTAATACACAGTAAGTCCACGTGCAGGTGCAGGTGCAGGTGCAGGTACAGGTACAGGTGCAGGTGCAGATGCAGGTGTGGCTACAGTCTGAGGAGCAGACTCGTCCTTTATAGAGGAGCTCTGTTTACAGCAGAACTTTGTCACACAGCAACAGGTGACAACCATCGCAAATATAATCCCGAAAGCAATACCAACATAAATAAAGGTAGGAGGTTCTTCTGTAAGAGCAGAAGGGGGTGGAGTGGGGTGGGGGGAATATGTTAATTAGAATCACGATCAGTCACAGTTGCTTCATACATTTCTCCAAAAATAAAGTGCTGTCGCCCACCATTGTATACCACCACATCCACCAACTGGGCCAGGTGACCTTCCGGGTCTCTGAATTCATAGACACCAGAGTCTGTGCTTTCCACAGGATCAATCTCTATACCGTCATGCACCACTTGAATCCTCCCGGTAAAATTGATGTCCCAGTAATCTTCTTCAACCAGACGGCCTGCTTGCATCAAGGTTTTTGAATGAAATGTACCTTCACGTTTAAAAGTCACAGTCCACATGGTGTCAACTGAAGGATTTTTGATGAGGAGCTGCTCATTCAAATATGTAACATATCTTCTAAAGTGCTCTGTGTGTGATAAAGAGTATATTGTATAAGAACATGTCATTAGATATGCAGCAGTCTTAAAGCTCACATGCAACTTTAATTAACTACCGAACGTCACCTTGAACTATGAGCTTTATCCTCGACAGTACAGTCTTGTCTTTTTGTCTGAAGTTGTAGGAGCCCATGTGTCGCTGACTGACGCTCCTAATCTCCCAGACATTACCCTTCACACGCCCTCTGTCTCCCATACTGTTGTCACTGTCAGAGCGATTCCACAGGACCTTTGGCTGGCCCGTAGATGTAAGGAAATTAAGCTCCAAGGATTCAGCCTCTCTAGGGATGTCAAAGGAGAACATATCCCCGTAATACTTTGTTTCTGTTTCAGCACATTCTGAAAAACAGAGAAAAACAGAGAAAAAAAAAAAGGTTGACTTTCTGTATGCTTTATAGGAAAATATATTTTCAAATAAGTTCTGTGATGGAATAGAGTATTTAAATATACAGTATAATGTAATATTCTCACCCAAAATTATCAGTTTGATGACATCTTGAAGTGTATAACTACCATCTGAGATGGAAAAATATCCATTATCACTTTCTGTCACATCTGTAAATTCAACTGAGGTACCGGAAACTTTGAAGCGTGGATCCTTTGCCTGAATCAGAAGACATCACACATACATTTACTCAGGACAGAGAATAGATTCTGTTCATTTAAAACCTGCTCTGACTTTGTCAAATTACAGATCCTGCAATGCATGGATGCCACAGTGTTTAAATGCAAAAAGCTGCTCACCTCCCCATTATCCATCACTAGTTTCTGAGGTCTCCCATTTGGACTATGGTACAACTGACCATAGAAAATAGGTGGTGTATAAGAAGATGGTATTCGAAAATTTCTTCCATAGCACACCTCTTCCGTCTTATAACCAGCGGACAAATCTTCAGTGAGAAAGATACAAGTTAAGAAGAGACAGATGTGAGGGAACATTAAGAAGTTTAATGCTGGAAAGCTGGTCTTTTCATAAAACTGGATTGTCTATACAGCAGAAGGATACACTTTTAAAATTGGTGCTATATGACCAGAGAAAACAGGAAAAGGGCTGTGGCATTCGCTCTTGCTTTAGAGGTAAAAAACCTAAAACTACCAGCAATGCGCTGCGCCACATCGGACCAATATACGCTCCAGCTGGCAGGTGACTTAACGCATACTTGGCTATTTTTCTCAGTCCCCCAGGAAGTGTGCTGGGCTTTCAAGCAAATTTTCCAATTACTGAGTCGATCATGTGATGCCACTGGGCCCGACAAAACTTTTTCCCATAAACTCACCTTGTAAAAGAGATGTCTGTAAATGAGCAGATACATTTTCTGAGTGTCACAACCTCTGCTAAATTGAGTTGTTTTACTATCAGAATTCAGTCCGATAACATTTGGAAAGTCTAGAAGAGTTGCACGATTAATCAGCGCAAAACTAGAAGTAGCCAGGTTGGTCAGCAGATGTCTCTAGTGTGCTTATTCTAGGGCCAAATGATGCGGACATAGTACTGATCATCTGTGTAATTTTATACGCGGCAGATGAACTTTTTTTGGCCTCATGCACAACTGAGCAGCTTTAATAGGAATGAACTCTGCCTAAACCACTGTATCCCATTCACTTTAAACATCCATGAGGGATAAGCAGGGAGATCTGGGCACTGGTGTGATGGAGGAAAGTCCATTTACAGATACAACCCACATTATAATGAAACAAAATTGGTTGAAAATTGGCAAAGTAACTCTCTAAAGCTGTGTTTGGTGATATTCATTAAGGTTAATTTTATTGCTATATTTGCTGATATTGTTACTAAATCCTGGCAGAAGTGCATTAGACAAATCATGCAAATCAGAAAATCACGCTCTTCTGCCTCCTAATGTTCCTAATGGCATTTACAAAAACTCACTGTGGCTGAACAAAAACAACCGATCAAAACCAAGGATTCTCTGGAATGCAGTTGTCAATCACTGCTCGTGAACTGCGGTCAAACAGTTTAACTAGTCATCCATCCATCTGCAGCCGCTCATCAGCAGCCAGGTCACGAGGGAAGCAGGCTGACCAAAGCATTCCAAACGTCCCTCTCCCCAGCAACGATTTCCAGCTCCTCCTGGGGGACCCAGAGGCGTTCCCAGGCCAGACGAGATATGTAATCCCTTAAGCATGTTCTGGGTCTGCCCCGGGGCCTCCCACCAGTTGGACATGTCCGCAACACCTCCAAAAGAACAAGCCCAGGAGCCATCCTGATCAGATGCCCGTACTACCTCAACTGACCCCTTTCCACACAAAGGAGCACAGCTCAGTTTAACTAGTCAGCGCTGGTTAAATATGAATTAAGACTGTGTTACTGCATTGTCTTTTTCGTGCCTCAGATGTTTTCACAACTATATGTTAGTGTACTGTTTAGCTGTAAAATGAGAAAGTTTGTGACCCGGCCACTATGTCTTCTACCGAGGCACCACACAGAGTATTCTGACATACTCCATTACTTCCTGGTACTGAAACTGCAGAAGAGAGACAGAAACTGGACAGCATTGTCAGAACAGCAGAGATCATTGTAATCTCTGTTGAACATCTACAGCCAGAGGTGCACCTGCAGAGCAGACAGCATAGTGAAGGACTCCTGTCATCCCTCCCACAGTTCCTTCTATCTCCTGCCGTCAGGGAGACAGTTCAGTAGCATCCACTGCAGGACGACTAATCTGAGAAACAGTTTTTATCCTTCAGCGATCAGACTGTTGAATTACTCACCTGTACCATACATGAACTCACTTAGTCTTTTGACTGTATTCTTTTTCCCTGCACTTTATTAGGCTTTTAGTAGCTTCTATTTTAAATTTATTTATTTATCTAGGCTATTTATTAGTTTCAAACTTTTACTGCACTGAGAACTTTTAAATTTGCAAGTTTTAGACTTTATGTTTCATCATAAAAATGACAATAAAAAGTAAGTCCTACAAGTACTGAGTTGCACCAACTACTATAAATATGGAGGGAAGACGATGCTGGCTGTTTAGTGTTTTGTTTGTTGTTATTTTTTCTGCTGGATTTGATCTCAATGATGGTAACGCAATAACATTATTCACAGGAAATAGTGGGAACATAATGTTCTGTGCAGTTGCTTTAAACGCTATCGACACAGTTGACATAATTGCTCCTGGCACAAAGTTTAACAAAGTCTGGTTTGAAACCCACACTGCCCCCCTGCAGGCGGAGAAAATCTGAATGAACTGGAGCACAGGCCTGCAGCTGTCGGACCCTGGCCGGAGCTGGCCGCTGCTACGCTGTGATTGGCCAGTCTGTGACCCGGGGGCGGGACTTAACGCAGGTCAGTTGACCCACTTCACATTATTGGCATATTTGTAGCTGTACAAAGCCCACAGTGAGATGTTATGGACTTCACACATGGAATAAATAAAAACTGTATTGTCAAATAATAGTAAACGGGTTAAACCTGCATAGCAGTATTCCTTCTGGGGGCCTGTGTGATTTATACTCACCAAACAAGACGCAGGAAACAGTCACACACAACAACAGCATGCCCTGCAGAGAGAGGAGACGTTTTTCTTTTTTCTTTTTACCTACAGTGCCATATTAACTTCTAATCACATCGTTTTTCTTAAACACAGAGAGCAGAAGCTTGAGCATGGAGCACAAGATGTGTAAAGTTGGCAGGGAACATATTGTCTACTTACTGCGAAGTGACGTTAAATTCCTTCCTACGCTCGAGTTGTGTGTTTTGTCTCTGTGCAGACAACTGAACTGGGCGAGGCTATCCTCACACTCTGTTTGCGTCATAGCTGCGCCATATGTGCGCAAAATGCGCATACCAGGCAGTGGTCACATGTGATTAGGCCTGGTTGTTTTTTAATTCTTTCAATGAAATCGAGCTTCTTCAACCTCTGCAGGCCGCTTAAAATCCTTCAAATTAAACAGTTCAAAAAGGCAAACTCACTCTTGGGATGGGTTGCTCATAATCATACCCAAAGTAATTTTTAAAGGTTTTTTTTTTTCATCTTTAAATGTTTTTTTCCCCCCTGTTAAAGACTTTTTCTGGGGGGAGTTTTTCCTTATCCGCTGTGAGGGTCCAGTAAAAATCATGGATGAAAAACCAATGAGATGACTGTACCACTGTTACATCCCAAAACCCCCACAATATGTTCAGCCTTGAAAGCTATTCTAACTAAAAAGCTTATTTTTAAATGTCTGTATAGTGATGCTCCTTTTTTACAACTAAACACAGACAAAACTGAGATAGCTGTTTTTGGCCCCAAAGAACAAAGATCAATAGTCCGTGCTCACCTGGACGCCATGACACCAAAACCTACAAATCAAGCCAGAAATATTGGTGTAGTTCTGGACTCAGACCTAAATTTCAATAGTCACATTAAGACAATTACTAAATCAGCCTACTACCACCTCAAAAACATAGCAAGAATAAAAGAATTTCTGTCTAAACCAGATACAGAAAAACTTGTTCATGCTTTCATTTTCAGCAGGCTGGACTTTTGTAACGGTGTCTTCACAGGCCTGAGTAAAAAATCAATCAGACAACTGCAGCTCGTCCAGAACGCTGCTGCCAGAGTCCTCACCAACACCAAGAGAGTGGAGCACATTACACCAGTGCTTAAGTCACTGCACTGGCTTCCTGTGTGTCAAAGGATAGACTTTAAAATCTTGTTACTTGTCTATAAAGCACTAAATGGTCTTGGGCCTAAATACGTCTCTGATATACTTGTACATTATGAAGCATCCAGACCCCTCAGATCATCTGGAACAGGTGTACCCAGTGTTCCCAGGATCAAAACCAAACAAGGTGAAGCAGCCTTCAGTTTCTATGCTCCCCGCCTGTGGAACAAACTTCCAGAATATCTGAGGTCGGCTGAAACTGTCAGCTCATTTAAATCAGGGCTTAAAACATTACTATTTACTGCAGCTTACCAGTGAACTAGATATGTAACTTATTGTTAGGATAATCTGTAGCTATTGTTTTTATATTTGTCTGCTGTTGCTTTTGCTTTATGTTTGCTTTGTAAATGCATTTTCTCCACTGTTTTTAACTATTTATCATCTTGCTTTTAGCTTTTGTTTTTAATGACCTAATGTTCCTTTAATGTTTTATTTTAATGTGTTTCTCTGGTAAAGCACATTGAATTGCCTTGTGTATGAATGGTGCTATATAAATAAAATTGTCTTGCCTTGCCTTGCCTTCTCTTTTACTTTCAACAGAGCTTTTTACACCCTGTCTGTTGAAAATGTCAGTCATACTAAAATAGAAGCATATTATCACTACAATATACCTATTAATAACTATTAATGTGACTGCCATACTATTATATAGCCCTGTGTTATTGCATCGAACAGAAATACTTAAGTAAAGTACAAGTACCTCAGATTTGTAGGCCTACTTCAGAATAGTAGTCTGCATTTTGAGCACCCATCCTCATGTTTATGTAAATTCCTTACAGATTCCTTTACCATTTTTACATCTCAGGTTGATTATTATTGAACTGTGCAATATTCCCTTAGTATCCTAATTTATTAGGATACTAAAGGAACAATACCAGTTTTGAATGCACCATAAAACTTCAATTAATAGGCTGGGCTATTATTTGGTTAAATCACTGAAATCAACAGGCCTATATCTGTGACAGGCGTCTATATGGGACAGGCCTTTAAGTCCTTTCACACAAAACTGTTGCTCTGTAAACATGGGGAAATACAATCAAATTGTTTATTTAAAGCAGTATGAATAAGACTTGTGTAGACATCAGCCTGCAGATAATATGTCAATAATTAATCATTCATTTGATCTGGCTACGAGAGACAGGGCATCAGAGAGAGAGGGTGTTACGACACTCTTTTACAGCACCTGAGGATTAGGGCACCCGGCATACTGATACAACACCACGTCATCCCGTTGAAACAAAACTCACAACTTGGATTCATTCTAATGAAAAAGCCCTTTTGATTGTTTTGATCTGAGGCTCCTTACAGACTAAAGAATTTGGAATAACTTACAGGGTAACTGAGAAATGGACACATAATTTGACTGCTTGGGAGTCACCAGCTTTCTCTCTCTTGTTTACCCGGCTGGGAAATTTGAATGAATTATTCTTTGGTGCTCATGGTTTCCATAAAATGAGGTGAATGTTTAAATTATGGAGAATCTAACTGAGCTAACAATATGTAGCATCTCCCGTTCTTATATGTCTTAAGAACTTTTATAAAAATGAACTGCTTGGCAACCAGACCAGGCCTCTTATTGAGACAGGCCTTTATTTGTCAAAATGTGAGGCAACACCGGCTAGTAAAGGGAACTGGGCGTTTAATTGGGACCAGGCTTTTAATTGAAGTTTTACGGTATATATATATAACACACATATTGCTCACATTTCTTATTCTATTTTGTATTCTTATTCATATTAATGTAGGCCATATGTTATGTTGTAAATTGTTGCATAATACACATTATATATTTCTAAAACTTTACATACTGGCTTTTTAAATTGTAATACAGTATTATGCACATTTTAAAAATATTTTTTTACACACATATACTTACCAATTGATCATATATAGCCTATTTTAAATGTGTTTTACATATTAGTGTTAAACATAGTAGCATTATACACTTATAAAAATGCCTTTTTATTTTTACTTTTTATAATTCTCTGTGCTTTACATAGAGATGCTCCCCCAGAGATCAATATAATATCAATATATTTCTGATTCCGATTCAGTTTAATCCTGGCACACAGCCTGTCAGGAGGATCACACGTTGTAACTGTGCACTCCATTGCGCTTACAACGTATTTGTATCCAGGAACTGGCACAAATAAACGCAAACATGTGACGCACCTTGCGTAGGAGCTGCTGAGAATCCAGCCTACCATCGCCATAAATAAGAGAAGGGGACTAATGCCCATGCGCGCTCTGCAGAGGACGTCGTTATCCTCTTATCCCCATTCGCGCAAACATTCCCAAATACCCAACGGTGGATTTCTTCTTCACGCATCCTGCAGGTGAGCTGACACTAGATGCGCCACACACTATGTGATCATGTTACATCATCAGCACTTGGCGGCTCGGCGGTCCGCAGCATCGCTGTAAATGTTGCTCATCGGCAGGGAAACATTGTTGGACATCTGAGTGGACATGACTTCAGACAGCAGGCAGGGCGTCACGGATCACTGTGACAGCACTGATGCCTTTTGGATGTGCGTAGTGTGTGTCGCTCTGCAGGAACATCTCCACACTTGTCTTGAGCTCCCCCTTGTGCAGCGCGTGGCTTGATTGCCGCAGGTCCCGGGGCTTGTCTTAGGAGGGGATGAATGACAGTATGTGCTGTGTTTGTAGAGGAAACAATCTGGTGTGTCTTTACAGGTGAAGATGTCCTCCTGTGTCCTGCTCTCTGCCCTATTTGCCCTTCCTCTTGCTTTGGGTAAGTTCTTTAATATCATTTTGGCACCACGTTTAATAAGACACCCTTTGTTTTTTATATATGTATCTAATTACTTAAATAACCATTTACTAATACTCTATATATCAGTTAGAATACTCTCCCAAGAAGAAAACAACTGGGTTGCCAGGTTGTGAAAATCCCTTTGACTGGTGTTTATGTTTTTCTATAATGTAAATGTTGATAGACCACCAGCTGCATTGGTTTCTCTATTTTTGTTAAAACATGGTTTTAACGTACAGATGTAAATAAGTGTCACAGAAATCTCGCTTCATAAGAAGCCGCCAGTTATTAAAAAGGCTTCTTAGCATAATCTCTCAAATCCACAGTTGTAAATGTTTATTTGCTATTAATAAATGGATTATGGTCCAGATAATCTGCAACTCTTATCCAGGAAGCCAGAGGTCAAACAGTCCATTAAGAGTCTGTATTTCCCTAAAACAAAGTCAGTGGGCATAATTGGCTCTCCGGCATTAGGGGATTCATTTCCTGGCTTTGTTTTTGGGAATCACATTGCTGCTTTTGTTTTTGTTTTGTTTGATTTAAAGAGCTAATAGAACAAATAAAGTGTCACAGCATCCTGGAGGAGGATTATGACCACAATGTGGAAAACCAAAATTGTTCTTTTTAATGACTTAGAACTGATCGACAAGCACTAGTAGTGTTAAAAATAACACACTTTTCTTAACATTATTATAAAGTGCCTTACAGAGAATAGAAAAAAGGTGAACAGGGGAGAATATAAAATACCAAGGATGGAAAGGTAAAACTCAAAGAAACATCCATCCACCTATCCATCCATTTTCATCCGGGGCTGGGTCACGGGGGGTCAAAGTACTCCAGACGTCCCACTATCCGGCGATGCCAGATAAGATATGATATATCCAGGATGTTCTGGGTCTACTGGGGGCTTCCTACCAAGATAGAAGTATCACATATGCTTAAAAGCTTTCTAATAAAATAATGTTTTATTTATATATTATAATATCTGCCTATATACTTTTTGCCAGGCAGCCTATCTTGTCATTAAAAAAAATGGCTGGTACATTTTGTAGCTCCAAACAGAATGATTGTCTGATTTTTAGGATGTTTTGGGGACATCCGGCATTCACTATCAATGAGGCAGCCAAGTAGATTAGTTGTGCCGTTAGTGTTATTGGAACTAAGTGGAACATAAGAATATCATGGTTCTGTATAGCCTGACCATACACGTACTTAAAATAAAAGTGGCCCGAAAATGGACCCTTGGGGAGCGCCAAACACAGACCAACATAAACACCTTCACAGATGCAATTGTAAGCATTATTACTGCAGTGATACCATAATTACTGCAGTGATATTGGAGTATATGTGAGGTCTGAGCACTGTGCTGGAGAAGATTAATAATGATAGGATTAATTCTGCTCTCCCCACAGGTTGGGTCGTACTGGGTGAGTTAAAAGCTACATTTAATTATATAGCCTGAAACCTATAAAACGTGCTCTCTGAAGATGTTTCTGACTCTGTTTTCCTTCTACAGGTGAAAGAGAAGAAGTCCAGATGGTGTGTGCCGGGAGACAATTTCGTCTGCCAGTGTACTCGACATCCAGAACAGTGACTTTCACACCACACCCTGATGGGCCGAGGCGTGTCCTGCTGGACAAAACCACTGTGAGTTGAAGGGTGTCTGTGGTTTTGATTTTGTTTGCTTGGTGTGTGTACAGATTTACAAAACCTATTTGCTGTACAACTGCAGGTAAAGGACCCACGTTTTGAGTGGACCAGAGATAAGATGCTAGTCCTGAAAGAAGTGGGTCATGGTGATCAGGGACTCTATGCCATCAAGCTGTCCTCTGGATTCACCTACGAGACCGTTCGTTTGACTGTTTCAGGTACAATAGTTTCCTCTTTTTTGAAATCAATTCCCATTTTCTTTTCTTTTTCTTCTCTTTCTTTTTTTAATACATCACCTGCCTCTTTGATTGTCTTGAAATTGTAAAAATACTACATGAAGTGTACTTATTTCAAATGTCATGTACGTAAAAGTACAAAAGTATTATCAGCACGTAAAGGTATACTATGCAGGGTTGCCGGTTATTGTTTCTTAACACACCCGCCAGCAAAAGTGAAGGTTATAAGTAATGACAGAGAGGGCTTACTTTGTATGAGTCTATAATTTTTTCCCCAGGAAAGCATAGTTTATCTTGAACCTATCAAAAGTAAAAGTACTCATACTGGTCTCTGTTAGTAACTGTTATGTTATTATATTTTGCATTTTTAGATTTTTGATACATTTAATTACTAATACATAAGTGCCGCAGCAGAATTTTACTGTTGTAGGTGTTCGAGGTGGAGCTGGTTGTAACTACTTTATATAAAATTCTGTAGTTTAGTCTAGTGTCTCTCAAACTAGTAGCTGTCAGGTCCGATCCTCAGGGTTACAAGATCCATTTCAGGGGTCGAGAGATGATTAGAGATGAAAGTTCTGCTACACAAATAGGAATTCATGATAGGACATTTCTTTGATCTTTAATTTTTTGTGAAATATTGGATCATTTGATCTCTTTAGACCTTGACTAATTCTTTAAATACAGCCATATAAGAAGTTTAGAGGGAAAATGTATCTTTGTAGACCTGCTGATCACTCATAGACATCTGAAGTTGAAAAAAGCGCATTAAATAGATACTGCTTTTTAGAGTACAGGGTCACAAGTCAAAAATGTGGGAACCTCTGATTTAATGAAATGTGTATTTTAAGCATATCATATGCTTTTTTTTGGCAAAATCTTAATCTCAAGTGTCAACATAGTGGAGTAAAAGAATGCTGTGTCCCTCTGTGCAGTATAAAGTAGTATATGATCGAAGCACAATTTTACTTAAGCGAGTACTTTGCCGATTTTCAACCAGCTTTGTGTCATAACAGTTTGGGTAGTATGTGTAAATGAACTGTGATAAACTTCCTCCGTTTTACCAGACTCCAGATCTCCCAGCGCTCCAGTGGCAGATTTTCGCTGGCTCTAGGGCTGTTGCTCAAACTATAGATTGTACCTCTGCATTTTTGTTAACCCAGCGCCACCACGGACACAGGAGTTCAGACGCAAATTGAAAGAGATCTCTCTTTCTCTCAAACTCAGCCCAAACTTCAGTCAGACTGTAAACTAACATCACCCCTCCTTCTCTCTCATTCCTTACTCCTTTGTAATTTTTCAGAATGCATTAAGTCCTACCACAGAAACTATGGGGAGAAATTCGAGCACATCATCCCTGAAAATGGCTCTCTACTGGAGTTTTCACCTCGGGGTGCTCCACCTGAGGCCATGCCAGTTGTGCTGTGGAACCGAACGAACCCAGAGACCAGCGATGCAGGCCGGGGGCGGCTGCAGCGGGGCGGGAAGGTCTGGGTGGCTGAGAGAGTGACACAAGCAGACCAAGGCAACTACACTGTGAGAGACGACAAGGGGAAAGTCCTCTCCCGCAGCACCCTCACTGTCCGTGGTGAGCAGAGACAGAAGATTAGAGGATGAGTTTATGAAGCTGACTGATGAATTTCTTTTACTTTAGAATTCTGTCAACTGTAACATTTATATTTTTATTTTTCCCTTTTCGCCTGACACCCTCTCATACCTTTACATCACCTTCATTCTGCACCCCTCTCTTTGTGGTCATGACCCTGCATGTGGATGCAGGACACTCTTTCAATGTCACCCGCTTCACCAAGGAGTCTCTACACCTGCCCCTCTTTCTTCCTGTCCCTCATGCTCACCTCATTTTTACCCCCACCCGATATCCTGACGAATCCTCCCTGGGCCCTTTTGACCCCAAGCCCCCCCGTGGCCCTGTCCAGCTGATCCGCGAGGGCCATATAACGGACCATGACATGCGCTACAGGGGCCTCATCTCTCTGGGCAGGAACGGCACCATCAATGAGGTTGTCATTGTGAGGCTGACCTCAAGACATGATGGTGTGTATGAAATCAGAGATGGGGATGGCAACTTGGTGTCCTCCACGGTCTTGCAGGTGATTGGTGAGTGATACCGTGTTGAAATATTTATTTTGCATCTGAATTCTTTGCCTCTTCGCATTTATTCCAATCTCTGTCTCATCTCTGTGTCTCTACTCTCTCCAGAAAAGGGAGGCAGATGGCGAGCACTTCTCAAGTCCATCACTGTCCCTTCTGGCATGTTCGTGTCACTGGCTGGTTTCATCCTGTTCATGAAGCGGTACCCGAACTGCAGCATGTCGCAGATCATTGCTGGCCTCAGAGCAAACCGCACGCCACCGGCCAATCCTCCAAGAGTCAACATCCAGGTGAGGAAATCAGGAGAGTCTGGTTAGTGCCCCTGCTGGCTGAGACTAAGCGCAGGTGTGAATGCACGAAATTGTCCTGGGCCACACTGAAGGACTGCCTCTCAGCTGACGTCTTTACTTATCAGACACCTCGCTGGTAAAGAAAACTTTCTATTGGTGCAGTTACACAGGCGCAGAGCTGAAGAATGCATGTTCAGTGAGGTAAAATTACTGTTTTTGTGAATGGAGTCTGGCTTAGAAGAGAATGTGGAAAAGTTTCACTTTAAGTTCAGTTTTAAATGTTAAGGTTTTAGCAAAAAATGCATGTGTTTGGGAAGTACTGAGCATACAACTGGATAACTGAGACTTGGATTCAACAGCAGGAGTTATGTCAGAGTTTCTAAACAGGTGTTTTTCTATAGTTTTGCTGTTGTTAAACGCAGACCCCTTTGACTAAAATTTAAGAATTCTCGAATATAGGAGTCATCTTGCCAATATAGGTAGAAACCATTCATTGAAAAAAGGCGTTGCCAGATGGGGGAGCACACATAGTTTTTTGACCGCAGCGCCGAGCCACATCAAGCGAGGTGTATGCTGCTTCATGTATTAGTGAAAATTTGTACATTTGAATGGTCAATGGAAACGGATTCATGAATGATGCAAACAATGGTGATAAATAAATTATGCATCAAAAAAAGACGAAGAAGAGGATTCTTTGGTTTCACCTGATGAGTAGAAGTCGGTTAGGTCAGGCGAGTGCGTCCATTAGTAGGTAGCCTGTCTATGCAGCCCCTCAGTGGCTTTAAGGCAGGCGAGAAAGTTTTCTTAACAAGTTCAACACAACACAGGGTCGTTTATATACAAATGGTCCTTTGGGGGTGAAGTATTCCTTTAATTTGTCCATTTGTAAGTTATGATTGGAAAGTTTAGATAGAAGAAACTAGGGATGTTAGTAGTTGCATTATAACAACGTATCAAATCAATTGTGAGCTATTCTCTGGGGCTGTGTCATCACACTAAGTGGCTGTGCTGAGTTTTATCCGTCTGTGTGTTTGTCTGTGCAGGACTACAGCCAGTCGAGCCCTCAGCCCTCAGGCTTCTACAGTCACTCTCAGCAGCCGGGAACACCAAGAAAATGGACTCCAAGAGCCAGTCCTACTCATACTGTAAGGCTGATTCACTGGAGGTCCAGTGTGTTGGGTTTAGGGGGATATGTTGGCAGAAATGGAATATCATGTAATAATTAATAATGTTTTCTGTAGTGTTTAATCACTTGAAAATAGGGATCATGTTTTCGTTACCTTTCAATAAGCCATTTATGTCTACACATGGAGCAGATCCTCGAGTATGGAGGTCACCATGTTGCACCACACTTTTCTACAGCAGCCCAGAATAGACCAAACACTGGCTCTCGATAGGGCCATTTGTGTTTTCGCATAAGCCACTGTAGTTAGCAGCCCATCCATGATGAGAGCGTCAAAAAACATTAGTTTTTTTACCTGCTTTATTCAGTGTTATAGCTGGTTTAAATCACCTGGTCCATTTGTTTTGGAGAGGAAGAGACCTCTGCGAATAACTGGCAACAAGACTCCTGGCAAAAACCTTCTCAATGTCTAGATCTTAAGTTATCAGAGAAGAAAGATGAGCACACATTATCAGATGCTGGGCTAGCGGCCTGCCTACAACGAGTCCAACAGTGTTGGAGGAACACTGATTTGTAACATAAAACAGCTTTATTCAGTGTTTTTTTTTCCTGCTTAAATCACTGCGTCCATTTGTCTTGGAGAGGAAGAGACCTCTGCGGATAATTCTGGTCCTGGTACAGACCCCCTGAACAATGAGCGCTGAAGGAATTTTAACGAGGAAAAGTTTCAGCTGGTTGCAGTCTGTAATCCTCACCACTAGATGCCGCCAAATCCCTCTAAATCATACACGCTGTCCCTTTAACACATATATGGCAACAAATTCAATCCCATTTTGGTCTTAAGCTAATAGCTCTTGCCCAACCCACTGAAAAACCCCCACATTCATCCCATCCATTTTAGATAAAACCGTGTGCACATGGAGTGACTTGGGAATCCATAGTGTCAAAGATCTATATTGTGAGGAGTCATTCACCACCTTTGCATAAATATAAAGAAAATCTCTCAAATAATGACTTTTCCAGAAACTTAGAAATCAGGATTTGAAACTGAAGGAGGGGGAGGATGGCACCTCTGCGGGTAATTCATCTCACAGTAAAACTCTCTTGAGAAATGAGCACTGAAGGAATTCTAACCGGGTGAAGCTTCAGCTTATTTCCATCTGCAATCCTCACCACAAGACAGCACTAAATCCCCCTGAATATTACACAGTGTTGCTTTAAAGGAGTTATCAGGTTTTGTCTCTTTGCTTGAAATTGTTTAATAGCATTGTGACTGTGCATGAACCACATGTGACTGTGTGCTGCTGTTTGTATTTCCAGAGTTACAGTCCAGTTATGGTGGGAACTCCGAGAGCTGAGAACCAGGAAGTACACAGACTGGCAGCTAGGAGCTCACCTTGTCATAATTCAAATACTGAGG
Source organism: Epinephelus awoara (assembly GCA_035609425.1). Taxonomy (NCBI): domain Eukaryota; kingdom Metazoa; phylum Chordata; class Actinopteri; order Perciformes; family Serranidae; genus Epinephelus; species Epinephelus awoara. The sequence goes on from CM069299.1 coordinate 21,611,846, forward strand.
TAATACTACTCTTAAGCTGTGAGTATTTGTATGTCACAGAATGAATTTTTTTTTCTTCAAATTTGGCACAAACAACCACTTAGACATAAAGATAAACTAATTAGATTTTAGTGGTCAAAGGTCACTGCAACCTCACAAAGCATGGTTTGGCCTTAACTCAGGGATTCATGTGTTAGCTATGTCAAATTTCACACAAGAATAAAATGAAGTGATGACATTTTATATCCAAAAGATCAAAGGTCAACTTCACTGTGACATAATAATGTTCTGCAAAAATACTGGAATGTGTTGACGGTGTGTGTGAAACATCCACATTTTGCCAAAAAATACACTTAATACCTTTAATTAAAGTCTTCACTGCTTATGTTATGAGTCTGGACAGACATAGATATAAATTGCAACCTAAATTGTTGGTGGTGGAGCACAACTGTGAGGCGGCAATTCTAGTTTAAACATATGTTTTCATTCCTTCCTTGCAGAACACATCTCACAACAATGAGGAAGAGAGAAGGATTTCATTTTCGATGCCTGGGGCTTCAGACTGCCTCCACTCCTCTGAGGACTGTGTCCAATTCCAGATCAAGAAAGATGGAAATGACAAAAGGTGGAGCAAATCACAAGGATTCTTTTCCACACTGCCGCTAGACACGGACACCTCTGAATCCTGCAGTGTTTACACTTCGGAGAAACTGAACTTCTTATAAAGCAAAGCACTGGAGCAGAAGGAAGAAGAGGAAACGTGGGACGGAGAAACTACAGTATTGGATTCTCAGGTGGAGAAAGCTGTTTTGATAAAGAAAGACCTCACCTGTGCCTTTTGCATCCTAGCTTAGTTTCAGTGGTTTGGTATCAGTATTGCATGTCATTTTCCCATGTAATTTTCTGAAGCATGAGTTGAGCCCCACAGTCTCATGTTACATTTTTCTTGACACTATTGATGGTGCTCCTGAAATCTCCTGCTGTTACCTACCTCCAGACCCTCAGGACCAGTATGATCCACACTGTATTTGCTGAGTGTTGGTGCGAGTATGTTTGTGATGTGATCTCTAGGGCTACGTAGAAATTAGAGTTGAGATACAAACATTTGCAAAAGGGAATTCTTAAGTACTGTACAGTCATAGAGAGTTAGTCGACCTGTTTTTCTCCATTCATCATGTTAACCATTCCTGACTGCAACAACTATTAATCATGTTAGATGTCTGCTCTGCAACGAGATAGTGAATTTACTCTCCAGGTTATTGTAGTAATACCTATGTGAGATATAACACGTTCCACCAAATATTGCAATAGCCTATTAACATGTAAACTTTGTGTTTATGATAATATCTTACCACCAAATCTTTCTAGTGACAAAAAAGGTTGGACTGCTGCTTGTGATATTTTTGGACTTTCAAAATGGCATCTCTTAAACAATAAAATATATCTTTAACACACATTTTAGAGGATTTTTCTACAATGCCCTTTCTGGGTGGGTGTAACAAACAATTATTTTCATGACTGATTGATCTGTATGTTTTATAAATGAATTATAAACTGCCAAGAAGTGGCTTCCCAAAGATCGAGGTGGCACGGTAAAATTGCAAACTCTAAGATATTATACTTGTACTAATTTTAACTGAAGAAAGATCATTATGATAACAACTAAGAAGCTGTAAACACAGAATATTATCTATTTTTAAGGCTCTGCACCGCCAATAGTCGTGGCTGGAGGCATTGCGATTTTGGGTTGACGTCCATCCCATTCTTGCAAACGCGATATCTCAAGAACAGCTCGAGGGAATTTCTTTAATTTTCAGTCATTTTTGCACAAACCCTCACTTGGAGTCAACAATGTACTGATCTGATTTAGTTGGTCAAGGGTCAAGGTCACTGTGACCTTGCGTCTGTCTCATTCTCGTGAACACAATCTCTCATGAATCGCTCATGCATGTATAGGTCCTGTTTGCGCATGTGTCTCTTTCGACAAAAGAGTGAAAAAATTGAATTTCCCCTCAGGGGGATTAAAAATAAAAAATAAATAAACGTATATTTATATATATGTGTGTGTGTGTGTGTTTTCACAGACATGGATGTTAACTTTAAGTGAAACTTAACACACAACCACGAGGCAGTAATTCTAGTCCCTTGATAAAAGGCTTAAATGATTATCCAACTGTCTCAATCGATGTCAATTAATTTTCTGTGTCCTCTCATCGTAACAGCACTAGTTTTATTGCACTGACCACAGCAGTGGAGTTTTTCTGGCGGTAGAGGGCAGTGGAGGGCCTGTGAGGCTCGGGCGCTCAGAGAGTGCAAGAAAGCGTAGAAGAAGAAGAGGAAGTCCGTGTAGCGGCAATGAAAGGACAGCGTGCTACTTCCAATTTCAGCAAAACATAAGTAAAGTCTACATTAGCGCCAATAACTATCAAAGCAGGGGACGAGCATAGTTTAAATTTCAGGAGAGACTGTAAGGACTGCGTCTGGAAGATGTCTTTGGTTTGTGCGAGTAAGTGAAGTTGAATTCATTGATGTGACGGAGGCAGTGTAGGCTAGCTAGCCGCCGCGCTCATGCTACTAGCTAACTTTAGCGGCCATGCACTGCCGCCTCCTACACAAGATAGTTCATCGGTGTTGTTTGTGGTTGTTTAATCATTGGTATCATATGGATTTTAAGCTGTAACTGCATTTTATCTAGTCTCCAACGAGGTGCCGGAGCACCCGTGCGTCTCCCCGGTGTCCAACCAGGTGTTTGAGCGAAGGCTAATCGAGAAGTACATCGCGGAGAATGGGACCGACCCGATGAACGGACAACCTCTGTCTGAGGAGCAGCTCGTAGATATCAAAGGTAAAGCTACTGGGAGCAGCTGCAGATCTACACTCTGTTATAAGTTTATACGTAATTTTGCACCCAGCTAAAGCGAATGCAGTTTAGCAGTGCTGCTCAAATGCAACACAAACTAGCCCCTCCAAAATGAATGGATGAATGGATGAATGCACACTTCTCCAAAGCAGTTTCAACACGAAGGTGGGATTGACTGCAGAGTTGTTGTATACCAGTGCATTATTCACATAGTGAGGTGTACCTGATGAAGTGGTAACGGAGAGAAGGCTGCAAAACCTTATGTCAGTGTTTATTTAGTATTATTTGTAACCTTTGAAAACAGTATCGCCAAATGTTGGTAAAATATGCAAGTGGCTGCTACTTTGCCTCACTCACCAGCCAAACATACAATGGTAATCTACTGGTGGCTGGTAGAAAGTTAATTTCCAACCTTGGCTGCAACTAACTATTATTTTCATCATCAATTAATCTAAGGACTATTTTCTCAGTATAACCTTTAGATTTTAAAATGTTAGAAAAAAGAAACTTGCTCATCTCACTTTAGGGCCCAAAATGATTTCACAGTGTTGCTCATTTCATTCAGCCATCAGTCCAAAACCCCCAAATACTCAGATTATTGTCACACAAGATAAAGAAAAGCAGCCAACTCCCACAGCTATACAAATACAGATAGTCTTTTAATCAATTAATTGCTTATTTGTCCAGTTGTTTCAGTGGTAGTGATGTGTAAAGGTATGATTTGGCAAATATCAGATGTTGCACTCACCTCAAAAACCAACCTCCTATAGTAGTGTACTGCTTGACCTCCACTCATATCCTGCAGTAAGTGATCTTGGAACCTCTAAAACTATAATTGAGTAAAGTTGAGAGACTCCTTGTTCTGAGCATGATCTTTTCTCTCTTCCAGTGTCCCATCCTATCAGACCAAAGGCCCCATCAGCTACAAGCATTCCTGCCATTCTCAAGTCTCTTCAAGATGAGTGGGTAGGTGATTTTTTTTTTCTTTCAAGACCATTTTACCAACAGTCTTATTGTAGTAATCCACAGGTGGAGAATTTTTAAATGACCATTGCTTTAGTATATTTTAAAGCCAAGTTGATAATTGTATAAGGGCCTGTAGTATAACAGTAGCTTAGAGTTGCGTTTTTTACTATCAATTTTAGACAATGTTTTTCTTCCCCCCTGTTCTGTTTTAGGATGCTGTTATGCTTCACAGCTTCACCCTGCGGCAGCAGCTGCAGACTACTCGCCAAGAACTGTCCCATGCCCTCTACCAACACGATGCCGCCTGCAGAGTCATCGCTCGACTCACCAAAGAGGTCACTGCTGCAAGAGAAGGTGGGTTGACAGCAGATTGTGTTTCCCCTAACGTAGGATAAAATCCCCCTTGTAAATCACAGAGAATGGCTGATGTATGATCATCAAGTCTGTCCAGCATTTGCGCCGCAGCAACATGAGCTCATAGATAATATTGTAAAAGAGCATGTTTCCTTAACAGTGTCTATTTCCCTTTACAGCTCTTGCCACACTCAAACCCCAGGCTGGATTGGTTGCCCCTCAGGCAGTCCCAGCCTCTCAGCCAGCTGCAGCAGTAAGTGATTGACTTGTAATTCAAGCTGATGAGATACTGAACAGAAATGCAGTATTGGAATCTTTTGCCAAACCTCCTCCCAACAATCTCTTATGTCTGCCTTGTGTATCTCAGGGTGCTGGTGGAGAGCCCATGGAGATTAGTGAACAGGTGGGAATGACCCCAGAGATCATCCAGAAGGTAGGAGTTCTTTTCTTTTATCAACAAAATCAATATTTAGCTACAAGCTTTCTTTTTTCTTTAGCAGGTCTAAGATGTGTTTCCATATGCTTTTTTCTCTTTGCAGCTCCAAGACAAAGCAACTATCCTCACTACAGAAAGAAAGAAGGTATTATATTGCGCTTTTATTTAGCTACTTTATCCCAGTTTCTGCTGTGTAAACCATTGTGGTACTATGCAGTACACACCCGCACTCTTATAACAGCTTTACTGTATTTCTCCAGAGAGGAAAAACTGTCCCAGAGGAGCTGGTCAGAGCTGAGGATCTTAGCAAATACCGCCAAGTGGCCTCACATGCTGTAAGTATAGATTTCGGTCAGATTTTCCTTTTAACCAGACAGCTGAAGCAGTGTTTAAATTGACTTGATGTACAGGGTGTTAACATGCTCTCTCTTTGATACCCTCAGGGTCTTCATAGTGCCAGTGTCCCTGGTATTCTGGCTCTGGATCTGTGTCCCTCAGACACCAACAAAGTTCTCACCGGTAGACTGATTTCACCCAATTCTCTTCTGTGTCTTCAATTCTTAAAAGTTTTTTTAAGCACACTTAAAATCATGTGGAGACTTTTGTTTGATATCAACCATCTTTTGTGTTTCAGGTGGAGCTGATAAAAATGTGGTTGTGTTTGACAAGAATGAGGAACAGATTGTGGCAACACTTAAGGGTCACACCAAGAAGGTCACCTCTGTCATTTACCATCCATCCCAGGTAACGTTTTCTTTGTTTCACACATTAACCATAATCAGATTTTTCTCCAGTGAGACCATCCTGTGGCTGCACTCTTTAGAAAATGAATTATTCAGACACATACTGAGTTTGATCTGTTATTTTTACTCTCCGGTTGCCGTTTTTTCCCCACCCCTTACACCTTTGCTGTCGGTTTTCTTTTAGTCCGTGGTCTTCTCTGCATCTCCAGACAACACCATCCGTGTGTGGTCCGTCACTGGAGGCAACTGTGTCCAGGTGGTGCGTGCCCACGAGGCAGGTGTCACTGGACTCTCCCTGCACGCTACAGGGGACTACCTGCTCAGCTCCTCTGAGGATCAGGTGTGTGTACTGACAGACCTCAAGCTATATTTAACACTGAAGTACAAGTGATCTCTTTGCTGGTTAAGCACGCTAACTTTTTCCTCCTCGTTCTGCAGTACTGGGCCTTTTCTGATATCCAGACCGGCCGGGTCCTCACCAAAGTTACTGATGAAAGTGCTGGCTGTGGTAAATGCCTCTGTGTTAACGTCTGTGTGCGGCAGTCTGAATAAGAGTCCTTTTGTTCCTGGTGCTAATGTTTCTGTCTGCCCTCTACAGCTCTCACCTGTGCTCAGTTCCATCCTGATGGTCTCATTTTTGGCACTGGGACGGCTGATTCGCAAATCAAGATCTGGGATCTGAAGGAGCGCACCAATGTGGCCAACTTCCCTGGCCACTCTGGCCCTGTCACCTCCATTGCTTTCTCTGAGAACGGATACTATCTGGCCACAGGTTAGAAGTACTAACCACCTTTCACCCAGTGTCGATGCTAATCTTTGAAGTGCACGTGATCTACATTGGGTTGCTAAGTCGCAGGAACACGTAGGAATATCAAAAGTTGCAAACACTTCACATTAACTTGTACACTGACGTACGATATCTTTATGTCCCATATGCATCATCCTTATTTTTTCACTAAAGGGATCTGGGACCGTACATTTAATTATTAGTGTTAAACTCCCTAACATCATTGTCGGGTGCTGCTCTTCAGGTGCCCAGGATAGCTCTCTGAAACTGTGGGATCTGAGGAAACTGAAGAACTTCAAGACCATCACCCTGGACAACAACTACGAGGTTGGGAAATCTTTTTGTTGCCTGGAGTTTAATAAAGATTTGGCAAGAAGACAATTAGCTTAGCTTAGCACAGAGAGTGAAAGCTATTTCACAGTGACGTCAAGAAGTCTTGAGAGAAATTGTTATTAGGGATGGGCATCTTAAGTAATTTCTATATTCGAGTACTCTTATTAAATAATTAAGTACTTGCAACAAAAAAATTGACATAAGAATATGCACACCTAAGTGAGAATGTGGGTAGGGGTTAGACTTGGCCTACCTTTCTGTGCTGCATTCAAGCTCTCATGTCCATCCCTAATAGTTATAACATGGATGCATAAAGGGAACTGGATACAGTGTTGGATGGGGGCCTTCATTTATTCCTATGGCAGTTGCTCAGTGGCAATACAATACAATACAATTACCCGGTTGATTGGCCCTGCTTCTGCACCTACAGAGCAAGCGCACTAAAGATCTCTGATCTCAGTCGAGCTGGCTGCTTTCGGTCTAGCCCTCAGTTTGCTTGAAAGGGAATAATATGATTTGATCTTGCAGCTCTTCAAGACTTTCCAAATGCTATTGGACCGAATGGATCAAATCTTGATAGTGAAACGAGTCATTTCAAGGGGCTTGTGATGCTCAAAAAAAATGTATCCACTGATTTACAGATGTCTCTTTCACAAGTGTCGCAAGTCTATGGGAAAAAGTCTTTTGAGGCTTCCCACTTAGGAGAGAAACCGGCTGGCTGTTTCCTCATGCTTCCAGTGTGTATGCTAAGTTTAGCACCTTCTGACTGTAGTTTCGTATTCATTGTACACACATCAAAGTTGTATTGATTCACATCTAACTCTGTGCATATAAATGCATTTTGTGCGATCTCTTTACTAAGATGAGTCAAAGTAGGAGTCTGATAAGTGATTCTAACAGAATGTTAATTCGAAGTATGAGCTTAGCTAGCATATGAAGTTGATTCCCACACATCCTGTCTGTGGATTTCCCTGCAACACTGAGCATGTAAAGAATAATCATGCATTCTTTTTACACTGAGTTTGATCTTTTATCTTGGCTGCCACATCTCAGTTCTCAAGACTCTCACCCGTCTGTGCTTCTGATTCTCATTCCTCTCTGTTTTTTTCTGTTTTAGGTGAAGTCCCTTGTGTTTGACCAGAGTGGTACCTACCTGGCTGTTGGAGGGTCTGACATCCGTGTCTACATCTGTAAACAGTGGTCTGAGGTCCTCAACTTCACAGGTGAGAAGGCTTGAAAATGCTCTTTTTAAATGTTAAGCCAGTAGGCATGTCATATGGTGCGTGCTCTGAGGAAGTAGCAGATTTATGACCTTGCTTTTGTCTTTCTAATTTTAGACCATTCAGGACTGGTGACTGGAGTGGCCTTTGGAGAGAACGCTCAGTTCCTGACCTCGGCAGGAATGGACAGAAGTCTCAAATTTTACAGTTTGTAGAAAAGGAAACATTTAGGATGAAGGGAGGACAACTTAGAGGAGGACTGACAAGTCTCTGTGTCTGAGATGTCAATATCCTGGACACAGACCTGTAATTTCTAGAAAAAAAAAAGAAAAAATAATCACTGCTAACTTTGTTTCATTAGTGTGTTAGTCCGTGTGTCCGGGTAACAAGACCCTATGAAATTGTCTGCTACAGAAAACCACAGCAGCACGGTTAGGATAATGTGTTTGTCAGCATTGTCGGAAATGTAAATGATGTGGAATGAGATACAGAAGCCAGTGAAATGCTCCCGTCTGATTTGCCAGCAATTATGATTTTATTGTAGTATTTTCTTTTTGTGTGTATGTGTGGAGGGGTCTAAAGTTTCTTGTAATACAACTCCCAAAGTGTCATAGTACACTGTTGGGGACTATAATTGGTGTGACAGCAATCTGCTTTGCTTCTTCGTGTAGCTCCTTCATCACAGTATCTTTAGGCTAAGATGAGAATACATCTGTAGTGATGTACAGTACAGCCGAGCAGAAGATGAACAGGTGTGTGAGATTCATGATCCTCTGTGAAAAATTTAGTCTTGTTTAACCTCCCTTAAGTTTCATTTCCTATTTCATTCTTTCCATTTAAACCTTTTGTCTTTTTCCAATTGTACATTTCTCATTATTGCTTTTACCTGTTGCAACTCTGCCCTTTTACAATAAAATAAAATATCTTTTGTATTGCCATTCTTTTGGTTGTCTACCCTAAGGGATCCTCACTTTTCTGTCAGTTGCAGACATTTCACCAAAGCGAAGGTGCTTAGATTTTTTGACATCACTACTAGTTAAGAAGCCAAAGTGTGATGTGGAAATTTAACACCAGCACTGTATGTGCACTAAGAATTGACTTTTTAGTGTATAATAATAATAATATTACAAGAGATATAGCTCAAAGTGCTTCACAATACAGATGAAATGCAAAAAAATTTGACAATAAAAAGACAGTAGATGAGAACATAAGGAAAGGTTCAAGAACAATAGAAGAAAAATATGACAGTTATTACAAAAAACTAAATTAAAAGTCAAATTAAATAAGTGGGGTTTCAGCAATTATTTAAAAATGTTCCCTAATAAATTGTTTCCAGCAGTTAAATTTTATTCAATTAAAAAAATACATATTCATATATTTCTCAGTGAGGGAGCAGGAGTGCCTGGAATTTTATGTCCTTAAATATGTCTGGTGGGGACTTTTATCTCAAACCAAGGAAACTATAAAAGATTTTTATATAATTTTATGTTACCCAGGACATATTGTTAAGTGTAATCTGTGGTAATGTCATTAAGGCGTTGCTAGGCAACTGCTGTTTAGCCAACCAGCTACTACACATTTAACTAAGCATGAAATAATTAGTTTAATATTTAGCTAACGTTGGACATTAAACTCCGTCGTTCACGTTGTTTACCGCCATTTAAATGACCCAACATGTCAAAATCTCGACCCCTCGTGGCCAATTGAGAGACGCGCGTCAACCGTCACGTGAGGCTGCAGTAACGTGACTCTCACTAACAGGAAGTGGGAGTCTGGACCGAGAACTTCTCATAAACACGTCTGATTTTCTCCCGGTCAGCAGGCACCGGTGTTTCAGGCGGTACGGAGCTGGACAGGCTGAAACCCAGCGGGTTGGAGTCCGGCGGGATTTAAGAGGCAGACAGGTGAGGTATTTTGTATTTGTTGACATTTTGTGCCCACATGAGGCTGTTTTGTGCCTCTGCTCACCGTGTGTGGACCGCTGAGATTGTGACATGAATTAGAGCCTTGTGCTACTTTTGTTTTTCTGTCACGGAATTTCCCTAATTTATCAAGACTGTCCTGTCTTTAACGTTAGCATGATATATTTTGTTTGTCACTGGCATGACGTGCCACTCACAGCGAAACTTACTGCCTTATTTCTGATGATTGAAGCAAAAAAAAAAATGTAGACAGAGCCAGACATTATAGAGGTGGAACAGCTGAGGTTATTCATTCAAGGAGTTCCCCACAGAAATATGTTTGTATACTTGCACTTATGTGTTTGTAACTTATGTATAAGTCGTGTTCCATTTAAATGTCTACAGTTTATAGGTGCGTCCAGTTGACAATAAAGCAGCTGTCCTGCAAATACATGAAGGTTATAATGTTTAAGTTTCATTGAAGTGTTTATTCCGCTTCATGGTCATGTTAGAGGCTGTAGTTTTTGGTGCTGCTGTGGTATTTTCTCCACCCTATTTATATCAGTGAAGTCAGACTAAATATAACTCAATACAGCTTAACAGCATCACAACCTGCAGCCTCCAAAATGACCACAAAGTTAAATCAATACCTGGTTTAACAAAATCTGCACATTGTATCCTCCTTGACAGGGTGTCTACCGGTCCTTAAAAAGTCTTAACATGGCTTACATTAAGCTTACTTAAAATAAGGCCTTAAAAACTTTAAAATGTCTTAAATTAAGTTGTCTTAATATAAGGCCTTACAAGTCTTAAATAAAGTTTTCTTAGTATAAGGCCTTAAAAAGTCTTAAAATGTCTTAAATTGAGCTTTCCTGATATAAAGCCTTAAAAGGTCTTAAATGTCTTAAATCAAACTTACCTAGTATAAGGCCTTAACAAGTCTTAAATGTCTTAAATCAAGCTTACTTAATATAAGGCTTTAAAAAGTCTGATATAGTCTTGAACTAGTTTTTCTTTATTTAAGTCCTTAAAAAGTCTTAAATTGTCTTAAATGCAGATTCGATGGATCTAACATATTTACAGTCACATTACCGTGAACATGTCTCCAGCCTGAGAGACCATGAGTATAAACAGTCATTGAACAGACTGAAGAATTGCAATAATAAATAGCATTTATGTCAGCAATGAGGTTTTGTTTTCTCCTTATTAAACACATTAAAGTTAAACTCACCCAATAGTTGTCATTTTTCCTAACTGCTCATCAGTGTGTCAAAGAGTACTTTGACATGTGACACACACACACACACACACACACACACACATATATATATATATATATATATATATATATATATATATATATAAATATATATATATATATAAATAACATGTATTTTCATTCCATGTTTGGTCTTAAATTTCATATAAGGTGGTATTAAAAAGGTCTCAAAAAGTCATAAATTTAACTTGGTTACATCTGCAGACACCCTGTGGTAGGATTCAATGCAGAGCCTTTGTATCAGAGTGCATCAGTTTTAGCCATATGGACACAATAAACTGGCAACTGATTGTATATTTCTATATGTATCAGTGTTGTCGGTGTATTGAAGAGGGATTTAACTGACAATTGAAAAAACTGAGAGCTTGTAATAGTGGTAGCAACTTGTCTGTGCAAGATTGGAAAACCCACCTGACAGTCACAGTCAGGAGGACTTTATGCTTCCTCTTTCTTCAGTTTCCACTTTTACGCTGATGCATTGTCACAGATGGGGTTTTATTGTCCTAACTGAAAGTAAATGCCCTCTGTGTGTGTTTTGTCTAACAGTTTATTGCCTCTCGTCTCTTCACATTCTCAAAAACATCCCTCATTCCACTATCGACTGCAGCACTTTGGTAAATATTTGGGGTGAAATATTAATTTGGACTTGTTTCCTTGCAGACAGTTATGGGCTCCTTGTTTCGCAGCGAGGAGGTGTGCCTCGTGCAGCTCTTCCTTCAGTCCGGCTCAGCCTACAATTGTGTCAGTGAGCTGGGAGAACTGGGCCTGGTGGAATTCAGGGACGTGAGTAACCTACACTCTTGGTTTAAGCTCCATGATCTTGTGGTGAAAAGTTCAGAGTCGAGTACAAGTGAAGGCCCATTCATCAACAACCCAGAGCACAGTAAACAATCTGTTTATAACTGAATGTGATTATCTTGTGAAGTCACTTTGGAATCTGCAGCATCTGAGTTTAGAGGAGATGGCGAATTGGTGGTTGCTTTGAGTCACTGTCACACACAGCAAATTATTGTCATCAGATGAACATGATTAACCCTCTTCCTCTCCCCTCTGCTCTGATGCTTTAGTTAAACCCCAACGTGAACGCCTTTCAGAGGAAGTTTGTAGGCGAGGTCAGACGATGTGAGGAACTTGAGAAGACTTTTAGTAAGTACTGACTCATTGTTCCCCACCTACGTTTTTATCCGTCCCCTTTATTTATTAGTCCTGTCTAGATCCTCCTTTCTGACCTTCTCTATGTGCCCTTTAGCTCTCCTGGAGCAGGAGATCAATCGCTCCCTGTCTCCACCCTTGCAGTGTCCCCTCCCTCCTCCATGCCCGACACCTTCGGCCCCTCAGCCCCGAGAGCTCATCACCATAGAGGAGGAATGTGAGAGGCTGGCCAGAGAGCTCAAAGAGGTTAGTGCTTAAGACAAGGCTGAGATGATAAATCAAAGTCTTATTAGTACACTGACAAAAGAGGCTGAGGTAGTTTTTTTCTTTTTATTTATTTGCACCGTTTGCCTCACTAGGTTTCCAGGAACAGAGACAGCCTCCGGGCTCAGATGACCCAGCTCTGTCAGTACAAAGGAGTCCTGACCAGGACGCACTCTCTCACAGCCTCACAGGTGGGAATGCTGCGTCTTCAACCAGTCCTGCATCATCATCATTATATTTTCTTTAAGTATTGTGCTGTAATGAGCAAACATAAGCTACAAAAAGAAAATTCTTTCCCCTTTTGGCTTCATCTTGCAGGCACCTCCACCTATGCTGGAAAGCCAAGGCTTGTTCGATCACCGCCAAGATGTCCGCCTCAGGTAAATCTCCTTTCCTAAAATGCCCATCATGTGTTTTTAACCTAGATTTAACATGTGTATCTCTGCATCTCCTCTGTCTCAGTTTTGTGGCAGGAGTGGTCCATCCTTGGAAGGTCCCCTCATTTGAGCGGTTGTTATGGCGAGCGTGTCGCGGTTATATCATCGTGGATTTCAGAGAAATGGAGGATCATCTGGAGCACCCGGAGACGGTGGGAACTGGGAGACAGAGATAGGGGGTCATGGTTGAGAGATAGATATGGGAGTTATTTCTGCAGTGATATTTTATGTTTCTTTTTTTATCACAGCTGTTTTCTGCTTCTTTGTTTTGCAGGGCGAAATGGTGCAGTGGACGGTGTTCCTCATCTCCTACTGGGGAGATCAGATCGGACAGAAAGTGAAGAAGATATGTGACTGGTGGGTAAACCTGTGCATCACTCACATCGCTTTTCATTGTAGATTTCCACTCAACAGTATCTGTTAAACCTGTTGGATATGTTTTGATTTCCTCTTCTCACAGTTTCCACACACAGACGTTTGCATACCCTGAGAGCACCACTGAGAGAGAGGAGATTCTCCAGGGACTTCAAGGCAGGATCGAAGACATCAAATCAGTATGTGTAGTGCACATTGATAAAAGCACAGAGCACTATTTGTCAAACACTAATGCAATCACCACTCACTCTTTCTGAAACGTTTGTGTATCAAACTTGAAAATACTACAAAGTATGAAAATGTAAACAGATTTGAATAGAAGCTAGATTAAAATATTAGATAAAACAGAATGAAAATACAAAACAAGAATAAAAATGATGAGAATAAATGACAATAAAATAGATTTAAAAGCTACAATAATACAGATAAAGATAAAGTCTAAAAACTAGATAAAATAGACCAAAATGACAAAATAAAACAAAACAGACCAGTAAAAATGATGAGGATTAACAAATCTAATTCTAAAAATACAATGACAGATCAACTAGAATATAATAAACATCACACAAAATACAATAAAGCAGGTGAATAAAATAATATAAATAATATCTATATACCATTCTGAATCTAACCCTGGCTAAATAATTTACATTTAAAGATTTGAACACCTGCAGCTGCTCTCAGATCCTCAGGCAGTCTGTTCCCACAGCAAAAAGCTGCCTCACCAAAGGTTTTAGTCCTGTACTTTGGAACAACTAACAGACTTGTGCCACGGGATCTGAGGGGCCCTACTGGTTCATACGCTGTAAACATTTAAGACACATATGTCTGTTCGAGACCATTAAGTGCTTTAAAAGCAAGTAAAGTAATTTAAAATCAAAACAGAAACTTTCAGGAAGCAATGTGGGGTTTTTTTGTATAGAAGTGTTTTCTCAGCTCAGTGGTTCGAAAAGCCTTTCACTTCCCTTTGCTTCAGGTGTTGTCACAGACTGAGGCCTTCCTGCAGCAGCTGTTGATGCGGGCGGTGGCTGTGTTGCCCCAGTGGAAGGTGCGTGTGCAGAAGTGTAAGGCGGTCCAGTTGGTGCTGAATCTCTGCAGCCCCTCTGTCACAGACAAATGCCTGATTGCTGAGGCCTGGTGTCCCACTGCCAAGCTGCCTGAGCTGCAGAGCGCTCTGAGAGAGGGAGGGGTAAGACAAAGACAGGGCTGTAGATGAGGAGAATTGACATGAATAAGTAAGCCGTCTTATCACTCTTCACCTTTATCCACCCCCTCTTCTCCATCCTCAGAGGAAGAGTGGTAGTGCAGTTGACTCCTTCTACAACCGCCTGCCCTCCACCACCTCTCCACCCACCCTGTTTCCCCTTAACTCTTTCACGGCTGGTTTCCAGAACATCGTTGATGCCTATGGAGTGGCCAGCTACCGTGAAGTCAATCCAGGTACGTCTGCACGCCACTAAAGATGTGCTTTGAAAGAAGAAGGACATGTCAGATGTTCAAAGTAGAATGACCAGCTTCACATGTATTTTTGGTCCAATCTTTCCCCTCAATGTCTCTGCAGCGGTGTATACCATAATTACATTCCCCTTCCTGTTTGCTGTGATGTTTGGGGATGTGGGTCATGGTCTACTGATGACTCTGGCTGCCCTCTGGATGGTCATTGAGGAGAAGGACCCCAAACTCAAGAACAGCAACAATGAGGTAATACAGAGGTTATTCACTCACGGTGCCATATACACTGGATACACACACACACACACACACACACACACACACACTCAAGTTTAACATAAGACTCAAGGAAGAACTCATCCCATAGCTTGTTTGTAAAAGTCAACGATTTCAAGAGACGAATTTAAGTCCTAAATTCAAAACCTTACTTAAAGGACCAGTGTGTATGATGTAGTGCCATCTAATGGCGAGGCAGCAGATTGCAACCAACTGAATACCCCGGCTCACACTCCCTATGGTGAGCGAATTTGCAAATCCTAGGATAGCGAAGGAACCCACCTTACCCTGCCTCTGATTGGCTTACCCTGACCCTAGCCAATCCCACTCCTCTTGCCTAAACCTAACCAATCCAACCAACGAAGGCAACGAGTACTAGCCAGTCAAAGGGAAAGTAGGGTTGGCCATTCTTTTGCTATCCCGGGGTTTGCAAATTTGCCTGCAGTGGCGTGTAGGTAACTTAAAAACCCAAAAGGCCTTCTCTGGACCCAGTGTTTGGTTTGTCTGTTCTGGGCCACTGTAGAAAGATGGCGGTGCAACATGTAAGGCTCCATGGAAGAGGACCCGCTCCCTATTTAGATATAAACATCTCATTCTAAACAAACAAAAACACAATGATTTTTAGTTTCAGGTGATTCTGCACTGTGTTATATTTCATTTCAGCCGTTGGATCCCTCTAAATATGAAACACTGGTCCTTTGAGAGACAGTACAGAAGTATTATCGGCAAAAATGCATGTGACGTACCAAAATTAAAAGTGCTAATGGAGGACAGCTCCTCTGCAGTGCTATATTACAGAACATTACTTTATTCTTTTTTATCATCACCTCAGTTTTTCATTATAAAAGTAACCAGAAGTGTTAAATAAATGTGTCGGAATAAAAACTACAATATTTCCTCCTGTAATGTAGTGCAGTAGAAGTATAGACAGAATCATGGTGATGTCACGCTAACAACAATCACTTCCAGGTGGATCGCTGCAATTGATTTGAATTATGGGGCTATGTGAAATCAGCAAACTTGTGTATTTCTGTTGTCATTTTCAGCCGTAACAGTAATGCTCAAAGATAAATGGTTAAAAACGGCTGTCCGACCTATGTGACATTTCAGCTGTGCTGCTTTGCTAGCATCTTTCATCAACCAAATCTACAGGGGCCGCAACAAAAAGAGACAACCTAAAAAGATTGACCTAAAATATCAATATCTGTTTTGGGGTACGCTATATTTGGAATAACTATACCGCTTTATCTTACACACTAACTGATAGAGGCAGCGATTGACCAGCAACTTCCATGTTTTGCAAAGTAAAATGACAGTTTTGTCAATTGAGTCTGGTGGCTTTGAGATAACGGCTTCAGTTACCTGTCAGACTGGGCCGTATTCTAGATATAGTCTACATTTAAACTGATATTGATATTTTAAGTGGGCCTTTTTGTAGGTCGCTACAAACTAACAACCAACTGAGGCAGCATTTGCTCAGTGCTGTTTAATTTTATGTATGTGACGTAGAGTTTTCCTACCTTGAAGCTACTGTAAACAAACAATATGAAGTAGCTTAAAATGCAAATATACACATAAGTACAGTACTTGAGTAAATGTACTTAGTTACATTCCATCACAGTATTTATGTAATACTAATAAGGTTACCAATGTTTTTACCTTGTCTTAATATTTTTTCAGAGCCGAAACGTGTTTTTGACCTTGGGTATTAAATACTGAGATGAAACTGTCACCTGTTCCGGTGTGTTTCAGATCTGGAGGATGATGTTTGGAGGAAGGTATCTGATTCTGCTGATGGGACTGTTTTCTGTATACACGGGGGCCATTTACAACGAGTGCTTCAGCAGAGGCCTCAGTCCCTTCAACTCAGGATGGCACGTCGGCCCCATGTTCAAAAACAACTACTGGAAGTGAGGACATTTCGTACCTTTTTGTACCTTCTGTCCACACTGTTTCTCGTCCATCTTACCTCATTGTATTTTATTTCTTTCAGTTCATCAGTCCTGGCAACGAACCAGTATTTGACAATGAATCCTAATGTGACTGGTGTCTTCACCAGCCCCTATCCATTTGGCATTGACCCGGTATGGCGGTCACACTCATCAGCCCAACTCCATTTCTTTTCATATTGTCGTCTTGTTGTGCATCTATCCTCATTCTCTCGTGTTTTGTGTCGTTGTCAGGTGTGGGGGCTGGCCAACAACAAACTAACCTTCCTTAACTCGTACAAGATGAAGATGTCAGTCATCATCGGTGTCATTCACATGACGTTTGGAGTCTGTTTGTCATTCTTCAACTTCTGGTAACTAAACATATTTTATTTTTTGGTGTTTTTGTTGTGTGTACACCTCCATTCTTGTTTTTTTTTTTAATATTTATTCTGACTTTCTTAACATATCCTTGTTTCCCTGTGTTCTCTTGTCCTTGTTTTTCTCCAGGCACTTTGGCCAAATAAGCAATGTGTTCTTTGTGCTGATCCCCGAGCTCTTCTTCATGCTCTGTCTTTTTGGCTACCTGTTGTTCATGGTGATCTTCAAGTGGATCGTCTACACTCCCGCAGAGTCCGATATCGCTCCCAGTATACTTATCCACTTCATAGACATGTTCCTCTTCACAGACAACCCTGACAACCCAAAGCTCTATGAAGGACAGGTGTGTGGTTTGTTCACTTCCCTTAAAGGAACGAATCAGTGTTTTATCTCATGACCCACATTTATCCACAAGCCACGTTTTAAAGGGACAGTTCACCCCAAAGTCACATATGTTTCCTCTTACCTGCAGTACTGTTTATTGGTCTAGATTGTTTTTGTGTGAGTCGCCAAGTGTTGGAGATATCAGCTGTAGAGATGTCTTCCATCTCTCAAATATAATGGAACTAGATGGTGCTCGGCCTGCAGTGCTCAAAGCGCTAAAAGAAACATTTAAAAAAAACTCAACAGCAATGTCTCTCTCCAGAAGTCATGACTTTCTTACTGAAGATAATCCACAGACATTGTAGTGAGCAGTTTCATGGAGGAACCTTTTCCTTTCAACTAAATTACACCCGCCACCTGTATCATTGCGCAGAAGGAAGTGTGCATCTACTGCTAGGTCACCTAGCACCACTGAGCGAGTTACAGCTCAGTCGAGGAGGACACAGTAAATGTTCACATCTCGTGTTGTCACAAGCACAAGCCTCTCGTCAGTGAGTGGATGCCTAACTTCCGCCGGTGTTAGTATGTTATCCAAAGTTGGTACGTAAAAGCGTTCAAGATACAACAGCTTGTCGGCAATTTTTAATGCATAAAGTCTTACTTTTTTCTTAGCGTGTGCCTGTGTCATCCTGGTTTTATTTTCCAACAATATAGTTTTGAATGCAGTGCAAGCCACTATAATGTAATTGCTGCTTTTAGCTAGTTTCAAGTCTCTGTCAGCTTATTTTATACAGTACTAATGTGAACTGAAACCAGTGAACATCTTGAGGGTAGAAAAAAATAACGTAACCCCCACAACACTATGGCATGCTTCGGTCTGCAGAAGCTGAAGTAGAATCTTTCTGTATTAAATGTGCAACAGTTTGCAGAAACACCGTCTGTTAAAATAAGTTGCTAAACACAGCATGTGTTGCTCAGTAGTGTAACAGTTGCTCCTGTGACTCTTTATCTAAAGATTGTGGTGCAGAGGATCCTGGTGGTGCTGGCCCTGTGCTCTGTCCCGGTCCTCCTGCTAGGGAAACCCACATATGAATACATGACATTCAAGAAAAGACGACGTCAAGTGGTGAGTCTGTGTTTGACTGAACTTTAATCCTTATTCTACAGTTGGATGTCCCTCCAAGGGAAAAAGGAAGGACCAGAGCACACTGATTAATTTGCAGCCTTTAATTGTGCAAACAGACATTTCACCACAGTATCGTCATCAGAGTCAAATAGAACAAAGACAAAAAGGCAAACACATTTACAGGCAGCCTGCCACAGGTGAGCAATTCTCTTTGGACAACTGGTTGAACAGGAAATCAAATCTTTTTAGATGGCAAATGTACAAGTTGGAGTTTCCATTATTGATGTTCAAATGCAACACTACATGCATCACAATCATATCGGGAACAAAAGACAGATCTCTTGGTGTTAGAAACATACAAAGTCCGAAATACAAAAAGCATTGTAAGCACTGCATGCATCCATCGTGTGTAACAGGTTAAAGAAAACATAACAAATTCATTTCCTCTTTAAGCCAAAGGGCTCAACTGTGTGAAGATTATCAGAGCTCCCACGGTCATGAAAAACCTGGAAAAGTCATAGAATTCCAGTCACATTTTCCAGGCCTGGAAATTTCATGGAATTACTCAAAACAACTGAAAGTTTTTGGAAAGTGATTGAAATTTGTTGTGTGTAATATTACTTTTCCATGGATAATGTCCATGTAACAAAACACAAACTTTATTTCCTGTAGCTGTCGATGTAACGTTGCTGTGTGTGACATTTTGTTTACCAGCAAGTACATTTCTTTATTTCTTCCGAGCGTTCCCTCGCTCCCTTCATGTATGCAAGCTAGCTAAAATTCTGTTTGAATAGAGTTTGAATCTAATGTGGGGCAAGGAAAAAATATTGCAGTTTTGTGTTCAGATATGTGAATCTTTTAAGGTGTGTTTTCTACCATCCTGTGTATGTGTAAAATACTCTGTGTCTGGTGAGTTAGAACATTGTGCACAGTAGCCACAGCAGAAGAAAACTGTAGGTTGATAAGGCAGCCAGGAGACAGTGTCAGGTGGTTTTCTAGTATCATAATGAACCAGTGATACCATACTTTACATGCTGTAAAAAATCATCTGAACTGAAAGCTAATCACTGTGCTCCAGTCCTTTCTTTTTCCTTCTCTCCCCTTGAGCTAAGCGGCATCTGATTTAGCTGCATGCTGCTGGAAGACACGCAGGGAACCCTGTATCTTGTACAATTGGATGTCTTTCTAATGGATTTCTGGTTCTCTGCAACATCAGGAGGAAGACAGACGCCCGCTGGTGGCCGATGAGGGCTCCATCAACACTCGGCACGGGGATGTGGAGGGAGTAGCTGCTGAAGAGGAGGTAAAAGAGATTAACTGACTTTGCCAAACAGATTAGATCTACTCAGAGATGGGCTGTTGTGGTTCTCGTGCAAGTGTTTAACCCGTGCTTCCTGCAGGAGTTTGATGCTGCGGACGTGTTCATGCATCAGGCCATCCACACCATAGAGTACTGCTTGGGCTGCATCTCCAACACCGCCTCATACCTCCGACTCTGGGCTCTCAGTTTGGCGCACGCACGTTAGTGACACACAAACACAGTATACATCCTCACACTACATGATTCACACACACACATACACACACACACACACACACACACACACACACACATACACACACAGACTTCCTCTCTAAAGCCAAACACTCATACAATTCTTTTTTCAGCCAGTTATTCAGACACACATGATGATTTTTTTTTTTTCCAAGCACTGATGGCTGTCTGACGCTGAGTTATTTGTGTCTCCACAGAGCTCTCGGAGGTGTTGTGGGTGATGGTGATGCGTCTCGCCCTGAAGTGGGAGGGCTATGTGGGAGCTGTAGTCCTCTTTGTGATTTTCGCCTTCTTTGCTGTGTTGACTGTCTCCATCCTGCTGGTTATGGAGGGACTCTCAGCTTTCCTGCATGCATTACGTCTGCACTGGTAAGGATGGGAGGTATAGGAATAAAGGAATAGATCAGCTGAATATCTGCAGTGAGTGAAATCTGTGATAACTTTTGGATTAAGCCCACGTTTATGGTCCTGTAATACACCAAAAACTCAAGCATTGATCTGACAAGTACGTAACTTTTACATGCAGCATTGCATTGCAAACAAACAAGGAGTCTAGTTTTTAATTATCATCCAACTAGTAGAACTCACGAATGACAAAATGAATGACATTTTACTAAAAACGGTGCTCCTTAAAGCCCCAGGTCAGCTGACCTGAGGGACCTGGGCGTAGAATACGGGGTCATATGAAAGGATATCCAAAACCTCTGTCCAGAAAGCCTGGATATAATGGGCAGTCCCATAAGTAATGAAATAGCATGCCCTTTATTTCACATTTATTACATATGTCAGGGGTGTTGGGATTGAATTTATTTAACATGGTTGGAGTTACATAGATTCTCATTATGCGTTTATGGCAATTTCTGTTCTATTGGGTTATGCATCTTGCATGTAAAGTTGAATTTTTGGCTTCCGTGTGCTCAAGTTAAGGGAGACTCAAGTGAAGAGTTCATTGTTTAGGTAGGACGACCTTACTCTGTATGTTTCATGGTCATCTGTACGTGACATTGTGTGGAAGTGGAAGTGTTCGCCTGATGGTGGTGCTACAAAAAAATTTCACCAAACCATCCATTTTATGACCATGAATGTTCACATTTATTTTTATATTTTTGTATATTGTATTCAGACGTAGAGAAATGGAATGGTTGGACAAAAATAGATTATATATTGTAGCTTGTATTGATGCATGTTGACTTTCTCTCTCTTACAGGGTGGAGTTTCAGAACAAGTTCTACAGCGGATCAGGCTACAAGCTCAACCCTTTCTCTTTCTCATCTATAATCAATTTATCAGCTGCTCTGTGAACGGCCAAACGTTTACTTAGGATTGTCACACAGTTTTGTTAACTTATGAATACTCTTAAGTACTTGGACTGCAACTACACACATCAGAATGACTTCATATCTCCGTCTTAACAATGGTACTCTTTTGCCTGCAGGCTATGAAACGGTTTAATTGACTTGCACAATGATCACGATGGTAAAGATTGTTATTTTTGCATCGATAGAATGAGTCCCAAAATAATGAATTACAATTGCATTATATGAAATGAAAAAATCTAATTTTGTATCCCCTTACTAATTGTTTTCACTGTCAGTGTTATGTACTGTTTACTAATTACTCTGTCAGTCACTAAAAACATAGTAATCATGTACTTTTCACTGTATGAACGTGTGTTGTAGACATCAGTTATGAAAAGGGAAAACACACCGGTGAATGAATCTGTTCTGCAGTTTAAGGGAACGTATGATTTTTGAACTGTTGGATTGTGCTTTGATAAGCCAGCCCTGTAGGATTCTCCAAATGATAGCAGGGAATTATCTGAATGATTTTCATGAGCCAAAGATTCTTTTTCCTCATTGTCATGTCTTCCAGGTGCGCACACACTCATACACACTCACATACTACAGGTACTTATTGGTAGTAAAAGTTTTTCATGTGCCTTACCGGGGCTGCGGCTTGTTTATCCATTCAGTCTTTTGGACAGATCATAACTTTCATCATCATGCCACCATTCTGAACAAGACTCTGGCCGGACATATATCTTTTTTCCTGCTGGTTTGCACTGTAAAATGGATCAAATTTGAACTGAAATTAAATATGATTCTCTTGTTTAATCGTGTTGTTTCATTCACTGAACATGCTACAATTATTTTGACATGTATGTATAATTAATATGTGAATTTATTAGTGATGGGAGGAGTATTCAAATTCTTTACCAGAGTGTTAACATAAGGGTTCATTTCAGTAATTCCTGGCCACTGCAAGTAAGAAATCTTACATTCAAAAAGTACCTATTAACAGTGTTGGGAGGGTTACTTTTGAAATGTAAGAGGTTACAGATTACTAGTTACCATGTTATAATGCAATGCAGTAATGTGATTTATTACATGTGATTACTTTTTAATTTACTTTTCTAAAAAAATGTTTTAAACTGGGCAATACAGCTGTCCCAGTGGCTTTGCTGACCCATGTTGTCTAGAAATGTGCCAAAAGAAGAAATTCCTCCATGTTAAAAAAAAATTAGAGCTGATTAGTAATTTATTAGAAATTGATTAGTCGAATGACAGAAAACTAATTGGCAACTGTTTTTTCGGTAATTCTATAAATTTTGCAATTTTAAGCAAAAAAAAAGGCAAACATTTACTGGTTTCATGTGAGAATTTGATGTTTTTCTTTGTCATACATATAAAAGGCCCTACTTTTAAATACCCTTTAAACTATTAGGGCATTCATGTCTAATAATACATCGGATTTTTAAGATGATCACATGTTCTGTATGTAAAATCTGTGAATTTGCTGTAGCTGTCAGATAGATGTAGTGGTGTAAAAATGACCTCTGAGATGTAGTGAGGTATTACTGTAAAATAAAATAGTAAAGTACAAGTTGATGTAGAGTAAATTGGCAGAAATTTATAGAAAAGCACAATTTTTATTCTGGTATGAAGACATGTAGGCAGATACCTGCACAAGAATATAGTAACTGATGCAGTACCTACATGTTTTTTTAAGTTGTTGCAGGGAGGCAATATGTCTGATGAACAGTCAATGTGTAAGACAGATGCTTTGATCAATGGCACCAACATAAAGGATGTAATGCCATTTTTAGAGACATGATGCACTACCCTACAACTTCTCAGTGGCAACACCATGTGAATAGTCACTTTGACACGATTAACTGGAAATTCATCTGGACTTACCGTAACAATGATTTTGTCAACAATAAGGCTAGTGTAGTGTATCTTAAAATTATACACTTAATCTATCCAACAAATCACTCAACACATATATAGAAATGATCTTTCTGAATCCTGTCTTCTGTAAAAGTGGCACAGAAACAATTTAACATTCATTTTATGAATGCATTTATGTAAAATACGTTACAGAGAAGAGTTTTTTTGTTTGTTTGTTTGTTTGTTTTACAATGGAAACAATATCTGGACAGAAGTCATGTCTATTTTGAATCTTATCATTTATATGATGGGTTTTACATCCATAAATGTAAATGGTCTGAAAGGAAACCTAAGATCTACCACTTTAAGCATGAAGTGAAACGTACTTTGAAACACCAACAAAAGAACTGGAAAATCAGAAAGCCATCGGGACGATGGTCATTTGCAAGGCATTAGAAACCCCTTTTTAATTTGTAAGTATATTTTTACCCCTTTTGTTGTTTGTTTTTCTTGTAACCAATTTCTTTTGCATAATTTAATGGTGATTGAATAAAGGAAGTTAAAAAAAAAGACAGACATGTAAGCGGAACTTTCTGAAGTGCGGGCGTTTGTTTCTGTCAGTGCTGCTTCTAAATGAGCACCAAGTGAACCGGATGTTGTCTGAATGTCAAAGATGGCGCTGCACATGTCACGGTGAAAACTTACCAAATAGCTAGAGTCGGTATGTTTTCGTGTTTTTAAGGACTTAGCGTTGATAGTAATCGTTGACTGGACTTTGTATTTATGAAGTGAGCCCAGCTGAGGAGGAGGAGATGGCTCTGAGCGACATTAGCCGCAGTGTGCGGCTGTTGTTAGGTCAAATCCAGCGATGTCGTCAAACTGTGGCCACAAACCAGACTGGTGGGTAAAGTTATTTTCATCACAGCTGTGTTATATTCTGTAAACTACTCAGTTTGGAGCTACCCAACGTTACATGCTGGTGTTGAGTTTATCTGTGCCCTGTTGTTTGGTGTCAGCTCGGTGTCTGAGTCAGCTCGCCTCTCCGCCGGAGGAGGAGCCACGCGCGGATGAGAATGAAGCCGTGAACCCGACCTTCGTGAACAGAAACCCCCGGAACCTGGAGCAGATGGCTCTGGCTGTGAAGGACCGGGGCTGGAAGACGTGCTGGCCTCGCGCGGAGTTTTACCACAGGTGTGTGTGTGTGTGTGTGTGTGTGTGTGTGTGTGTGTGTGTGTGTGTGTGTTGGGATAAAGCTGCCTCATGATAGCTGTTATGTAAAATCAAGTGTTAAATAGATGACTGTCACACAACGACTGCCAGTTACATATGTGAGACAGATAAATGTGATCATGCTGTAAAGCAGAGATTGGACCAAGTCATTGTTTTGCAAGTTAAATGTGAGTCTCAAGTTAAGACAGGCATGTCTCAAGGTTTAAACAAGTCACTCTACGCTCTTCACTTAATGTAATGCCATTTTAACAACAGAACAATTACATCCATCCATCCACTTCTATTGGCCTGTTCGGGGCTGGGTTGCTCCTCCTTGGGGTTACTGAGCCGTTCCCAGATGAGATGAGATATATAAACCCTCCAGCATGTTTTGGGTCTACCCCGGGGCTCCTACCAGTTGGACATGCCCAGAAAACCTTTGATGGGAGGCACATGTTGGTGGACATTCTCAGTCATTCAGGTCATTGTCGTCTCAGGTGCTATATCATAGCAACTGGGCTTGCTGACTTGAACGTTGGTAAAACAAAACTCCACAAACACAGGAGAGCCAGCTCTTTAAGTCAAGGCCCAGACTCAGCTGCCGATGTACATCTAAAGGAGAAGGGACACTCTTTTGAGGAGAGTGATGTTCACGTTGTCCAGAGAAGACGGATGGTTCGAAAGACGCATGATAGAAACCATCTATGTCTAATTGGAACAACCGTTGTTAAACAGAGGAGGTGGCCAGAATCAGAGGCAGCTCAGTGTGGCAGTATATACACCATGCTCATGTTCATACTGACTGTAACTGTGCGCGTACACCTATATATACGCCCCCAATTTAATCACCGAAGTCCCACACAAAGACTGAGATCTTATTTTCAAGGGAGACCTGAGGACATTAAAAAACACTGACAACTGATCAAATTCTCTTTTACCAGACAGATAATTCTGCAGATCTAAATTCCCTATTTCCCTCCTGCTCCCTCACCTCTCTTTTATAATGTTTGTCTCTCTTCTCTTCTCAGGTTGGAGTTTTCTCGCACCCAACAGTATGTGACAGCACACGTGTTCTCCAGAAGCTCTCCTGACCCGGTGCTTTCGTGTTCCACCAGAGAGTGGGCACTGAGGAAGGAGCTGGCTTCCACAAAATGCGTGGCAGCCTGTCAGGCTGTGGGCGAGGTGCTGGCACAGCGATGTCAGCAGGCTGGGATCACGAGGATGGTGTACAGGGAGATTCCCTGGACGTACCGCTCTGAAGCTGTGAGTGCATGCAGCACCAACTGCTGCTAGACAACTGATTTGTGTGTCTCTTTTCCCTTCTTAAAGGGATACTTTGCTGATTTACAACCAGTTTTTTTATTATAATAATGTGGGTAGTAGGTGTAAGTGAAACCTCCCTCCATCTTACCAGCAGCCAGATCTCCCTGGTCATCATCCAGCGAATCAAATATAAACCAAGATTCTGTCACTGTGTTGCCTATAACTTACTTAAAATATCCTCAGAAACATATTTCAGTGCACTGTTTAGCTGTAATATAAAAGGTTGTGAACAAGAAGTGGGCGCCATACTGTTTCCTGCACAGTGAAAACGTGGGCTAAAAACAAAACTGAGATCAAAGAGTAAAACAAAGTAGCACTGATTTCATATGAACCAAGATTCTGTTACTGCAGGAACTAGTTCTCGTGTTTTCAGAAACATATTTTATCTTACTTTTTGTTTGCTAGTAGCCAGCTGCCATTTTGTGTCCTGCATCGAAACAGCCAAGCTTACATTTTCCAGCAGTGAAATACTTCTTAAAGTCATCATGCTTCATGCTTATGTCTCCCTTGTTTTTCTGTTTCACAGGTTCAAGCATTCAGGACAGCACTGAAAGAGGGAGGAATCACCCTCAGTGAGCCCAGAAGGAAATACATCGGCACCTGAATTTATCACATCTGTTTTGTTAAAATGTCCTCTCTGCCCCTTACTCTCTGCTCTCTTGTGAATTATGACTGTACTGTTTATTAAGATGACCAGCACTACAGTAAATGACAATATAAACTGAAACAAAATGAGTATTGAAAGTAAGGCTGCTTGTCCCTGTGCTTTGTTGTGTCTTGATATTAAAATGTTTCTGAACAGAAGCAGCTCTGGTGAATTATTCAATAAAGAAACAAAGTGTTTGCTTTCAGTATGATCGTTTATTTTTCCACATAGTGCTTGTCGTAAACGAGTGAGGTGCAGACAGCAGAGAGCTTAACACAAGATGTGGACAACATTTAAAAAATAATAAATGATCATTTTATTCATAGTACAGTGTGACGTTGGCTCAGGCAGTGGGAACTGTGTGTGTCGTGGGATTATAAAGTGCATGTTTTCTTTAACAGTGAGCATGCAGGTTAAATGAAGCTTTAGCTTGGGTCACTGGTAACACCAGCATGAAATAAAAAATATTCCATATCAGCATCCAGTGATCAGAAGTGTGAAAACGGTATTCTGAATAATTTACCTTGATCCGTTAAATGTCAATATAAATACACGAGAAAACCCTGAAAACTTTGCTCTCACATGTTGGTATAAAAACACATAACATGCACCCGGGTCATCAGCATAATGTGTGGATACATATATAGTTCTGTGTTATGCATACATGCAAAACTTTGGGAAGTCATACTTATACTGCAATCAGAGGAACAGTACAAGATTCATACAATACGCAGCCACCACCTCGTAATAAAAACATTTAAAAACACCAGTCATTGAGTCGTATTTCATTCTCAGGGTGAAGGCACTCATACAGCCCTGGTGTCCAAACAAGATGAATAAAAATAAAGTGGCTTACATTGGTTCTTAACGTACTGACATGAAAAAGATTTTAGATGTAATCTAGTCATTCATTGGCACATTGGAGAACATTGTTTGGCAAACAGGCTTCTGCCATAAAACTGGCCCTGACTTGGTCCATGATGCACAGCTTAGATACAGTGAGATCCTCCCGTCTTATAACAATGAACGTCTTGTGAAATTATGAAAGACATTTAAAACTGTCTACCTGGTGTTGGCAGCGTACAGCCTGGTATTTACAGAGGGAAAGAAAGGAGGACAGTAATTGCATAGATATCTCTTGAGTGGTGATGTGAGAGCTGAAGAAGGGAAGAGGGAGCAGGGGGCGCTACATGGATATGTTTTTAAAATACTGAAAAAACCATAATAATACAACAATGTACACTGATAATGACTTCAGATATCCTAGCTTTCACTGGTGTGTTCATATTACAGCACAAATCCTTTTATCAGCAGTGAACATCAGCTTCAATAATCATGAGCAGAGATATGCAGTAAAACATAAATTAAAACTTTCAGTGATCTAAAATATAAAGCCAGAGCGTATCAGTGTATAAAAACCTTGGCATGTTACCAGCGCACACTTTCCTTCTGGTGTTTTCAGGATTTGTTTGCCTCCTTTATGGGTCCGCCTCCCTCTCCTGTAACTCCCTGCTCTTCTGCCTCTTTGATCACTTTAGGGTTTGCTTTGACCAGCGTCCAGCAGGCTTCGTGGTTCAGGTGAAACATCCACACATGCGTTCTGGTGAATCAGACTCCGTCGGCCTAGGCTACGTCTCCGCCGCGGACTCCCAGGCAGCTTGAAAGCAAGAGAGAAGTAGAGGAGTAGCTTAAAGAGCAGCTAACTGAAACTTTGACCATTTTTCAACCTGAAGAGTATAGTTGAGATTTATTTTAAGTGGGGTTGTATGAGGCACTTATCCATGGTCATTATATTACTCTACAGTAGAAGGCACTTGGCACGCTTCCAGTTTGGAAAAGCAGGCAGGAGAACAAGCACAGAGCTAAATAATGTTCTGCTGTAAATGGGGACCACATCAAAACATATTGTTCCCACCTAGAAAAATCAATATAATTTAAGTGTACCCTATTCGTTTTACCTTGCCGTCAGACAGCCCTTTCAGACTGGGAACTGAAGCTGTTACCGAGGCTCTCTTCAAAGCCAGATTCCATTGAGAAAAACAGTGATTTAACACTGCAGAACACAGGAGCTGCTGGTCTGTCGCTGCATCCATCACTTAGTTAGTTTGTGTTACTGGTGACTTTGGTGTTTGAAAGGGGTATTCTGGATTCACAATAACACAAACAAACTGATAACTGATCGAGGCAGTGGTAGACCAGTAGCTCCCGTGCTCAGCAAATTAAAATGACTGTTTTTGTCAATGGAGTCTGGTGGCTTTGGCGAGAGCAAAGACACGGGACCTGTCAGAGAGGGTTGTCTGACAGCAACGTCAAGCACTGAAAATATTCTAAATACAGTGTACACATAAATCAGTACTGATTTTTTTAAGTGGGCCTCTTTTTGGGTGGTTCTGCTGCCCCTGTCAGAGGCGGTACATTGCTTAGCTTCGTGCTGGTACTCCAAACTTAGGGTGTGCTGGCCACCATCTACTGTAGGTAACACACTGACTATGAAGAGTACCTCAAACAACCCCACTTCAAAAGATCCCTTCAAAGTGAAACCCTACTACTGCTAAACTAAGATACTTGTATAATAAATACAGGCAAGATCACAAGACTCTTATAACAAATTTGTGCGTACATCAACTATGAACAGCATGACAGAGAGACTGGCACTCAGCTCCACTTACCTGTTCACGCCCTCTATCCTCATCACTGATGGACTGCATGAGGGAGAAGAGGTTCATCCTGCCGCTGCGATTAACACTCGGAGTGACCTTGAGATGAGAAAGAAAAAGAACATCCAATGATTTAGTGAAGGAAAACCACATAAGAGACACAGCGTATATGTGTAACTACATTTGTGTCTGCTCACCTTTTCTGGTTCATTTACTGTGATAACAGGAGTGACGCCAGCTGGTCCTGTCTGCCCAGGCCCCTGGTTGGTCTCAGACGGGGGGGCGGGCTCTTCAAACACCTGGGTGAGTTTGGGAAGGTAAAAGGGTTGAAGATTAAAAAACAAAATCAGCAGGATTTAAAATGCGGATATTGTTGATGTGAATAATTACCTCTGCATCATCTCTCTCATCTGGGCTACCTATATCTTTTTCATCTAGACTATCTGCATCCTCCTCGTCACCCTGCTCAGAACCTTCGAGTCCGTCGTCATCCTCTTCCTCCTCTTCTGCCTCCTCTGGCTTTTTTTCTTCCCCTCCCTCCTCCTTGCGTATTGACTTTTGTCTTTGGTCTCTTGACTTTCGCCTCCAGAGTGCGCTGTGACGCTGCTGGCTGGAATGATGAAGGAACACAACACAATCCTCACATGAGCCCACATCTCAACACCTAAATAGCCATAGACAACGGCACACTCAAAAAATGTTTGATGCTGTTTTGCAATTTTTAGATTTTGGCATTCCTCATTTTGGAAACACCATGCCTGACCTTGCGTTGAGAATGCCGTTGTAGGTCTGCAGCTGCTTCATGAAGCCTTCGTTGGGCTTGACGATGGACCGGCACTCCCTAACGTAGGACAACGCCACATCCAGAGGCCAGCGCTGCTGCTTCATGGCGTAGGCAATCACCGTGGATGCAGAGCGAGAAACACCCATCTTGCAGTGCACCAACACCGCCTGTCCACTCTTCCTGCATCACACAGAGATCCAGAGAAAGTCACTCAGTGGTTTAGAGATTTAACTTGACAAGTAGTGGTGAATTGATTAACTGAATGGAAAGTGTGACACCTCAAATTTGCAATATTGATGGTGAGGCAAAGCTGGGAATAAAGTACATGACATAAAGGAGTGGACCAATATTTTGAGAAATGTACTCAGTCACTTTCTGGCAGAGAGTTCGATGAGGAGCCAGTTAGCTTAGCTTTGCATAACAGCTGTGAACAGGAGGAAACAGCTAGCCTGGCTCTGTCAATAGATAAAAAAAATCAGCCTACCAGCACCTCTAACTCACTATAAAACACAGTATGTCTCATTTGTTTAATCTGTACAAGAGCCAAAGTGCCAAACACCATTTTTAGGGGGGCTATAATTGGGAATATTTCTAGGCCAGGCACAGTATTTTGGGTTGCCAGGCAACAGAAATAGTCCAGCAATTAGAGAGCTTTCAGTGTTGATAAATGTAGCCCATTAAAGCAATAAATTCCTCACTGCATGCTACACTGACCAAGAAAGTGGACTTCTGCTCGTGGAGCTGTGTTGGCAGTGCCTACATGTACCAGGATGCACTGTGTTTGAGATTCTGACAAAAGATAGTCAATCAGTGGTCATCTGCCCTCTCGGCTCTGCTGGTCTTTGTTGTCTTTTTCTGTTTATCTGCTAAAGAAGGTCTCCTGCACACAAAGTGTGTCCAAGTCAGGTGTAAACTTTCATGCACAGTAAAACACACAGGCTTTCTCTGGGTTGGTGTTGGCAACAGCATCCAACAATGACTACCCACACTGAAATCCATCGCAGCAGAATGATTCAGTTTCTATTGGCATCGGAGAAAATTCGAAGCAAAAGCACCAGCTCAGGTTCTGGAGGGTCCCGCTGGCTGTATCTTCTTGCACAGCTAATGCCATTTCAATCTTAGCTTCTCTCTGCTGACTATCTTTGGCTCAATACTCTGACTTGAGTAAATATGGCTGAGTGTCCGAGTCAGCTGAAACACTGTAAAATGTATCCTCGTCCATAACATCTCCTGCACTCATTATTTGGGATGCCATTTTCACTGTTGGAAACACAGTTTGCAATACAGAGCTACGTCCCTGTCATGTCAAATGACGCCACTGGATGCAGGAGGATTGTCAGAAAATTCAGCTTTCTCTGACAATACTGTAGAGCACGGCTGAGGAATTCATTGCTTCAGTCGACTACATTTATCATCAACATTGACTGGAATATGTGGCCGAAATTTCCCTTTAATGTCCAGGAATTTGGCTGTGTATAAATATGTTGTAATGACAGAAATGTGCTTGTCTACAACTTAAATCTGGAAGACTGCAAAATCTTTTTTGTAAAGTTTGGATTTTAGATGTCTTCTGATGTGCTTGGGGTTTCTGGAGTACCTTGCAGTGTTGATGAACTGGAAAGTGTCTGTCCAGTAAGGGAGCAGATCAGTGGCTTCCACATCGTACACTCTGATGTTCATATAAGTGAAGGACTCTGGGAAAAAGTTGTCGATCTCTCTCGTCACATTCAGAATATAGCCCACACTGAAAAGCATACAGACACAAACTTAAAGCCACCGTGGTGACTCAGCAAACACAATGCACAATTCACACAATGTCATGAGACAATGGGAAATAGAGATGGACAACAACAATCCACAGAGCTGTAGAGAAATGTTGCAGGTGAAAACACTGACTTGTTTTTCTGCAGCTCCTCAAAGTTAGCTGCATTCCACTCAGAGCCCTGAAACCAGATAAATAAGAAGAAGGTTCAGTCAAGCACAAAAAGGAAAGGGCCAACAGAGACGCCTTCCCTATCGCTGTCAACACAGATCTTCCACAAAGGGGAAGTTACAGTCACATGACAACATCCTGGTGAAAGCACACTTCCGTCAGTTTATTGACTAAAACATGAGAAAGCCTTCTCCTCACGCTGGTGAAACAAAGCTTATTACTGTCTTTGAACTCCAGCAAATCACTCACAAGGTAAAGGTAGTCAAATATTTTGGAGGGTTTGTCCATCTGAGCCATGGTGACTAGGATCTCATTGTCAATGTACTCCTTGAAGGGTCTCATGTCGAAGCCTATCCTGGTCTCCAGGGCAGAGTGAACCTACAGTGGTGAAGGAAAGATCAAATTATACAGGCATCCACTCATTCTCTCATCTTTTTTGACATATTAATTTCCCCTAATAGTTCTCTGACTATTTTAAGCCAACTTCCTCTTTATATCTGCCTGTATGTCTTACCATCTTAGACGTGAGGCTGTCCAGGTCTTCAGTCCTCATGATGTCTCTCAGGTGCTCTTTGATCAGCACCTCGTTGGAAATTCTGTCTGCGGAGCTTCCCATGCAAGAAGGAGTGAAACTTAAGTACAAGCTGATGTGTGTGCATGAGCAATAAAATCTGATAATATCTTTCAATTCATTTACACATTTAAAGCCACTGGAAATTTGACGTTGTAAAAATCGTAAAAATGCATACATGACATCAAAACTGAGTGTTTCGTTAAATATCTGCAAAAATCTGAGTGAAAATAAATGTTCATGTTGATTTGAAAACATGCTGTGTATTCCAACACCCACACTACCATACTGTTAAGTATACCAAAAAAAAAAAAAAAAAAGATATAGTATGTCCCGATTCATACTATGCCAAAAATACCAGGATGTACTACTACATCTGGTCGGATTTTGCAGTATGCAAGCCAGCATGCTTGTCTGGCTATTCTAACCCACAATCATATGTGCAGAGGAAGATACGTCACAAAACCACAAACAGATGACAGTTTGATAACTTGTTGACAGCTTCACAGAAGCCATAATAACATATGACAGTGCATTAAAGTGACTTAATTAAGTGAACAAAATAACCATAAAGATTACAGACAACAAAAAGACATAACTATTAAATAACAAGGACAGAGAAATGCAGATGTGGGGCGCCGGTGGCTTAGTGGTAAAGCAGGCGCCCCACGTACAAGGCTGTTGCCGCAGCGGCCCGGGTTCGACTCCAGCCGCCCTTTGCTGCATGTCATTCCCTCTCTCTCTCCCCCTTCACGTTCATCTGTCCTATCAATTAAAGGCTTAAAAATGCCCCCAAAAAAAAGAAGAAATGCAGATGTAATTATATTGTCGGGATATACTATATAAGAATCTACAATGTATGCAGTTATTACATTAAAAGTTTAAACTACTCATATTGCAAATTAA
Organism: Epinephelus awoara; assembly: GCA_035609425.1. Taxonomy (NCBI): domain Eukaryota; kingdom Metazoa; phylum Chordata; class Actinopteri; order Perciformes; family Serranidae; genus Epinephelus; species Epinephelus awoara. The sequence continues at coordinate 21,645,173 of CM069299.1, forward strand.
AACTGCAAAGCTCTTCAGGGTTGACCTCTGTCTCTGGTGAACTCAGCGAATGGCGTTTTATGATATATGAACAAGAGGGTAGTATGTCCTGACTGTGTGCATACTGCATGCAACAATGCATACTTTTTAAGGGCAGCTGCAGGATCTACTAGAAGTAAAGAGAAACAGTATGTGATTCAGAACGCAACCGTCTCCAGACTGTGAGGCAAATCACATACTGATTGACATCTCCCTCATACGTCACTTACATACAATATATAGCTTAACTTAATCTATAGGTAGCAAATTACATTATCAATCTCCATGTTCAGGACATCAGAGACATGTGATGTGTGGAGAGGAAGAGGCCGAGGAGGAGGGAGAGAAGGTACAGCTCCAGCTGCGAGACGTAGCTGTTTCGCAAAATAATGTGCTCCCCACTAAACAAATAAAAACATGTGCAAACACTAAACCCTGATTTACCACGGACACAACTCAAAGCTTCTAACTGAGGAAGAGCTGGCATTTCAAGCGAATGACAGACATACAGGAAAGCTAATTCGACGAGGAAGCACACATGCAAATAAATCGGGTGAAGAGGGATTACAAAACTAAAGTGGAACAGCTTCTCAAGGACAAGGATGCAAAGGGAGGCGTGGCATGGAATAAAGACAATGGTTGGACTCAACTCACAGGGGACCAGCTCTGCACAAACAGTAAACTTTGCCAATGATTGAAATTGTTTTTAAACATTATGAGACTGACAAACCATCCCAATTTGAGCCCAAAGGGGACTAGACAGAGGGTGGTGCACCAATACATGTGATGTCAGAGGAAGTGTGGCGCAACCTCTCCCAGTAAACACAAGGAAATCCAACGGTGCTGTGAGCAGTTGGGTTTTGTATTCACTAAACTCTTTCAACCATCACTGGATTTATGAACAATCCCGAGGTCAAGGGAAGTGTCTAAAATAATCCCACTGCCTACGAAGACCGGTACGCCATATAATCATGAAATGTTTTGAGTGAATTGTTTAAACTCACTTAGAAGTCTGAAACCAACCATCAGTTGGACGCTTTACAATTTGCATCGGTGTGGAAAACGCAACAGCAACACTTCTGAAGCAGGTTTTACAAACATCTGGAAACCTTATGGAAACATCTCACGTGAGCAAGCTGTTTGCCGATTTTTCATCTGCCTTTAAGACTGTCAAAGCAGTCAGTCTATTGACAGTAAAGATGGGTAGCATGAGTGTAAATCATGAGGCAACAGCATCTCCAAGTCAATGGAGAATAGACACTCTTCCATCACTCGACTGGGGTACCACAAGGCTGTGTCCTCTCATAGCTGCTGTTCACAGTGTAAACCACTGACTGTGCTTGTTATCAGGATGACTGTATCATGATAACATCTGCAGATGATGTGGCACTGACGATGAGACCAGTTAAAGAGCTGAGATTAACCACTTTTATAAGTGGTCCTCAGATCTAATTTTCAACACAAAGAAAACAAAAGAAATGATCATCGATTTTAGAAGGAACTCCACTTTGTCCTCTAATTGACGACTATGCTGATACTGTTTTACAAGACCTTTATTCAGAGTATAGTGACCTTTTGTATTTGTATTCAGGGAGCAATGTCGGTAACAACACAAGAACAAACTGGACACGGTTGTTAAACTTGGAGGCAAGATAACAGGAGAACCAATGTGCAGTATTGCTCATATGACAGACTGGTACACATTTAATATCGCTCATAAGATCATAGCAGATCCAGCGCACTCTTTATGCTCTGAGTATGCACTCCTACCTTCAGGGTGCAGGTATAAGCATGCTCACGCAGCACTCAGTTCTTTTACACACTTCTCTTCCTTAATGCGTTTTTCAAATTACCAGTGATGATGTTTTTTATGACATTTGATGTGTTTTTATGATGCATGTTTCTGTGTTACATAATGTTGCTGATATGTATTTAAATACCGTTTGGTGATCATTTGTGAAAAGCCGTTTTTGTGGACAACGACACCACAGCTCACTAAAAGCGTGGTCTGCTGCAGTTGGAAAATAAAAGAATGACGTTGCCATCTTCAGTGGTGGATGTTCACCTAGAGACGTCACAAACAGCCTGACTGTACACACTTGGGTGAGACAGTTGACGTGGAATTTTAAAGAAAATTTACAAAAACTTACAGGACAATATTCTTGAATTTGGATTTCTAACTAATTCCTAATACTTTTTAGATTCTTACTAATATGTACATCAGACCCTAAAATGCAGTTGTGGATTTGGGTTTCCAGTGGCTTTAAAGTAGATATGGACTGCACCTAAATATATTTACTCAACAGTTTAAAGGCACTTGTCCTTTTCTTACCTCTGTCCACTACTGTCCCTGCGGACTGACTCCAGGTCGTTCATGGCCTCCCACTCGTTGAGGCAGTAGCGGTCAGACTCAGTGTGCTGGTGGTAGTGCTGGGCCCACTCCAGGCCGTTGCCTGGGATCACCGCCGCCTTGACCGCCCGCTCGCAGCAGCCGTGCAACGCCTGCAGCACTGACCTTACGGCGGTGAAAAGGGGAAAGACAGAAGATGAGAATAATAATAATAACAATATATACTACTAATAATAATACATTGGACTTATATAGCGCTTCTTAGGATACTCGAAGATATGGTATCCATGGGGGGGTAGAGAGGGAAATAATGCAGAAAGGGCAAATGTCTATTTGAGGACATTAAAAACCTCCTGGGTTCCCACACATTTTTACAGACAAAATGTCAAAGCTTCTCCATAACTTTTCAAGGACCCATATTATTTTTTTCTCTTGACCAACTTACCTGCCATTTTTCAAACATATCAAATTCAAGTTCTGTTCAAAGATAATTCCAGCTACCTGGCATACAGGAAGGGAGAGACGAACCCAGAGAGAAAATGACGAAATGTACATGATGGTAAACAAAATGATGTCACACATGGACGCATATTAAAGCTACATTCACCCCACAGCTAAAGAAAATGAATTTGCTGAGATGTTACATACATTGTTAAATGGAGGAGGGTTATCCACAGAACACTGTTGTAACAATTTCATTCCATGCAACAAAATTCCATGCCCCTTCCAAAACCTTCAATGATTTTGACTAATTCAATGACTTTCCCAGGCCTGAAAAATGATGACTGTGAAATGTCATGATTCCTCCAGGTTTTCAATGACCATGGGAACTCTGAACCTTAGAAAAAAGCTACACTGCAAGATTTAGAGGGAGGGCCTTGTAATTGTTGATGAGGTGCTTTAGGAGGTGATGAGCTGGATAGCATAGTAAGGACATTGATGATTTAACATTAATACGTGCATGTCACAATTGTCACTCACCACATGGTCTGCATGGAAATAGGTTTAAAAATTCTGGTCTCTTCTGCTGTTGTCACGCTAAAACCACTGTGGGGGAAAAAGACAGAAGTATGAGCTACTGTTATGAGAAGAATGACAGAAGTGAGGAAGTGACGCTGAAGAAGACACAGAGACAATTCAGTGTAAATTTGTGACGGTTCTGTGAAGAAAGCACAGAATGAAAATGTGAGGACAGGGAGAGAGAGGGGGGGGGGAATCAGCATAGACGGAGGTGTGAACCAGCCTGATGAGGGTGAACATGGTGGTGTGACATGGCAGCATCTTTTTTGGCACTCAGTGAGAGACAGCAGACTAGAAAACACGAACTCTCAGTATCACCATAACCTTCTCTATATTCTCCTCCGAGAATTGACGGCTAAGAAGAACAATGTTTGACCACAAGCCAATAAACAGCCTCAAATATTATAATCACAGCATGCTGCTGAGGTCATTAAAATTTAATCTAAAACTGAGTTGGAGTGGATGTTTGAAATTGTGGATGCACCATAAAGCAAACAGAGTTTTTACAAATGCTACTGACTTTTTTCCTCACTGATACAGAATGAGGCTCACCATACTTTACTTTCATTGTGAAAACACATGACCTCCATGCTTATGTAAGGGTCTGAGTGAATGATAGGAGCAGTTGTAATTCATGGGGAATGATTCAGCTCCATAAATAGTGACCATTACTCATTCACATTATCTCTGGCCACAATCCCAGACATCAGGCTGCACCGTCTGTGCTGCAGCCTCACAAACATTCATTCCTCATTCCCTTTGTTGAATGTTTCTTACCCGTCCCCGTCCAGGTACACCTGTGTGTCGCTCCAAACTGGCAGCACCAGGCCAATGGTGCAGTGATCGCTGCAGGAGGACACAGACAAACAACAAGACCAGGAAGGAAGTTTAGCTCGTCAAAGCTTAAATCAGAAATTATTAACTGAATGGAAATCTTATCTTTGTGACACGCTACACCGGCATCTTGATTACACACACCTGTCTGAGCTGGGGAAATCCATGCCCAGCAGGATGCTCTCTTGTTTGTTGCTGAGGGTGGAGACAACGATCAGATACCTGACTCTGACCGAGCTGATGGACTCCAACTGCACCGCCTGCATGAGACAGTGCAGAGAGCAGAAGGGAGACAAAAAGGAGGACGAGAGGAGCATGAGCTATTAACGCACTTTATACACAACATGTTGTGGTTTCCTCCGAAGTCTCAGGTTACCCATTAAACCAAACAAACCTGTCTGATTACACACAGTGCAAAATATCCTGTGCAGTATATTTTCCTTGGCCTTCCTGGAAAAGTTAAATCAGGGAAGTGAATGTTGTGTTTACTGAGAAACACACACTGGCTACCGTCCACTTAAAGACCCACTTGTTTTCACATGTTTTAGCTCATTAACTCCAAGTGCTTTATATTTCACATTAATCCTCTTAAAGCAAATATTATGTTTTAGATTGTTTTTTCCCTGCCATCCACATGACCTCTGGTTTAAAAATATTTAGTCCATCACACATAGTCAGCTGTTATTTTCTTTGACTAAGTTCCACAACTGATTCAATATAATACAGCTTCAAGTGTTGTATTCAAGTCCTCGTGAGAAGCTCTTCAACCCATGACCATAAGAGCTGACTACTGAACAATAAATGATCTAATGTAGGATTTTCATCACGTACATGTTTGTATATTTTCTGTATCTCAGCTGTATCACCCTGCAATAATAACACAACTAAAATCTTTAGCGTGATGGATTACCCACATCAAAAATGTTTCAGGTCTCTGCAGCACATTTTCATGCTATAGAGCTGAAATAACTCCAACAGCTGCCTGCAAACCTTAATGGTCAAAGTCAAAATCTGTGGAATGCCTTGGAAAGCATCAGTAAAATGTTGTTTTGGTTGAAATATGCAAAGCTACCGGTATAGTCCATTGATGTGAAATTTGCATTACACATTTACAAGTGCTGGCACATTATCATTTTTTCACTACACGATGATTGTGGCCAAAAGAATTCATGATATCAATGCAATAGTTTTACAAAATCTGAAAAAAAAAAATATATATATATATATATATATATATAATAGTAAATCCTCTTTAACTTTGTTTATTGCACATTTTGTCTCTTTTTTGACAAATGAATTACACTCAAAATATGAGTGTAGGGAGGCAGAGAGAGAGTCTGTAACAATAACTACAAAATCCTAAAAAAAGCAATTACACTACATGTATATAGATAGTGAAAAGGCAACTAGATGGTGTTGGGGAGGCAGACAAAGCAGGAATGAAAAGAAACTGACATGATGTAATGATGTTTTGGCCCTAGAGGTTCCCGCTTGATCACAGCACCCCTAATGTTGACAACTACTTTGACCTGCAGTGATGCTTACAGCTTACAGAATTATGACTTAATTGGAGGAAGGTTGTTGGACTGTTAATAGCCGATTCACCCCAATGCATCTGTCAGAATGAATTTGACAGACCCCAGTATGCATCTTCTGCACTTTATTGACTTACACTGACGGCACAGCAATACAAAGGGCACTTATCCTCAATAGGGAACTTAGTTAGGCTAGTGAAACTGTGGTTCTTTGAACTGAAAATGAAAGTACAGAGTTTAAAGCATATACTTACAATAGGTAAGCAAAAACAATCCTCTGCAGCTATGATGTACTAATAATCGATCATAGGCTGCTGCTTATAATTTTCAGCCCTTTTTACAATGACTGTCTACCTGATGTGTCTCATTCACAGCACACTGTCCACCTACACCTGTGCAATTAATCATATAATAAATCACAATCAGAATTAAATAAAACTGATGAGGTGTGAGACACTGAATTTAGAGTACCTGCTCTGATGTATCAAATCAAGTTTTATCTAATTTACAGGTAAACTGTTGGACCAATGACATGTTTCAACCTCACGAGTAGTGGTCGGGTCTCTGACTGAACAACAGGTTAGCTGTAATACAGAGGAAGTTAATTACTCCAATAGTTAGAGCTGCTGATGCGAGTGAATTCAACATAGTAATGTTATGACCTTTACCTGAGATATGATTATACATGTTCATGAAACAAGTTTACTAACCAGGAAACATTTTTCTGCATATCATTTGTCAACTTTTACTGGTCTGATGTGCAACATGCATGAACACTAGAGCTGCAGCAAATAATTGATTAGTTACCAACTATTAAATTAATCACCAACTAATTTGACAATCTGTAAAATTTCACTGATTCCAGCTTCTTAAATGTGGATGTTGTCTTGTTTCTCTAGTCTTCTATAACAGTAAACTGAATATCTTTGGGTCATGGACAAGACAAGACATTTAAGGACGGCATCTTGGGATTTGGAAACAATTGTCAAAATTTTTCACCATTTTCTGACATTTCATTAGCCAAACAACCAATTGATTAATCGAGAAAATAATCGACAGATTATTCGACTACGTAAATCATAGTTAGTTGCAGAGCTAATTTAAGAGCTAAGAGGCCTCACCAGCTTGATGGTATCTTCTGGTCGGAGCTGTTCAATCATGGCGTGAATGTGTTTGTGTCGCATGTCTTGAGCTTTGCCGCCTTCCTTCACAGGAGAAGGTGGAGAAGGAGAAGGAGAAGTCTCCTCATCAAGGCCTGGCCTCTCGCCCTCTTCCAGCAGAAGGACAGCCCCCTTCACAAGGGCGAAGCTCTCCCTACAGACGGACAGAGATCACTTAGTATAATGCTACCAACTAGGAATCTTTTTGTCAGGGCCATCTGTAATAAGAGGATAATTCAAAGAAGGTGCACTTTACCTTTTCTGAAGTCTCCCTCTTCTTTGGAGGCTTTCATCCTTTAAACAATTAAGAGGACTGCATTATTTCTGTTTCAACGACAATGGTGTGTCTATGATGTCTATTACTGCAGACTGTAATGTTTCTGTTGTGCAGCCTGAGGTTGACAAATGCGCATCCCAAGAAACTTCCAAGTAGTTGCAATACACTAATTAAGTGTCATTTTCAAGTAGTTTTAGTAGTTTTTAATGCTCCCAAAACTGCACGTTTATAACTGGTTGAAAAGTGTTGACACACTGTCACAAAATTTCAGGAACATTTGAGGGATGTGAGTATGTGATGTCTTTCCTGTTGAGACGTGTGGACACAAAAGGCCGGAAAAGATGTCCAGTAATTTCTCGTGTGAAATGTGGTGCAACACAGATAAAGTGCAGTGAAAGGCTGAAGTGAGGAGACAGACGCGAAGAGTGAGACGTGAGCACAGGGAGGAGGACACTAAGGGTGTGTGACGGTGGGGTAAAAACAACAGTCATTGCAGTGAAATAATAGAAGGATAAAAAATTAGAGAGAAACACAATGCAAGAACGGGGAGGGAGAAAGAAACAAGGAAGAGAGAGCAGCAGTAACAAGGGTTTAGAGAAAGAAACTTGAGACAGTAACATTACCTGTTACGCAACTGACAAGTCCAGACAGAGTCAAGAAAAAAAAAATTAAAGAGGAGAAGTGGGCAGGAGCCAGGAGAGGAATGATGAGGGTTTGAAGAAAAAAAAGGAGAGAACACAAGTTAAGATAGCAGAGTGATTAGAAACTTTGAAAAAATGTGCAAAATAAATGAGACTTGGACCCACAGTCAAGTCATTTAATGTTAAGTTGGCGATGACAAAAACCAGAGGAGAAGCCAGGCCTTGGATGTAACGTTAAATAATCTTCATGATAGAGTGACAGAATGAGCAGAGATAAAGTTAAGAGACAGAAGCTGATGATACAGTGTTTATATGATAATATGCGTTTAACGAATACAGTGGCAGTAAGCATTTAGACAGACAGAAGCTTGATCCAATCACTCTCTGACATCACTGTAAGGAATGTGAATGGGAGCCAAATCGCTTTGATGACTCTATCTGTGACATGTTTTCCCCATAAGCCCATCAGTGCAATCACATCCCTGCAAGCAACTAAAAAACAAAGCAGCCTCATTATCATTCAGGAAAAGTAGCAATGAGGGACACGCCCAGGACTGACTAATTTTCATACAGAACCCTGCAGGATCCAGCATGAACAACTCTTCAAGTTTGGAAAAAGCAAATTCTTATCCGAGGATATGACGCTAAATGCCAAACTTGTTTGTGTACATCAACAAAGTGTGGGGATGGGTGAACTCACTGGAGCGGTGGAGATGGATGGGAGCCTATGCAGGGTCAACAGAGCCATTGCAGAGTACAGGTCTGTCTCCACAAAACCTGCTTTCGCTGGCAGGCTCAGACAGGCTCTGCAGGTTTCCTCAGCCAAAAGTGTGCTGTGGGCAGGGCCAAAAGTAGTATGATATCTGAAATGAGACATGGATATTTGGGTTTGATAACATCCAATCAACCTGCAAACACCAGAGATTCCTAAGGACAAGTCTGAAGATGTCAGCTTTAGGGAGTCCTGTGAATGGAGGGAATTGTTTTTACAATAGTTTTACAATTGCTTAATCCAGCAGAGGCAGAGTTGGGTAATGTGAGGATACAACCTCCATGGCAAGGGATATAAATACCATCAAAGACCTGTCACATCTCTGCCAGCACTGCTTAATAACACTACTGCACCCAATGTAATAAAGTGCCTTGATATTTTAATAATTTATCTCCCTATATTAGCATAAATCAGACTGGTTATATAATCTATAAAAGGGTGACTCAATTGAGCTTAAAGAAAATGACATAAAATTACATGATACATATGAATATCAAGATATAAAATAACACAAACTATGATGGATGATTTTATGCATATCTCCCACCAAATACAGGATTTACTGTCACGCTTTAATACATTGGAATGCAGCTACATTCCTTAAGTGCCTCACAATTATATTGTGTGTGTAATAAAAAATAAACAGATAGAAAAGACAGAAAGACAGAAAAATAACATTCAAATGAAGCTAAATCAGATAAAACAGCCTACTGATGATTTTGTTACTTCATGTACTTATGAGATAAGGTGAAGTGATTATTAAGGATGTGTCACAGGTCATTTTGCAGAGTAGATAAGCCAATATGAATCTGAAGCACATGTAACATCTATCGTGTATCTTGTCATACAGAGTTTATTGAGTATGTGGACTGCTGACCATCGATATGACAGTATCAGTGCTGTAACGCCTGCATTATATCAGAGCAACTGTGTGACATGGCTTCAGCTCGTTGAATGCAGACGCCCTGTTATATCATTGAATTGTTACCAAGTGAGCAACCATAACGAAGTGTTTTGGTCCTGACTGACGAGCTATAAGCGGACCTCGCTTCGTTGCTGCAACAAACCACCAACAACAAGCTATGTAGCCTGTTACAACCAGCACAAGCTAACAGTGGACCCGAACGTCAGTCGCTGCTAACATGAAGAAATTACAAAAAACAGCCCATAAGCACAGTTTATTTTCTTACCTTTCCCAGACTTTGTCCCCTCTTTGATTTCCTGCTCCAACTGCGTCTTGTTTTTTTATTACTGAAGAACTGGGTGCTCCTTATTCCGCCCTCTGTCGAGTGTTAAGACTTCACCATTTACAGCGCAGCGGCTGATTACCACTGAGCTGAGGCAGCCCGAGCACGAGGACAGGAAGAAGAGGGAGAGGGCAGTGACGTCATACGCTGGCCATCTGCCGGGTGCCGCATTGGACACAACACACATTACCTTGAAAGGCAAAATAGCTTCAAATACAGCTCTTGAGTAGTAAATACACAAATATTAAAAATAATCTTCTTGTTTTGTTGACAACATGGCTGCCAGCCCGAAATATTCACTCCATTTACACAATTAGACTCAAAGTCCAGTTCTACAATTGTAAAATACTCCCGTATTAAAAGTTTCACTTAAGGCAGCTTTATTTGAGAGAAAAAGTATAAAAGGTCAAATTAATTTTGAAGGAGTTATAATAAAAAAAAACACCATTAAAAGTGCACACAAAAGGTGCAGTTGGTGCAGACCTGCAGTTTTCAGGGAGTTTGTTCGAGATAAAATCTAAACACTACGTCTCCATGTTCAGTCTTGACTCTGGGGTCAAAAAGCAGACCTGTCCCAGAAGACCTGAGAGGTCTGGATGGTTCATAATGCAGCAGAAGGTCAGAAATGTACTTGGGCCCTAAACCATCCAGTGCTTTGTAAACCAGCAGCAGTATTTTGAAGTTGATTCTCTGACAGATAGGAGGCCGGTGTAAAGACCTCAGAACTGGAGTGATGTAATTTAATTTTTTGGTTTTAGTGAGGACTCGAGCAAGTAAGTAAGTAAATGTAAACAAGTTTTATCAGCAACAAATGCACCTATGCAGCAAAGTGACCAGTGTAGGTAATATTTCATAATTATTTGTTTATAATTTTAACTGGTGAACTGAATGGAAAAAGGGAAACATTAAAAAAGTACAATATTGACAGTGTTGTAAAGTAAAAAGTAAATTTAGGCTACTGAAGTTCAGTGGCTTACATTAGCACAATTTTGAGGTACTTGCATTTTCCTTAGAATGTTTCCATTTTATGCAACTTTATACTTCTACAATTTTTACTCCACTAGCCTACATGAATTACTTTGTAAGTTTATCAGAATCAGAATTATTTTTTGATACATGAGGGGAAATTGTGATTAGTTACAGTCACTGCGATGTAAAGAATAGAGAATTAAAAGAAATAAGAATAAGAGTACAAAACAGAAGTATAAGTATGGAGCAATACAATAAAAATAAAACAGAAAATAAAATGTGCATTATGCTACAGGGTTTAACACTAGTATGTAAGATATTAAAATTATCAAAATTAAAGTATATATTGTCACTGTGCTGAGGCTGTAAGTGTATATACATCAACACAATAAAACAATCATAGAATAACAGTAAACATAAGAAATATGTAGGCCAACAGTAATGTGCATTGCATGCCGAATAAATATAGACAGTCAAGAGGTGTTTGTGAGGATAAAGTTGTAAACTAATAAACATTGCACAGTTGAATAATTGCACAGAATATTGCGACAAGAGTAGATTAATAAAACGACGCTGTGACGTCATTGTCAGCGCCTTTCTTTCTTTCTTTTTTTAAATGATCCCAGGAAGAGAAATCAGAGAAGGAACGTAAACATGCCCTTACTAGGATGGGGGGCTCTGGGTGAATGTGAATTTGCTCTCAAATAATTTAATTTAAAAAACCTGCTGAAGCACACAGAGCCAGGTGGTATGGTGGGAGTCTGATGATGGATTTACTTTGACGTAGCCTTTTACTATATTTCTACAACTGAAACCCTACAAGACAACAGATAAGAAGACGTTTTTAATTCCATCTTTGACATTAAGATAGAAATTAAATTAATCCAGGAGAAGTCATCCATCAGAGATGATAAACGAGAAGCAGACCCGCCGTTGAGTTAACTCCACGCATGCGCAGTAGTACGAAGCAAAGCACTTCCTGGTATGTGAATGCGCGTAGTCTGAAGTGTAGTTTTCTCAGTGGAACAGGCGTTCAAGGTTAACATCTGCCGGGGCTGAGTGTGTGGACGTCCACTCTCCCCAAAAAGTTACTACGGTCGTGTGTGTGAGGAGGACTGCGGGTTGTTTCCACCGTTAACATAAGATGCAGGCAGTTGGTAAACTCATGAAGGTGTTCGTGACGAGGCGCATCCCGCAGGAGGGGATGAAGATCCTGTCAACAGCTGGAGTGTATGCACTTAATTTAACAGTCATCTAACGGTTACTGTCAAGGCAACATTTACAAACTGTGTGCAGACTATGTCGCTGTCATTCCCAGTGTACCCTGACTGCTTTCATGTCAGCTGCACGGTGCGGCAGACCAACAGGCAGTCATTAGCTTTGCTTGGGTTCATGTTACACACTTCAGTAGCCAATAGAAAGCATGAGATCTAAAAATTAACCGTGACCTCTCTCAGGTCACACATGAATCAGCCTGTGTGACTGAATGACGTGCCTTCTCATTCATTTGGTCCTTCTCTGTCTCCACGGAAACAGCTGTGAGGTGTCTCTGTGGGACTCTGATGAACCTGTGCCGAGGGAAGAGCTCCTCAAAGGTGTGCAGGGGGCTCATGGTCTCCTGTGTATGCTGTCAGACAAGATCGATGCTGAGGTCCTGGATGCTGCAGGTACGATTCATTTTGCTTCTTTTGATGCATATTTTTATACTGTATGTACACATCATCTGTCACTGTCAATATAAATCCTGCATCATGTATATACAGAATATAGCCATGTATACATGCACATCTGGTAAGGTCATATAAACACCTTTTTTCTCCACATACTTGTGTACATAATAGTTCTGTCTATTCTCTACCTCTATTTATCCAGCATTGTTGTCCTTGTTCCTAGCTGTCTATTTCTGTGTAAGTACATGAAAAAAGGAGTCAAATCCCTGGAAATTGTACACACACGGCCAAAAAAAGGTGATTCTGATTCAGTTACAATTCTTGAAGGGCACCTACTTTGATTCAATTTTGTAAGACAATGAAACATGAACACCCTCTTGGTAGATGCACACTTTTTATGGACACTGTAATTTACAATTAAAGGAAATAAGAAGAAAAAGACAATTCCACACAACCAGAGATTTCTTTCCTTTTTTTAAAATGCATTTTATAAAGTGATTATCAAAATTGTTGCAGATTAATTCTCTATCGATCAACTAATCCATTAATGGTTTCAGCTCCAATTAAAACACATCAAACTGTTGTCACAGTCTGTTGATCAAGTGTCTAGATTTCAGTGTTTCAGCTGGTCTGTCTGATTCCAGGGCCAAACCTGAAAGTAATCAGCACCCTGTCAGTGGGATTTGACCACTTGGCTATCAATGAAATCAAAAAACGGTAGGTGACTTTCCAAAAAAAAAAAAAGTGGCTTATACTTTTAAAACCAACCGTATACTAGTATGCAGACATGTCATGTGGCCTCTGATGTTACATTGCCATTTGTTGTCCCCAGTGGTATACGTGTTGGATACACTCCAGATGTCCTGACTGACGCCACAGCAGAACTGACCGTGGCTCTGCTGCTGGCCACTGCTCGCAGATTACCAGAGGGATTGGAGGAGGTCAAAAAGTCAGTCTCACCAAGTTCCACTTATTACTGTCCACTCTGACTGAGTGACACAGTGGTCATACTGTCTCTTCTGTTCTCTCTCAGTGGAGGCTGGAGCTCGTGGAAGCCTCTCTGGCTGTGTGGTTATGGTCTTTCTGGCAGCACAGTAGGAGTCATCGGACTGGGACGCATCGGTAAGGCTTGCTGTTGCTGCTTCATTTACTTTGGCAGGATGTAATATCACAGGAGTGGATCCTGTGTAGTCATACCTAACTAGTATTGCTTGATATTATTTACCTACTGAAGTGTAAGACCTGTTTCTAGCTGACTGACTGATTGTGTTGGTGTTCAGGCATGGCCATAGCTCGGAGACTCATGCCCTTCGGAGTGAAGAGGCTGCTGTACTCTGGGAGAACTGCCAAGGCCTGTGCTGCTGAAGTGAAAGGAGAGTTTGGTAAGAAAAAGAGGAGAAACTGACACAGTGAAAGGAGACAGAAGAAGTAAAAAAAAAAAAAAAAATCTACCAAGATTAAAAAACTATCGAATGAAAATAACGGATTTTGGTGTATTGGGCTGCATATTTGGGAAATAAGTTAGAGGTTGTCATTTGATACAAATATCTTGGTATTTGGCCTGATGACTCCCATTCTTTTAAACCCCAGGGGCCGTATTCATAAACATTCAGAGAACACTCTCACAGAGCTTAGCCTGAAAACTTTTAGTGAGGAGTCCTAGCTTATGAGTGATTTAGTAAAGTTCTCAGAGCAGCTCTGAGCAAGGAAGGGACAGAAATGTTTACCTTAGTAATGACATGTGGTTGACCCAGTTTCTAGGTAGGATGCATTTTTTTAACAGATGTGATTGGTTGTCACAGACACACCCTTTGTGAGCCTGTAAGGTGTGGTCACCTAGTGGAAATGAAATGGACCGCTGACCGTGAAAGTGTTGTCAATTGTCAGTGTGATCACTCTGCTGATGGAAGGTTGACAGACACGTATCTCAGTGTTGTGCATATGTCTTATAATATTTCTACATGTAACTATATATCTTTTATGTTTTGTATTGTGTGGTTGTTTGGCTGTAACGTGTGTGTGTGCTGCTGTCTTGGCCAGGTCTCCCTTATAAAAGAGATTGTTGATCTTAACAGGACTTACCTGGTTAAATATGGGTTAAATACATTTTGAACAATTTAAGATTTGATGTGCTTCCTCTCTTCCTTCATCTCTTCTCTCTGTTGAACAGTTCCCCTGGACACACTTGTGTCTGAGAGCGACTTTGTGGTTGTTTCCTGCTCCTTGACACCAGAAACTCAGGGTCTGTGTGACAAGGCCTTCTTCAGCAAGATGAAGAACACAGCAGTCTTCGTCAACTCAAGCAGGTAGGCTTCCAAAGCAGCTCAAACGTGGGGGTGCATTATGGGAGGCGTATTGGTTTAGAGACATAACTGTTGTCTGTGCTTAAAATACTTAAGGATAAAGATGTGGTGAATTATTGGTTTTAGGGGAGCTGTGGTGAACCAGGAGGATCTGTACAAGGCTTTGAGCAGCGGAGAGATAGCTGCAGCCGGACTAGATGTCACAACACCGGAGCCACTCCCAACAGATCACCCTCTTCTGACACTTAAAAACTGCGGTGAGTAGACACAACTTTGTTTTTTGTTTTGCCTCTTTTCTCACTTTGCTTCCTGATTTAACTTGATATTTTTTTTCCGTCCTCTCCTATCTTGTGCAGTGGTGTTGCCACACATCGGCAGCGCCACCTACTCCACGAGAGGCATCATGGGAGCTCTGTCAGCTCGAAACCTGCTGGCAGGTTTACAGGGCACAGACATGCCCAGTGAACTCACCTTCTAACGCCTGAAAGCGAGCCGCTGTGCCTCCTCTGGTGCTGCATGTAGAGCAGATCAAACTAGTGTACTGGTCTAGTAATGGTCAGTGTGAGATCAAAGTAAAGGATGCTCATGTTGTTACATGTTTACATCGTGTCACTGTTAACTTGATAATTTCGTTTGAGCCTGTCACGGTTACTAACGAGTTGAACTTTAAATATACAATGTGCATTTTTGAGGAAGGAAATGCTCGGGGTAGTTTTGACATCTCAGACAAGTATTCAAGTTCTTGGAAGAACAAAAAAAGCTTATGAACAAAATGGCAGCACTCCTTAACCTTAGCACTTACTAAAACACTACCATGTTCAGTCTTATGTGGAGAATTGTAGTTGAATTGCTTAAAAAAATCTCATTTGCATTTCAAGATAGCATTGGTGACTGCTTCTGTCTCTCAAATCTAAATGTAATGCCATGAAGATTAGCATTATACTTCTTAGTCTGCACTTTATGCTGATGTTAAAGGAATGCTTCACCCACAAAATGACCATTTGAAAATGAGTTAGTTGTGAAAATGCATGTGTTTGGAATATGACTGGATAAATGAGACTACACGAGTTGTGCGAGAGCTTGTAAACTGAAGTTTCAATGTAGTTTGCTGCTGTTGAACGCGGTCACCTGTCAAACATTGAATCAATATGTTGGCATTTTTCTGTATAGGTGTGACAGAAAAAGTTTTCTTCATAAATTCAAGGTCATAGGAGGACTCACTGATATACAAACAGTCTTTCTGTGGGTGAAGTATTCCTTTAATGCTCCATGTCTTCTTTCACAAAACATTTCAACACTCCATTATTTTGTAAAATGGGATTTATGGCTCGGTTTAAATGCAATTCTCTGTTTAGTTTCGAAATTCATTGTGCTCAAAATAGATCTATGATCAATAAAAAGTTTAAGTGTATCGTTTATTCTCATATTCGCAACAATAAAAGAGAAAACAGTTAAGTCTTTGAGACTCTTATCAGTGCATTTACATCAGTGTGGCTACATTAGATCTGTTTTATTTCATGGAATCATTTTTAAAAATTCACAACATGGTTGAGAAAATAAAAACTTAAAAATGACGGTAGCTTATTGACTTTGAATTCAACATGAAAATAAAACGAGGGAAGTGCGTGGAGTAATAAATAAAACAACTTCACAGAGTGCAGTTTTTCAAAGAATTGAGTCAAGTTGTGCGATGAAACAAGCGTCTGTCAGATAACCGCAGCTCACAGCAGGGTATCTGCGAATGACTGATCATCCTTCCAGTTCAGGCAGGTGTTTTTCGAGTGCTTGTACAGATGGGAGGACTGGCTGAAGCGCTTTCCGCACTTGGGACAGGGATAGGGCTTCTCCCCTGTGTGGACTCGAATATGCTTCTTACAGTCAGTCAGGTTCATGAAGGTCTTGCAGCAGATTTTGCAGGCGTATTTCTTCTCTCCCTCCACCAACAGAACGTTGTCCTCCGCAGCTGCTTTCTTGCACTTGGACAGAACATCCTCTGAAGCTCTGGTTAGAGGCAGCCGCTCAGCAGCATCCCCCGCCGATGAAGAAGAGGAGCGATCTGTGCCGGCCTCTGATCCAGGTGGCACTTTGGGGGCGATGCGACGGAAGGTTGTCGCCCCCGAGCTTTTACCGGCCCTGGAGGGTTGGATGAGGGAGGTTTCCAGACCGAGGCCTGGTCTGATGCCGCTCAGGAAGCCTGCTAAAGAATTCTGGGTGGGCTGGAGGATGAGCGTGTCGCTGAAACCAGGGCCCTGAGTTGGGAGAAGCTGCTGCAAGGGGACGGACGTTACTGGGAAAACAAGTGAGGAGTCAGAGGATTGAGCAGAGGAGGCTTCCTCTGAGTTTTGACACAGTTCACCAGCAGCTGCAGGAGCATCACTGGCAGCGGCGGCGGCAGCTGTAGCAGCAGCAGTGAGGCTCGCCAGGCTGTCTTCTTCCTCCAGAGCTCCCATCACACTCTCGCTGCTGGGATTGAGGAAGCAGGAAAATGCCAGTTCTGACAGGCTGTCAAGGCCTTCACCATCTACTGACTCCTCACCCAAATCTCCAGCCTCTCTCTGTGCATCAGTTTGAAGATCTGAGCACAGCGGAGACTGCAAAGACGTAACGTCACCTTCTGTTGGGCACGCCGTGGACATTTTCTCCTCATTTAGCTGTGCTTCAAAATTGTCTGTGCAGTCTTGTGTTGGAGTTAGAGGAGAATTGTTTGGGAAATCTGGGCAGCCTGAGGTCAGATTTTCCTTTTTCACCTCAATCATTGCCATCTTTGGCTCGTCTCCCTCTTCCTCCCCTTCATCTCCCACCTTTACTTTGACTACAGTCTCTCCATCTGTTTCTCCGCCCTTCTCCCACACACCTACACCTCCCGTGCTGCTGTCCGATTGGCTCGGCAGCTGGATTTCATCCGACTCTCCCTTGGTCGCTTCATATTTCTCCTCCATCTCCTCCTCCTTGCCTCGGCTCTCCCAGAGTCCGTCCGTCGTCTTCAGGCAGTCCGGCGACAGCAGCTCCTCTCCACCCTCCTCCGCACTGATGGTGCTTCTGGTAACAGTGGGTGAGCACTCCTTATAGCTCCCCTCAGGCCCCCTGCAGGACCTCTTTCTGTCACTGAGCCTGTCCTCGTCTGACTTCCTCTTGTGCCTCAGAAATAGTGCAGCACTCTGCTCGCCACTGACCTCCCTGCTCCTCACCCCCTGGTCGTCAGCCCCACCGGACTGACTAACCTCCACTGCCACATCCTCCTCATCCTCCATGATGGACGTGACCTGCTGAAGCAAGGCCGACCTCTCCGCCTGTGAAGACGGCTGCTGCTGTTGCACTGACCTCCAACCTTTCGGGGGCGAGGCGGGAAAGTTTTTCCTGGACAGGTGGAGCTTGCAGGCCTTGACCACAGAGTTGAGGTGCAAGTGCGACGCCGCCAACAGTACATCCATCACATTGGAGGCCCCTGGAGAGAGGTTGGAGGTGTAGATCATGTCTAGCAAGGTGGAGAAGGCCTCTGGGGTCACCACCTCTGGATCTAGCTCCATCACACTGGGGCCCCTACCTCCACCTGTGCCAGCTCCAACCTCATCACTGCTGTCACTGGAGCTCAGAAGAGCCCTGAAGTGGGAGCTGCATGCTGCCAGGATGGAGCGGTGAGCCCGGAAGCTCTGGCCTCCAACCACCACCACACAGTCACACAGCTGAGCATGGAGGCGCTGGTGGTTGAGCTGCTTGAAAATATGCTGGAAATGACCTGGAAAGTCCATAATAGGCGGTTGGATTTGTTGTTATTAATATGGCAGGTGTTATTGTGTAGCATCCGTGGCGCTACTGGCAACACAATAACACAGGGAAGGTCATTGTGAGGAGCAGTCAGAGGCTTCTCCTCATCCACCTCTCATCAGGCTGGCTGGACTCTGTTCACAGGAGCCTACCTCCGCTGTGATGTGTGCTGTATTGTCCGCTGCAGCCGGGTTTCCGACAGATGCTCTGGAGTATGGGCGGGCCTGCAGCTCCAACAATAACACCGGAGGATGCGGCGCGGTTTCGGCTTTGTCTCCGAGAACTGCCCGATATCTTCACAGCGGTTCCTCTTCCACCAGCTCAGATATAACTCCGCTTTTTCTCATGTTTAATATTAATGTTACTGACTCACTGCGCTCACACCATCAGCCCGGCTGGTTTTAGCCTCCAATGTCGACGCCTCCTCCATCAGTTGGAGTCACATCAACCCGTAGAGTAAAACAACACCGCCCCCAGGTGGTGATCCATTGGAAGTGCATCTACCGTTGATTAACTTAGACCTTTGTCACAGTCGGTTAAATCTTATTAAATAACATGCTTAGAGTTATGCACACTGCAAGTCAGATTTATTTTACTATATTTCAAAACGTATGGTAAATATGAACCAGTTTAAATTTGGAAAAAATACATATAAAATAACTTGTTTGAAAAATGTTTGTAATATCTTTTTCATTTACAGTGGAAAGGTTATTAGAGTTAACTAAAATAAAAGCTAAATCTAGATTTAAAAAAACAACATTTTAGTTAATAGAAATAATATTAAAAAATAGACTTTAGGAAAAAAGAAGAAAACTGACTTACAACATGAACAAAAGCAAAAAAACAAAAACAAAACATGCATGAAATGTTTTTAGTGTTTGTAACCTTGTCAATACAACAAGCATGAGGATGGTTGGTGCATGTTTTTCTGAGCCATCTGAGGAATGTCTCCGTGACTGTGAGTCAAAAGCCTTCAGAAAGTGTTGTGTTTGTAATGTAATACCTCTGAACTTCTTCAATCCTGCCCCTGACAAACACCCCCACTTTACAGTTTAAAAAAGAAACTAAAATGGGTCCCTAAATACAAACATTTGGGTGCTTTAACCCCAAGACATCAGCATCTATCAGTGGAGTAAATGACAGAGAAAATCTATACACTGTTATTCCTCTAAGACACTGCCATTAAAGACAAAAAAACCTTACAGTGTCTTTGAGCACTGTGACCGACACTATAAAGAAGCACCAAGGCACAGGTTTTTAAAAATGCATTTAAAGGCCAAACCTAAAGCTGAAACACAGGCAGCTGCAGTATCAAATGCATTAAGTTGTTGCTGCTGCTGCAGATGTCTATTCTAAGTTCAAATCAAAGAAAAAGAGACACTTCCCAATCCTTTCTTAGTCTCAATTTTTATTTCCAGTGATTTTGTGAGTATATTAAGATTTAAAACACTGACAAAAATATTCAAACATGTCTGGTGTAAAATCTCTGATGCAGTTTGACAGTTTCAACTCCATGTGACTGATCTGCTTTATAAAAACAAACCAACAAAATAAACACGGTTTCCCTTGAGTGTGTGAACACGGCAGGTATACACACGATCAAACATTGTACTTAACAATGATCACAACATGTTTCATAAGAAAGACAGGCTAAAGTATACAATAAAGAAAAAGACGTGAGAAATGAGAAGACAGTGTTTCCTCAGGTGCAGTGATGGACAGACACGGGTGGTCTCCGACAGAGTTTACTGTCATGGCCCCAGTTGTCTGCTGATGATGGTCCACACTGTCTCTGATGGAGTAAACTCTCAGTGGATGGCGGTGAAGAGACATGCTGCTCTGCTCATATGCTGTCCAGCTTCTTTAACACATATGGAGCTGCAGACACAGAAAACACACATGATTAGCTTCTGATAAGACCCTGAATATAGTCAGTTGCTATGATGCTTTTATCTTCTCTGTGATTAGGGCAATTTAATTTGTTTTTGGGATATTTTAGTCACACTAAGAGCTACTTGTACACCATTACACAATATGAAAACCTACATGTTAGTATGCTCGTGTTTCCTTTAGGGCATTAATTGATTATCACATGCATGAGGTGAGTAAGCAATGCCCTTAATACCAGTCGACACTCTTCAAAATGCCAGTATAATTGGTATTTAGCTAAATGTCAATGTCATCTGCCTGTACTCACTGGCTCTGAGAAGGGCGACGTAAATAAGAAAGTTCCGTAAAGACGAGAGGACATCTTGTCGCATTTTCTTCTTCATCTCCTCCGGGTCCATTTTAGGCCCGAGTCCTTCCAACTTGAACATTGTGGCTGTGGTTTAACTCGGTTTTATTCTTCAGTCTGTTATACGTGTGGGAAATTCACAGCGTCGCGAGCATGGATGGAGGAATCCAAACCGGAAGTACGCATTGGCGGAAGTTACGATTACGACGGCGCGCACGGAGGGACAAACTGCACGAAGACACCAGAAGGCAAAAATTAAATATGGCACACTAAACGCAGCCGTCAGTAACTATATAATAATTGCATATTATTGTTTAATAATACTCAACTGTATGATTATGCCCGTTGTCTGTTTTTTAAGTATTTTCTGGTTGTAGCTCTGTGTGATTTATGTTGTATGTAGGCTCCATAATGTTCTGTGTTGTCTATGAATGTGTGCGTCCTGTTGCAGGCTATCTTGGCCTAATAAGTCAAACCAAAACACTGTGCTGTTGAGGAAAATAATATTAGATATGATATTTCTCAGGAAAATAAGATTAATTTTGGCTCCCTAAGTGTGTCCATATAAATCAACAAGGGGCATCTGGGGCAAAAGTTGGCATTAAACCCACTGTTTGTGGTCATTTGGTTAAAGGCAAATTCATTCAGGAGTAGCCTATGCATCGTGTAAATGTTGACAGGTAACAAGTAGGACCTACTTTGAAGACCTTATCATTTGAGCTGATATTGTGATGTAGGGTTGCAGGTTGCTAAACAAATGTGCAATTAATTAAATAACCCCAGACCAGCTGAGCCTTTGTATATAAAATGTGCCCACTCTCCACTGGGTGTGTAATCCAACCCTGCTTTGTTTTTGAAATCATGGTGGTCATTGAATCAAGGTGATAAACTGCTTTGGCAACACATATGAAATGCCATGCCAATAAAGCTTATTGAACTGAATTGAATGGGAATGGTGCAAGCTAAGTTGTGAAAGGCTTTATCACTCTGAGCTGCATTTATTCCACACAACACATCAGACTTCGTCAGAAATAAAGTGATTTAAAAAAAAGCACTCTTCAATGTAGGATCAAAATGACGTTTATTCAGATAGATACATGCATTAATAATTTACAAAATATTAGAAATGAGCTAATAATACTGCACAAATAGGCAACCAATCATTAAAAATACACAATAACTTATTATTATTATTATTATTATTATTATTATTATTATTATTATTATTATTATTACTATGGGATGTAGTGACTGGATGGAGCTGACCTTGCGGAGGAGGGGTGGGGGTCCGCCGGGCAGACAGCGGAGGAGGCAGGGAGGAGAGAGAGAGAGAGAGAGAGAGACGAACAGAGGGAGGGGGTGGGTTGTTTCTGAGCTCAGGGCCGAGGATTAGGCAGAGAGTAGTCCCAGTACGATGACAGCATCCAGCACGTAGCCAACCCCCCCCCACACACACCACATCACCATCACCATCCGGCCCGGGGAGGACGCGGCGGATATTTTTGAGAATCAAACATCGTTTCTCCTCCGATTCTCCGCATCACTGCTCTTTTTCTTTCGAGGGGACAGCCCTCCTAGACTCCCGGTCCGTCTGTCTCCCTCCTCAGACCACTAGGTGAGTTTTCTCGGTATTTCCCGGTGTTATTGTCTGATGATGAAGGAGCGCCCGGCTGTAGACGGAGGCGCCTGCACCTTGCATCCATTCCTGCCTTTTGGATTGATATTTATCACATCGAAATGAATAATTGAGGTGATGGTCGTCTCCGAAACGCCTGCAGGCTACACCCGTGCCCCTGTTTGAGGGAGGCGGCGGAGAGATTTAAATCCGATTAAGATTATAAAGGTAACAAAAGACTGACCTTTTTTTTTCTTTGTTTAGCCTCCCGGTTTGACCAGCGTGGCTGCGGCCACTGATCAAAGTTAGTGTTTGGTCCGTGTAATGGTAAATATTGATTATTTTAAGGACATTTATAAAGCATTTATGAGCGACAGACGCGGTCGATAGTCAATTCTCACAACCTAAATTCGGGTTATTGGGAATATAAATCGCCTCTATCCAGAATTACGCACAACATTCTGGCCATGTTTGTGCCACACTGAATGACATTCGTGCTATATTGAGAAACACATGTCCTATGCAGTGATAGTGGAGATCCATGCTGCCGTATGCGCAGTGAAATCACCGTCACTGGCGACAGATTAGAAATGAACGGGCTAAATCCTGACGGATGAGGGGGGTGCCAGGAGTCTGGGTAGTAAAACACGCACATTATGAATGGGCGTAGGCGATGTGCAGCCACCCTGGGACCGTCGCCTCTGCTTTTTTCTTTCTTTGCTCATATCCTTTTGGCCAGAAGCAGCCTCTTCCCTGCGCTCTTCCGTGCCGTGCCAGGCATGACAAGCGCAACACAACTAGACCGGAACAATGCGTTTTGCTGTTCTAGGGCCTTCATTTAATGCATGACATGATTTAATATGACCGCTGATTGCCGTTCCATTTAAACACGTGTTACGCCGGAGCCGTCACTGTGCATGGAGACATCACTTTAACCACTGAGTGTTTTTATTAACAACATCATGCGCAGCTGCTTGGCTAAACACACATAAACACACACAGAACGAGACGGAGATACACACTTCATGAATGAAAGCCATTTTGCTCATGTGAAGTAGCCTAGCTGTGGATGCTCAGTGTTTTGCTTTCACTCTTGTGCGCACTGAGTGTTCGGCTGTGCTCTTCCCACTGCTGCGGGCTTTGTGCTGTGACTCAGGGATGTATGCCACAAACATGTGATGGGAGTTGCTGCTCCGAGGTCAGTATGCCCGAGGAGTAACGCGACAGGCAGAACTTGCACATCAGGAAAGACTTGATGCCTGGCTGCATTAGCCTCTATCTGCCCTGCTGACTGCTCCTCTGTCCCACTTACTGCAGCCAGCCAGCCAGCCAGCCAGCCATCCTCTCCTCCTGTTTGGTCTTAGCTTCATGTCTCCAGGGCACACTGTGTTGCTGGGCTGGTGTTTGCTGCTCCTGCCCAATGCCTTGACCAAATGATCATTAGATCAATGGGTAACCGAAGCTGCTCAGGAATGTGATTCGTATTGTTGCAACCACCGGCTACTGGAAGCTGTTGATTAATCAATAGTGGTTTTTCTCAGCAAAGGAATTCAATTAATTCATGGGTCAGGGGTTACATTGGTGTATGGTAATGGATGGATGGATACACTGTAAATGTGTATTTTTCCTTCAGTCTGTACCAGTGTTGCTCCTGCAGAGGGAAAAGCAGACGTGACCTCATTGATGTGACAGCTCCATGGTGATGGCACACTTGACTGGCAGTGGCGCCATAATGTAGGCCAACTCTATTCATGAGCATATAGTGAAACATTAAGAGTATGAAAAGCCTAAAATAATCACACAGGCTAAGTAAATCATCGGTTTTGTATAACCAGGTTTATCCTCCTCTTTTCTCTGCTGTGATATGAAATATTAAAATCACACTGTAGCTATATGTAAGTGTTATTCCAGAGCCCAGAGGGCTACTGTAGCTGCTGGCTCACTGGCTGGCCTCATATTACTTTAACTTAAAGATAAGACCTCCATTGTGCAGCCTTTGAAGGATCACTGAGTTGAAGGAAATTGGCTCAGACAGCAACAGAAGACGAGAGGCAGACAGTTTTCCAGACTTGCAACATCTATCATCCCCTAACATCCAAGGACCTTCCTCTTTCTGTCTCACTGTCTGTCTGACTTCGGCACCATCAGAACCATCGATAGAGATCTGTAACACAATGCAGCGCACTATTAATCTTCAAAAGACCCATTATTTAATAGTGCACTGGGGAACTCGAGCTTCGCCAGGTCGCTGATGAAAGGGGAAATGAAATGAGCGGCGCACGGTGAGCCCTGTCTTCATAATGCTAATGGAATGAGCTGACAGGCTGAATGAAGAACGGGAGATGTGATTATGTCTGGACTGGAGGACGAGTTACAGAGAAATAACCAGCAAAACATAATAAGAAACAGAGGCAATCAGACTTTAACAGGCCACCGTGGTGCTGTTTGTGCAGACTTTAGTGTTTTTTTTTCCTATTATTTCTTTGGTGGACGTCTGTGCAGGCTCATTTTAATGTTTTCTTCTCACAGGGACAAGTAGCCTGCATGGCATGGACCAATGCAACGCTGCTGACAGGCCTAAAGCCTAAGCTTGTTTGCAGTGCCCCAGTATGGCTCTTTAAATAGGCTGCAAACACCACATTAAAAGAGGATAATGCATAACAATACAAACATTTAAGCTGCAATACCAACTGCCTACAGCCACGCGAGCTGCTCTGTGAGTCTGGTGATGGGCAGATAGATGGGCTAAATGCTCACATCAGCATGCTAACACCTTCCCAATGACAATGGTAACTTGCTAATGTTTAGCAGGTAATGCTAACATTTGCAAATTTGCAGTAAACACAAACTACATCTGAGGCTAACAGAGATGTCATTTGTTCCCCAGGTATTTGAATGTATGCAGAGGTAGACACGACTGCCTTTACTAAATTTCATGACAATCCATCTGAAATTCCCCAAAACATTTCAATCTGCTGGCGGTGCTGAAAGTAAAGCATCCCCAAAATCATCAGAATTTATGCTCTGGGAACCGTGAACGTTACCAAATGTTGTGCCAGTCCATCTAAAAAAGGGTTTTCCATCAGCACTTCTGGTGTGCTAAGCTAAACTGCATTGATTTGCATCTCTGCTACCAGTTTAAACTCTGAGTCATGCCTGAAACACACACTCGACCACCTCCCAGCAGGCTGTGGTGACGTCAGATGGACGTCATCATTACTCAGGGATGATTCCTCCTCCTTTTCTGTATCATACCATCATCCTGTCTCCTTTTTTTTTAAGCAATGAGCAGCATATGCCGAGCAACATTGTAACAATAGCCTGAAAATCTGTGATCAGTAGGCCTAGCTGGCTCCCAACAACCGCCACACACTGCAATAGCAAACTATGGTAAAGAGGGTGCTGCTTTTAAACATCACTGACACAAGACAAGGGTGTCATCAATTAAAGACACACCTTCAAGCGGGTAGCCTAGCTGAGTGGAGAAACCACTTACCTCGCCATGCTGGTCTGATGCACCGCGTCAAATTGAGTCATGCTAAGCAAGCTGTGCGTGAAAAAGAGCCACTAATGTTGAGATATTTTACTGCATATGTGGAAATTTTTGACCTCCCTGTGTCATGAGAGGAACGATCAGGGGAATCACTTAAGCTGTTAGACTTCGTTCTCTGGGGAGCTTGAATGCACCACATGGTGACGATAGTGAGGGTGTCGTGCTTGCGGACTAACCACATTCAGAGATTGGTTGTATCTTCCATGATGGCTCTGTTAAACAAATCCTTTTGATATGACAGTTGTGTCATTTGCATCTTGTTGCACTTGATGTTTCGATTGTTGTTGCTGCTGTCTGATGTCTGTCTTGAGCTGTGATGTAATTTGTGGAATTTGTCAGACACAAAAGGAATTTCTGAAAGGATGATAAACACAGCTGACTAATTCCATAGCAATCCAACCAGTAGTTGTTGAGATGTTTCATATTTAAGTCAATTTAAATTCCACGTATTATTCCTCCCAACAGAAATAGGGTTTTGCCCTACACTTCCCTACTGAGCACCTGAGACGTCTGATTATTTAGATGATAAGGATAAGTCTAATATTAGCAAAGCTGAATGTATAAATAATTTCTTGAGAACACGACAGCAGTGGTGATATCTTTTTCACTTCCTATTCAAAATTCAAAGTGATTATTGTAGAAGCTGCTTGTGACCATGAAGTTGCACAATAACCTAAATGTAGTAAGATGCAATGCACAAAACTGTTTGAAGCAAAGAATAGTCTCTAATGAATATTAATGCATTTAACTTGGCTTTTGTAACCTTCCTCAATATTTTCTGATTTTAGATGGGGATCCTCATATAGATATTTTTCTTCTGAAGCCTGTTTAATACAGTCTCTATTAACTAATTTTTATCGTGCGACGAGGGTCACTAAAAGCACTAAATATCATCTGTATTTAATTTATCCACATTCTCGCAAGAGCCTTGAATCTTTGGCGTATTATTATCGGCTCTTCTTGTTGTTATTCACGTTTACAACTTTGCAATTTATGAAATCTGAAGCAATCCAGCTGCCTCACGTAAATCACAATGACTCTTACCTCAAGTCACCCAGATATTCACACACACAATATTCTGAGCCAAGTGTGCTGCTGCTGTTGGACTGAATGTTCGCTGAGCTCTGTGTCCAACTTTGTTGGCAGCCACTGTGAGCCAAAATGAATTGTCGAGTTGCTGAACCAACCCCTGCTGCTGCTTACCCTGCGCCTCATGTGGTGCAGCTGTATCCGGTGTGTCTTATTCGGCTGGAGTGTGCGCGCGCGTGTGTGTGTGTGTGTGTGTATGTGTGTGTAGGGGGGGACAGATTGTGTGTAGGGGTGGGGGGACAGATTGAGAACAAGATGTCAATAACAGCCAACTGGTCCTTTCTAAATAAAAGCTGTTGTTCAATCAGTCATCAAGGCTGGAGTCTGGTTACTGATTGTGTAACGCTCCACTTGCTTATCATATTAAGCCCTGTGAGTTGTGTGTGTGTGTACTGTGCATGCATGTGGTGTGAGCTTGAGTGTTTGTAACTGCATTAACAGAGTGCCCCAGTGCTGAGCGCAGTCTTCATTTATTAGTGCCGAGAGCTGATTGACAATAATTTAAGTTTGTCACTGAGAAATTCATCCTGTCAGTCAGACTGTCACATCCATTAACTCGGA
Organism: Epinephelus awoara; assembly: GCA_035609425.1. Classification (NCBI taxonomy): domain Eukaryota; kingdom Metazoa; phylum Chordata; class Actinopteri; order Perciformes; family Serranidae; genus Epinephelus; species Epinephelus awoara. Next base: position 21,672,788 of record CM069299.1, read on the forward strand.
TAATGTTATTTAGCACATCAGCAGCTGTATCTGCAGGCATTTTTTCTCCCACACTTGTCCCAGTGCAGCTTCCCCAGGCCCTGTCCAGGTTGGTCTGACCTGCAGTGGCCTGTTGTGGCCCAGCAGTGCTAATTGGGCTGTTTTCTGTCCAGCTGGCTGCACAGAAGCTGCCAGCTCAGTGCCACCTCTCAACTCCCTGAGGAAAGAGTGAAGTGCTTTTATGAACTGCATGTGTGCTGCTCATACCAGGCCACAGGACTGAATAACTGACTGTTTCATCCGAGACAGAGGGATATTGTGTGGGCAACTGAGCAGAGAGGGGTGGACGCTGTCTCAGAGAAATGAGACAGACATTGAAACAGAGAGGTATGGACAGCCTTTGTTACAGACACAAATTTTATACAAATGTTCTCGGAGTACAGATGAAAAGGTAAAAGGAGGGAGAAAGAGTGAAAGGCCGAGCAGGCTATAAGGCATGCTGATAAGGGAAGCGTGGGGACTTAAGGACAGTGGAAGACAGGATTAACGATTACTATTGATTCAGAACAAGATTAGGAGCAGACACACACCAACTTTGCTGTCTTGAGCCCTTTTTGTACAGAGATCCAGCGATAGAGGTGCAATGAAGACCCTTCATTATCACGGCTTTTCTTTCTTATACACAAACAAACAAGGTGTGATTTAAGATACAATCGCGGCTCTCTGGAAGCAAGAGATGTGATAGGAGTGTTGTGTAGCACTGGCACAACGGCACGGTATGACATATAACATATGCGTCGGCAGTGCTTTCTAAACAATAGCAATGACATAACATGGAAATATTAATCATTTACTGTCCCTGTTACATGGCGGTTGATCTTGTTCTCTGCTCGCAGGGTAAGGCGCTCCTGAACCTCATTGTCTCCGCAATTTGAGGACATTTCCAACTCTTCTTCCTTGAGTTAGCTGCTAGCTGCTGCAAGCTGCTTTTTAGATCTCCCAGCAGTGGGTCACACACATAACACGTCATCACAGCTTCACACCTGTCCTGTCCTGTCGTGCCAGCTGCCTGTTTTACACAGACGCTGATTCAGGGCTGTTGCTACCTCCGCTGCCAGCCTCAAGGCAAAACAACTCTGTCCCCCGATTCTGTGGTTGTACCTCTTATAAACAACAATGAGGCGGAATAAGACACAAATGCCTGCCTTGAACGGGCAGTATAAAGGAGCTGGAACCAAACAAGGCAGGCATCATGTCACCCCAGTGTGTGATTTTAGACAGCATGCCAGCTTTCTGGAAGCACACAACACAACAGTGTCAGCCTCCAGTGTGACATATAACAGACACGTCAGCATTGCTTTCTCAACAATAACAATGACATAATATGGCAGTGACAGCAATTTTTAACATGCCTGTTATATGGTGGTTGATCACATCCTGTGCTTGGAGGGTAAGGAGCTCCCAGGCCTAACTTTTGGAAAGATATTTTTAACACAATTTCAGAAATCATTGGCACAGGGATTGAACCATATACTCGTACTGTGCTATTTTAGGGTTACTCCACCTACACTGCAATTGACCAAAACATGAGAAGATGTAACTGCCTTTGTCACTATGCTGGCAAGACGTTTAATTCCTCTGCACACCCTTCCCCTGCTCTTTGGATTCAAGCAGCTTTAAATTGCATAAAACTGGAGAAAAATCAGACATACTCTCAAAGAACCTATAACCAATTTCTCTGTAACATGGACTCCCTTCTTCTCCTATGTGAATCCATTTCCATGCAGTTCCAGATAAATACATGTTCTTATATCTATGCAAGAGGCCTGCCTTTTGTGAATTTGGCTGCTAAGCTGGCTAAGGACTATTTTTGATCTAGTTGGCCTGTAAACTCCTGTTTTCGCTTGTTTTATTGTTTTTTTTTTATTTATCTTGTATGTACAGAGTGCAATGATCCTGTTAATAGTGTTCTATTTTAAAATCCAATAAAAAAGTGGCTCAGAAAAAGGAGCTCCCAGGCCTCATTGTCACCTCAATTTGCGGACATTTTCTTCTCCCTTGAGTTAGCTGCTAACTGCTGCTAGCTGCTTTTTAAATCTCCTGGCGGTGGCCAGTGGGTGGCACACATAACACGTCATTATAGCTTCACACCTGTCCCGTCCTGCTGGCTGTTCCTTTTACAAAACGTCAAGTTGGCAAGGTTACTACCTCACCTGTCCACCAATTCTGCGACCTTTTATACAGAACAGTGAGGCGGAATAACAACGCTACATACCCACCTTGAACGGGCAGTGGAAAAGGGACTCAAGATTTGAAAAGCTGTCACTTCTTTTGAAAGAGGGAACAACTTCTTCATTTCAGAATCCATATGGGAGTGGAAAAGTATAGAACAGCATGAGAAATGTAACAAGGCTACAGGTCTGCTGTTTTATATATTTATTTATTTAATCATACATCACTGTCAGCTGCCGGGCTTTGTGTGCTCTCATTTGGTGAAGAAATGCTGCATTGATCAGCTTCTTTTTCCCCATTTTTCCTTTTGGACAGACTCTTTTACGTCTCAGTGTAGATACTTTTGTTCTTTCTTTTCTTCTCCTGCAGCTTTACTCTCCTGTTTCTTTGCCGCTGCCCTCTTCACCCTCTTTAAAATTCTCCCCCTTTCCTCCCCCCATGCAATATCCTGTCCTTTCTCTCTTTTCTTTGCCTCAACCAATTCTCTTTTCTGTATCCCTTCCCCTTTTCTCAGCCCCTCAGAGCCCCCTCCCCTCTCCCTCCCTCCCTCCCTCCCTCCCTCCCTCCTCCTCACCTCTGCAACCCCCATACGTCTTTCCTGTGTGTCTCTCCCCGTCTTCTGTGCTCCGCTCTTCTTGTTGCCTGTGTTGGCAAAGTGGCAGAAGGAGGCGGTCGGAGGCTAGCTGCATTAGCACCATGCATTATTCATGTGCCCTGCAGTCTGTGTGGGTCTGGGTCTTCTGCTGGCTTTTCACTGGGACACATGGGCCTCGTGAAAGAGCTCTGTGTGCGGGACACAGGGCCTGATGGAAGAGCTGCGCAGATGGGACTATCAATTCCTTGATTTCTGCTCCCTCTTGTAGATGAAAGCCCCGGGGAGTGAACGTTTACTTCACAGATCAACATTCAAGTGCAAAATGAGGCGGTTTCCTTAGACGACATCAAGAATGTTTATTCAGTGTCTCTCCTAATTCAACAGCCAGGTTTTTCACAACAAAGCGTTCCCCAAGTGTGTTTTTCTCCCCAAAACCAGAGGCCGGGTAAGGTTTCACCCATATCTGCCCTGATGTTCATATGAAAGACTTGTCCTATTTTATTACTGGCTGAGATCTCTGTCTGCCTGGCAGCGTTTCTCTCTCCGCCACATCAGGATTCATGGGCTGTCCTCTTTGCTTTTAGAGTGCGCCCAGTAAGAACTGTTAACTGAACTAGGCGGTATGAAATTTTAATTTAGACAACCAGACGGAGATGGAGTGCCTCGTTTCCACATCGCCATGTGCTTTTGAGGCTGTGGAGGAGTAGAGAGAGAGAGAGAGCAGGAGAGAGAGAGAAAGAGCCTTGGGGACCGGAGGAGGGGCCTCTTGGAAAACCACAACCACATAGCTGGTCTGGACTCACATCTGCTTTGCTTGACATACTTTTGTGTTCAGTCTGAAAACATCAACAACTGGAATATAGTTATGTTGCTTACAAATAGGTTAAAAATCCAAGGCAGATACAGCTGATCCGACTTGATAACTGCTCGCTTCACGCTTCGTTCTAATTTTAAACTGGCCGTGTGGGTATGCATCTTGTTTATGGGTTTTGACAGCCAGGTCTCCCTGATAGCATTGCTCTGCTCTGCACAGGTGGCCACACCAGATCGGGATTGGCCCTGATGATCACAAGGACCCCCCTCCACCTCTTTTCAGCCAATCCTGGAGGGGCTGCGGAGCTGATGTCTCAGAGGGCGAGAGGATATTTGTGTTCTGGAGTCCTGAAGAGACAAGCCACATCACGGTGAGTCACGCTCTCACAGTCTTTAGTTTAAATGTGGCACATTGTGCTGCTTTCTTAAAATATGTGGAGGAGATTGGAGCTCCTGCAAGTGCTGGTATCTTGAGAACAGAATGTCATATCTTTCTCTGCCTTTTTCAGAGACTTACCACATTTATTTAATGTGTAATACCTTATCTTTAGGTGGAGAGTTGAACCATGTACACTAATACACACAAGCTGCTTTAGTCAAGTTAAAAGGTGGGCTGTTGTTGCAAAGAGTGAAGACAGTAAACCTCTGGATCCAGTGCTCACGATGTGTATGTATATAAAAATGTCTGGTTGCTGCTGCTGCCCAGAGAGACTGTCATTGGAGACGACTACCTGACTCGGCAAGGACAGTGAGGGTGAGAGAGAGAGACAGAGTGAGGAGAAAATAAAATACAGAAGAGAGAAAGAAGGAGAATGACAGCAAAAGCTGTCACCTGACTCACCACTGACTGCAGCACTGCAGCACACACATGCACATCCATGCAATCATGCTGCACGTTCAACACAATGCGAGGAACGCATATATGATCTATATAACGCTTCTCGCTGTGATGGAACGTTGTGGGTTTGTCAATAATCACACTTTGCAGCTGTCAGCTACCTAGCCTCACTCATCCCTCCTCATCCACGACAATCTGCTTCAGTCCAGATCAGCGGGAGGTGCTAAAGTGACACCCTGACCAGTGTGGGCCCGTGCAGAATGAGGTCCTCTAATCCTCTTAAAGGACAGACCTACACTGCATGCTCTATTACTACTGAGGCTGATTGAGGCTAGTCATCACTGAACAACCAGAGAACACTTTGACAGATGCGAGCTGGAATCTGTTTTAGCTACTGTTTGTTTAAAGGAGCTCTGTACAAGGGCTATGCCTGACTCAGAATTATGTCAATATAGAATCAGATTTGGCTATGTAAAGTTTAAAAGTTTGAATGGGCTCAGTGGGACATTCATGTGCTGCTCCCGACCACCACCACCACCACCACCACCACCACCATAGTTCTGTAGGGAACACTAAATGCTCATAATAATAGACTCCAAATCTGACACAGCATCGCAACTATTTTTGCAAGTTTCGCTTGCTCCCACAATTCCATTGCTAAAAACCCACTTAAAAATAAAAGAAGCCGATACAATTGGCCAAAATGAGTTTCCTCATTAGGATGGCTGGGCTCAGCCTTATAGATAGGGCAAGGAGCTTGGCATAGAGCTGCTGCTCCTATGAAAGGGAGTCAAAAGGGGTTCGTTGAGGTGGTTCGGGCATCTGATCAGGATGCTTTCTGCACGCCTCCCGTTGGTGGTGTTCGGGCACGTCCCACTGGTATGAGGCCCCGGGGCAGACCCAGAACATGCTAGAGGGATTACATATCTCATCTGGCCTGGGAACACCTCAGAGTCCCCCAGGAGGAGCTCGAAACTGTTGCTGGAGAGAGGAACGTCTTGAATCAATCAATCAATCAATCAGTTTTATTTATAAAGCCCAATATCACAAATCACAATTTGCCTCACAGGGCTTTACAGCATACGACATCCCTCTGTCCTTTGGACCCTGAATGCTTTGCTCGGCTTGCTGCCACCCTGACCTGGCTTTGAATAAGCGGTTGAAAATGGATGGATGGATGGTGCTGTGAAATCAGGCATTTCAGTGCCCAATAATCACAAAAACAGCCTGCAAAATCCTGAAGGGACTGGCTAATTGCTGCCACTTTGCACTGCGCTCATATTGTAGTTACTAATGATGTCAGGAAAATGTTAAAAGTGTAGCACCAATCCTCTGGTTTTCCCCTGGATAACAGCGTTAGCACTGTTAGCACTGTCACCTTCTAGCTTTCTCAGCCACCTCCATGTTGAGAACTGAGAACAGACAACCCAGACTTAGAAAAGACAAATTATTTTTGTATTTCTAACTCATGAATACAACATCACTCACAGCAGTGCGGCTTGTCACCCTCTATTGATTGGAATGCAGTGTGTATTGTTTCCCCATAAGTCAGAACTTAAAGTGGCCTAGAGTAAGGTGAGTGTGCTGCTGTGACTTTACTCTTCTTTCAAAATGCCTCATACACATGTGGCAGATGGCCAGAAACCTGTGGTGTTTCTTTTAAGATCTCCACAAAAGTCGGCTTGCAGAAGTTTCGCCCATATTTTAGAGAGCTGATCAAATTAAGCTCTCTGCAGCTGGCTGTTGAGGCCAAGATACGGATCATTAGATTTCAGGAGCGCATTCATCATTGTTAACTGTATTGATCAGGTCTGGGTCGCTACTCTTTCCCGTCCCTGCCAAAGTTTCCCTCCCTTTTCTCTGCCACATAGTCCAATTCACAGCCATGAGCAGCAGATGAAATACATCACAGGACAGCAGCAAAACAATATCTTATCAAAACAATATCTTATCACCGCAATGCCGCAAACAAATGCAGCAGCTACTTCAAGTGATCAAAATGTCATTGAAATTGTATTCCACAGCACACCCCTGCCCCCTAAAATCTTTGTTGCTGTTACATCTAACAAAAGAAACATGAACATGAATAACGCAGCACCTCTAATAAAGTATATTTTCAGGAATAGATAATAAACCCTGTCAAGGAATTATCAGAGGCTCTACAAGCTCAATGCAAGCGTATTGATTAGCTGACAGAAACAAAACGCAGCTGAGGGGAGTTGCAAGTCTTAAGATTTGGTAAGGATTCAATGCTGACCAGCTTTGCCTCCCTGGGGTTTCACTGAGCCCTCCATTCCTCATTACGTCCCCCTGTTTAAAGGGCAGGCGAAGCAGAAAGTGCACAGCTGCAGATTTGCAGTGAACATGCAGATCGTGGCATATTTACGTCGAACTCCTTGTGAATCTTGTTATTGTGTGATGGTGCAGTTGTTGCTGAGAATCAGGCCATTTAAGCGAATGTGTGTGACATGTGTTGTTGTTCATGCTGAGTACACTCCACCCCTCTCTTTTTGTCTCTTAGCCTATCCTGCTCTCTGTTCCCATATCTGATTATTCATCGTATTCAAGGCAGCCTACATGCTCTGAATATAAAAACAGAGCAGATGCAAATTTAGCCGAGGCACAGCTCAACAAGACAGAGCTAAACCCTAAACTGTTTCTAACTTATTCTCTCCCTTCAGATCCTTTCATCTTTTTCCCACGTCCTCCTTTTCTCTGTGTTCTGCTTGTTGGGATTATGTCTGCAGCTCACATCCATCTCTTTCTTTGTCTCTTTAGATAAATGGAGGAGAAGGAGCGATGTAGGAGCAGGTCTCCAGCTCGGAGGGCCAGTCGGGTGCAGCAGGTGGTGGGAACAATAATACGACGTACCCGAGAGTCGCTTAGCAGGTACAGAATGAACAAGGGCCAAAGCTCTGGGCAAAGATCCTCTTTGAAAGTTCAGAAAAAGATTGTAGAAGTAGGAAGTTGGAATGAAAAACACTTCCTGTGATGTTGCTCCAATTTTTTGGCATCCGTGTTTGTAAATGGAGAAGATTTTGATGGGAAAACAACTGAGAATGCAGTAGAAATGTTGGCACCACACAGCCAATAGTAGCAGAAAATGCAGACCCCACACAAACCACTGCGGCAACAACAACTAAAATAACTCATATAGTAAAAAAAGAAAAAACCCTAAACAATCCAGTTTGGGGAAGAGAGTGGAGAAAACAGCATCATCCACTTCTAGGCCTGCTGCCAGACTCTATAATAGAGAAGGAGTGTGGGGGTGTGTGCTATATATCATCTAAGATATAGCTTTACAAATGCCATTTTAACTGAGAAATGTGGTATGAAAGAAATATCTCTCTAAACAGAGAAACAAATGTACCAAAAGAAGTATAAAGCTGATTTCTGAACCTGTTCCAAACACACACACCAGATCCCCTCCCCACACCTACACATTCAGATGCATAACACATAGCTGATTCAAAACCTGACTGTCCCTATCTCGCACATAAGCACACCCCACAGTTGACCACAAATATGCTCTCAAGAGCCCGTCATTCCCTTGTTGTCCGCTGAATGGTTTCTCAGAGGAGGCGGTGCAGAGGAAGCCCAGTAAACTCCCTGTTTGTCATTCTTGGGAAAAAGTCTCATCATGACACAACCAGCTGACCAGGACAGCAGGCCTCAGGGAGAGGATGCCACTGATTTAAGCACAACAGATACTGTGTATTCCCATGACGTGTTTCAGCTGATGATATGTGGCGGTAGTTTGAATGAATGTGACCTCTGTTCTCTGTTTCTTGGTTCCCGGCTACTCGGCCAGAAATTGAATGCCCCGATGACGTATTGCAATAACTTTATCTTTTTTTGAAACACCACAATTAGGTCAACATTAAAATGTGTACTAGACTTTGATCAGCCTTACCTGTACCATGTTCTAATTAACAGAGATGGGAGTAAGTCACAAATAAGTCACGAGCAAGTGTCAAGTCTGAGGGGACGGTCACACATGAGTGAGTGTGTGTTGCCTGCTGAGATGATATTCGTGCTGAATGTGGGTAGTGCCTAATAAATACTGCGAAACTTGATTTAACTGGCACATTTTCCATTTTCTTACATCCCATGTCTGTCTCCTGACTCACTGCCAGCCAGACAGCATCTCTCATGTGGGGCAGTTTTTATTTTTCATTGCTATTATCATACAATAACAGCTTGTTAAACACAGCAACGATCCCTGTCTCCTCCACACATGCCTTTTTGTTATGGATTAAAGCTACGACTTTGCCAGTCAAAGTCCACCAAAGTCAAACTTCGCGATGTGAATTTGCTTTGCAGCTGAAAGCAAATGTTTAATTTGCTCCTCAGCTTGCACTGAATGGAAGTGAACGGGAGGCAAATATCCGCCAGTGTTAATTTCACTCAAGTGTGACTGTACCCTAAACCTTCAAATCTCAAGCAAGTCAGTGTGGTGAGACTCAAGCAACTCAGGTCGAGTCCCTACTAAAGGTCAAGCAAGAGAAGTTAGGTCACTGCTCAGGTCAAACAACTCGCGAGTGAAGTCATGCGATAATCTGATGATCTGGTCATATGCTCTCTAGGTAACACTGAGCTGCAGACTTTGCACCCATTTTATTTTTTTTCGACTAGCCCCTTCTGTGATTGCTGCCTCGTGCATTGGCCTCTTGTGCTCCGTCACATCATATGAGGTTGCCAGGTTTGCACACATTGCACTAGAAATCACCCAGTTATTTAAAAAACACAACTTAACTTTTCATAACTGGAAAAATGCCTTCAGCATTTAGCTCAAACCACCTTTGTGCTGGGCTACAGCGTCACAGAGCAGCTAGCACGGCTGCAGGCTAATAGAGTGCCCCAGGAAAGAGTCCTAAAACCCAGGAATGAGTCAGCATGTCACCACTCATGGCGTCTTCGTCTTAAAGTCAACAGATGCCTTGAATGGGTTTTTGGTTAGATGCCTGAAATAAGTGGTGAACACAAGCGGAAGAAACTTATACGTGGGGCGTCGGTGGCTTAGTGGTAGAGCAGGCGCCCCATATACAAGGCTGTTGCCGCAGCGGCCCGTGCTCGACTCCTGCCTGTGGCCATTTGCTGCATGTCTCTCCCCCTCATACTTGTCTGTCCTGTCCATTAAAGGCTAAAAATGCCCCAAAAAATATCTTTAAAAAAAAGAAACTTGTAAGTTTGGTTCTACGACAATAAAATGCGTAGTTTGTTTGTAGCCCAGTGTTAGCTTTTTACCTCTGGTGATGCATTTAAGCTCCAATAATCATGAAAGTGGTGTTTGTTTGTGAAGATTATCTTGCTGAACAAAATGTTTAAGTATCATAAACGTTTGTTTATGTTTTAGCAATAATTAATAATCCAATGGAGAACTCCCACAGGCTTTTTAAAGAACGAACCAATGTGATGCTAACTCCCGTGTTGGCCTGCAGAAAAACATCATCTTTGGGACACTCTATTCTTGTTGTTTTATTGTTAAAAGTGTCTTAGAAGTGATAAGATAACTCAATTAGTTAACAGATGGGAAATGATTTGCATCATTTTGGCAAGTGATTAATTATTTGAGTCACTTTTAAAGCAAAAATGAGAATAAAAAATATAGTAAAAATTGCACCATTAACAGATACTTCACTGAATTTTAAGTATTTCCTCCTTTCTTTCTGTTTTATATCATTTTAAACAGAATATCTTTGAGTTTTGTTCTGTTGTTTTGAACTAAACGAGCAAGGCTATTTGAATTAGTCACTTTGGGCTGATTGTGATCAGCCTGTTTTTCACAATTTTCTGATTTTATAGACAACATGACAATAATTTACGCTGATTAATCCAGGAAATAAATGGCCAACTATCAATGCTATTATTTTGTTATTTGCAGCCCTAATGTAAATACTACAGGAGAATATTGTTCTTGCTGTGTGAAATGATTGAATAGAGTTTTATAGAATTTTAGTACTAAGATGGAGTTTCATAGCAACACAACGCTAACTATTTGTTAGCCATTGTATAATAAGGAGGGCGATCATTTGTTAGAGATTTAAAAAAAAAAAGATTTTCTGTACAAAGTGATGGAAGTTGTCTCCAGACAGGTAACCTGTTACCCTGTTTGACCTCCACAGAGAGCGGTTGCTAGGCGATGGGAGGTCGCAGCGCTCCAACAGTCTGTCCAATCAGAACTTCCAGGCCAAGCTGACGCTGCAGATCACCAGGGACCCGGTCCTGGACAGCAGCACTGGACATGGCTTCATCCTCACCACAAATGCACCCCTGCTGGTCAGGGACGTCGCCCCAGGTATATGGGGTGTGTGGTGATGGGGTGTGTGTGTGTGTGTGTGTGTGTGTGCTTGTCTAGGTGGATAACTGCATTTTGTTTTCCTGCTCCTTCTGCAAATGGCCACCTGCTTTATACAACAGTGCACCACCCGCAGCAAAACAGATTTAACCTACTCTCTCTCTCTGACTCACACACACACGCACGCATGCATGCACACCCACCCACACACACACACTGACTCTCCCCTGGAATTCAAACTGTCGGGCATGGTGCCAGACAAGCCAGAAACAACACAACAGAGCCACCTGCTCATCCTTTCTAAATTCAATCACTTTTCATTTAGGCAACTTTAATAGGGGATCGACAGAGACAGAGTGAGGAGAGACTGATCCATTACCTTTATGTCTATCCTGTAAAATAAGCTGATAAAGTGTCCCACCCTGCCACCAGCTCTGTAATTGCCGTCCGCTGCCAAAAAGAGAGACAAGTGATAACAGGAGACAAGATTTAATAGAAAGAGATGCCAGCAGGAAGCCCAACAGACAACAACCAATGTGCAAATATGGCGAAATAATGAGTGTGAAAAGCATGCAGAGTGCGGGGTGGGGGGGGGGTGGGGGGGTGACGACTTTGGGTGTGGGACAAGTCTGCGAGGTCATGGCGACGAGTAGGTGAATGTGAGAGGGAAGTGGTGGATGAGGAAGAAAGATTGAAAACGAAAGAGGAGGAAGGGAGGGGACTTGAAAAACCGCACAGATCAGGATATTGGCAGAGCTGACATGAAAGCTTGACGAGGTGGGGGTGGGGGTGGCGGGGTTGGCTTGTCTGGCAAAAGAGAGGGTATGTGTGCAAGTGTAGCCCGTGTGTGTGTACGTGAGCTTACAAAGCAGTGTGGGATGCCGTCAGTGGGTCAAAAATCAGGGACAGACGGGGCTTTGCCAGTCAGTCCGTCGGGGTGTGTGAAAGTATGTATTTACGCATACATACACTTAGTTTGTTTATGTATGCGTGCGTGTGTGTGTGTTAGAGTAAGCTGAAACTGCTGTGCCTCAGTCGTGCTCTCTTGCCTGAAGACAAATGAGTATAAATAACTAGAGAAAGCGGAGCAGAGCAGAGCTGGATGAGACCCAGAATAACTGTAACCCCTCACATCCTGGCGAGCTCAGCTGAACACTGTTGAGTCAGCCATGTTGAATAACCGTATGTGTCATTTTGTGTGTGTGTGTGTGTGTGTGTGTGTGTGTGTGTGTGTGTGTGTATGTGTGTGTGTGTGTGAGTGTGTGTGTGTGCCTACATGGGTGTGTATGTCTCCCTTTATCTGAACTGAAAGTGCAAGCCCACGTGTGCAGCTGATTTATGCGAGCGCTCACTCTTTTCATTGTGTGTGTGTGTGTGTGTGTGTGTGTGTGTGTGTGTGTGTGTGTGTGTGTAGGGAGTCCTGCAGATGGGATACTGTACCCAGGGGACCAGGTGCTGCAGATTAATGATACAGCGCTGGAGGATTTGAGCGCAGAGCAGGTGGAAAACATCTTAAGGTGAGAGAAACTGCAGAGGTATCTATCTATCTATCTATCTATCTATCTATCTATCTATCTATGTACTTATGTATGTGGCTGATGAGAAGTCAGTTCAGTTACTGGAACCAGTGTCATACTACCAGTGCGTCTGGTCCATCCAGTGACTAAATGCATTGTCATACTTGTTTGCTGGAGTGCATTTCTGAGAGAGTGTGTGTATGATTCATGTATGTGTGTGTGTGTGTGTGTGTGTGTGTGTGAGAAGGGCTTAACAAGTAAAGGGCAAAGGTCAGAGGAGAAAGTGCTTGCTTGACAGCTGGACAGAAGATAATGATCTCTCCCGTGTGCATGTGTATGTGCGTGTGTTTTTGTGTGTGTGTGTGTGTGTGTGTGTGTGTGTGTGTGTTTGTTTCTCCGCCCAGGGACTTGGAGGATTGTATCAATGTGACTATCCTGCGGCACATGACAGTGAGTACAAAGAAGACATTGATGACCTCCTGTCGACACATTCACAAAGAGTCATCGTACCATCCGTCATTAAAACATAAGCTCTGTGTGTTTCCAAGCATGTGACTGTAAACCCGTGTCTCCTGTCAGGGTTAATGGCCTCCACATTTCTTGTAGATCGTGATGTGCAAATGTAAAAATGTGCATGTCGACTTCTTGATTAAGGCTGGTCTCAGAATTAATTGTCATTGCATTAGTTTGAGCTCGACAAGCGTGTGCTTCCTTAGTTCATGGGCCCTTGCATAATGGCACTGGCACGTGTCTTTGTGCTGCAGAATCCCAAGTCATCCATCATGTCAGCAGAGAAGAGAGCTCGTCTGAGGAGTAATCCAGTTAAAGTGCGCTTTGCAGAGGAGGTGGTGGTCAACGGGCACACTCAGGTGGGAAAACTTTACTTCCATGACATCATCATCTTTCTCTGGACTTATTTTCTAAGATTTCGTGCCCCCTTTTCCTGTTTTATCTTCCCTCGTTTGATATTGACTTCTGTCTAATCACAATAACATCTCTCACTTCTCTCCATCAGGGAAACTCTCTTCTCTTCCTGCCCAATGTCCTGAAAGTCTATTTAGAGAATGGGCAAACCAAGGCCTTCAAGTTTGATAACAGCACCACCGTCAAGGTGTGTATTAAACATGTGTTAGATGTTAAACCCAAGAAGAGAGAGGTCATTTATTTAACATTTATAATTTATTATAAGGACGTTTGCGCTGGGTGTGAAAAAAGAAGGTCAAAATCTGAATCTTTAAAAGGCCATAATTGCGAAACTTCTTGGTCACTTTTGATTAATGTTAAACAGCAGATGGGTAATTGGATTATGCATCTCATTGCTGGTAGACCCAAGAGGTGGAAGCATCATTCTTAGGTGGCTGACATGTTTGTCAATACTGTGTATAAAGATGGACCTCACATCTCCACTTCCTCTCACTGTGACAAAATGAAGCCAAAAAATCCTGGACACGGCTGCTGCCATCTTGTGCTGGTGATGTCATTTGGAGCCAGAGTCTGCGCAGTAGCGATTTCCACAGTATTGAGCTCCCAACCAATCCCAAGCAGCACCACTGATCACAAGCACACTGATTGTCTCACACAGCTGTCAATCATGACATCAAACCCCCTTTGTATAGCATCAAATAACTTATTAAAACTAAATGTATCAGAATAGAAACACTTGAATGAACAACAGCGTGATAAGAACTGCCAAAAATGACAGAAACCATCTTTGGGAAAAATTTATTTGACGTCTGTGTGAGCCCAGGTCCCATCCGCTAACCTGGAGGGGGTGCAGTTTATGACCTGCAATGTAGCTGGCCACCAGGTGGGCAATTGAAATGTTTTGGCTTCATTTTTGGGGAGCTGCCATGTCATCCATGGCTGATACTAGTGCAGTAGGAAATGAGAAGAAACTTTCTATATGTTCATTTATGTCACAAAACCCATATAGCACAGCTAGAAGCAAAATACGAATTTAAAGTGTATAATAACACATAAACTGTGTGATGTGCTGCCTACATCACTGTCCTCAAAATATCCTATAATTGGTCCCCTCAGTTTCTAACAAGCATTATGGGACCAAACAGTGGATCTAGTTGTAAAAGGCTTCCTAGAAATGAGAGGGTGTATTTCGTAATTAAGCACACCACAAGTTATGCTGTGAGAGCCTCAAGGGTATTAGAGTGTGGGCAGGCTGTAGCTTTTGTGGCTGCTCTTAATGGTGGAATAATAAGAAAAAGTATTAATTATATTGCTTCTGGAGGAGGTAGTTATGAAACATTTATAAGTGAGGAGAAGAGTGTGCCGTGACTCAGAGCTTGTAAGGACAACAGGGCTGGATTTCTTGAGTAACTCTAGATATGTAAGTCCAGGCTCTTGCAGTCTGAGATGTGTACCGTATACACTCATCATAGGTAGATAACTGGGTCAGTAACACACCCCCAGTTGGTCCTTGTCTGTTGTCGTCTTCATGAGCACATTATTATTGTTACAGTTTGTATTCCCAGCCAGAGGGAAACTGAGAGGGGGGATCAGATTTGACCATCTGCCATCAGCAGACAGGGATGAAACATGTTTGTCTAAGGGGGCCTGAACTGTTGGTTTTTCACCATTCCAGGACATTGTGCTGACTCTAAAGGATAAACTGTCCATCCGGGCCATCGAGTACTTTGCCCTGGTGCTAGAGCAACAGTACAGCATCACTAAGCTGCTGCTGCTGCACGAAGACGAGCTCATACAGAAGGTGAAGGAAACAGTAGCTGCACAAATCCACACATAAACATACTGTAGTTCATATAAGGTGTAGTTTACCTTAATGTTTAATGCAATGTTTAAGCATAACAGTACACCTACTGACAGGACGGCACCACCCAGCTAAGAGTGGATGCAGTGTCTTTTACATTTAGAGCTTGTGCACATATTTATATCTCTATTTTTTATTTATTTTTTTGTCGTCACCAGGTGGTGCAGAAAAAAGACTCCCATGACTACAGATGTCTGTTCAGGGTGTGTTTCATCCCGAGAGACCCCGTGGACCTGCTGCAGGACGACCCCTCTACCTTTGAGTACCTCTTTTTACAGGTCAGAGAAGCTAATTCTCTCGTCTACACTACAACTTTCTATCTGCCTCCTTCTGTGTCCACGTTAGTTAGAGGCTTTGTATAGTGACTCATCGGTTGCAGACTTTGGCTGTAAACCTGCCATTGGCCGACTGATTTAGGCCAGCTTTCTCCCCACCCTTCCACAATCTGCATGATGTCGTTTCCAAATCCTCTTCTCTACGGGAAACAACAACAGCGTCCAAGCTAACAACCTACGCTCTGAAAATGGCAAGTTTTGACGAAGATGTGGATGGTGCAATAAGGCGTGCCTACTTTGTTTTTCTGTGAACTGACACACAACAAGTGAAACAACTTGTGAATGCACCTTCGGGAAAGCCCAGACGCCGTGTCTCATGACTGATTTTGATCTGTATTCTGACACAATCAGTAGGAATTGATTTGCCACATATTTTTATCCTGGTGGCGACACGACCGGTGACATACTTCACCAGTGTACCGATTTGTCCCATTTCACGCAAGCTTTCGTGATACC
The DNA here is from genome assembly GCA_035609425.1 of Epinephelus awoara. Classification (NCBI taxonomy): domain Eukaryota; kingdom Metazoa; phylum Chordata; class Actinopteri; order Perciformes; family Serranidae; genus Epinephelus; species Epinephelus awoara. Next base: position 21,688,636 of record CM069299.1, read on the forward strand.
GTCGTGATAAGGTTCTGTAAAAACAGCGTAAAGCCAGCAAATCATCTCTGGTTTTAATAGGTCTAGTGAGGTCCCTCAGAGCTAAAGTATAGTCAGGTTTCTCCTCAAAGGCTCAGATTATCAAATTATGTTTGTCGTTTTTTAACAGTTCAAGTTGATACACACAGGTGATGTATGTCTGTTACTTTTATGGAGCCATTTTAATGGCAGTGCTCGCCATCCTACTTGCAAATGTTCGACCAAAAGGGCATCTTGGTCTTAGTGCCACCCAAGACAGTTGTGATTGGTTTAAAGAAATACAAACACAGCAGAGCATTTTCCCCTATAGCAGGATGATAATGTGTGCTCCCAGGCCGTTCTCTGGCTCTGGCACTGACACAGCGCTGTGGAGATGGGTCTGGCTACAGTAGAATAGAGAATTTGTCATTCAACCTCAATCAGAAGACTCCTTTTTCCTTACTTACATGTGGAAAGCAAGTCCAAATGTTCATATAATAAAAATAAACCCCTGTTCCCACTTGCCAAATGTAGCTGTATCCAATATTTAATAGATCTGGCAACTTGCTCTAGTGTTCTAAACCTGCTCCAGAAAAGTTACAAAAATAGAGCCTGAATCAAAGTTGAGGAAATGTTTGGAGTTAACATGCAGTCGCTCCCTGCTTCTTTCTCATATTACTTCAAAACGCTCCTAATCTTATATAATACAATGTATTACTGTGGCCTTGTATCGCCTTGTAAACATTTTGTTGAGTTAACAAAGAACTCCTGCGTACAGTCAGATACGTGCTGTGATGTAGCTCAACTCTGAGACTACATTTCAACACTGGATTAAAAGCCTCAAAGCCACAGTTTGTCTTTGCATATTTGTGTTGCACAGTAAAGCACTGGGAGAGCCACTTGTGTCATGTTGATTTATTGTTCTTTGAGGAATCTTTGCTTCATGCTGTGTTTGTTTTTGCTGTATGAGTGACACTCTGGGTGTCCCGGTGTTGGTTTTACTTATAAAGATGCTCACAAGATGTGTGTTTTGAATTTAAGTGTATGCTGGTGTATTTAACAAGTAACTGTAAAAATATGATGCTTTTCAAGTGTACAATAGTATGTTTACTGTAACGTGCATGTGTGTTTGTAATGGCTGCATGCATTATGTGCATCATGCTGTGATTGTGTGTGTTTCCAGAGTGTTGGGGACGTGCTGCAGGAGCGTTTTGCAGTAGAGATGAAGTGTAACACTGCGCTCCGCCTGGCTGCCCTGCACATGCACGAAAGACTAGATAGCTGTGGACAGACCAGGGCTTCTATCAAGAATATTACGTGAGTCATATGTGTTCGTGTGACTTTGTGTGTGCATGTCATTTTAGGGTCACACTGGTGGGAGACTATGGTCTGGACTCCAGCACTCCTCATTATAGATTTGGTGTAATTATGATGATCTAAGAGCTTGAGCTCGCTCTACAGCTGCAGTCATTGTAATTTGTGTGGGATAAGGGTGCACCCTAAATGCCTAATCTATTAATGTGATTGGAATATGTTGTGCGTGTGTGCACAAGGGTGTGTATTTGTTCTAATTCCTGTGAGTGGGGCAAAAGTTTCTTTCTGTGTTCCGCTGTCTCTCCCCTTCCCACCAAGCTTCAAATGCAAAGACACACCTAAGCACAGATCCATCTCCCAAAAGACCACCTCTCTGACGCACTGGTCTCAGATTAATATGATTATATGCGTCATTGCAGTCATAAATACTCTGTTTCGCAGACGCAGGCTTTTTTTTGCCTTAGATTAAAGTGATGATGCAGTCATGGTTGCAGTTCCGTTAAAATGTGACTGTTTAGTATCATCTAGTGGCAGCGCTGAGAAGATAAAAATAAATAAATCAGCAGATATGTCTGCTCCACAAAAATCAATGTGCTTTTAAAGATTTTTTTTTCATGAGTGAAGTCTTAATTTGTATTTAATGTAAAAAGGTCAAGCTTACTTACTGATAGGCAGGCTTACTGATCTCAGATATGAAACCTGGAACTGAATATTTGTGACAATTTATATGTATTGTGCCACGTTACTGAATTTTACAGGAGCGCAGTTATGTTCCCAGGGTCCTATGTTACCAAGTTCTGTTCACACACACATCAACACTCCTATCGTGTTTGGGTCAAATTTGTACCTGTAAACTAACCTGACCCTTAACCTCTTTCCTCATTCTAACCTGTTTGGAAATGGCAGTAGCCAGCTACTATTGATTTCCTAACCTATAAGTGTTTGATGATTATTTTTCTCCTTTTTCATCTTTTGGTTTTCTTCCTCTATTTTAATTGTGGGATTAACTGTTTGACTAAATCTTATTATTTCAAATTTAGGGTTGAAATATGTTTGGGAGTTGTTCTCTATACAAAAAGAGTATCTATTGGGGTGTCCCAGTAGCTCACCAAGTAAAGCAAGTCATGATTCAGTCCCTTAACTGTGGTTTCCATTATGTGCTATATAGACCTGGGGAACATACAGCCTTGGGAACTCAGGAATGTGACACAACACTATGGCTAGCTATGCATAAAAGCTAAGGGACTGTACTTTACTTATCAGAGTAGACGTGTGAGTTTGTTTTTTTGTTTGTTTTAATATATGTCATGACCCTCCTTGGACCTGCATATCTTTTTCTTTGAGCCTCCCTGATAATAAATGGTGTGATTTTGAGGATTTTTAAGGAAAACATGCCTTGAGAACCCACTTGGTTTTGGGGTTCTGAGGGTATGGTATTTAAGATAAATACAAAATATGATCATTTAAAGCTGAATGTCCCTCTCTTAAGCCAAATCTAAAAACATAACCCCCTCACCAATGCTTAAAAATCATTTTAAGTACCTCCGCGGGTTTGCACCACCCCCTCCCCTCTTATAAGTAAGGAACAGTCTCTAATGTCAGCCTTACCCTCACCTTAAGAGTGTATTTCATTTCTGTAGTAACCTGACAAATGGTCAGTGAGACAAGACACAATTAAAGTATGGTTTGATGTGTTAGCAAACATTAAGCTGCACTTTTAGGCCAGGGTTTGCTATGATGTAAACACATATGCCAGCTAGCTCATGAGGCTAACATCAGCTACATCATACTGCATGTCTCTTACCTAGAATTCCACACTTGCTCTTACTGTTTTTTATAAGTCCCTGGCTCTCTCCTCCTTTCAAATGCTGCACCAATTTATTGGTTTTGGGGAAACTAAATCACGTAGCAAGGCGGGTAATTCAGTTTGACTTCCAATTTCCAATTTCATTCCTGTGTTTGTTTGTGTGTGGTGATGACAGGAGGGAGTTTGGCATGGACAGCTTCATCTCTCCCACACTGCTGAGCAACATGAGGGAGAAGGACCTGAGGAAAGCCATCAGCTACCACCTCAAAAAGATCCAGTCCCTGCTAGAGCCTCGCCAGAAGGTAGATACAGACTGATGGATGGGTGGATGGATAGTGGCAGTTTAGCGGTGGCTTTAGGGCACTTTTTAGCTAACACTTCTGCGGCTGCTAATCTCCCTGAGGTTTAAAGTGGTGGTAAAGTGACAGCAGGTTGGGAGGAAGATATATGGTGGGTGGGAGGATGATTAAAAAAAGGGAATAGCAGGTCTGGGGATTGGGTAATGTTTCTGGGAAGACGAGTGGCGCATATTTCTCTGTGGAGAGAATTGTTTTGATCAGTGAGTCAACCATAACATCCACCCCGGTTTTCTTTCACTCTGTCTCCTCACTGTCTGCCTCAGTGTTATTCTTCTCTCTTCTTCTTTGTCTACTGCTGTGTTTTAGGTCATTTCTGCAACTCAGGCTCGGTTGGCCTACCTCACTCAGCTGGGAGAGCTCATTTCATATGGGGGACGGTCCTACACAGCTACCATGATGGTAAGGGTTAAGAGCCTGATATCAGCTGGTGAATCTGTTTGTGAAGAGTTATGACATGTAACAGCTTGACTTGAATTCAGTCTTGGGTCTGTGTAACATGTCAACATTCAAAAGGCTTGACAAATTCAGCTGAATATAAACCTAGATTTTATGTTTCCCACCCAAACGTTAAACCATTGTACATTTGTGCAAACCATGGATATGTAACATTTATGTGTTTTATATAACTTTACATTTCAATTCAGTTCCAACCAGTGGCCTTTTGCTGCACGTCACCCCCCTTTCACTCTGGATCTTTTCCTGTTTAATGATGGCAAAACTGCCCAAAAAGGCAGCAAAACTCAGCATAAGGAGGCAGATTGTGGTGGTGGGTAGTCAAACAAATAACAGGACTTTCCCCCAGGAGACTAGTGTTTGTGTCCTGTGTGAAATCAAGTTAACTCTGAGTTATTTTAACGTACACTCTCACTATATTTCTTTTCCTAAACCTAACCAATGTAACGTTATTTGCCTAAACTCAAACTATGTAACTTTATGTGAAGTACATAACTTTACATTAAGCGTGACACCCAACCACATTTCTTTTTCTAAATCCATCCTACAAAACTTTACTTGCTAAACCTAAATGACTTAACTTGCCTAAATCTAACCAATGTACGTTTGCCCTAAGTGCATACGGTGATGATGCCATTAGAGGGGTATTAACAGTCTAGATTTTATACGAACCGCTGTATGAGGATACATTGACCACAGCCCAACTTAAGTTATAAAATGCCTGCTTCTGTTGGTCTCGAACAGTGGTCTGCTGCTGTCTATGGCTTGGCAGCCATCCACCATCCCCCACTACTCTTGTTGAGAAACTCAGCTCATATACATATAATCTGAACTGTTATAGGTGTGAAATGTAAAAATGGAACTTATCTCTGATTTGCAGAAACGTACAATGCCAATAATTTATTCTGACTACTGGGACGTATCTTTCCTCTCAAAATACATTTGCGCCTCTCGCCTTTCCTCCTTATTCCATCTCTTCCTCCTCTTTTCTGCTCATTTTGTTTTCATTACATACCTTTACTTACTCTCATCCAAACTCAGCTTCAGGACAGGGAGGTACTGGTCAGCCTGCTGGTGGGAGCCAAGTATGGGATGAGTCAGGTCATCAACCACAAGCTCAATGTGATCTCTACACTGGTGGAGTTCAGCAGCATCAGCCGAGTGGAGCTGCTCTCTGAGTCGGACAAAGTCAGCCTACTGCGCATCTCACTGCACGACATGAAGGTAGGGCAGACATCGAGGTACTTCACTTTATTATTCATAAACGCGTAGGCCCTCATACACTGACACAGAAACAAAAAAATGGATATTCACTCACTTCACCATATTCACGCTGAAGCTCACGCTAGAGTAAATGTAGGTCAAGCATTTCTCCTCCAATTCACAAACAGTACGCAGCCTAAGGGGGTGTGTGGTAGCTATATAAAGCTAATTCACTGAACTCAAAGGTGACTCTCTGTCCCTCTTTCTCCCTCTCCATCGCCTTTTCTCCCTTCCCCTTTGGCTTTAATCACTTTACCTTATCTTCTGCAATGCCCTCCCCCTTACAGCCATTTGCCTTACTGATGGACTCTCTGGCAGCCAAAGACTTAGGGTGTCTGCTGGGAGGCTACTGCAAACTTCTAGTGGATCCCAGTGTCAATGTCTTCCGTCTGGGGCGCCCAAAAGTGAGGGTGCACCGGATTCCTGCTGAAGAAGGTGTGTGTGGGAAGTTCGCCGTAATAGAGGGCGTGTGCTATGAGTCCCTATCAAGTGAGCAAAAACTGTTTAACTTAAAACAATAGCTTTCTGGCTTTGGCCATTTGATAGATATTTCACATATGTGACCAGCCAGTACGGGTACCGTTAGAAAAACCACTCAAGAAATATCATCATATTTTAAAACATATTCCGCTCTACGAGTTTACTAACATATTGGTTTACAATGCTTGTTTGTTGCTTGTGGTGTTATTAGGTTATGTGTCCCGCTGCTGTAGTGACTCAGATGACTCAACAGATGAGGATGACCCAATGGATTCTCAACGGCCGGACCCAGCAAGTCAGGACTGGGAAGAAAGGAGGAGAGAGGAGGAAGGGAAGAGGAGAGAGGAGGAGAGAATAGAGAGGGAGGAGCACAAAGGCAAACAGGAAGTGAAGATAATAGTGACAACAGAAGGTAAGGAAAATGAGGGTGAAGAAGAAAGAGGAGCAACAGGAAGTGGTCTGCGTAAATTTAGTGTTATGGATGAAGAAATGAACCTGGAGACCACCTGGTACCACACTGACCCACGGGTCACCAGCAGCTTCTCCAGCTTGTCCAGTGGCTCCTTGAGTGCTGCCCTGGAGGAGAGCAGTGCCGCTGCCAAAGCCCCAACTCGTCTGGATGCAATCCGTGGACCACGCACCAGCGAGGATCTACCAAGCTTGGACGTTCACCACCCCTACCTCTTGGAGCCAAAACGCCATCAAGGGCCCCTGCGACCCACAAACCTCAATTACCGTGGCAATGACAACTCTTGCCTTTGCTTTGCTGAGCTCTCCAAGGCTGATTTCCTGCCTAGCCCGCCTGAGGCTACCAGCGATGATGACAATGATGATGATGATGAGGAGGAGGAGCGGCAAGTGGAGGGACTTAGACGCATTTCTAAGATCCCTAGTTCAAGAGATTTGAGAATGATTGACAGCATACCCTTTCAAAGATCACCCATTAAAAGAAAGAAAAAGATCCCTCCCAAAGTCCCATTAAGGACGAGTTCAATGCCTATCAGCAAAGCAGGAAAGGCTGAGCAACGCCTCTCTAAGGATGAAGAGAGTCTATTCCTGACACCTTCTCCCAATCCGAAACCAGCTCTTTTGGTCAAAGAAACTGCCTCAGAGTCTGAAGATGAGTTTTTTGATGCACAGGAGAGATTTACTCCTCCTGTTCCCGATCTATCAGGTTTGTTTACAGCATGTTTGTTATGACTTTGCAATTTGTCCTTGTCATATCTTTGTAGAGTTCTTTTGTTTATGGTAGTATGTTTGAGATTTTTATGTGATGGCAACATGTGACAACACTGAGACATTAATGTGATTAAAGGAGGTGAGGGAAAGATTTGTTAATAAATCCACTGATGCCTTTCTCCTTCTGTACTTTCATTTTGATTTGTCTCTTTCTCTCACAGACGCTGAGCTGGCTGACCGACGAAATGCTAATCGGCTGAGTGGAAGCTGGAGTGGTCCTTCAGCTGTCTCGGGGAAAGAGCCATCCTCCCCCCTTGCCAATAAAGCCAAATCCTCTAAAGTCAAGATGGAAGTGGAGACACTTAAAGGCCCCACAAATCAACTTCCCAACCAACAGCCAAGTCCATCAAAGCCATCTCAAAAACCTGAAGTTAAGGTCAAACCACCATTGGCACCTAAGCCCCAGCTGCCTCCCAAACCTCAGATCATTCCTCCCAAATCCCCTCAGCATGGGAGATCATATGCCCACTGCAATGGGGACGCCTCTGGACGTCTGTCCTCTGAACTTCTGGAAATGGAGCCAGACACCATGGAGTTCAAATCTGTCACATCAGGGTCAGGTGGACTGCCTCTGTCATCACCCCTGATCACAGCGGTACGGTACAGCAAGCAGCCACTACCTATTACAACAACACAAACTGAGGAAAAGACAAAAACGCAAGAAAACAGCCCCAAAAAGAAGAAAGCTCTGACACATGACAATACCACACATGTTGTTTACAATGACAAAGCATCTATTCCTGATGAAAAGGGAACTCCTAAAGTTGAGGAGAAAAACAATGAGACTGCCCTATCTGCAAAAAAGCCACCAAACCTACCCCCTATCCCTCGCTCTAATTCAGGTACAAAGCTAGCCATTCCCCCTCCAGTGCCCCCCAAACCCACATCTCCAAGCACCTTCCACCCATTGTCACTACCTGCTAGCTCTCCTGTCACCCCAACTGATCCAAGCAAAGGGATCTTTAAGGACAGCGTCAGTCCACCAAATGGAATCCACCCTTGGAGCAGCCGTAATGGCAGCGTTCGGAGGGTTTCTCTGAGTCATGAAAGCCTGTCACCCAAAAATACAGATGCACCTCTCACCCTTACAACCTCCCTCACCTCAACCACCTCCAAAGGTGTTGGGGGCCTCGAAAGCAGAGAGCCTGGAAGATCTGGATCAGGATCAGACCTGAGGACCAGCTCCTCCAGCCTGGGAGGCAGACTGCCAGCTTCTGCCCTGAGAGGGAAGATCCAGGCTCTGCCTTGGTACATGACCCGTTCCCAGGAGATTTTGGGAACTCTTGACTACCCCTCCACTAGCTCCATCAATGGAGACACTTCTGGATTCGGCTCTGGTTTGTCTGTAGCAAGTGGTTTATCAGACTTAAACAAGACGCCTGTCAAGGAAAAAGAGACTGTTACCTCAAAACCAGGAGGGAAAGGGGACATTTTAGAGGATGGAGCTGAGGTTGTCATAGCCACCATTAAAGAGGCACAGGATGTGACCTCACACATGAAAAAGGCCAGTGGGACCAACGGCTCCCACCCTAATCTGAATTTTAAAGAGAATAGTGTACACAGTGGAAATGTTTCATCAGAGCAGCCTCAGTCACGGCCCCATTCAGCAGTGGGGTTGGGAGGTGTGTCCAGCATGCAAATTGGAGGTGACTCACCAACGTCCTCACTTGCTGACACTACTCCTCCCCAGCAGCACCGGGAAGCTTGTGGCTGTCGCACCGTTTACGCTAACTGTTTCAGTGGTGACACTGAGGATGGTATAAGCTTCGACGAAGAGCTTACCATTTACGAGTTCTCCCGCCGCACACGCCCCAAACCTGCCCGACCCGCACCTGTCTCTTCTCCTACCACACCTTCTCCAAAGCCCAATATTCTGTCACTGCTGAGGGATAACCCCCGCCCACTCTCCACTTTCTCCACTGCCTCATCTGAACTCAGTCCCCTAGTTTCCCGTCCGGTTTCTCCTACAAACTCATTTGGTGGTCCTCTTCGTTCACTTACTAATAAGAATTATGGTGGACTGAAGGGAGGTTTTGCCTCCCTACGTCAAGATATAGACCAACTTCTGCTGGTATTAGAAAGGGGGCCACTTGAACAATCCCAACAAACATCATGTCAGGACTCAAAGCAGGATATCACAGGCATAAAAGTAGGACCTGACCTGAATCACAATGGAACTGAAGTCAGTAATACCCCAGCACCGGACCCAAATTGCACTGGGACAAGCACCGCCGCCATGACAGAGGCCGAGAGGAGCCTTCTCCAGGCAGAGGCTCGACGTTTGGCATCTGGGTGTCAACGGGCCACACGTGTAGGCTGGGCTCCTGATGAAGCCCTACGCTCTTTATCTAACAGCTTCAGTGCCCTGGTTCAGTTGTCAGCAGCCTGCCTGCGAACGAACCCCTGCCCTGGTTGTGACATCTGCCATAATGCAAGTCCGGTCCTCGGGGATGAGGACGATGACAGCCAGGAGGCCATGGACAAGCTAAAGGAGATAGTAGGTCTGTACCGAGAGTTTGTTGTGGCTGTTGAGACAGCTGGAACTGGTGCCGGGGTTGGGGGTAAGAGTGTGGGCCTCAGTGGGTCTGGACAGGGTCAGGGGGAGAGTGATGGAGTGAGGCTACTTGCCAAACGTTGCACTGTCCTCATCTCGTCCGTATTCGCACTCACACAGCTCTTCCGGACACGCACATCAGACACCGTGAACACGCCTGGTCACGTACCTCTCAACTTTTGACTTGTGAACTTTTACCCACTAATAACCCACTGACTGCTGAGGTGAGACAAGAGGAAACAGCACAGAGTGATCTGGTGTGTAACCCCTGTGTTCTTGTACAGTAAGTGCCATGCACACCACAGCACACAGACTCTAACCCACAGTACACATACCCACATGGAAAACACGTCAACAAAACCCTGAACAAAGAGAGGAATCTTCATTGCTTGGCCTCTTCTTGGACGCATATGGACTATGCATTTGTACATACGAATTTTATAATTATCTTATATTTCTCTTATTTTATGATACAATATGTGTATGTATGTAAGGATGGATTACCCATGTATGTATTTATGTATTTATTTTTACAATATTTGCACCATGGTCTGTGACGTGCAGGTCTCTGGTGAAAAAAAACAACTATGGATGTCACTGGAATTTTTATTTTTCCTTCTCTTTGAGACAGTATTATGTTATCTATTGCTGCTTTAAAGGTTTCTCCACTCGACAAGGTGTAATCTGTAAAGTGTCATTTTTCAAGTTTAGTATAACAGTACGTTTTACTGACAAAATACAGACTTTATCACACTTGCAAAATACAGTTATTAACTGATTTGTTTTATATGTGCACCTTTTTAAGGATTTAGTTTTTCAAAATTACAGCCACATGTTAATGGGATACGAAACAATACCATTACAAAGCAGGGAGAGCACTTTTGACTGTTACAGATTGCACCTTTTTATGAGACACATACCCTTGTGTAAAATGTTTTTTCTACCCTTTCCCTTGTCCTGACTGACTCTGAGTGAATGCCTCTTGGAAATACTCCCATTACCCAAACGTATGCAGTATTATAACATTAATCTAGTTTTCATCCAAAGGACATTACATATATATTTTCTGGGAATGTGTGGATGAGGCCCAGGAAGCAAAACAGGGGACCTTATTTATGTAGTTGAAAAAAGGTTTTTGACTAGGCACAAGGGTGACTGTTAAACTATGTCCAGATGTAGCAAAGATCCAAAGTCTTAAAACACTGAGCCACAACTGTTCCCCACTACGGTTTCCTCTTTGGGCGCACCACCTTATTAATAACATACTGACGGACAGATGGACTGACTGCTGTATGCTGGGGTCAAAACTGTAGATATACATTTATATCTTTGTGTCCTTTTCTGTCTCTACCTTAGTTTATGGCTATGCAAACATAAACTCCTCACCCCCCACATACTGTATCCTTGTTTTTTTTGTGCTAACATGAAAAACAACAATAGCTGCATTATGTTTGTCTGAATATAATGGGTGCTTTCTTTGTTTGGAATGTTGGCTTTTTGTCTTGTTTCGGGAAAACGTACTGCATTGTGGATTGCAACATTGTGCAAAGTTGCATGGCATTAGCATTTGTCAATATAAAGACTCCTGTCTATACTGATGTCTGTGAATTGTCAGTAAAAGGAATACATTGCTTGATCAGTTTGCTGATGTACAGTGTTCACTAAACAGCTCGTCCATAACACATGATGTCAACTCATCTGATGAGCCATCCGATCGGGGGAATTTACTTGAGCCACCTACGAGAACAAGAAGGTAATCAAGCCAGCAGTTGCTTATACAAATATGATAAGGGAATTAGCCGAAGTAAAGACTGCTTAAGGGTTTCGAGACAGCTGGCGAGGAGACAGGTAGTATATTTAATCTTCCAAGCAGATGACTGAGTGACATTTTGTCGAGGTGGCTGTGCGTAAAAAATAAAAAGGCACTTCTCATGTGTGAGATTTCAGAACTTCCAGTTGCCATGGAGGTAATGTCCAGTAGCAGTGTCCATCGTAACATCAAGACATACCGTATGTCTCAGGAGCATCTCTAGTACTTCATCAAGCAGGCCCAAAGCGTGAAGAGTGCCTGTCACCTACTTGTTTTGTTTCTGTATGGTAAAACATTTCATTTTCAAAGAGGACATTGTGTTTCTACATGAGCAGTCACTTTTCAGTACCCACGTAAAATGAAGTCGATGTACCAAGAAATGTATTGTTTGGGAATAAATTACACATTGACCTTAACGATGGTGAACGTCTGGTTGTTTGGGTTGCATCTGTGAACAAGTTGTCAGCTAATTTCACATCAGGTCAGGCAAACTTTGTTATCCCACAAGGGGAAATTCATGTGGTCACACACGTTTAAAAACATAAAGTACATCATACACCAAAACACTTAGACTTAGGAGTATAGTAAGTGCACATCTGTCTTTCATTTAGTACTCCAGTTGCTGTAGACAGGAATGTTTTGCTGTACCTTGTTCTAATTTTCTGCTGCAGGATTCTGCTGTTTGACCTGTTACTCCTCTGGAATATCAGATAGAGGAGATGGGTAAGATCACTGAGGATCTGATCAGCCATTCTAAAAATGATGATATTGTACAGCTGTGTTGCAGACACCTGACCGACCCTGATGATCCTACCCACTGCCTTGACCATCCACTGCAGTATGGCATGATCTTGCAGGTGCAGATCAGGCAAAGGGACAGAATGCTCCGAGACCGGGGTGTCCAAACTTTTTGAATGAAGGCCAGATCAGATAATATGAAAATACATGGGGGCCAGTTGCTTCTGGCATGATATGGGTTATTAAGAAAACAAAAAATCACATATATATGACACAAATACAATTGTTTCATCTATAAGTGAAAAAGTATTCAACTTTCCACTGCTCCTTAAAAGCAGCAGCCCTCGCTCTGACTTTACGCTTCTTTGCTGTGGCCATGTCTGCTATCTAGCAGGAAATATCTGGTGTTTGTTTGCTTGTTTACCGCAGATGTACCGTCTATGAAAACACATTAGTTCCACCTGTCTAGTTCCTACTTGGTGCGTGTCTGCAAAGATAGCACTGCCATCATGAGGTGTTCCCAAAAAAAAAGCAAAGTTATTAAATAAATAAATAAAAATACAAAGTTGCTTGATTAACCGTTTGAAACCTGGAGAGACATCACTTTTCTTGTGCTGCTTTCACCCACCTTCCTCAGGTATTTAAAGCTTTGACCCTTGAGCCAAATGCTGTGATGTCTTTCAGAGACAAGTCAAGCCAATTTGCTCAGGTTTCAAAAGGTTAACCAATATTCTGTTAATCATAGAGTAGTATTCTGAAAGACAAGCTGAGGGCTGTTTATTATCAGTCTGCGGGCCACAATTAGCCCCCGGGCTGGACTTTGGACATGACTGCTCCAGAGAAAGACTTGTCGAACATCTGGAGGATACGGCTCCACTCTGTTGTTATTCAATTTCCTGTGAAAGAACAGCTTCTGTTGTAGTTTCTTTTTACCTAATCCCTGTGCATTCCTTGAAACTTAGTTGGTCATCAGTTTCATCAGGAAATTATCTGAACAGATGCTGTGTCATCTGCATATTTAAAGTAACTACCAGCTGAAGCATTCATTGGTGTATAGAGTGTATATGATGGGGGACAAAATGCACCCTTAAGAGGTACCTATATTAATGATTTTAGAGGGTGAGGTAGCCGATTGTGATCCTCCATGTACCACCTTCCAAGTCATGTAAGCTCCCTCCCTAAATATTGAGCATATGAATCAAGTTAGAAGACATTATATTTAACATCCTGGCCTCACATTGAATGTTTACCAGACAGCAGAGAGAATGAACGGCAGTATAAATAGCTTATTTGTGCCATTACTGCACTACTAATACTGTTAATGAGGATTACTGTGGGATTTTCTTCCCAGCATTGAGTGGTTATACTTCCACGAAGGCAGTGTTTATCTATGCACGTAGCACTAGGGCCCCCTTCCTCTATTTTGGTGCTGGGGATGTCTCTAAATTATTCACAGAGAGCCATCTGATTTAGAGAGCAACGTTTCAATTCCTATTATTAAAATACATTCTTGAATAATGCATTTTTGACTGTAAAAATTTAAGCTTCCACCCAAGTTAATAGTCAGACAGACATTTGTTGGGGTGAAAGGAAACAAAAGCAGAGAGGCTTTGTAACTACAGCAGCTCAACCCTCCCTGATCCAAAGTCCCCATGTCAGATTGCCCTTAATCTGATCATTATCTGCAGTCTGACTTCTTGACACAGTAATCTAGAGTCGTACACACGTTAAAAAAAAGAGAAAGAAACATGGTCTGAGAGTGTAGAGCTGCTGTGAGAGCCATTTCTTTGATCGAAAACGTAGCAGAAACAGCGGATAGAGGTGTAAAGCTACTGAGTGTTTGCTCCATTCTTCATTGTGATCCAGTATGAGGTCTTTGCAGCTTTACTGCAATGAATCCTTTTAACGATGATGCCGTTTGTGATTGATTATAAAGGAGGGAATACGGTGCATAAAGTATAAGTCAAAGGGAGGACTGGCACTGTGGTGATAAGACACAAAGAAGCAATTCAGTTCGTAATGTATTGGTGCCGCTGTTGCATAAGTAAAACATCATTTGTTGTAGTTTCTGTGAATGGAGGTTATTTTTTTGAGAAAATGTGACATTTATCTCATTAAACACCCACATAACAGATTTATTCACTGTCAACATTTTTAATGGATTGATTTTAAACATTTCATTTGGTTGCAATTATTAATTCGACATTTCATAGTGATTTGGTGACTTGTGCTTCAGGAAAAGTGGCAATTATAAACAGCATAATTTAATATAAGTGAGGGAGTCCCACTTTGGAAAAACCTCATCAATTTAAAGTATTACTTTCAAACAGGAAGCCCAGGAAAAATTCTGAAACGACACCCAGGAAACAGCCCACTGTGGACAGTCATAATGAAAAGAACTGGAGAAATAGGCCAAGTGATCCATTTACATGGCAGCTTGAGCTTTTTGTGCCACTGAACATTACCCTCTGCCCCTGTCTTCTCTCAGCACCATTACTGTTCAGTCTCTCTCTGTGTCCAAGCAGCATGCCTTTCCTCTTCGGGCTGTCGTACGCAGCGAGAGCTGCTGCGTGGTGACAGTGTCTACTCAAGCTCGAAATCTGAGCCCATTATGTCAACAGATGTTACAGACAGAGAGGAGGGCAGGCGTGAGAGAAGATATAAAAACAGCGAGTAGAGGGAGGGAAATACATGTATAAAACAACTTAAGTTCACAAGAAGAAAACAACCACTGAGGAGCACTTAGTTTTATAGTCAACAGACAATCAGTAGCCCAGAAATAACCAAATGCAGCAATGGTGCATACTCAAATAAATATCAAAAGTCTTTCTCTGAATCTGCAAAAGATTGTGTTAAAAATTTCTATCTCAAACAAAAGGGCAATCATTCCCGGTGGGATTATTTGTTGCACCAGATGTTTAACATTTCTTCCTTCCAATAAATTATAAAAACAAGACAAGATCTGGGTGTAACTGTATATTTTACTGACAAATGGGCACTTCTCAAAACTCAATTAGGCCTAACACATGCCAGTAGCTCTTCATAAAACAATCCAAGACAGTGTTTGACAAAACATTAAGTCCCATTCGGCAAAGATGAGTCATGTGTGAAAGCAGAAACTGTTTAAAATAGCCTGTGTGTGTCTTTCCAAGAACATATATATAAATCACGGATATCATTTCAACAATGGAACTTCTGATCTCATAAATATGTCGGCCGAATAGCTGGAGATGGAGCAGAAAGAGAAGTAAAATGACCAACACTCAATTTATTAAACTCTCATTGACAATAGATGTTGGGAAATTTCACTGGTCAAAAGTACAAAAGTGTTTCAGTTAAGTGGCAGAATACAGCCTCACAGAGGAAAAGCTCTTGGTCAAACAAACAGACAGATGTTGTCTACAAAACACCACAGCACACAGCACATATGAAGAATCCAGTCACCTTGCTTGAAACTGTGAGGGGGAAAAAAACAACGCTGGAGTTCAGTTTGCTCCATCAACATTTTTTTGCACAGAGAGCAAACAAGGGCATTTCAATTGGACCCTGGCACAAGTTTTGTATAGGCTAAAGCGAGTGTCTTGTTTTGTAATACTTTAACAACAGTTAATAGTCATGGCATGTGGCAGGTGGGTTATCTCACACTGACTGTTGGCCCCTGTCAGAAGTGCAACTTCATTGCTGTCTCTCAGTCATGGAAACTTCAGTGTCCCCCCAAATAGTGCCAGACAACAAGTACATCAGCTTTATGACTTCCTTTCTTCTCAACAAACTGGCTCCATCACACCACACAGCTTTTTCCCTTTAACTGCTTTCTCGTCCACTCTACAGCTCTATTCCGTCACCTCCACCCTCTTACAACAGCTTTAGCAGAAGCTCATAGGTGGCATTGATGATCCCCCAGGAGAGGAGTGAACGGTGGTAGTTGAGGTGGGCCCCTCTGAAGAGCAACACCACACTGCCACCTCTCTCTCTCCACACTGTTAGCAGCACTTTCCTGCATGGCTGGAAGGGTCCACCGACCTGAGACTGAGCCCGTGCCTTGACCACGTTTAATGGATAGAACATGATGCCAAGGGCTGCCCCCAGCAATCCTCCACACACAAAATCAATAACCATGTGACCTGCCCGGCTACTGACTTCTGGGAGCAGCTCCTTAATGGGCCCGCGGAACCCAAAGAAGAGCACATTGCTAGGGCCATTACGGAGAAGCACGGGCACCAGACCACGGTAGCACTCCCTGACACCATACTCAGTCAGAAGTGTCCGGAAGGTGTGGCCTGTGTTGTTGAAGCGCCCGTGGTGCCGATGGTCTTGTAGGAGAGTCTGCACGCGCTCAAATGGCATCAGGATGGCCTCTGTGGTTCCTGCCAATGCTGCGGCAAAGCTTCGAGTGAACAGCTCCGGTATGCCGCTGCCAACGGCCCGGTCTAGTAAGACTCTGGAGAAGTCCTCATACAGGCCGAACATGATGGCCACTGTAGTGCTCTTCTGGAGCAGTGGGGGCAGCAGGCCCCGGTAAAGATTCCTCAGCCCATCTCTCTGGAGCTGCCGCACTGCCTCAGTGGCCAACACACCATGCAGCTGCTGGCGGAACAGCACCTTCTGGATGGGGAAAGTCACCAATATGTTTGTAAAAGCTGCAATGGAGCCGCAGACATAGTGCTTCCTTTGAGTGCCCAGCCTGGCACTCAGATATCCAGCAGGCAGCAGGGTGTGGCCTCCTTTAGTCAGGGCAGCCTGAGGCTGAGGTGTCCGGGCTGACTCGGAGTCCATGGTGCTAACAGCCATGGGAAGCTCAGTGCTCCACAGCCTGTTCCTCCAGCATCACATCAGCACTGCACTCTTTGAAAGTATATACCCTGTGAAAGAGAGAGATATCAGATATGCCTATTAATCTTTATATCTTGTAAAAGTTGTTTATATGGCATTTTGTTTTTGCCTTAATTTGATAGAAACTCCCATACACATACACATACGCACACACAAACGTACCTATATTTCAGTCAAGAACAAATGGGAATCAAGTAGGGCACCATCATAACGATACAGTAATGGTTGAAAGTAAATAAAAATGATATAATATATTCCCCGCCCTGTTTTTGTACATGAACATATTTTTGGCAAACATCACTGACAATCACTTGGCTGGAAGATCACTATAAAAAGTATACACAGGTCAGCCAAAATATTAAACCATCTTATCATGATCCTTGGGCTACTACTGAGCAGTTTTTAATGGTGTGGCTTGGCACATTGTCCTGCTGGGGGGCGATACCATCAGGGAGTGCTGGTGCCATGAGGGAGTATACTTGGTCTACAACAGTGTCTGGGTGCGAATCAAGTGGCACCCATGTGAATGCCAGGACCAAACGTTTTCCAGCAGAACATTGCATTATAACGAAATGATCAATGTAGTCACTTCACCAGCCGGTCATTTTAATGTTTTAGCTGGCTGGTGTATATGTTCTATAAACATCAATACAACTGAAACAATAAAATCTAAATAAATCATTAACCTATCAAATATCAAATATGGATAAAACTACAATCTATAAAACGTGAATACAGCACAGTTTCTTTTGCATACCTGCCAACATGTGTGGTGATACAACATATCTTGTGAAAGCATTCTCTGTGAGATACAGTTGTCTGGGTTTAGATTAAATGGCTCAGACACACTACATGTTGCCTTAAACAGATTGAACTGTTTAACCTCAGCCACCTGCCGTCAACTTGTACAACAAGGCTGCACCAACTGGGCACTGATAAGAGTTGTTACACAACTATACAATTTGATAAATGCCAGCTAAGTCACAGGGCAGGGAGGCACAACTATGAGTGGCATAAGACACAAGGTCTTTTCATTTAATGGAAATTACAAAGCACTATATAGGACACTTTAATTAAAAGTTTTATGTGGCTTTATTTAGGCATTTTCGAAGATAATGGCACACCCCGCCATATATAACAGCAACAACAAAACTGCTAAAATGAAAACAAGACCTTCCAAAACATAAGTTCGGAGTCTAACCACGTTTAGTAAATAAAGCATGTTGTCTTGGAGTTGTCTAAATATAGACCAAGGAGGCATAGTGGTGGCAAAGCCTTGAGGTCGTTGGAGGTCACAGTGCACCAACCAAAATATCACTCAAAAGAATCATGTCAAACAATTCCAGGTCATTTTGACAAACCATGCTGCCACATGGCTACTGACCTCTGAGAGCCTGTTATGTAATGTACTGTACCTCTGATGTGTCATTTAAGCTCCAGGTTGAGAGACTTTGCACAGTTTCCTTCACAATATTTCAGAGGCAACTACTAATGACAGCTGAAGTTACTCTGCAGAACAACTGCTTCTGTTTGTCTGCAAACATTCAAGACTTCTTTTACAATTTTAAATCCTAAACAGCAACTACATTTCACCATTTATATTATATATATATATTGATTAATACTTGCGATTATAATACCTTTCACAAGCAATATTTTAACATTCAGAGTGAGGGCCTTATTTTGCACGCCTGTATGTGGGTCATTTTGCTATGTCATGTTTTGATGCTGCAGGGCGCATGTATTTTTTTTTTTTTTAATTGTGAATAACATTAAAATATGAAAGCAACCACATTTTGATATCGACGCTTTGGATATATCAACGGATTTGAGTGAACAGCAACCACATTACGTAATCCGATATTTTTCCATAACTAAATCTTCCGCGAACACGCCCTCTGTGTAACGCTTCCTGTGAACCGTTGCCGTGTCATGACTGTTGTCCTAACATGCTCCCTGTCAGTTGGCTGACACAGATATAAAGGGTTAATATCACTAAACCGCACCATTATCACAAAAGACACACAGCAGTGCGACTTAGTGTATGAATAGCTGGTTAAAATCAACAAATCATCAGCGGGCTAACGTGCTTAGCTCATTAGCTAGACGCCCAACTGCCAAGCTGGTAAACTAGCTAACGTCAGTTAGCTCAACAGTGACATGGCCTCCTCGGCTGTGTTCATAACAGTCAATAAGATTTATGCTTAAGTTAGAGAAAGGACGCGAGAACAGGGCCGGATATAATGGCTGTACACCACACCAAAATACATCTCAGCTTAGCATGCTAAGCGCTAGCATCATCAGAGTCAAAACGGACATGGGTTGATTGATGGTTGGTTGGAGACTTCGTTACCAAACTACTGAATTTCCAAAAGCGTCTCGTAGTTGTTTGTCAAACAACCGCAGGGCTCATAAATTGGTCTTTACCTGCTGTTTACGCCAGACGCTGTCCTGTCCCTGGACAGGTGGAGTGCAGTTTCCTGCAGGGGAAACGGGCCACAACTGTAGGTCGTGTCTGCAGCCCAGGCAGCGGCAGGTGACCGCAGCATTGCATTATTGGCGCATGCGCACTCTGATAGTGTGTGGCTGGGACTACAACCGTAGCATCAGTCCATTTCTAGTGATACAACCGATTTCACAGAGCTTCTTTCACTGTACTGTACGATGCCACTTGTGAATAGTTTACATCATTTAATGAAAAGCTTAGAAATAACTATTTTTCGCGGTGTTCTTTTGGCCGTAAAGCAGGACGCGGCGGCATTTTACGACCAAGGTATGACGTCATTGTCGTAACGTTGGAGAATGTGTCGGTAAATAAAGGCTTAGCTTTGAGTTGTAATTTCAGAACGGCTTTTAGCTGCTCTTTCTTCTTGATATTCATGTTTTGTTAAATGTATAGGAGATCATTGAGTAATAGGGCATGGTCATGGATGTCAGTTGAAACTCGGCTGGCTATGTGCTGCTAGCTGTATTCTTACATTGTGCACAGAGCAGCTCTCTTTAGCTTAATGCTAACGTTGGCTAACTTGCTAGCTTGCACTTGAAATTTATCCACCAAACGTTTGCGTGTAAAACATTAAACCACAACCTGGGCTGCGCGTGGGACTAGTTTACCCACTTAAGCACTGAAAGCAATATTAATATAAAATGTCAGCGCAAAAAGACTGTGAGTTTTTGGTGAAGAGAGCCCGGGAGCTGGTCTCTGATGATCCCTGTGCGGCTAAAGCCTGGCTCATCACAGCCAGGACACTTTACCCTGCAGATTTCAACATACAGGTAACATTAAGCATTTTAAATACTCTGCTTCAAGCCAAACCACCGACATGCATGTTATCTAAATTGCACGGACAAGCATCATTAGGTGTGTGACATGTCTCCACAGTATGAAATGTACATCATTGAACGCAATGCAGAGAGGACAGCATCAGCAGGGAGACTGCTGTATGACATGTGAGTTATAATGTGCTGCTCTGTGGTACTGGTTTGGCCTTTGCTGAGTCTAAGCTTTCGGTTGCTAATGTTTTGTCCACTCTTCAGGTTCATAAACTTTCCAGATCAGCCCATTGTTTGGCGAGAGATCAGTGTCATCACAGCTGCCCTGCGCAGCGACTCCCAGGACAAACATGCACAGTTCCTACGAGGTGAGTTCAACTGCCTTGTTATGTCATGCACACATTAGTATACATTACAGCAGTGGTTCCCAGCCTTTTGTCCTTAAGGGACCCCTGTTCTATTAGTAGGTAAACTGACAACCCCTGACTAAGTGGTGTATTTTATAGATATTTCATATATAGTATAACATTTATACTAATTAAGCCAACTCCCACCTTCCCTTTTTTATTGATAATAATTTGACTTCTTCTTACACATGTAAGCCGCATTGTAGTGTAGTGTCAGTCTTTCAAAAACCTTCAAGTAGTATTGGTATCGTTTCTTCTCCCTCATGTTTACCATTGTTCTATTGGCTCTTTGGTTGATTTAACTGCACGCTTATTATGCAGGACAGGGCTGTTTAGACGAGAGTGATGGCTCTCTGAATATAGCTTGTGTTCAGGTCTTCACCGGGCCCTTATCTGTGAGATTATTTGATAGTAGTTTCGGCCTATATCTTGAATAAATATCTAATCATTTCACATAAACGTGTAAAAGGCTGAGATCTAGGCCTACTGGTACCACCAGGTTGGGAACCAATCCATTACAGCATCCTTACTGTCAGGAGTGTGATAATGAAGTGTGGGTGGAACAGTGTTGATTTTGGAAATCTGAAGACTGTTTATTTTCTTTACGTGCGTGTGTTTATCTCCCCCAGGGCTTTTTGAGACACTGCCTGGCCGTGTGCAGTGTGAGATGCTACTGAAAGCCACAGAGCAGTGTTTCAACACTTTGGAGAAGGCAGAGATGCTGCTCCTTCTTCTTAAGCGCTTTCCAGAGTCTGTGGTCCAACATGGGGTATGTAATGATGGCATAACTCTTGTATGATGACAATTGAACCTAGGGTAAATGGCACTAAACAGTTGTGGGTAACATTCTTGTGTATATTTAGGTCAATTTAGGAGAAACATTGTTGGAGGCGGAGGCATCAGAGAATGTGGAGACTCCTGTCAACTGCTTTAGAAAACTTTTTGGTGAGTGAAACACTTCCATTAAAACTATTTTTGTCTCAAAAAGAACTTGCTACATGCAATAGCTCTCACACTATTTCTTTGCTATTACTACAGTGTGTGATGTCCTTCCTTTGGTCATAAACAACATGGACATGCGCTTGCCGGCCAGCCTGATGCAGAAGTACATGCTGAAAGCAGCTGAATTCTACATAGGCTATGTAACCCGTGGACCCTCACCTGATATACAGATACAGGGTAAAGCTGCACATTGTTGATGTTGCTCTGAAGCCAGTGTGAACACTTTAAATCTCAAGATGACGTAGGGTCTGTCTACATATTTTTTCTACTCGCTGCCTGCCTGACATTTTCTTTTGTCCCTCTTGTTCGATGTTTCAGGCTCTCAAGAAGGTGGGTCTCTGAAGTCGCCCACTGTGTCCCGTGCCTCCCAGCGTTATGTGATTGATGGCCTGTCAGAAAAGTCATCAGTGGTAGCAGAACCGTGGGAGAGGCTGTTGGATATCCTCGCTGTGGTTGGAGCACGCTGCGAGTGGCAGGGAGACAAGGGACAAAGGTAGTCTGTCTGTCTTTATGTTTGTCAGCCAGTGCTGTGTTTCATGGTTGTTTTGTGTTCAGGTGACTCTTGTAAAATATACAGTCCTTTATCAGGTACACCTAGCTGTGATTAATGCAGTCTAGTACAAACAGCCCTGCTGTAAATCCTTCATACACAAAGGCCATAATTTTCAGCTTTAGTTGAAGGTGTTCTAGAAAGGAGTTGATTCACTTCGAGTTGATTTTGAAGGCTGTAGGTTTGTGGTGCTTTTGAATTGTACTTTGTCATACTGAGAGATGTTTCTAATATTAAGTCTACATTAAATAATATAAATCAGTGAATAGATTTTGCTTTTATAAGAGACAGACCCCCGACAGTCAGTATAAATCATAATGATGCCGTTGCAAGGCAGCACATATGTTTTTCAGTACAATACATACAAAACACACTGATGTACACAGCAGTCTAGGAATATTCAAGGGTGCAAATTAGCTTTTACTACTACTACTTTACTACTACTTTTACTACTACTATATTACATAATAAGTTTAGATCACTTATATTCCTTGCAGGACTTAAAGATGTTATATACACTTACACATGAGCAGCACTGGCCATTCAAGTGTGGGTATAAATTTGGGTGTTTCTTTTTTTGTGTGTGTATCTTATGCTCCAGGAGTTATGTGGACATGCTGCTGAGAGTGAAGGAGCTGTGTCGCTACCTGCCTGGTCTGGAAGGCGATACAAGGTCCCGCTGCTGCAGTCAAGTGGTCATCTGTGCTGCGCTCGTCCTCTTCCGCAGCGCCTTCCTCTATGTCTCAGCTGTGCAGCCTGCACTGTTCCAGGGTCAGCTCCTCTCTAGTTCTCTTCAGAATATGCATCTCTGTGGCCTTTTCAATGAAAGGTTAAAAGACAGAATGATGGTTTTATGTTTGGCAGGTGTGAATGCGCTGAATTCGTGGCCGTGGATCCTTGTGGAGGATTTGAGCTCGGTGTATAATGATGTGGAGGTGGAGAGAGGATCAGTTAAACATGCACATAAGAAACGCAAGCTGGCAGATGGGAGAGAAAAGACGATGGTGAGGACAGATTAGAAATCATGTAGATGTTTCTAACAAAGAAAAAGTGTGCAAGGTATTTGCATTTGTGTTCTTAAATAGGTTTTAGTATGTGACTAAAGTGTGTTTCTATTGTATCTCCTTTTCTTTGTTACTCTGTGTGCGTGTCATTGTAGAGCTCAGATGATGAGGAAGGGTTGGGAAAAGGTCGCGGTCGACACATTTTGGTGAACAAGACTGAGATGCCCAGCTGGTCGGAGACTCTGGAGAGCTTTCGCACAGCGAGGGAAAGCTGGGACCTTCTTCACTCCCACGACGGCCTTGAAACTGGTAAACACTTCCTCTGTTAATATGTGCTTTATACCCACCCAGAGATGATCTAGTCACTCTGACAAAATATCAGAAATTGGCAATCACAATGGCTGTTGTTATTATGGCTTTAAGGAAGTCTTAATGATTTTGTTTTTGTAATATTTTAACAGAGTTCAAGAAAATCTGTGCCTCTTGGAAGACGGATGGCTGGCTGTGGTTCAGAATATTCCTCACTGACATGATCATATACCAGGCAAGAAACACTTATGATGTTTTCTTTGTGACAGGACACCTTCTTTTTGTAATTTTTAAGTAGTTTATCAGTTTGTTCTGGATTAAATTAAACTTTATTTATTCTTCTGAGGATAATTGATGGAGCAGCTAAGAACAAGATACAGCAATACATGTATCTTTATTTATACAGTATATAAAGAATAGTTCCAATTGATGTTATCAAACATAGCAAAGCTGATGACAACTAATAGATTAAACATGGAGGAGAAATATAATCGAATTAATACAATATATAGTTATAGTTTTTCTAAATTGGAGATATTCATAAATGTTAAAATATCTTTCAATACTCCTCATGAGTTGCCTGTGACTATATTCTGACTGTGTGTGTGTGTGTGTGTGTGTGTGTGTGTGTGTGTGTGCGTGCTTGTTTGTGTGTGTCTCCAGGGACAGTACCGTAAGGCCCTCTCCAGCCTGCACCAGATGGCCGCAGTGCAGCAGCCTCAGGCTGGGCAGCAGAGCCCCTCAGGTCAGGGCAGTCTGGAGCACCACAGGGCCCTCATACAGCAGGCGTCCTGCCACTATGCTCTGGGAGAATACAGGGTACACACACACACACACACACACACGTGACAACCACACTCTTATATATCAGGTTAGTAGGTGTCAGGACACAACCTTATATAAACAGAGGTTGCATGTCTTTTCATTCTTCCATCACTTTTTCCTTTTTTGATATTCTGAATGCATGCCTGGCTCAAATAGTTTGTGTTTTACTATTGTACTGAGCAGTAGTTGTTTGGGCTGCAGAGATTAATTGATTAGTCATCATTTATTTAATTTAGTTGCCATTGGTTTGAGTAACTTTTCAGAAAAAAAGTTTTTAAAAAAATATGAAAATATGTGAATATTTCCTGGTTTCTTTACTCTGTTGAATGAAATATGTTTGTGTCTTGGGCTTTTGGAAACACTGATTGATATTTTTCACCATAGCATAGTCTACATCAGCTGAACTTAGAGCTGTTGTACAAAAACATAATGCTCTGTGGACCAAGCTCCAAAAGTGAACCTATAACACAAAATGGCCTGCAGGTGGCGACATAGTGAAGGTCAGTTTTTTTTTTTTTTAGAGGCACACAGAGATTTTGTACTGAAGTACATATACACTTATCAAATTAACCACTGTGACAAATGTAAACTGACAATCTATAAACTTTCACAGATGTAAAAACTTGTAAATGGGCACCAACAATTTTCAGAAAAGGGTTTGGACCCAGCAAAAAGAACACATGAACAACATATGCTTACTGTGGTGTTTTGGAGTACAAATGACAATATTAATGCAATCAGTTAATTTAAATCTTTTTTTTTTTTTTCACAAAACTATCAACGTTATAGCCCTGCCCTACGTAGACATACGATACATGTTTTGTACTGTTTGTGTCAATCAGATGGCCTGTGAGAAGCTGCTTGATGTCGTTGGTGGGCTGGTGCCCCCGACCCAAGAACCAACAAGGACCCCAGAGGATCAGGGTAGAGTCAAGACCAAAGCGAGGAAAGGTAAACACTTCCTGCTTCTTGATTCTGACCCGTAAACAGCTATTACCTTATTTGAAATTGATATCTAATATACCTTGTAAATTGAGTGCAAAATGGTTTCACATCCTATAACGGGAGGCATCATGTGTGTCTGTGTGATGGCAGCCTGTCGTGACCATTAACACGGTATCAATACTACAAGTAAACCACAAGTTCCCTTCACTGCACTTACCATGTAAATGAGAAATAACTGGCACTGTTGAAACTGCTGCTGTCCCTCGATACTGAAAGCATATAAATGACATAATGATGTGATAGTGAAATATATGACTGCTTATGTACGTCTGAACATTATGTTGTGACTAATTTTGTTCATTCATATCCAGGCAATGACCTGAGGTTGCTTCCCTGCACTAGCAAAGCTGTGTTACCTTTCTGTCTCCAGCTGATGTTGTCCTGCTTTAAGGTACTTTAACTGTTTGAGTTTGTTTAAATGCATGAAATTTAAGGGTTAAAGTTTCTGATTTATATAGTTGAACTGTGATAAGACGAGCACTATTTGTGGTGCTGCATTTTTCGAGACTGTTTAGATATTAAACCTCATGCAACCCACCTTTCTTCACATTTACTTCTGATTCTGACTTGCACTTTTTCTCACTGTGTGCATCAGCTTCGTGCCTTCACAGACAGTCGTGACGACCTGTCCCTTGGTCATGTCGTGGTGCTCCTGCAGCATGACTGGCCGCAGGGCGAGATGCTGTTTTTAAAAGCAGTGGATAAGATCTGTCAGCAAGGCAGTTTCCAGTATGAGAATTTCTTCAACTATGTCACCAGTATCCTTTTCTGTAACTAATGACATAACCACAAAACAGAGGCGAAGTCTCTCCCCTTCTGGTGGACCGCCATGGGTCCTGATTTTGGAAAACATTTGTATAGTAGGTAATGATGAGGTACAAATGGCACACTTTACCTGATGATAGTTAATATGTCACACTACATACAACTGAAGTCCACAAGGGCTCAGTCTGCAAGTCCAGATTGACATTTGGATTCAGCCTTGAAGAATATTAAACTTTGGGTAAAATGCTACAGCCGCTCATCACTGTCACTTTTTTCCCAGCTGTCCAGTCACATTTGAGGAGGAGCTGGAGAAATACCACAAAGACCAACTGTCACATTGCTAAAAAACAACAGTGGAGGAGATATTATACTGAATGCTCACAGACTCATGGGTCTGTCGTCTCTCTCTACATGCCTCAGCCTTCTCTTCATCCAGAGCGAGGGCCAAATGAAGTGCAGTACCCTTTGCAGACTAATTTACTCTTGCGGATTGTCTCTCACTGTTGACTACCATACATATAATTTGTGAAACAGGGCCCCACGGTGGTTCACCAGAAGGGGAGGGACTTCACCTCTCTATAGAGGCTGACAACAATGGATTGGCAGTTACATTGTTTTTATGTTGTCTTGTCTTGGATGTTTGTTTCCTTAACCTCATGATTTTTGCTAGACATTGACATGCTGGAGGAGTTTGCATACCTGCGCACTCCAGAAGGGGGGAGGATTCAACTGGAGCTGCTGCCCAATCAGGGAATGCTGATCAAGTAAGCACCTCCCTTTCAGAAATGGTTCAGTTTGCATCGTGACTCTGCGCACCCCCGTTCTGTTGCTGTTTTTAAAGAGAACAGTGATATAGATTGATGATCTAAGTAGACATGGCCTGTGGGGAAAATTGTACTTTGAACTGAAAATGCTGTTAATGGAGCAAACATTGGAAAGAGAAGGAGTTCATGGTTAAAGTAATAAAGCTCCTTCATTCATTGCTGTAGAAGTTAAGTCACTTGAATGCACCCTCACTGACTGAGAGTTGTTGAATGTTACTGTTCCTCAGGAACCCTAGTCCCGCCCTGGGGGTGGAGTTAAATACCCTTCTGCTACAAGGGGTGCAGACGATGGACAGGTACCCCAGGCCCCTCCTCCCTCAGTCCCATCCCTCCCCCCACACCAGTCACCCTTCCTTCATTCCCAACTTCAAGGCTTGTCATCCCCCCAGTTTTGATTTGGGCCTGTCATTTTACATCAAGAGTTAGTTTGATTTCCTGTCGGCGTTTGTTTATTTGAGCCATTGCTCGTCTTTCTGTGGTCATCACTGTTGTCGTTGTTCTTTGAGGATAATGTTGGTCTTGTTGTGCAGTCAATTTAGTTTTTTGCCTTTTCATAACACTTGATCTCATTTCATTTGTGGACATGTTTTATGTGGTTTTTATTTATGATGATGAAACTTTTTTTTTTTTTTGACTGGCTGATTGTGTATGTAAGGAAAAAGTAACATGCTGTGTTTTTTGTCTTTACTGTATAGATCAGTCTCAAATCAGATCATGATAATACATCTCTCACCACATGTATGTTTGTGTTTATTTTTTTTATCCTTGTATTTTTTTCAGACACCACACAGTGACTCGTGGGATCACCAAAGGAGTGAAGGAAGATTTCCGTCTGGCCATGGAGAGGCAGGTGTCGCGCTGTGGAGAAAACCTGTTCAGTGTGCTTCACCGTTTCTGCATCAACGAGAAAATCATCATCATCCAGTCTCTTCCTTGACACCTGGCCTGTGACTATTGAACCTTTTCATAGTTGACCTTCCAGGCACAGTTTTAATGCAGCTGGACTGACTTTATGACCTCGACACAGGACACATTTCTAGCTCCCTCGTCTTTATCATCATTTATCACTGAACTCTTACAAAAAGAATTTGTCTCCTTGCCTTAAAAGTGGATCTCTCTTGTCAGAGAGTTGGAGTTGGTTTTCTGAGTATACAGTGCTAATGCAGTTTCCTTAGTATGTGTGTAGATTTCCTCTCAACACGCGCTCAACCACATTTGAAGTGGTTTAATCATATTGTGACAATTTGTGGGAGTCGATGTTAACAAAAGAATTAAGTGCATTTTGATATTCTCGGGTAAAGTTTATTGTTTTTGTTACAAACTTGAAGTGTTAGTTTATATAAATGTTTCCATTAAATTTCCTCTTAATGGCGTAAAGAAGTTGCCTTTCATGATTTATATCCTAGAAGCTTACAGGAAATAGGTTTATCTTCGACTAATATTACAAGATAAAAATAAGAATACCAGATACAATGTACATGCTTTTTAGAGCACCGACATGGGTTGACTCTAACTGCATTCCATCTTCTCCCTTCTGTCTAATCCATACTTCCTTATCTCACTTCCTTTTTCTCCCTAAAGCTACAGTTGGTCACTTTTATAAGAATGACAAAACTGGGAACTGTCACTACATCCACACAAAAGTACATGAGACAGATAATCTGTGGGGAAAAATCATGTTCCTCTGCCTTTCTGTAGCACTTCTAATGGCCTTGTGAACAAAAACAACCAATCAGAGGCGCAAAGTCTCTAACACAGCTGTCAGTCATGTCAGTCACTGCTCATGAACTCAGACCAAATAATAAACAAGATTCTATTACTGCATCTTCAATTTCTCTTGCAGAAGAAACTCCTGCACACTGTCTAACTTGCAAAAATAATGATTTTTAATGCTGCAACGTTTCGGTGACTAGACCTTCATCAGGCAAACAGTTTAGTAAAGAGAAGTCATCTTAAGTAGACGTGGCTGTGAGTTTGCAATTAGTCACATTTCCATCAGGCAGTGGGAAGGCTAAATACCAAACATCAATTATTGTAACAATCAACATTATCCAGAGAAACAGAGAAATAAGGAAGGAAAATTAAAAAATACTCAGTGACAATCTTAAACATACCCCATAGGTACATTCTTGAGAATAAATGCTTAAGCCCTTATTGTTAACTTGCATTCTCTAAAAATCATACATGACCAAATCTTGAAGGTACATTAAAAAATAACCTATTGGGGTGTGTTTACATCAAGAATAAGCATCAATACACAAATAGGAAACTTTATAATAAAATGCAACTAGGCCCCCACAATGTCACAGAGTACAGTTACATCAAAATATACCAGAATATAAGACGGCTTCTCTTTGCTCTCCTTCGAGCCTGTTTGGAAATACATGTGCAAGGTATTCCTATGTTTTGGGATACAGTAGATTTGCCAATTTCCCACCTCAAATATTGTCAGAAACTTATGTTAGTGTACTGTTTAGCTGTAAAATGAGAAAGTACTGTCCACCTGCGGAAGCGTTCTGAGAAATAGGCAATGCGGTTACAGAGTCTTAATTCATATTTGATCAGCAGGTTGACCACAGTTCACAACAGTGATTGACATGATTGACCGCTGTGTTTGAGACTCCTCTGCTCTGATTGGTTGTTTTCAGTGATTCAGTTAAATTCATGCAAATTGCCTTGAAAAGGGCATGAGTGGGAGGAGGAGCCAAATTCTTCTCACAAAATTATTTATAAAGTACATTTAAAGACAACCAGAGTTGGCCAAAGTGTTGTACAGTAAAATAAAATAAGTAAAATAACATAATATGGTAACAGCAAAACGTTAAAGAAATAACAAACCCAAAAACATGCACAAGTAAGCGAGTTAAAAAAAGAAAGAAAAGAAAGCACAGAATAGTGAGATCTGAAAAGGAAATAATGAAAGAAAAAACTGAAACCTTAAGGACAATCAAAGGCCTTAGAAAACATGTGGCTGCCTAGCTTTAAACATGTCTTTAAACATGTCTACACAAGGGAGCACAAAATTGAAAAGGGTAAGCTGTTCCAAAGCGACTACTGCTAATGCACGATCACCCTTTCCCGATCGCGGGACTGCCAGGAACAGCTGGTATGAGAGATCTAGTGTTGGAGAGGGGGCAGAGGAGCTCAGTGAAGTATTTGGGTGGCAGGCCATGTGAGGCTTTAAAAACAAACTGTACCAACAAACTGATACCAACTGTATCTTTAAGTGTGCCTGTTGCAGTCACCCTTCTAGTTCTGTCACTGGTGCATCTGGCAGGTCGGTCTGTAGGGCAGCTCTGAGGTTAGCCCAGAACAGCCTGTGCTTTTTCTTGTCCTGAGGCCACTCTAAGTATGTGTGGCGGCCCATCATGGACTTCAGCTGGTAGTACTTGGATGGGATCAGGTATTGAGGCAGAGGCTCGAGCAGCACCAGCACAACGCTGTCCGAGCCCCAAGAAAGGCGCTGGTGGCTGGCGAAGTACAGCTCGTAATGACACCACTCGCTCTTGACGAAGTGAGCAGAGAGCACAAACACAGAGCGCCGGCTTTTCTCCACGCAGCCTATGATGTTCTCAATAATTGTCTTTCCGGGCACAAAGTTTTTCTCGTGGTGGCAGATTCTGAGCCCTCCTGCAGCGCCTTCAAGGTTGGGGAGGAGGGAATTGTGCACCCAGTCTGCATCATGCTGGCTGTAAGACACAAAAGCATGAAACTCAACACCAGCCAGATCTTCAGGTCGAACCTGTCGCATTCTGGCGCGATGTTTGGCCCTGGTCCACTGCCAGATCATGCCCATATACCAGGGAACATCCAAACGATGGCAAGCGGTTACAACTACAATAATCACTGCTATTGCTGGGCACAAGATGGCGGTAGCTAGAAGGCCGGCATTACAGGAGATTTCCGGGATCTTTGTGTCTTTCAAGGTCGAGTCTCGAACATTGTCCGGGTAGCTGCAGCAATAGTCCAATGGCCAGCTCACCAATTCAATTCCTGTGAGACTGTTTTGCATTTCAGACCTGACACCAAGACTTATGAAATTCTTCAGAGCGCAGGTGCAGGCGAAGGGGTTGTTACTGACGTCCAGGGTTTTCAGTTTGGGGCAGCTTTCCAAGTTGTTCACAGATGGTGTATTGAGGGAATTTGACCTCAGCAGAAGCTCACTCAGTATGGGGAAACCATTACATTCTGGCAAGTCCCGCAGCCTGTTACTGTTCAGATTCAGAGATTTAAGGTTCCCCAGTTTCAGGATAGATTTTGGTATCACAGAAATCTGGTTGTTCTGTAGATCCAGTGTCTCCGTTCCTTTTGGTAGACATTTGAAAACAGATTCTGTCAGGCTGTTAGAAGCCAGAGTCATATTGGTGATTTTTGGTGGCCAGATGCATTCTGTCAGACCATCGTAAGTCAGGGAGTTGAAGCTGAGATCCACATCCTGCAGGGATGTCATATATTGCACACGCTGGCTCAGCCGCTGAAGGCTCTTAAGACTGTTGCCAGCCAAATTCAGTTTCGTCAGGTTACCCAGATTCATACATTCCTTGATTCCTGTAGTGTCAGCTTTGGTGAAGATGGAATCAGACATAGCACAATGGGAGAAGTCCAATTCTCTGATAGGACTCTGCGACCCTGGGCATGTCATGTGTATGATTGACGTCTCATTGATTACTAAACGCTTCACTGGCAGGTTGATAAAAAAGTTGTACACAGCCTCTTGTGAAAAGAAGAAAGTCGTCACCACCGCTCGGCTGGCTGTGAAGGACTCCATTTGAGATGTGTAGGTCACAACAGTGTCAATGTATGGCAATTTAGACATGGCCACATCGGAGGCGCTCAGATGGCTGATTGACGTGTGCAGAACCGCTTTTACGAAGTGAGTCAAGTCATTCCAGTCGACTGATATGTTGGTGAGATAAAGATGAGATGTGAGGATATCTTTCCTCTTGCTCAACTGCTTACTCAGGTCTCCGTAGGTCTCTGCATGTGTCAGATCCATCAACTCCACTTCAGCAAAGAGTGACAGAGCATCATCAACCACATAAAGGTCAATTTTTTGGTATTGAGAGAACATTATCTGAAGCCTTTTAGCATTAATATCCTTCAGACTGCCTGGTGTATAATTCAGTTGATCCTCCAGGGAAAGCGTCAGTGTACGTAGTTTGACTTGAGCAATATTCTTGAAATCACCGACACTGATGTTTGGAGCTCCAACTGCTAAACTCTCCAGTTTTACCAGGGAACTGAACTCACTCCCCAGTGTCATCGTGAGAAAGCTGTTGTAGGTCAGATTCAGTACCCGAAGGTTCTCAGTGTGGAGCAGGTACCGCTGACCTGACAGGTTCGTCAGCCTGTTGTGTGACAGGTCCAGATCCTCCAGGAGCGGCGTGTCGAGGAATGTCTCCGGATCGATGCCCTCCAAATTATTCCAAGAAATGTTGAGGAACCTCAGGAGGGGGGTGCTTTTGAAGTCTCCTTGGTGAAGTTGCTGTATGTGGTTGCATGAAAGGTCTAAAAACTCAACCGTCTCTGGCAGGTCACTTGGGACAGAGGAGAGGTTTTTGGATGAGAGGTTTACAAAGTTAGGGGATGAACTGCTCAGCTGGAGTCCCATCAATATGGCTGCCACCCAGAGGGAAGCGGTCACAGGCCTCATTGTTTGACCTGTATAAAAGTAAGAAAATTCTATGTTACTGTTGATACATTAGTTCAGTTTAGAGTTCATAAGGTACACAACAGTCCTGGAATAAAACATACGTTCATCAAGGTTATAATGTTCAGTTTTTGTTGAAACTGTTTTAGAGAAGTGTTCATGCAGTGGCTCCGCCAGGGAGCATGGGTGGGTGGGAGGCACACAGTCCACTCTGATACAATCGCTTACCCACTGCACTGCCCTCATGTAAATAATCCAAAATATATTGAAGGCCTGTGTGTGGAGTTTTTAAACTCAGGTTTGTTGCCAGTAAATGTTTTGCTCTTTACAATCAATGCACCCCTTTAAATAAATTTTAGGGAAAAGGACAACTTGCCAACAATGAATCGCCCAGGGCCAGACAGAGCTCTTTTTGCAGCTTGCTGCGTCTTTTTTTTTTTTTTTTTTTTTTTAAAGATTGTCGCTAGGCCGTCACAGACTCACCTGTCCTTAGCTTAATGCTATTTTGCTGTGAAGTAACACATATCTGTACTTTAAAATCTGCCAAAGAAAAGGAAAGGCAGACAGCACATGGTGACTTGACATGGCGAGCTCAGTCTCACTGCAAAGTTGTCAAAATCCAGTGCTTGGGCAGTGACTTGCGGCTTCAGATACCAACCAAAGAAGGCGTCCTTTAACGTCGGCATGATATGCGGCCAGTTGCCATTATAGTTTAACGGCGCTTGGCTGTGTTAGGGGGAAATGCGACAGGACAAGGGTGAAAGTTGGTAGTGGTTTGGTCCCACAAATACCGACTTTCACCCGTGAGAGTGGTGTTCATGTCCAACAAGACTCCAAGTGCTTTTGGTGCTTAAACCCAACCATGTCTGTTTGTTGAAGAAGAAAAAAGTCCATTCGCAGCATTATACAGATGTAGTGTGTTTATTTTGAAAGAGACTGTACGTAAACTGTAAATTTCCTGTGAAAAAAGAAGTGTATTTTGAAAGAAGATAATTCATGTAACAGGCAGAACTTGACACTGTGTCTCAGGATGTCAACAACCAACGCACCCAGGGTACCTTGTGTGTCATAGGTAGATATGGAAAGTCCATGAAAAATGTTAATATGTGACTAGAGTGGAGTGAGGATGTGTGGGTTCATGAGACCCTCAACATGAGGAGAAATCACAGAGAGCACCACTGGACCAGGAACTTCACCTCGATTACCGTTGTTTTAAGGCTGATTTTAGGATGTTTGACAAGTCATCAGGCCTAATTACTGTTGGTAAAATGTTAGAAAGCTACAATTTGTTCAGATATATTTTGCAGCTGGCTAGTTGGGTGACGAAAGTGAGCTAAAATTACCTTAACACAGACTGTGTACCCTACCACTTGTCATCAGCAGCACAAAAGGCCCAGTCCTTGATTCATATGATTGGACTACTGGAAAAAATACTTATGATACTGGGTGCTTCGAGTTGTTGTTTTTTTTAACTTTAGGTTTGGTGTTTCTTCAAAAACATAAGTAAATTGACAATAATTGCAAAAAGACACCCCGGGCTGCTAAAACATACTCTTTCTGATCGGGGCCCTTCACGTATGTAGGCAAGCAGGCTTCACTTTGCAATAATGACCTGCTTGCTCTACATTATTCTGCTTATTGCACAACTACTTAAAGAAATCAGTAATTTAACACAAAATATTGATTTAAAAAAGATTCCACTGATTTGAAATTGATTTTTGCGCATCAGAAATAATTTTATTCCCTCCGCTAAGTGTCTTCATAGTGATGGTCTGCTTTTCAGAAATAACAGTAGAAGGCTGTAACTGACCAATAAGAATTGAGTACTCAACAAAGCTGTGTAATAAATACAGAAACATAGAATGTTTAAACTGGATTTTTGTGAAACATAAAATGTTAACTGAATCAGTATTAGTGTATGCACATTAGCTAATTAGTAACATTATCTTCTCATGATGACATGGTTTTTAATTGGCCTATATTTACCACAACGGCATAATAAGATCCCTGAAACTGAGTTATGGCTTTTGGTTTTGGTGTGCCACCCCAAAATTTTCACTGACCCCATATGGCTGCACCTATGAAAAATTTCTGCAGGCGCCACTGTGTTCATGCTCATTTTATTTAGACTACCCTCGCTGATATAAATGGGGTGAATAAAATAATAGAAACAAATGGTACAAACAGGATATTTTAACCGTTATGAAGGTAGGATGTAATTTGACCTACGTTTCCTGCACTTGGTCACAACGGGAAGTTTTGTTTGTGAAATTGCCTTCAAACAGTCATAAAGTTAGGATTACTTCTGCATCCACACTTCCCACAACATATTTAAATTAGGATAATGTATTTAAGTCATGTTTTGAATACTGAATTGAGTAAATGCATCACCATTTAATGCATAGCGTCAACCATTGGGTTTGTAAAGTTTTGCTTTATCTTTTTGTAAAATAAAATTTTAAATAAAGCAAGCTCTTAATACAACAAAATCCAACCGCTATACAGTGCGAAGACAGACAAACCTGTGCTGAAGTCAGAAGAAGGCGCTGCGGATGTTAATTTGTCGAGTGTTTAATTGATTGTAAAGTTGCAGTCCGTCATATTTGAATAGATTTCCAGTGGTCAGTCTCAATGAACAGCTGAAAGTATTTGTGTTCAGTCTTTAAGAATATCTCAGTCACAGAGATTCAAAGCTACTTAAATGCTGGGAAAAAAAGTGCACCAGTAAACAAAAAATGATTTGATCAAAAAACAGTCATCAGCTCTGTGGGCAACTGGCTGCGTCTGTTCTTCTCATTTGTTTTTCTGACACAACCTAAGAGGATACATATATGGAAATGAAACCAAGTGTGACAGCAATCACTTATTTTTTCTCCTGCACATCCTCTTTTCACTTCCCTTTAATTTACTGTAAAGAGCTTCTTACCGAAGGACACCACTATATTTATAATGCTTCATGATGAAATATTGGGCAGAGTGAAAGTATTTAAGTCAACTCAGTTGTTGTTAATTAAATCTTTTTAGATTTAAATAGCCTACTGTTATTCCCTGCACTTATTTGTTGGACTGTGTTACCCACTTAGGCCTACCTAAGACTACATTTAGTATGACAAGGAAAAATGAATTTGTTGTGATTGGTCAGTGACACTCAACTTACAATCAATCAAATCTAGGGTGTCACTGGGTTTTTTTGGGTACCAGAATGTAAAAATGGTGCCACTGGGTTCTTGCAGCTTGACTGTCAAAGTAAATCACATTGTCTTTTTACATGATTAAACAGAGACATGATACTGGACAACATCAGCGTACATGTTACCCAGAAAGTCGTCATCACATATCTGTCAAAAACTACAAAAAATATAGGAAATTATAAGTTTAACTAAATATTTTTTTATAGTTAAATTACAGGTTTTTTTCAATTCATTCATTCATTTTGTTACAGATGGATATTATTTTACAATTACAGAAAGTCATGATAGAAATTAGTTTGCCTATGAGGGCATAGATAGAAAATTACACCATATTGAGGTCATTTACACAGGCACCCATACTTACTGTATATACATATTTTACACATATTTTATGTAAAATAAAAGTCACAAATTGTACTCAAGTTAAATATTTAAGAGGAAATCATTGTATATATAGCAATATAGATTAAAAACTAGATGAACATCAGTGTAACAGTGTAAAAAATTAATAAAAATGTAATTTTTCAAAAGAAAAATTGAGCATAAAGGTGAAATTTGCATTCAAAGTAATGATAATATAAATAACAGGAAAAAATGAATTCCAGGGACATTACAGTGCCTGAAATCAAAACATCACCCCTGAAAGAATGTGTCCAAGAAGTAAATATAGTATGCTTAGAAAATTCCCTCTGCAGCCAAATGGTGATTTTGTAGATTTATTTAGATTTGTGCTTATGTAAGCCCAGAGACCACTTCCAACCAAGGGAAATTCCAAATTTCAGTTGCAGACACAAATTGGTTTAACATCAGTTTGATCCATTTACGTTAAGACTGTCACAAACATACCATCCTATAAACCACAAAGAAGTGTATGTCTGTTAGGGCGTTGCATGAATGACACATTTGAAATGCACCTCAGTGTTCTCAGCCATCTTGTCTTCAGTACCTGGCGGCCACGCTGAGGTCAGTGTGGGTGGTAGATGACCATTTCAACTCAATTAACTTCTCCCTCTAATGCCTTGAAGCAAAGTGTATCCTGGGCAACTACGCTGTTTACTCTGCTATAGACACTGCCTTTAATGAAGAGGGATGAGGAAGGGGCTTTGTGTGTAATGAGGACAAGTGTGCGTGTGCCCAGACAGATGGACCGTCACACAAACACACACTTCCCAGCAATGTGTTCAGTCCAGCAGCACTGTCGGTTCCTCGGGTCAGTGGCTGTTACTCATACAGCAAAGGGAGCTTAATTGAATGAGGTAATATGAGCTGGTGTCACTGTGCTCACCTAGCATGGTTTGATCAAATCTTGGAGAATCACTGCGGACGTGCTAAACAGCCTCTGGCCATAAGACAACAGAAAACAGCCTGTTGTTTTCAGTGTCCACCGTAAAATGGAGACTGCAATGTGAACTGCTTCTTAGTTATGGAGCTAAGATCAGAGTACAAGCTAATTATTGACACAAGGACATTTTTACAGCAATCAGCAGCATGTTTAGAGCTCTGTGTGTGTGTGTGTGTGTGTGTGTGTGTGTGTCTTCTCAGCAGGAATAACTCCGTAATATTCTCTTAGGTGTTGGTCCTTTCTTTTAAACTGTCCTTTTTTATTTGATGATGTGGTTTAAGTGAACTACAGGTGAAAATAATTCCCTGGAAAGCTCTCAAAAGGTAACATAAGTGTGTGGGAATATGACTCACCCTTTGTATGTGTGGACATTATGTGGTAGGGAGGGGCTGAGTGGGAGCACAAGTACAAGATAGGGAAGTCTGACCAGGTTGTCAGATGCATAAGGCAGCACCTTGAAGCCTCAGATGTTGCTCTCTGTCCTGGATGTGATCGTTCTCCTCTCTCCTCCGCCACAATGGCTCTCTTGTCTTTCTCCACAGGATTCACGATATTGAATAGAGCATTGGCTCTGACTGACACCGGCTACCTCATTCAAGTGGATTTCTGAAACAAGTCAGTATGCTGACCCATCCCTCTCCTCCCACTCTCCTACTCTCCCTCCTGTTGCTGCTGTGTGGTTGGAACAAGGCCACCTGCTCTCTTGGGGATGGCGTGAAGATTTGGCAGCAGCCCAAACCGGACCCCATCACCAAAGAGCAGTCTTTCCTCCATGACACCTTCCCTTCAGGATTCCTCTGGGGTTCAGGGACATCTGCCTTCCAGACAGAGGGAGCATGGGACCAAGAGGGTAAAGGCGCTTCCATATGGGACCATTTCACCCACTCTAGTGTCAGTGCTAATTTGGCAAAAGACACTGCTGATGTGGCTAGTGACAGCTACACTCGCTGGGAAGAAGATGTGGAGGCACTGGTGTATCTAGGTGTGAGATCGCACTCCTTCTCTCTGTCGTGGCCCCGACTCTTTCCTGATGGGAATGCCAGAGGTCAGCCCAACACAGCTGCTGTGCAGCATTACAGACGGCTCATAGAGAGGCTGCTGGAGAGGAAAATTGAGCCCATCGTCACCCTTTATCACTGGGACCTGCCGCAAGTCCTGCAGGAGCGCTATGGAGGCTGGAGAAATGACAAGCTGGTGGGACTGTTTGGGGAGTATGCTGCATTTTGTTTCCACACATTTGGGAGCCGTGTCAAGTACTGGCTCACGATGCATAATCCATATCTGGTAGCTGTGCAGGGGTACGGGACAGGTGTGCACGCTCCTGGAGAAACAGGGGGTCCTGCTGCCTCTCTCATTGTGGCCCACAACCTGATCAGGGTAAGTCAAACAGGGTCAACTGATTTAATATGACTCTGTAGATTAATATAATTGTGCTTTATCTGGCTGGACTGTAGATGACAGTGCATGAAGAATTTCTCTGCTGATATTGACCGTCTGTAAACTTTGAACTGCAGCAGCTGTATCAGTTTATGATGGTCAATGCATTCCCAACGCAGTGACACAACAACAGACTGAACCGACATTTTCTTGCAGTTGAATTTGATCAATAAAGTCAGTGAAGATTAAATTAATTCCTTTGAAACATATAACTGGTGCAAAGCCGTTTTTTATTTTATTTCATCAACGACCTGGTGATCATAATTTATTCTGACAGGTTTGCGATCAGTAAACAGGACGCTTAAAGAGAGATTGAGGCCAAAGTCCACCACATCAGCACTTCTGCGCTGGAGCGAAGCAGTGTGTGACAGGAAGTCATGGAGATATGCCTCATTAATAATCACTTATATTTATGCAATCTAGCACAGATGGTTTGCGGACAGCTAACACCATGCAGATAGCTGAGCCAACAGTGATTCTGTGGTGCCTATAAGATTGTTTTCATTGTGACTCTATTGCTTCCGCTACAGAAGGAAGCTGTTTGTTGCTTGTTTATGTTAGTTAGTATGATATCTCAAGACACTAAATATAACTTTGAATGAAATTTTGTGGAAAATAAAACAAAATCAAGGCAGAGGAACATGCAATTATTTATCATATCTGTTCACTTATAGTACTTTATGAATACTATCTATTTACATTGTCATTTCATACATTTATAAAAGTTTTCTTTTTTAACAAAATTCCAGTGATGGTGCAGGTGACATTATTACTTGTCATAGTAGGAAAAGCACACTAAGACCGATACTTGAATATTAGTTATGGCTCTGCCCTGTTTAACTGACAGTGAGCCAGCATGCACAACATCACAACCCTTGAACTGCAGCTAATGCAATTCAGCCATGATTTGTTTTATTATTTACACCTGTGCTTTTCCTTCTGTGACATGTCTTCTGTGAAAAAGGCCAATTGTACAACTGTGTTAATAATAATTAAGTGTCTGCTGTGATTTTCAGGCACATGCCAAAGCATGGCACACCTACAACACCCACTTCCGTCCAGCTCAGAAGGGTAAAGTATCCATTGTTTTGGGGTCCCACTGGGTCGAGCCTCAGAGAGGCCAAGCCATAGCTGCTAATATTGAGCTTTGCCAGCATTCAATGGAGGCTGTGCTTGGCTGGTTTGCCAACCCCATCTTTGGAGACGGGGACTACCCAGTCTCCTTAAAGATCAAGCATGGGGCCCTCATGCCAACATTCACCCCTGAGGAGAAGCTCTGGGTGCAGAAAACAGCTGACTTTTTTGCTCTTTCCTTTGGGCCTAACAACCTCCGTCTGGGCCGGAGCCTAGTCCAGTATGGGCAGACTGTGACTCCAGACCTGAGGCGTGTACTGGGCTGGATAAAGTTGGAGTATGGGGACCCGATGGTGCTGGTGACTGAGGGAGGCTGGTTTTCTGAAGCCAGTGTGGGAAAGGAGGACACAGTGGCCATTTACCTGATGAAGAGGTTTATCAACCAGGTCCTGCGAGGTGAGAAAACTGGGATGGGCAAAAAAAATAAAATGTAGACACTTTATATTTTTTTGCAGAAACAAAAGAAAAAATAAATTGTTTTAACTTTTTTTTTGCTGTTTTTTCCTTTTACAGCTATAAAATTTGATGGTGTGCAGGTGATAGGATACTCCGCCTGGTCACTGGTGGATGGATTTGAGTGGAACTATGGCTACACTGTCAGGAGAGGCCTTTTCTACATTGACTTCAGCCAACAGAACCAGAGCAGGACCCCCAAGACTAGTGCTCAGTACTACAGGCGTGTCGTCACTGACAATGGTTTCCTCAGAGATGAAACCTCCAGAGAGATTAAAGGCCGTTTCCCCTGCGACTTTCACTGGGGTATCGCTGACTCCACTTTACAGGTAAAAAGAGAAATAACCTAAGAGGACAAGACAGTGACTTAACAGCAAAAAAACCTAAAGTAACTGCTATATTTACCCAAATATTCTTTTTCTGTCTTTTTTTTTTTTTTGTTATTGCAGGTCCACTTCTCCCCATTCTCACCACAGTTTACTGACCCCCATTTGTACAGCTGGAACCTGACAGGAGACGGATCATTGCGTCCAGTCCCAGGGGTGGAGATGCACACCAGAGGAGCCCAGTGCACCGACTACTTGGCCATTCGTGGTCATCTTCGCCTGTTTGCATCCACTGGGGCATCTCACTATCGCTTCGCTCTCAACTGGTCTCTGATTTTACCCGACGGAGACCTCTCTCATGTGAACACTGAGGCTCTGAGGTAGAACAAACACACAAACAGGGACAGTTTCCCCAATTTTATTGATTTAAATTCAATTTAAATTCAAAATTATAACATAACCTGATTCACAGCAGATTCAGATCAATTTAAAGATTTAAAGACGTCCTGATCTGTAACTCTGTTTCGCACTGTTATTACATCTGAAAGGTACTACCGCTGTGTCCTGACCGAGCTCAAGAGGCTGGACCTGCAGGCTGTTGTTATTCTCTACTACCCCACACACAGAGCTCCAAACCTGGGCTTGCCTGGTCCACTGTATGCCTCTGGTGGTTGGCTCAACTACAGCACAGTGGAGGCCTTTCAGGAATACGCAGCTCTGTGCTACCAGCAACTGGGGTCCTGGGTCCCATACTGGATCACCGTCAATGAGCCGAACAGACTGGTAGATGTTTATTCCAGTGGAAAAGAGAAGCATCAGGCAGCTCATAACCTTCTCCTGGCTCATGCAAAAGCCTGGAGGCTGTATGAGAGGGAACACTCAGGTCAACAGAAAGCACTTGTGTCACTTGCATTACATGCCGACTGGGTCGAACCTGCAAACCCCTTCCTGGACTCGCATACAGCAGCAGTACGGAGATTCCTTCTGTTTGAGCTTGGGCGCTTCTTAGACCCATTGCTGGGGACTTTATATGAGGAGAAGAGTAGCAAGGGGGACTACCCTCAAGAAATGAAAGCATACCTGGAGGAGAGAGCTCGAGCAATGGGCCTCCCTGGATCTGCTCTTCCTACCTTTACCGAGACTGAGAAGGAGGAGCTGAGAGGGACATTGAGCTTTATCGCACTGAATCATTTCACCACCCGCTTGGTCTCTCCGTATCCCCGCACACAGGCTAGTTTTCCGCAGAAAGAGCCCCCTGATCACGGCTGTCTGATCCTCTCTGATCCCACCTGGCTCTCCTCCAGTCTGGGGCAGGCTCTTGTGCCCTGGGGCCTGCGGAAGATCCTGAACTGGGTGAGCCAGAGATACGGAGGGGCTCTGCCTATCATTGTGACAGCCAGTGGGGTTGATGACCAGGCTCCTGTGGAGGACAAAGTCAGGCAACACTTTATCAGGAGTTATCTGCAGGAGGCCTTTAAAGGTGGGTGTAAAGAATGCTTTAGCTGGCTTTGGTATTGTTCATCAGTGTGGGGTGTTGGGTCAGGACACAGAGACTGGATTTGGGCCTACATCTCCATCAGTGTGCCAACATGCAATCAGTAGTGGAAGTAACTATATACATTTACTCAAGTAATTTACTTTAGTACAAATTTGAGGTACTTGTATTTGAGGCACAGTATTTCCCCTTTGTGTAGTTTTATTCTTAAGCTCCACTACATCTCAGAGGCAGATATTTTTACTTCACTGAATTTGTGTAGCAGCTTTAGTTATTTTCAGATTAAATTTCTTCATACCTTTTCAGGTGAAAACAATTTATGGATTGAGAAAATACTTCCACTTTTCTCGTGCTGAGCTCATAAAAGATAGCGATACCTGGTTCTCGCAGGAACATGATGCCATAAATATATGATGATGTTACAGAATATGATACACTGATGTAGATTAAACTAGTGGTTCTCAAATGGCATGCTGTGGCACACTGGTGTGCCATGATGCAAATCCAGGTGTGCCGTGGGATTTTGTGGTAACTACACATTATTATTGAAATATTCATCTGAGCCTATACAACAAGTTTTTATTTGATTTTTAATCATTATGTTTCTAATAAAGAGGCAAACTCTACCTAAAAAATGTCATTTAATTCAGTTTAATTTAATCAAGTGTGTGACACATCATATTACCTTACATTATCTTACATTTATTTCTGTTCCAATGGATGTGTTACTGGTGCTTTGATGTAGTTTTAAAAAGTTTAAAATGAATTCTTGAATCAATTTGTTCATTAATATTTCATGAGTAATAGTTGTCAATTGTTATTTGATATTAGTAAATAAAAACAAACATTGATGTTGTGATAAGAATGATAACACACGTTATAGAGGCTATTGTGCACAGATATAAATACAGGTGTGTCTTGAGATTTTGGATTGCCTTGTGGTGTTTCAGCAGTTTGAAAACCACTGGATTAAACTCCCCAGCAGTATATAAAGGAGTTAAAATAAGCACAACCTTAAACACCCACAGCTGTAAAATGCAACATATTAATGCAGCAGTAATGTGAATCTAAAAACATCTTAGGACTTTTACTTATTTTCACAGCAGCATTAGTACTTTCACTCAACTAAATGATCTGAATACTTCTTCATACTTTAAGTTTGGTGGAGTGTATTCACAGTGAGGTATTACTGCCTTTACTTAACTAAAGTATCTGAATACTTCTTCCACCACTGCATTTAATGCTCCTCTTCGAGAATGTTTTGCGTAATTGTTTTTCAGTAGGAGCCAATTGACCTCTGCAGTGTTCAGGATGTTGAGAAAGAGGCACAGATCCACAGGCAGTACATGTTTTATGATCACATTGCTTCCTACCATAAAAACCAATGTAATGAGAAGCCCTGCAGATCATAAAAAGAGAGCGCGGGGGAGAGAAACGCAGTGCAGTGCTCAGTGTTGTGTTCGTGCCCTTTATGGCTCTTAGCTCACCTGTATATGCACACACATGTTGTTTTATAACACGGGTAACCCTTTGACATTTACTCATAACATTTGGATGTTTTTATGATGGTAACATAAAGTATATCTGGGTTATTCATACTGTTTGAAAAGGACTTAGAGAGTTGATTCTGGTCTCACTTCTTCCCCTATTTGTCTCCAGCTCGCCAATTAGATGGCGTCAACCTGCAGGGCTTCTACGTGTGGAAACTGCAAGATCGGCATGCCCCTCAATTTGGCCTCTTTACCTCAACCCATCACCAATCCAAAGCCAAAGCCTCCATCACTGTCTACAGAGAAATCATCACTCGTGGTGGTTTCCCTGAGGACAACACCACGCAGGCCTGCAGGTCTAGTCAGCTGCATGAACATTGCTCTGTATGCACATGGATGTTCAAGAACAAAGCCATGCTGGTCTTCGGAGGCTGCCTCCTGATAACAGCGGTTATGTTGACAGCACTTGTCATCTTTGTCATCATCACCAAGAGGAGCCAAACAAGAGGCAGGAGGAGGGGGGTGATCAGGAGGAGGAGAAGGGAGGGAATCCCTGTGTGCTCATGTCCACCTGTTAAGCGCTAACTGGTCCAAAAATGCTTGTATCTGTGCTTGTGACAAATGTGTGATCAGTTTACCAACAAGAAAAAGTGTCTCCATACATTTGACTGTAATAATGGGTTTATTTAATTGGTTGGGACAATTTTAAAAAAACTCTTGTGTTAGTATGTGCCTACATTTAATGACTATGGGATCAACACATTCACTTATTGCCAAAGTCTCACGTTATTTTATAAATGTTAATAACTGATTATGTGAGCTCTATACTGGAAAAGAAAGCACATGCTTTACCTAGCTGCTGACATTATGACCACATTCTGGAGAAAATATGTTGATGCAATTATTCTAATATTGTGATAAAGTCTGTGGTGACTATATTGTATAGATAAGACTAAAATGTGACTTTAATACATTGCACACTGTATGAGCTTGTTCAGATGTAATTGTGGACTGTGCAAATCTTTGTAAGAACAGGAATTTCAAAAAATATTTACAAGTGGTATCCACTTCATTTAAACACCAGGTATAATGTTCGATTTGGCACACTGTGTGAATCTGTACAGGACAATGGCGCCCCCTAGTGTCATAGTTTGTAGCCCTGATGAAACAATGTGAAACACTGTGGTGAAACATGGATCTGTCCAGTGAAAATATCTGTTAAGACAACCCCAAAGTGAAGCACTCATGAACACACAAATCATCATTGTCTCTATTTGAGGTGATCTGACTGTGATTCAAATGACA
Source organism: Epinephelus awoara (assembly GCA_035609425.1). NCBI lineage: Eukaryota > Metazoa > Chordata > Actinopteri > Perciformes > Serranidae > Epinephelus > Epinephelus awoara. The sequence continues at coordinate 21,733,270 of CM069299.1, forward strand.
ACTACCTTCAGTGAAAGTCTTCAGCGTATGTCTTGTTCAGTCGCCCTAAAATGCTCGCTTGTCAGTGCTGTGCAACGCCTGTGGACAGTTGATATTATTTAGCATTACAGAGGTTGACATGAGTGTTGCTAGAGGTTCAGTCTACATTAGAGTACAGCTGAGTATCACTGCATCTCCATCAGTATGAATCTCTACCCTATTCCCTCACTGTCTTTAATTGTTCTTTATGAGTGCTTCTCTGAGGATTTCATGGTCCCTTAAGAGTAAAAAGAATTCTTTTAACTTATATTTGTCCTTATTTGCCTCCAACATTTTTGATTTGTATGAGGTGCATAGGCTATGTGAGGCAGACACACAATTAACTGGGATCATTACATGAAAACAGAAGGGCTTGCTGCAGTAATGTAAAGCGACCGACTCTTCATGTTCACTTCATGTGAGACATACTTTAAACTCATGAGAGTAGTGTTGCTTCACTTCAATTCAGAGCATTTGTGACAAAATGTAAATGATCACATGTTCTTGATTAAACGTAATCTGCTGGTTATTGCGTGAAACCCTGTTTAAGGACTGTTTGTTATTTATAAGGGCGGTGCAAGAAGGGGGAGGTGTGTCGAATATTTTTTTAAGCACAGAGGAACTTTTTCTCATTTTGGCTTAGGGGAGGGATATACAGATTTGAATGGTTGTATTTTTGATTTATTTTATTGCATTTTTCGTTGGATTTTGACATTTCTCAGAGTCCTAGGACACATAATGTGCAATGAAAGCTTCTGTCAGAAAAGAACATGACCAAATCTGAGCTTAAAATAGTGATATTTCATCTGAATCACTTTAGTATATGTCTAATTTAAAAATAGGCCAAAAATAAATGGTTTGCATTTAACTAACCAGCATGCACAACAAGGGAGAAAACTCCAAGGGGGGATTTTGTCAGCTTCAGGGGTGAGGGAGCAGCTTCAGAGAGCAGGTTTTGTGAGAACTCTTGAGTTAGTTAACCCTGAGTGGAGGGAAACTCTGTGCTCTCAGCTCCAAACTATGTTACTGTGGTAACCAGTGTTGGGGGGTAATGTGTTATGTGTTAGCGGTAACAAAGTAATATAACATGTGACAAAAATGTTAGGTAATAATATTACATTTACTGTTTCACACATGGCATTACCACCTGAAATTGCCTCCATTGTGCCACCAGAAAAAAATCAACCCTCAAAGGGTGTTGTGTGTTGTGATGTCACTACCTTATTTATACAGTCTGTGGTTACTACAGACAGACAGACAGACAGACAGACATCAGTCTCAAGTAAAAAAGAGCGAGCCTATATTGTTAGAGGTCAGTAGTAATACTAGATAATTTCATTATTGTGTTTTAAAACAGTGCTTCTAAAAAACGGAGAGAATGTTTACAGCACTAAACACATGATTTCAGCAAATTTTATATTAGTTCACACTGACTGTTGCTATGTTAAAAGATAATATTTCATTAGAAAAATAATCCACACACTTGGCTCCTGTTGTTATAAATCCAACATTTGGGTCAGACAGACCTCATCAGTCATTAACTACTTTTTCATCCTGTACTTCAGTAGCAGAAATAGTCTGGCGTTACGTTTAAGTGTTTCATCTGACATATTCATCATCATCCAACTAAATGGCAAAAGATACTCAATACTAGTGATACCTACACGTGATTTGAGACTCAGCCAACAGTGACTTCTTGGATAGTATTTTCAATGTCTCTTCATTATCTTCTAGATTTAGAATATCAGAGTATCATTTACATCCCACACCATTGACATTTTTCCTAGTGGCAAACTCTTTTGGTCCTAACACTCCCACCTCTTTCACATGAACCGTACTTGTGGCTGGGCAGGAAAACCCAGACTTGACTGAACTAGCTGATAACCAGCTTTGTAGTACGGTTATACAAAAGGTCAATGTTAGGGTAGGTAAAACCAGATAACAAAAAGATGGGTAAGTTGAACTGGCTTTGTAGTACAGGCCTTTGCTTTCTGGAATAGACCCCAGGCTTTTGTTTTGACTTTTAACTTTCAGACATCACAGGGTTAGTTTTAAAAATCTAATGTATAATTTATGGTAGAGGGAGGGTCACACATTTTCTGCCAGTCCCTTAGAGGCTCAAGAAAAAATATTTGTAGCTGCATAGCTGCAGGGAGGAACAGTCAGATGAACAAAACAAAAAATAAATGAATAAATAAATAAATAAAATTAAGTCACAAGTCACACCCCAGCCGCCCCCTCCTCTGATAACTCAAGAACAGTCCCTTACTTGTTTGGGTTTGTTCTGAGATGACTTTTATTCTGCGGACTTCTTATAACCTTAGAGCGCTGAATATTAATAGCAAGACTAATAATAATAATATTGATGAATTATTAATCACGAACAGATCAGCCAATGGGAGGACGCGATCAGGATGGCAATACAGATCACATGACCCCCTCTCCTCCAGACTGCATGCAGTTTGGTATTAAAATGTTTTCAGTACCACCAACCATTGTGTTGTTACACATTTGAGATGATAGACACACGCTGAGCGGCTTGAACGCATTATAACGTCACGCTGATAACCGGGACTGACGGCGCTCGCGGCGAACAACGTTCCAAGGGTTATTTTTGAGGTTGTATCCAAAAAGTGCAGCGCTACTGCAGGCAGAGCAAGCTAGCTAACGTTAGTCAGGTCGGACGGCGGCGAGGCCCCAACCGGACGGGAACACGGGGGAACCATGACCAACATCGCAGTTCAGAGGATAAAACGGGAATTCAAGGAGGTGCTCAAAAGCGAAGAGGTGTGTTGTCACGTTTGCCTCTCGGTGTTGCTGCTTTCCTTGTTTATTTCTTTGCCTTCGGAGATGTATGTTAGTGACGCGTCGCTGGCTGTCAGCTTTCTAATCACCCAGCTGCTAGCTTTAGCTAACTGTGTCAGACACGGCGGTGCATCCGGCTTCACAAATGGCTAATACAGCTAGCTATTAATATGCCACTGTGGGGGAGTTAAAGCTGAGGATGTTACGGTTGTTTGCCAGCAGTTTGCCAGGCTGTGGAAGCATTCCCGGAAATAATTTAGCCTCGAGTTCATATTGCTAACGTAGCTGGCTAGCTTACCATGCCTTGTATGGTTGCCAAGCTAGCGGTGTTAGCAAAGATAGACTGGTGTGATCCGCGTGTAGTACTGAGGGTTTGCTCTCGCTTGTGTCCCCCCAGATCTGCATAGATGCGTCTCAGCTTACACTAGAGCGCGTATTATATGTAGATCTGTAAGATGTGTGCAACAAGTTGAGGTCAACTTTGGCTAATGCTGCGGGGGGGTGTCAACTTCTGCTGCATAGGCAGGTTGGAGTTTGACAGCAAGCTAGTTTAACACTTTGCAGTCTGCCTGTCTGCTGAAGTCATAACGCCTCTTTGCCTTTTTCACTCTTTCAGACGAGCAAAAACCAGATAAAGGTGGATCTGGTGGATGAGAACTTCACAGAACTTAAAGGGGAAATAGCAGGGCCACCTGACACACCATATGAAGGTGAGGGGCTCCTTTAGACACACTGCTAACCTGTATGCATGGTGGCACAAGTTCCTTATGTGATAATGGGCATCACTGACAACCACTTTATTTGTGAGATGGCCTCACCAACTAACTACTTCAAGAGGCTTTTCATCCTTAATAATACAAACTAAAGCATCTTAATAGTCGCTCTTTAAATTCATGCTTGAAATAACCCTGTCATGATTCATGAATAATTGCGATACCTCCCATTTCTTCCAGGGGGTAGATATCAACTAGAAATTAAAATTCCAGAGACGTATCCATTCAATCCACCCAAGGTAGGGATTCATTACTGGTATTGTTGCTGATAAGCATCCATTTCCTTGAGGACATTAGCCTCAGAAATTTTCCATTAACTGTGCTAATCCGCAGCTGATTTTCTTCGTCCCCTTTTCATATAACCTCTCAGGTGCGGTTTATCACGAAGATCTGGCATCCCAACATCAGCTCGGTCACAGGTGCAATATGTCTGGACATTCTCAAAGACCAGTGGTGAGTGAATGTGCGCCAGCATTCCTAGCATTCTTCATCCATCACACAACCATCGTGAAATACTTGTCCAGTCGTGTACAGTGTCATTTCTAAGTTGCTGTTCTAATGCCTACCTTTGTCAGCAGTTAGATAACAACACAATCATCTTGTCAACAATTTCAACTTATAACCATAAAAATAGCCCCAGCGTGCTTTGATCCAAGCTCCTACACACACATCAGCACAATGTAAAACATAGTTAAACAAAGTTAAGTAGATGAATGAGCCTGATGATTTGGAAAGCTTTAGTTGTTATGATCAATCCCAATAAGTCAAAGGTATTTGAAGACATATTATGCAGGATTTCCTTAAAAACACAATGTCTAGACTCATACAGGATTAATCCCTCTCAGTCTTTACTTATGACCCAGTAAAAGTGTGTGATAGTGTATTTAACTGCAGAGCCCTCTGCCTGATTTTTTTTTCTTATTGTCTATGTTCGGGATGTTTATGGGTGTGTACCCCCACAGCGCTCAAGTGAAGTTGGGGCTTTATATAAAGGTAGTAACCAGGAGCCAGACCATAAACAGCAGGCATCCAAGAGACACAGCGCCAAAAGAACTCAAATATAGTGAGGTGAAACGCCAAGGAGGGTGGAGCTTGAATTGACTTTTCACTTTTGCTGGCAAGGGTGTTTACAAACATAAACAAACAGACCTGCATAGCGTACCCCTAACCTGGCCGGTCCACTATCATGTTGAGTATTAAAAAAAATTCCTCCGCCCTTCACATGCAGTAATGGACACTTTTGGGGAAGCACATCTGTTAAAGTCCTTTAGGAAAGCTGACCTTATTTTTGTGTTGCACTAAACAATATCCTGTATATTCTTTCAGGGCAGCAGCTATGACACTGAGGACGGTCCTCTTGTCACTACAAGCCTTATTGGCAGCCGCAGAACCAGATGATCCTCAAGACGCAGTGGTAGCCAATCAGGTGGGTGTGCTTTTGTATTATTGTATTGTATTATTTTTTGACTGTAATTTGACACTGAAAGTATTTCTATTTTTTTTTAAACAGAGCAACATATGCGTGTAATATTGTACTCACTTTCATCTGACACTAGATTTCTTTTAGGTATTTGGTTATTGTGATGTAGCTCAAATGTTGCTTGTAAAAGCTTCAGTTACCGTTAGCTGATGTCTGAACTCAGTGCACCAAGAGTTCAGTGTTTAAGGTACAGTAGCTCTCATAACCTCAGCATTTAGAGAGATATCCTGTTAATGTAATCCTGGTATAGTTAGGGACCTCTAAACTAAACTGTAAGGGTTCTAGGTAAATGACCAGGAAATTCCTTCACCTGCATGGATCTCATACCGACACTACTAATTATTGTTACTCAACATTTATCAACCACTAAATAACTTCTGTACTCACACCCAAAATGTTATATCTTTGGAAGAATTTGTCAGAAATATAGTGTTACTTGATACTTGATTGTGGCAGTATCATTTGGTCCTACAGTGGCACCTGCCAAGACAAACTACCTACTAGTGGATGGAGCTTGTTGACAGACTGCTGCAGAGCTGTCATCAGATGATAGTTCCAGGTTCTAGCCTAGTTGGTATTCGAAGGTGTGAGCATGTCGCTCAAAACATCACAAGGTGATTATTAAATCAAATACTTATGTGGGCATAGTCTAGTGTAGTGTAGCAAACTATTTTTTTGTCGTTTGATGATTCCAAATGTGAGATTCGTAGCTCTTCTTGGTCTTACGTTATAGTATATTGAATATTATTGTGTCTTAAATAGTCAGTCAGGCGAAGTAAGGCATTTGATGAAGTCACCAAGGGCCCAATGTGATATGAATTTTTCACTGTTTTCTCAGTTGATGCCACAGACTACAGGGAAAGACTGGCATTTAGAGCAGGAGGGTCCTCTCCTGTCCCGCTCTTTCTTTCACTAGTATGACATTTTTGTCTTTAATGACAATTAGAAGTGATGATGTATGGGAACAATTGGCAGGGAAAGATTTGTGCAAGGCAGGCTTCTAAGCCAAGACACTGATCATGATATGCACCTCACACATCTGTCCCTGTCAGCAGGATGAATCAAATTCTTATTGACTGGTTTCTATCAAAAGCAGGGAGACATTAAATGCTAACCCCGAGCGACAGCTGCCCAATTTTTTGATTTAACTTTCTTTCAGACACACAGACTCATGATGTTTATGTTTATCCTGAATTTCATAAATTAGGGTTACAGTAGTTTTTACCAAATGACTGACAAATCCCATCATCCACTGGGCACACAGTTCTCTCCTTGACTTATACTAAATGGTACATATTTCAAAACCTCAACTGTGAATATATATATATATATATATATATATATGTGATGTCTTTCTCATAATTATCACTGGAGAAATTATATGATTATAACATTATTTAAGATACATTATTAGATGCTACCAAAATATTAGCATAGAGGAAATATTGGCAACCTTAATGTCACTTGTCAAGTAGATTTGTTTGTTCAGATATATACATCAGGTTCACCTGTGTATGACCCTGGATTGTTACCTTAAATGGGTTGATGCATTATGCTCCTTTCTGTGCTGCACGTCAGCTAATTGATACATGTTAAATAATATTTAGTGCAGTGCTCAAAGCGTTAAAAACTGTTGTGAAATATCATGTGTAGGCAGTCAGTGGTTTGCCCTTCACCTACCTTTGTTATTGAAAAGATTATCCCACTTTATTGAACACATCATAACACCTACATACTATCACTAATCCTTGTGTCATGTTCTGTATTAAAGCTAATCTATTGCTTAGCAACCCACATCCCAATGAAACACACATGAAGGAATGAAATGGGGTTATGTAAAATTTAGTGTGAGATAGTAGATGTCCAGCCATGTTCATGTTGTTTACATGGTTTACAGTTGGTCAGAGCGTTATTATGGAGTAGAAACCTGAGGCAGTGTAGGTGGTGTGGAAGGTGTTGCACCTTAAATTGCAGGGTTTCCCACACATCAATTTATTTGTGGTGCACCACCACAATATCAGCATTTGCTGCCACATTTAGATTTTTTTGGAGTTGTGTTTCTCTCCCTCTCTGTCTCTTTCCTGTGGCAGAGTATACTCTGGGCACAAACAGAGCAGCAGACTGCCAAACACAGTGAACATGAAACGTAAATATTCGGTAATTCATAGGGGTGGGTGCTATATTGATTATACTCAGTGTATCACGGCTTGTTCCATGTGGGATGTGTAAAATGATAATATCATGACTTCGAGTATACATTGTCACATCATTTTTTTAAGCCTCTGGCATGAGACTCGTTTCGATATTTTGGTTCTCTTGCTCTCTCCTGTGGCTCTCTCCCTCTCACAGACACACACACTAAGAAACACTTGCAAACATGATGCGTCCCACACACTCCTCCGACCATCCAGACCACTTTCTCCAGATTGATAATGTGTGAGTAGGCGAAGCGTGTGTTTTTGTATCTGCAGGGCTCCAGAATGCTACTATTTAGTCAGATTTTGCGACCATGGAGCGCCACTGTGACTTGCAGATATTATTAATATATGAACCGGAGAGCTGCTAGTTTGTTTCAAGCTTACAGTGAATAAATCTTCATGTTTGAAGGCGCCACGGTAATGGTTTAACTTTCAGCTAGCTGCTAACAACAACTGTTGACTGGAAGCTTCAAGTTCACAGCAAAAACATCTACACTTCTGGCACGAAAAAAGCTGGGTTCTTCAAAATAAAAGTGCCAGTGGTTCCGCTTCGATTTATTTAACTGTAACAGTACTATATTTAACTTTATTATGGCAGTAGCTACTTTATTTAACTTAATTGTGACTGTAGTTCATTTAGTAATTTTGTTAAGTCTAGTTAACAGGACATTTCAGAATATCGAGATAAATATTGTGTGTTGCCTTACAGAGTTAAAATAATGCAATATTATTTAGAAGTCATATTGCCCAGCACTATTAATTCATATAGTTTCATCTTTTGTTTCCAGCCTGCCTTTGATAAAAACTGGCTGCGATTCAGTGCTGAAAAGAAAGTCGGCTTTCACCCGACTCTGCAGTATCTGCTTCTCTAATCTATTAATCTGATCTGATCAACTCAGATTGATCCAGGCACAAACTGATTGAAAGGAAGTCTTGAGTGGGTTGATCCAACAGTTTAAATGCTAATAGTTTATGATGATGGAAAATCTACACCTGCATTTCATTTTAAAAATGCAAACACAGCATGAAAACACACTTATGAGCAGCACTGGGCAGAAGTGACTGTCTGATGACTGGCAGACTGCAGCAGTACTCCTTCCTCTGACTGTCTCAGCAGCCTCAACATTTTGCAGAGATTTTTTTTGATGGGTAATCTGTTGTGGAGCCACACATACAAAAAAGTATAGACAGATCATAAGTGCATTATTCTTCTATATGTGTTTGGGGAACTAAGCTAAGTAGAAAAGCACAATGTTTCAGTTGTTGATGATGATGATGATGTTCTGAACCCCTTTCACACAAACTTACTGTTGTTTTTCATGTTTGTTCATCACACAGTACAAGCAGAACCCAGAGATGTTCAAACAGACAGCGAGGCTCTGGTCTCATGTCTATGCAGGCGCTCCCGTCTCCAGTCCGGAGTACACACGCAAAATAGACAAACTCTGTGCCATGGGCTTTGAAAAAGTAAGTTTCTCTTAACTTTTTGTTCCTCCCCTACTGTGCTTTGCACTATTGAATCCTGCTGCAGAATAAAACAGTGTATCTGAATGGTTGTTTTTTCTCTCTCCAGAATGCAGTAATAGTGGCGTTGTCGTCGAAATCCTGGGACGTGGAGACAGCGACAGAGCTACTGCTCAGTAACTGAATCTTGACACCCTCTTCATCTTCCTCTTGATCCCTGTCTCCCCCCTCCTCCTCCTCCTCCTCACACATACACACCCTCTCTCCTCCGAAATTCCCGCTGTCTCAAGGCATCTTTTCCCCTGTTGCACCCTCTGTTTCACAGTGGACTCCTCACCTCCACACTCCCCCCTCCTCCTTTATCCTCTCTGCTCATCACCTCTGCTGTACCACACTCCAATCAGTCGCTCTATGAGCTCTTATCTCTGGTTTCTTTAAGTTGATTCAACATTCCACTCAGTGCTACAATCAGAAATTCAGCCACATCTTCGCCCCTTTTGAAGCAAATGCCAGACTTAAGACCCCGCCCGTGCCCGCCACTCTCCGGCTTTTCTGGCTATGACCAAGAAGCGGCTGTCAGCGGCTTATCCTTGCCTATGCAGTGCATTTACCTTCATTTGTGAAAACCTTTGTAGGAGCGAGTCAAACCATTCAAAGAGGCTCTTTTTGACGTGGTCATGATTTTTACACACTTACGGGCCGGTCTTCTAAACAGGGATTGAGCTGAGTCCTAGACTAAACACATTTTTAGATTGGTATGTCTTCTTTCATTTCTTTAGGTAGTGTCCAACATCACTATCAATACCTCTCACTGATCTAACACAGTAAACACTCAGTATTTTGGGACACTCTGTAGTGGTGTAGGCTGCTAAATGAGTGGTAAATTCAAAGTTTCAGGACCCTTCTCATTATTTTGTTGCATGACATTTTGAGGTCACTATAAAGTGTAAACATGTTTTCATGTTAAATTTGGACACTGAAATAAATTTGTGGTAAATCTATACAGTGCACCGGGTAGCAAGCATGGAGTTACACAAACACAGAATAGGACGAGGCTTGTTCCCTGTTCTGGAAGCCAGTTCTTAAAAGTGTCACAGAGGTGTTCACATAGTAGCCATACTCCTTTTCATACCACGATCTCCCCTCCCCCCCCCTCCCCGATGAACCCAAAGCTCCTGCAGCAAACCCCAGCTCCCATCCCCCACACCTTTTCTCAACATGGCTTACTTCACCTGTCCCTTTCCCCCCCACACACACATTTTTTAAAACTTTTATTTGGTTTTGGCCTCCTGCAGGAATACATTTGGATTCTTGTTTTTAAAACTGAAAGAAAACAAAACAAACAAATAATAAAAAAAGAAATAAAAACAAGTTCAGCAGTAACAGAACCTGTCACAAGTCTGGATGGAAATAGTTCAAAACAAGTTTGAAAAATATTGCATCATCTTAACTGCGCCAACAGATAAATATGTCAAAAATGATTCATCTGTAAATAAAGATAATAAAGTCTGTGTAAATTAATCAACACCTTTCTGTGACATGTCTTTGCTGTGCTGTGTGATATTTCTCAACTGGAATAAGTTCCCCTCAAGGTAATGCTACTCACATTCAACCGGTATATCACAGTCAGCTTCTTATCAATATAATATTTAATCTCAGTTGTCATATTGATAAATAGAAAAAAGCAGTTTATACTAGTTTAAACTAGGACGAGGCACTAAATTCGCAAAGACCAACAGAAACTAAACCTTCAGGGAATTATATTACCAGTGAAAGTGGAGCAAGCGAGCCAATTTAGATGGCGAATGTGCACGCAGAAGAACTGGTGAATGGATTACGTAGATTTGCCTTTTTTGTACAGTCGCACTTTGGACTCGTACAGTAAGACTGCGCTGCTGTTGCGTAAGGTGGTTGAGCAAGCACATATTTCGGTGCATTTGGAGCATCAACAAGGAAGTGTTGAAGGCAGGCCCTTATCTTAATGTTCAGATCACCTTGCTCATTGTGAGTCACGCTGAGAATAAGCACAATAACAGATGGTCTGCCTGGTGGCATGTTGTGCCATGCTGAACCTCTCCCAAGAATCCCTGGCAATCATCTGAACGCTGCATTTTAGACTGCGTACTCACACCAAACAGGAAGAAGAGCTGCCATTGATGTGTGCATGTCTACGAAGCAACAGTAGTATGTCGTGTAGACCCACCGAAGGATCTCGGTGACTATATTACAGTAGATTTAACTGCACAGCACTGCACCTGCTGCACAGTAAACCAGCCTCAGGTTTCCCAGGCATCCCCAGTGACAAAAGCTCATTTTGTATCCCTTCCACTGGATGTTGGCATATCTCTCCGACCATCTGGAACTCCTCCAAGCATCCCAGAGCAGAGAGGACTCCTGTACTACACAGGGCTGAATACATAAGGCTTAAAAAAAGAGAACGCTTCCTCCTGGCTCAATTAATGGCACTGAGATAATCACTCTGCGTGCTATTAAAATGCATGCCAAAGAAATTAACTCACTGCATTATTAAAGTAATAAAGGTTTCATAGGTCTGACTGCATCACAGCATACCTCCTTGGGTTCACTTTGTTCTAGACATGCTGCAATAGATTCAATTTGATGTTTAGACACATTGAAAAATAATGTTGGGGAAATATAGTTGCTATGATGTAACCATGAGGTTATCGAGCCCTTTATAATCGTATTTATATATGGCGCAAGTGTAACATTTCTACTTTAAGATTAATATTTTTATAGCTTAACTGTAGGGCAGTATGTCCAGTGTAGATTTTTTTTTTTTTTAATTTCTAGCAGGTTTTAATGAATCTCTAACCTCGCTTACTGATGAACTGTTTGACCTCCATCTTGCTGCAAGAAGCCCACAGAGCATCAAGGCTACAAAAACATTTATTAAAGGTTCAGTCTGTGGGATTTAGGGGCATGTTTTTGCAGAAATGGAATTTAATGTTTATGTTTTCATGAGTTTACAGTCACCTGAAACTAAGAATCATTGTGTTAAGTTACCTTAGACTGAGCCGTTTATATACAGTCCTTCCCATGGAGTCTGCCATGTTGTTTCTACACTAGCCCAGAAGGCACAAATCAAACGCTGGAAGTCTCTTATTTGTGCAGTGAGGAGCTAGCGCTAGGAGCTAGCAGCAAGCTTCAAGCAGCTACGAGCTAGGATGGTCGAGAGCTTCCTATCCGGAAGAGTTTTTCAGCTGAACGCCATGATGTATAAATACCCGCCCTCTACATCTGTCTCTCTCTCTCTGTCTCATTGTGTCATACAGATTGCTGTTAATTTATCATGTTGATCTGTTCTGTACGACATCTATTGCACGTCTGTCCCTCCTCAGTTGCTCTTCCGGAGCTTTCTACCGTTTTTTCCCCCCCCCGTTAAAGGGGTTTTTTGGGGGAGTTTTTCTGATCCGCTGTGAGGGTCCTAAGGACAGAGGGATGTCGTATGCTGTAAAGCCCTGTGAGGCAAATTGTGATTTGTGATATTGGGATTTATAAATAAAATTGAATTGATTGAGGCAGACTGACAGGTCTGATATGTCTTATTCACTCAGCAGCTGACTTGTTGAATGATGGTTAGTGGATTTAATAATAGTGATAATAATGATAATGATGCTTATCACAGTGACAGTGGAATAGCAGGGCTACAGACCGTTTTTTAATTGCACCAACTTCGACAAATGACTCAATAACAATGGTAATACATGCAAAAGTGTGTGACCAGAGTCATGACGGCGGGGGGTGGGGGCTACTGTTTTGGTCAGTGAATAGTAATGCCAGATGCTGGCTGATTTATGAAGCAGATCTTGCAGTGCCGCCGTCATCAGGAATGAACGTCGCTTCAGTGGAAAGGACGTCTCATGTCTCTTAAACTGACAATCCTCGCTCCTAGTGCTAGCTCCTCGCATTTTTTCCTAGGTGGGAGGGGCTAAACAGCTAGCAAAGTCGGCTAGGTAAGATAACTAGCAGTAATTTAAGAGACTTGGGACGGACCCAGGGCTGTTTGCTTTTTCGTGTTGGCCACCTTACTTCTCCTACATGCTTGGCACATGGGAGGAGTTTCAGTTCTGCAACCTCACTGCTAGATGTCACTACATCCTACACTCTGGACCTTTAAAATAGAGGACACATCTGAATTTGCAGATACACTGATGTTAAGTGAGAGATCTATAACCTTATTTCAATGAGAAATCACAACTTCAGTGGAGGGCCTAGATAATGAATATATTACTAGCAGAGCAATTAAATATTGCTTGTTAGTAGCATTTCATTTAAACAAAGTGTCATAAACTAATTAAAACACATTAGTTTGTCTTTTTAGTCCATAAAATTGTCAGAAATGGTGTGATGATGTTCGCTCTGTACATACAAACGTAGATCAAAACCTTGTGTTGGTTGCTCGTGGAGAACAGGAAACAGGGTTGACAGGAAGGCCATCCAGGCACTCCAAAAAATATAGAAAACAAGGAGGGAAATATTAAAAAGCCTTTATTGTTGTGGCTAAATCGTTAAAAGAGACAACATGTTTCGACCACTGTAGAGGGGTATTCCAGGTAGGAGGTTCAACAAACTCCGAGTCTAATCCTGAACTCTGAGTTGACTTACCCTGAGATGGGAAACTCTGAGTATCCGGTTCCAGAACAGCTGACTTGAGTTAGTTCAATCAACTCTGAATAGGTACAAGCGCGTGCACAACCACTATAAAAAGCCATCATCAGTGGAGCCCGGATACTACGATTCACCATGGCAACCAGAGAAAAAAAGTGATAAACTTATTTTACACCTGTGGAAGTGGAGGTGTTCATGAATGCCTACAGCAAATATGAGCATATATTTCGTAAAAAAAAAAAAAAGTAACACCGCTAAAGCTGCCAAGGGAAAAGAGGCGGCATATGAAATTTAGCAAGCAGTATTTTTTTTGACAAGAGGTTGGTGGCTTAGTGGATAGAGCAGGCGTCCCAGGTTGGCTTTGCTGCAGCGGCCCGGGTTCGACTCAAGCCTGTGGCTCCTTGCTGCATGTTGCTCCCTTTGTCTCTCTCCCCCTTTCACACTTAACTGTCCTGTCAATTTAAGGCAAAAGAATCCTTGCTAATTTCAGCAGCTTTTTTAAGCACATATAGAAGGTTGATGACTTATTTGAAATTTGAATCCTTTAAAAACTATCATACCCAAGAGCGCAATTGATATGTGTGGCAGGTAAATGATTGAGTCTAATTAAAAAATGGTACGGTTCAAATAGATATTGACTGGGGAAAAACACCTTAACAGGGTCTGAAGATCCTCCCCCAGCGTAAAGCATTGTGAATTAATTCTGCCTCGATATCAATCAGATTTCCTACATACGGATGACCCATATCTGTCTGCAAGCTTGCTTCAGGATCAGCAATAGGGAGGAGACAGGGTGAACTCTTTTTAAAGAAAGCTTTTTAACTTTTTAAAGACAACCTGCCAGCGAGCAGGTTAGGTTCACAGAGTCAGTTGCCATGGTGATTGACTCTGAGTTTGACTTACCTCTCTTTCTGGAACTGAAAACCCAGAGTTTCCCTCATTTCATGATTAACACACATGATTAGTTTTCACTAAACCTGCTTTCTGGAATTCCCCTCAGGTCATTGTCAAGGCTTTCAAAACACAGGTATGTCGCAATTTTTTTGTTCTGATGGCATATGTATACTCAGCAAAGCGATCCCTTAGGCGTCTTTTTGTATGGCCTATGTAGAAAAAGTTTGATGTGAGCGTCACAAGTTACCCATCCAAAGTCTTTTAAATAGCTGATCTTCTGTCATCAATACTCTATAAATGATAAAATATATAAATAGGAGTTTGTACTGTGTCTTTTCCCTCCATATCTGGTGCACTTCTTTGGCGCTTTTCCTGACCGATCTTAAAGGAAAATGTCAGCCCCAAATTATCATTTATATGTCACTTACTCACCCTGTATTCCATTTGAATTCTGGAAGAAAACGCTTTTCTCTCAAGCCTCTGCAGCAGAGGTGTCAGAGTCTACATGGGCCACATACAGTCTGATTTAATCGCAGGTGGGTCGGACCAGTAAAACCATTGCATAATAACCTGTAAAACACCTCCAAATTTTTCCTTTTTTTATGTTCAAAGAAGTACATTTTAAAAACACTAATCCATTTACAACACAGATGACAAACAGCCTGTGATGTCTCCAGAAGAATAAATGCAATTTAAACAATATCTCTCAGTTTTTCCACAGTTGAGTACTCACTGTCTGATATATTTCCACTCCTGACGTCACCATGCCAAACTAAAGTGAAAGAAAAGAACTGTATTGTGGTCGGGGTGAAAAAGCCTCTAAAGCAGCATTTTACATGATGAAAGCTAGTCACTGTTAAACATGCTCCTGAAACCTGGCACCTCTTTGCCTTCACAAATACATCAGTATTAGGTGTGTGAAGTCATCCAGTGGGCTGGATTGGACCCTTTGGCTGGCCGGGTCTGGCCCCCGGGCCATATGTTTGACACCCCTGCTCTATGGTCCAAAAGAAAGAATCCAAACACAGAAAATTCTTGATAAATTTGTTCATTTAAAATTAATAGTTTAACTTCAAATGAACATTTTTATTTGCAACATTTAATGTCAAAAAAACAACTTGCAGACGGGGCCTCAAGCTGGCTGAAGATAAAACTGTGTGTCATCATTGTATGTGTCACTTTAAAATTAACAATCATGACTTGTTACAACTATATTTTCATATATATATATATATACACACATCTATGAAACCAGCCCCAATATTAATGTATGTATGATTGAGTGATCCATTTCCTTTTCTTTTCTCTGCCTTACTGTCCTGGTGTTGGCAGTGTGTTGTAGCAGCTTGCCAGCAGCTCACCTGGCTGCAGGCGTTTGACTGACAGCTGAATAGCCCAGTGTGTGGTGAGGCGATGATTCGTAGGCATCCTGTTTCTCTTGGTCTGCTGCTGCTATGTGATAGCTGGAGTTTTATTCCGTGTCTCAGTCGGCAGACATGCTGCCTCCCCTGCCAAGCGGTACGAAGCCAGTCTGACTGCGAGGATGGCCAGATGAAGTGGTGCCCTGCTATCTGCAACTGAGTTCAACTGGGGTTGAACGGGCACCATGTAGGCCTGTTAGGGGATGAAACCAAAGGGCTGATAGATTGCTGGCTGCAGTTACCTTGTATAGCTCTCTTCTTGGAGGTGTTAATAAATGCTCAAGATGATTCCAATAATCTGCTTGGCGATGCTGCTTCCTGAAGGTGAGTCACACGCTCCTGCTTGCAGAGAAATGATGTCTATGCTGTTTTTAATTAGCTTAAGATATCCTGTTTTTAGCTCATACTCACACATGCTGTTCCTTTGGTTGAAAAAAGCATGAGGTTTATTACATTAAATGGATATACTGTGTGGGTGAAATGGCACAAGACACGATGCCTTTTTAGAGCAGTTGCATTGACATTTAATTTTTCATTTGGCTTTAAAACCATTTCACAAAAACGATTTAAAGTATCTCATAAAAGCAACAAAATTTGCTTGCTCATAACTTCTGGGGCCCTCTCTGAAGGATTTACTAGGAGGGACTGAAATGAACCAACATAAAAGGTAAAAGTATTTCAGGCCTGAACATGGATGACATTCAAGGGGAAAAAAGCAAAATTAGACACTAGCTGTTTTTGAGATTAACTGAGAGGCACAATTAGAATAAACTGAAGGAAAATTCTGTTTAAACTTTGTCAGTTTTTTCATGGTCTTCATAGTTTAGACAGTCACCTCAGTACTGGTACAAAATATACATTAAAAAACACTACTGTTTTGGCAAAAGCATAAAAATGACTGATGACAACATCTCTTCCTCTTCAGTGGCTCACTCGGCTCAGGGTCACTATGCCCACAAGCTTCTGAGTGATTTGATGGAGAATTATTCCAGCGCTCTGCGGCCTGTCGACGACACGGACCTAGCCCTCAACGTCACCTTACAGATCACCCTCTCTCAGATTAAAGACATGGTGGGTACTGCACATCTAAATTCATAAGTGTTGATTGTATGTGTAACTGTAATTACTGCATGCAGTATATTTATTGGATTAATTTAGTCACTTAAGGCAGTGGTTTTCAAACTTTGTGTGCCCAAGGTCACCTAAGGGCAAGCTGAAATCTTAAGGCACACCTGTATGTATATCTGTGCACAACAGACTTTATGTCCCCTTAGCCTCAAGTGAGAGTAATGTCCTAACCTGACATTGTTTTGCGGAGGACAGTGGTCAGTGTAAGAGGCCCAGGTTATCTTGTGCTGCAGCTTAGTGAAGCTGGATGTACGCCATCTTGCTGTGCGTCGCTGTAAATTGAACGAGACAAAACAAGAGAAACTTTAGCTTGCTTATTACCGGCAAGCCAGAATTGCTGGAGAACGCCACCAAACAAGAAAGCAGGGTGACATATGTGCTGTGCATTATGGTAACATTAACAATCAAAATAAACCAAACAGAAGTTTCTTGATGTTTTGAAACATGTAAAACTCTGCAGGTGAATATGTCAAGCACGCAGAGTTATGAGAGATGAAGAGATATTTTTGAATGTTCTTCTGGTGCCTGATATGTGACTGTTTTCAGTAATTAACGAACAGCTCATTCCTCATTACAGCACCATAACAAATTAGTAGTTAGGGTAACATTTCTTGGATGATCAATCAGTCACACTGCACCCCTGCTTGAAGTAAAACTACCTCATTGTAAGCCCTGATGATGTTACTTTGGCAGAGATCAAATAAATACTGACGCCACAGATACACTGAACTACGAACCAAAACATGAATATGTTGAATTTGGAATGTTTCTCTTCCGCTTACTGTGTTTTCATCATTGCTGAGACCAACGCATGAGTTTGAGCATATGTGTATGAATGACAGACAAACCTCTAACTGTACAGCTCAGCCTACTGTTACTCCTGGCTCAGGTTCCTGTTCAGGTTCAATGCCGTGTCATCCCACAGTGAATAAGCACTCATGTTGTGCGTGTGTGTGTGTGTGTGTGCTTGAAGAGAGGAAACAGCTCTCTGTCTGAATGTAATGTCTCTGTGGTGCCTGAGTGTGACATGTTAGAGAAGATAGGAGTGAGGGGCCAGGCGACGGATAGGTGTGTGTGTTGGAGTGTTGTATTACGCAAAGCGTTTATGTTCTCATTGGTTCGCTTCGGTGAAGCTCTGGCATCGATACCAAAACCGCCCCCACCCCCGCCCTCACCCACGTCAGCCTTCAACTGTGCTCATCCACCTGATATTGATGGACAGGTCTGGGTTTCAGCTGTTGCGATAATGTGAAGCCCTCGTAATGCTCATAGAGAGTTAATGAGAGGGACGCCAAGATGATCCCTCTTTAAACTGCTGTTAGTATAAAACCTGTGTGTGTGTGTGTGTGTGTGTGTGTGTGTCTCATTCTTGTCATTGTGGTTATATGTGTGTAGGATGAGAGGAACCAGGTGCTGATTGCCTACCTGTGGATCAGGCAGACGTGGCATGATGCCTACCTCAGGTGGGATAAAGAAGACTATGACGGACTGGAGGTGATTCACATCCCCAGCAGCCTTGTGTGGAGGCCTGACCTCGTCCTCTATAACAAGTACGCCCGTACGTCACACACACAAACACAAACACACACATGCACACACCCTATGTTGCAGTTTTCATCAAATCCTCATTGCAGTAGATTAATGACACTGTTATTGCAGCATCATTATAAAGACTAATTCCAGGAAACGGCAAGATTACACACATTCACCCTTGGGAGTTTACCTCTTCCACAGCCTTACCAGAGCTCCTTTTTGTCACTTCCCTCACATATTTAACACAACATAGAAATGACAGTAAAAGTTGAAGATATTGTGTCTGGATTAGGCATATTACTGGGGACAGGGGAAGCAGGTGTTGGAGCGGTTACCTCCGCCAATGATGTCGGGTCTCACGTGAGCCTTTCAGACCCGAGGACAGGTGTACTTGACAAAAACAATCAATAGTTCTCTGAATTTTGAATTACCGGCATGTTCTAAGGTTGTGATGTCACCTGAAGAGGAGAGAGGAAAGCTACACAAAAACACACAGGGTGACAGACCTGCTAAATGTCAGGCCACTGACTAATGCGACCAATTAAAATGTTTAGTCGCACTTGACAGTCTGGAGCCCTGCTCACTAACATTACTCAAGGGGCACTTCACTAATAATGTTAATAATACTGAGATTATCTTTATTGTTTTACAGTAATAATCTTATACGACTGCTGAGTAACAAAGGCCTCAAGTCCCCGAAGTGCAGTTTAAATAGATTAAAACAGAGTGAAGGACTGAAATCAGCAAAAACACCTAATATAAATATGCTTGTATATGTAGGAAAATGTGTGTTTATAACCATATGTTTATGGTCAGTATGTATCAACTTTTCCTCCTCCTCCAGAGCTGACGATGACTTCTCAGGGCCAATGGACACCAACGTTAGGCTGCGCTACAATGGCGAGATAACCTGGGATGCTCCTGCTATCACCAAGAGCTCCTGTGTGGTCGACGTCTCCTACTTCCCCTTTGACAGCCAGGAATGTAACCTGACTTTTGGGTCTTGGACCTACAATGGCAACCAGGTGTGTAGAAAAAGCGGTGCACATGCGACCATTCTCACCTTATATCTGATGATCTCTGTCACCTAAATTTAGCAGGTCAGTTGGCTTAGTTAAATGAGACAAGACTCACTCAGGTCTAGACGAGGGGGTAACTGAGACTGGTCAGCTTAAGACATCAGACTCACATATACTCTTGCCTTTAGACTCAGTTCGGAGCTGTTCTCTCTGTGGTCATATATAAGAATGTATGTGCATTTGCTGGATGTGTTTTTTGTTGGAAACGTGGGTGAAGCTGGGTGTGTGCCTCCTTTACACCTACTCATCAATTACCCTAATTCCAGGTAGACATCATTATGGGCATGGACAGTGGTGACCTGTCAGACTTTGTGGAAAATGTGGAGTGGGAGTGCCACGGGATGCCTGCCACCAAGAATGTCATCATGTACGGCTGCTGCTCCGACCCGTATCCAGACATCACCTATACGGTGCTCCTGCAGCGCCGCTCCTCCTTTTACATCTTCAACCTCCTCCTCCCCTGCTTCCTCATCTCCTTCTTGGCTCCTCTTGGATTCTACCTGCCTGCAGACTCTGGGGAAAAGGTTTCCCTCGGTGTGACCGTTCTCCTGGCTCTCACTGTGTTCCAGCTGATGGTGGCTGAGAGCATGCCTCCATCTGAGAGCGTGCCCCTGATAGGTGAGAGTGTGTTTGGTTTGGATTGAAGATTATCATTTAGATACACGTCTGTTAAAGGGAAACTTCAGTATTAACAACATGGACTTTATTTCCCCTGGTTTTATGTCTAAGTGAGTAATAGGCGTGCTGACAGGCACAGATAGCTATTACATGTGTCTGAAAACATTATGGAAAGGACCCGACAGAGAAATTTTAATTTTTTCTTTTTCTTTGCTTCTGCTTTTGTTCTCATCTGTCACACAGGGAAGTACTACATTGCCACTATGACCATGGTCACAGCCTCCACATCTCTCACCATCTTCATCATGAACATCCACTTCTGTGGTGCAGAGGCCAAACCAGTCCCCCACTGGGCGAAAGTTCTCATCATTGACTACATGTCCAAGATTTTCTTTGTTTATGAGGTGGGCGAGAACTGTGCCTCTGCCTCCTCTTCTTCCTCATCTTCCAACTTCCCACAGGATGATAGCCGTCACCAGCACCTCAACTCTCACGTCCATGCAAATGGTAAACCAGGGGGCCACAGCAGCCGACAGGAGTGGCAGGGTCGCAAATACCCCAGACCTCAGACCCCCAAGCCGCAGCACCACCCCAGAGTAAAAGCCCAGCACCACATCACCAGAGAGGAGCGGAGCCACTTGTCCAGCTTTGCACCTGGAAAATACGAAGGCTCGAACGGGAAAATCCCGACAGGTGAATGCTACAAGGAAGACCAGAAGGTCCCCTGTTACCCCGACGACCAAAAGCTTCCCTGCTGCCCCGAAGACAAAAAGCTTCCACCTCATGGCCCCACTGTTACCTTCGGCCCCTGTCTGTTCTGCAGCCATGCTAGTGGCTTCCCTGGTGTGGACACCAAGCTGGTGCGCAATGTTGAGTATATTGCCAACTGTTTCCGGGAGCAGAGGGCCACGTGCGCCAAAGGGGCGGAATGGAAGAAGATCGCTAAGGTGATGGACAGATTCTTCATGTGGATCTTCTTCGTCATGGTCTTCCTCATGAGCATCCTCATCATTGGCAAGGCCCCATGAAACTATTTTTTTTTTTTTAGATATTTGACTCAATAAACTCTTTTTAGTCAAATAAAAAGTCAAACGGACTATTTAACTTTTTTTTTATAAACATGTAGGTTGAGAGATATATGGACTTTGTAGCTTTTTCTTTATTTAAGGGAGAGTTTGGATTTGTTGAGGTGGGGCTGTATGAGGGACTCATCCACAGTCAGTGTATTACCCACAGTAGAATATGGTTGGCACGCCCTCAGTCTGAAGAGGTGTACAGCTGTGAATGAGAACAGCAGCAAACCATATTTTAGCCACCTAAAAAATTCATTGTCAGTTGAAGTGAATGCTATATTTACAATATTTCCACTGCTTTATCTCGCTGTCAGACAGCCCTTTTGATGGGAAACTAAAGCCATTACCTGTGCTCTCTTTAAAGCCACCAGAATCCTTTGACGAAAACAGTAATTTAACCCTGCAGAACACATAGGTTGCTTGTCTGCCGCTGCCTTGACCAGGTAGTTACTGGTGACTTTGGTGTTTGTAAGGGTTAGTTAGGGATCACCAAAGTCACACAAGCTAAAATTACTGTTTTTGTCAATGGAGTTTGGTGCCTTTAAGCTAAGGCTTTAGTGCATGTCACATTCACTCACGTGGCCTAGACCACCAGTCAGGGTGCTACCTGCTACTCAGCTTAAATGCACTCACACCAATGGAAGAGCAATCGGGAGCAATTTGGGGTTCAGTATCTTGCCCAAGGATATTTCAACATGTGGATTGGAGAGGCCAGGGATTGACCTGATGATTTCCCAATTAGTGGATGACCTGCTCCACCTCTTGAGCCACAGCCACCCCTGCCTTTGGCCATGGACATTACAACACATGCATGTGTCCTTGAACATATACAATGTTCAAACCCATGATTTCTTGCACACACTGCACATTATTTAGTGTCCTATGCATGGCAACGTTACAGCCGTCATCTAAAATGAAGCAAAATGGTGGTGCAGAGACCTTATAGTGAAAGGGGCATTAGTGACTGTTATGTTTGTAAAACACTCTGCATGCACTTTGGATACTTTGCTTCCTACATTATATAATCCTTAACATCTCTACTGACAGCATGTTGTAAATGTACAACTTATCACCATCACCATCAATCATGGCTTTGATATACAAGCTCTTCATCATCTGACCGTTGAATACATGTGAGGGGATCTTAAGTTAAAATATGATGAGTGGAGACAGCACATGTCTTATTCACTACTGTGAAATCAGACGCCTGGGGGCTGAGAGACACGGCGTCAGCGCATGCTCCGCATCCACAGAATCATTTCTGTGTTCAAAATCATCCGGTGAATAGTTAATGAGGGAGCTTTGTTTGTAGCGCAGCCAGAGCAGTGAGGATGTAAGGTAATATGGAGCATCAATTATGCAAGCTCACCCCCCTCTTCTAAAAACCCCATACCCTGAACTTGGAAAGTCAAGTCAATGTCTGTGTGTATGTGTGTGTGCAAGGTGAAAGGAATAGAAAAGAGTAAAGAACAATAAGGAAGGAATGGAAACCTAATATTGTTGATACCAGATGTGGACTGTAAGCTACATTCATTCAAGTACTGTAATCAAGTTTTGAGGCACTTGTACTTCACTTAAGTATTTTCATTTTAGTTTATATTTCTACTTCACTTGATTTCAAATGGAAATATTGTATTTTTTTGTACAAGACTTGTGTTGCATTTATAAGTATGATGTATTGCTATAAGTTTTGCTCCTTTCTCACTCCTATACCTCTTTTAAAATGACCTACTGCAGTATGTAGGGAATACAATAAACAGAAGAGTCAGAATGGTGCTAAAGAAAAATGAATTTATAAGCAATTATCCCTCCCACAGTTTTTACCACAGTACCTTTATCTCACAGTAGAGGGCGCTCATTTCCCACATACCATTCAGGTAGTGGCTGCCCCGAAGATTACTGTTTGAAGCTCAACATGAGAGCACAAGATCTGCACCTCAGAATTATTCCCACAGTTTTTAAATTTCACTACTGAGAGGTGAAAAAAAGTTGTATATGTTATTTATTAGTCCTCCGTGTTATTTTATGGCAACAGACTATACATCTTATTCCCTGCAATTCCATAATTAAATCTGGAGGCTGTAAATAAAAGTGAGTTAGTGTGTAAAAAATGCTGGGGCAGCAGGCAGCATGCCTGTTGATTGTTCTGTTGAGTCTCTGCAGCGTGGGCTCTGTTGAGCAGAAATCAGATGGGCAGAGGAGTGAGGAGTCGCTGTTTTTTTTTTTTATCCTCCTCTCCAAAGTGATTGTCATGCTGAAACACGATGCCTTTGATATAAGTGAGAATATCTTACATTTTCTGTCCGAGGGAAGCCGACTGCATTGCTTTCCATTAGTGCTCAGTGAGCCGCAGGGGCCACAGCAGGCTGTAATCACCATGGGAGACCAGGAGAAGTGTGAACCATGTAATTTGGACAGGCGTAGCAGCCCAGGCACTGACTGCTGGGGAAATTACCAAGTGCTTTACAAAATTTTATGTGCTGAAGCATTAGTTATCACTTTTTAGATTTGCAAACAGAATGGGAAAATCACTGCAATGATAGGCTCGGCAGTGTATTCACCTATGACTAACCAGTGTTGGAACAGAACTAAGTACTTTTACTCAATTGTTGTTCTTAAGCACAATTTCGAGGCTCTTGACGTGATCATTCCCATTTTTGCAGATTAAGATTTTCTATACAAAATATATGCTCATTTAAACTGTCCAATAGAATTAACTCCATCTCAACCGGCTACACATTAGACCTTCACATTGCACAATTGTCTGTATCTTATTACAAGGAAAGGTTAAAAATGTTATTTAGAAATCTTTATTGGGCTTTGAAAGCATTTTGAAAAATTAAAACAGTGACATCTTACTACATTCACTTTACTATTGTGTAGGTGTGAGGTCACTCACTGCCTTTTTTTGCTGATTTTTTCCCCTTTCACTTTACATTTGAAATAGGTTTGAGTTCAAATACACGAAACTGCAAACAATGGACACATTATTCAAAATATACCAAATTAAATGACATGAGTGTTATTGAGAGCAAATATGGAGGTATCAGAAGTACAGTTTGACAAATATATTTTTGTGCAGACTGCATGGTTAAAGTATAATTAGAACCATGTTGCTTTCAATCAAAATATGTGTCAGGTGTAATGTATGTAAATTTGAGTTTTGCTTAGACACACAGTTGCTGAGATGGAATAATTGCGGTGCTAAGTTGAAAGCACAGGTTCCCAACCTTGGGGTCCTGACCCCCACTAGGGGTTGCCAAAAATTAAAAATTCACAGGGGGGTTTGTGAGGCCTTCTTAATTTTAAGGGGTGTAGGAAAAGTTGTTATTAAAATATACAGTAGGCCTATACAGTATCTATGCATTTTGGTCATTTCTGCGGAGGTGTAGATTATTACTCAAGAACACAAGCTATATTCACAGAGCCTTTACTCTTTGCTAATGATCGTTTTAGAACGTCGCAAAGGAAAGTTACGGCATTGTGAACTGGATGTCTGAGCTTGACACCAAGATGGCTGATGGTGTCGCCTGCAACTCAGCTGGTCAAATCGCCAGTGGCTGGTTTTTAGAATGTAAGGCACGTTAACTGTCTCAACAGCCAATCAGCTTGTGGTGAAGTCCGCTGGTCAAGTCAAAATGACTGTAGACGGTGTGTTCACTTACTGCGGCAGGTGCTCTGTCTCCGCTGAGCCCTCTGTTTCGGTCACATGTGCTGATGTCAGACAGTGGGTCACTGCTGACTGACTAATTGCCACTTCTTACTTATGTTATTGTGATGTATATATTATGAATACAGTCCATCTGATGCTGGTTTTGTTGATGTTTTTGTGCCGTACTGTAGCCAGTATCTCACTATCACTGTCCTCATTCATATTTTAAGAAGCTACAAATTATATTCAACTACAAAATGAGCCTGAAAAGCTGAACATCAGGATGGAAGTACAGAGAGTTGTTGCATTGAGATGATACACCAGCTAATCCAGTTGCATTGGTGTAATGCAGCAGGTTTTGCCGCATTGCAAAGTCTGCAAGTACTCCCGAATCTTTGGTCTGAACTGGGCTTAAAAGAAGTCTATAAAGTATATATGACTGTTAAAAATTAATAATAATAAAAAAAACACAATACAGACAAATAATTCTATAAAAAGTCCCTAAATGAGAACTGATCTTTAATGCAAAATCCATCCAACTTACTCATTTTACTCTTTTTTTTGCTTTGCATTCATTATTTAATTGTGCAGTCTATCAGTTGTTTCACCATCTCCTCAGATTTGTATTTTCTCTCTGACACCTGAAAACACACCATGAAATATCTACTTACTTTGAAATGATGCACAACCCACTCATGCACAAGATTCAAAGTTTGACAGTCAAAGTCAAGGAAGCTATAAAAATGACACAAGGTCTCCTGTATTTTCCTTGCTCAAAACTCAATGTGTGACTTTGGGTATTGCAAATAGAACTGACTTTACTTGGCTTTACCCATGAGTGTCAAATTTATAGGTGTAATTTGTGAGTTATTTGTGATAGTCAGGGGTTGTTAATTTACTCATTGTCGGGTAAAAAAAAGGTTAGGAACCATTGTTTTAGTGGACAGCAAAGGGGCCTCCTGTGTGCTGGGCCCTTACCTCCCAGCTGCCTGCAAAACTCCCTTCATGGACCCTAGTTTTGAAAGAGCAGCTGCACACTGTGAGCATCTGATGTAGGTTTATGTATTAATATCCACCAGTGCTGCTGTCATTAACCGTCGTGTGACATAATGCTCTGTAAAACGTGAACAAGCCCACAGTGTGGCACATAGACAGAGGACATGCAGCGTTAAGGAGATTAATTCTTGATCCGTGAACAACGGGACCTTGAAATTAGCATGCGGTTGTCGTGGCGACGGACACACGCTAATCCAAAGTGCTCCGCATAGCAGTGTTGACAGACATTGAGAAAAGTTTGTTTATAAGTGCAGAGCCGACCCCGTAAGCTACACCTAAAGATTTAAAACCTTTTTTTAATATAAATGAAGGATAAAGAGACTGAAGGAGCACAGAGGTTACAGGCAACATCCGCGGAGACGCCCATCGCCTCATAACGGAGCCAGATTTATAGCGGGGAATTTATGGGCAGTTAAAAGTTTTCGTCGAGTCAAGGTGAAACACTACGAGTAACGGTACCGTTAAAGGACATATCTGCAAACATGAGGAGTCCCGGACATGAGAACAGTATTATGAGGGCAGAAAAGAGGACAGTGTTAACATAAGGTAACGTGAATTACACCACAATATTCCTGGTTTACGCTGCTAACAGACGTTAACGTTACCCTGGTTAAACCAATGCTATAGTTGGTTAGCTTATTTAACGTTAAGCTAGCTTCAGTTAACTTTAACAAGTTGAATAAGTTAGCGTTGCATACAGACAGTATTTTAGCTAACGTTAGTCTTCAGTTAATAGCTAACTTAACGTTACATCACAACATTAATGAAAGTGATTAGTGTTAATTAACTTCCTGCAACCTTGTTAGCTATCCTCAAACAAAGCAAAAATAATAATAGTAGAAAATATAACATTAAAGTTACTAGTAGCGTTAAATTGAAATTTACTCCACGGCTAATGTTAACTTTGTGTATACTTATTTGGATGACATTTTGCAGCAACGTTCATGCTTATGTTTTCTGACATAGATATAGTTTATTTATTTATTTTTTTTGCAAAATTAAATCACAGGGCTTATATGAAGCCTCCCCCTAAAAAAACAACAAAAATCAAAAGCAAAACAGCAATGATAGTATCTATTTAGCAGCAGAAAATGTGAGTATGTGATGTATAAGTCAGTGTTTGTGTAATTAGGCATGCATGTATGTGTGTGTGTGTGCATGAGTGGGATAATAGTTTATACTGTGATGACCCTTAAGCATAATAAAAATGCATCACAATGAGTAAAACAAGCTAAAACATGAATAATAATAATAATGATACTAATAAACTTTATTTATATAGCATCTTGGCTTTTACACAGGAAATGCAGCTTTACAATAACAGCGGCATAAGCACTGAGTGCTTCACATGAAAATAGACACAATGGATGTAAAACAGACAAGGTCATTCAATATACTGTAAAAGGACATTTAAAACAGTTTAAAACATGGGTTAACTGATTCATAAAATCATAGAGTTGTAAAACTATAAATTATAAAATCAAGTAAGATTTATTTAACTCATTAGTCACAAATTGTGCCTTTAAGTTTTGACACTCCTGGGTAAAGCCAGTAAAATCAATTTTATTTGCAATATCCAAAGTCACAAATTTAGTTTTGAGCTAGGAAAATACAGGAGATCTTTTATCATTTTTTTTATAGCTTCCTTGACTTTGACTGTCAAACTTTGAATCTTGTGTATGAGTTGTTTGTGCATTATTTAAGTCCTCAGAGTAAGTAGTTATTTCATGGTATGTTTTCAGGTGTCAGGGAGAAAATACAAATCTGAGGAGATGGTGAAGAATAAAAATATTGGAGGGCATCACAACCGCTCTTCCAAGTGTAAGACAAAAAAGTCTGGGTCCCAGATTGCGTGCGGCAAGGACCTGGCACCTCAAGATAAACAAGCCCAAGGTGACATCCCAGCTGTTTCTCCAGAGCCCCAGACCAACAGCCAAGGTCAGCTGGGCTTTCCAGACAGCGTCTACCTGCTTGCATCTGTGGTCTTTCAAAATAACCACCTGGAGAAGCCTGCAGCCCACCGGCTGGTGAATTATGGCAAAGAAAGAGGACTTTCATTACCTGAAGTCAAGGATGAAGAGATGCAACGTTTAGCTTATGAGCTGGCCTTCAATACACTTAAATGTAAGTGTGTAAGTGACTAGTAGAGCAAAGGTTGGTTTTGTAATAACCGTTTTTCCCTTTTACCTTCTGTCTTTCTTTCCTTATTCTGTCAGCCTTGGGTGCATGAATCCAAACACTTTGTTTTATGCAACTTTGGAGTGAGGACATCAGCAAAGGGTGTTTAGCAGCTCCTATTTTATTTCATTTTGGGTACATCAAATCTATTTGATTGCAGGCAAACAAACCGCCATTTGAAATGAGAATGAATAGCCCTGGGGAAGTTAATTGACAGGGAGAATTGGATATAGATAGATTGATGAAGGGCAAGTAGAAGAGAAAAAATGGTTGAATGACCGGGGGGAATTCTGTCTGATGCTACAAATCAATCTGGCCCATAATCTGTTATCTGGGACTAGGGTGGGGTCTGGGTGGACGAAGTCACAGGGGTGTATAATCACCATGGTGATAAGGGAGGGGAGGTGAGCCGACTGTCAGTGCAGGAAGCTGGCTGGGATCGATTTAATGAGAACTCAGTGGATGGAGAGGTCAGGTAGCGGGAACACCCTTGTAGCCATGAATGATTTTTTTCCCTCTCACTATCCGTCCGCTTAACTCGGATAAGCCTCAGGACTACATGCCCCACAATTAATGCATATCACCTCAAAATATCCATCATCACAAGCCCCAGCCTTGTTGCAGTAACCTATATAAGTTTTACTGCTCTAGGTCATAGTACTTACATTACCAAGTGAAATTGCCTCAATTGCTGAGGATAATGACAAGAGAGAACTTGGAGATCTCTTTGCTAGGACATTGTTTCATCCATCACTCTTTTCTTCCCTCTGTCAGAGGATGCCCATATGCACTAACCAGGATGAGGAATCCCATATGCACTAACCAGGATGAGGAGTCTGCTGTTACTATAGGAATGTGAAAACTTACTCAAGAGCCTGAGCTCTACTTACAGTGAAAATTGGACTGCTTGAGTTTAGAGCAATTACAGTATACTGCAATTTGTGTTAAATTTAATCCCCTTTTTGTCCAGATCTTATTTCAAAGACAAATATTCTGTGTCTTATCAGTGCTGTGTTGGTACAGTTCTTCTCTCCAGGTCCCATCCCCCATGTCTGACATTTTTAGTATCAGTTCATTTGTAGAGTTTCAGCATGTTGGGTACTAAAACAGAGATAACTTAAACAAAGGAGGAGCTACATATGCCATCATTGTCTAGTTTACAGAATTATAGGTAGATACCTGCACTGGTTACACTGTCTCTGGTTTTTACGCCTCCACGCCGGTGACAGTCGTGGCTGGAGGCATTATGTTTTCCGTACGTCTGTCCCATTCTTGTAAATGCAATATCTCACGAACGTCTTGAGGGAATTTCTTCAAGTTTGGCATAAAATCACTTGGTGTTAAGGATGAAATGATTGTTATTTGGTCGTCAAAGGTCAAGGTCACTTTAACCATAGGTCCGTTTTACTCTAGTAAACGCAATATCTCAAGAACACCTTGGGGGAACTTTCTCAAATTGGGTAAAAATGTCCATTTGAACAATAAATGATTAGAATTTAGTGGTTGCTGTGACTTTGCGTCTGTCTCATTCTCAAGAATGCAGTATCTCAAGAAGGCCATAAGGAAATGTCCTCCAATTTGGCACAAACATCCACTGTGACCTAAGGATGAAATGCTTAGAATTTGGTGGTTAAATGTGCACATAACTCAAAAGTTCATAGGTTAATTTTGACACAAAGGTCTGATAGAATAAGATTATACAGTGATGATATTTTATATCCAAAAGGTCAAAGTTCAACTTCAACTCTAATTTATTATAAGTTTTTTACATGGACTGTGGTCTAATAGAAAAAAGAAGTCTTTCTGTATATGAGGTTAAATAAGTTCCTGTTGCTACAGTTGCTATATTTGCACAACAAATTGACAGTACATCATTCTTACACAAGAAGAGTAGCTCGGTTATGATTATTAATGAAACTTTACTCCGGTTACGGAGACATGATTGTCGACTTGCCTCGATCACATACGTATTTTGGTCACATGTTAGATTCGCTCGGGCTGGCTGTGTGGTGAAATTGGGTACAGATGAAATGAAACTGCCTGGAAGCCAATGTTAATCTCTCCTCTTCCTCCTCCCATGAACAGCCTGACTTTTGGTGCAGAAATTGATTTGCTAGTGACACACACCCATGCTGGCAGACTCACACACACACACACACACACACACACACACACACACACACACACACACACACACATACACAAGACACATCATTCGTGCACTGCCTTGGAATGACTGATCCGAAATTGAGCTGAGGTCAGTTGTTAACCTAAAGAAGAAATGCTTCAGCAGCGAAAAAAACACGCAGAGCAAAATGCCAATGAGCTCTGGTATTGATCTTGTGATTATAACTCTTATCTGCTTAGAACAAAAAAGTGGCTCAGTAAGCTCCGCATCGGTGGCTGAGGACACAGACTTGTCTGTTGCTGTGATTGTCAGTCAATACTAAAATATGGAGTGGGAGTTGGCAATGATGTTTACCCTGGTGTGGATTTGACATTTCATAGACAAAGACGAAACTAAAGTCAGCCAAATGACAAATATTAACAGTCAAGCTGTTTTTGCCTTCCCTTCTCTGCCTTTCCTCCTCTACTTCATTCTATCGCTTTTTTTTATATATATATTTATATCTTCAGGGCTTTTCTATATCTTTGACCTTTCCTGTCTCTGCAAAAAGCATTTTTTCATATGTGAGTGACTGACTGCTTGATCACTGACCTAGAGGCGGTTTATGTTTTCAAGGTTTCATTTCTTGTTGTGTTCACAGTGCCCGAGGTATGTGCAGATGTTATGGAGTTATGTAAAGTTACTTTTGTGTGAATTTTTTTACTCGTAAAAAAAGTAGTTGACCTTGTCGCTGGCCATGAGAGCCCCCCCCCCCCCCCCCCCCTACTTTCCTCTTTCTTTCCACTGGCTACTCCTCTGAGTATTTCTGCCTCATTGTCCATACTGTCCAGCTGGGCTGCCAGACGCCCTTGTCAGATGACTGTGGCTGCTGTATTTTCTGTGTGCAACTAGAAAGGTTCTTTGGACCACTTTGTGTTAGTCTGGATTTAGAGCATGAGAGAGAGAAGACTGCCTTTTTTGTCCTTGACCACAATCAGAAGAACAGCCGCCACCAGTATGCTGCAGCAAATATTATTGTGCAGGTGCATAATATGTAAGACCGATTTGCCATTTAGACCAAAGGTGACCGTATAACTTATGGCACGTAGCCTACGTGTTTTGGCTGGTCCTCTGTTAGATTAATGTGCAATCGGGTGCACTGATGTGGAACACTGTGAGACAAAGACCTGGTTGAAGAGAAGAGGAGCCTGCATTCAGGTCTGGCTCTTTCACTAAGGATTTGTTTGACCACAGTCACCATCAGTCACTGCTCATTGTGTTATACCTGGATGGAAGCCACAAACACACAGCCTCAACATGGGTCCTCTGATGACTAGTGCCTCCTGCTGGTGTTGGATTAATTTCTTTTTAGGGTGATTTTAAGTCATTTTTTTAATGTCATTTTCTAGAGTCAGGGGTTCTGATTTGAGGAACCCAGGCACCGTGTCTCTGGTGTAAAGATGTCTACTGTAAATGATTTATAGCAGAATTTTCTCTGTGTTTTACTCAAACTGCTGTGTGTGATTTATAGCATGTGAAAGACTATGACCTCTACAGACCCAACCATCACGGCTCCCTCTGGGGTCTGTGCTGCTCTGTGTGCACTGAGTGTTTATCTCTTCAGGGCTTATCTCTAAGGCCTTCTGCAGTAATGGCCGCTATTGTAAACCCCATTGACCCTTACCTACTATAAATTAGACCACTGCTGATGATATGCATTTGTTCCCCCCATTAAAGATAAGCTCTATTACCTGCAAACATTTATTTGTGCACCTGGCTGTTTGTGCGTGTATATGTAGATGTAACTGCATGCAAATGTGTGTTTGTCCTGCCCTACACGCTATCTACCCAGCGTGCGTTTGGCTGCGACCCAGAGTACCGTTTGGCATGATTTGAGATGTTGTGATAAGTTAGCAGCAGTGTCTGTGGTTTCCATGGTGTCTCAGTGGACCGGCTGGGCTTACCTCCTATTTGCAGCTTAAGAGGTGTGTCTGTCAAGAATAAGAATTAACCAAGAAGGCAACCATGCGTGTGGTAGACACATACTGCATGAGCATACTAATGATCTCACCCTTATACAAACACGTCCACCTCATTCCCACCTTTTATTTACTCCTCTGCAGTAGCATAAAGAGGATTTTTTCCAACTGCGCTAGAAACACATCCGCATTAGAGGAATGATCCTTTTACCCATTTCCAGTGTGTAATGAGCAAACACTGTACCTGCAGAGCGGCTTTGGAAGCAGCTCTTTCTTAATCCTGACATGATAAGCTGGATAGTGTTGCCAGCTCTGCATCTCACTCATATAGAAAAGCAGAGCCCACTGTTCACAGATGGGAATGGAAGGGATAACTCTACGTATGTTTTCATGTGGATTTCAGAGAGAAGGCATCCTGTAGGTTTGTAAGACAGTTGCTGCCTTCATGATATGACAGCCAGGGCATGGGGATTAAAAAAGTCTATAAACCATGCATAGATATTTGATAGGCAGCTCCACCACTTTACAATTCATAGTTACGTTTTTCAGACTACTGTCCAGGTTTGATAAAGACGGTCAAGCAAAGGTTAATTGAGTCGCCTGGGAAGAAATGTACAACTCCCAAAACTTAGAGATCCAGTGAGAAGGATTTAGGGGGATTTATTGGCACAAATGGAAGACAATATAATAAGTATGTTTTTTTAGTGTA
The DNA here is from genome assembly GCA_035609425.1 of Epinephelus awoara. Taxonomy (NCBI): domain Eukaryota; kingdom Metazoa; phylum Chordata; class Actinopteri; order Perciformes; family Serranidae; genus Epinephelus; species Epinephelus awoara. The sequence continues at coordinate 21,766,064 of CM069299.1, forward strand.
TAATCACCTGAGAATAAGAATTGTTGTGTTTTAGTACCTCCCTGGTGGAAAAAGATTTCAGCACACTTACATTGGAGATCTATGGAGATTGCTATGTTGCACCGCCATGTTGCTGCAGAAGCCCAGAGCGGACAAACCAAACACTGGCACTAGATTGGGCCATCTGCATTTTTGCATTGATGTGTAGTCCACTGATTATTTTTATGTAAAATTGCTTTATTCAGTGTTTTTACCAGTTTAAATCGCCTTTGTGAATAGTTTGGCACCCATTAACCACTTCCTGAACGTCTGGATTAAATTGTCAGAGAAAAAAGGCGTTCAAACATAAACAGGTGCTAGGTTAGTGACCTTTCTTTGACATGCCAAACAGGGTTGGAGAAACCTCTATTTGTAACGTGAAACTGCTTTATTCAGTGTTTTACGGATTTTAATCACCGTGTCTGTTTGTTTTGGAGAGGAAAAAAACTGTGGATAATTCAGTTATCGGTAAAAACCTCCTGGACAATGACCACTGAAAGAATTCTAACCAGTAGAAGTTTCAGCTGGTTGCAGTCTGCAGTCCTCACCACTCAAAAGCCAATAAAACCTCCTAAAACTTACACACTGTTCCTTTAAAAACATGTCCTGTTTGTGTACAATACAAAAGTGTAAACATAAGTCAGTCATGTTTGTCCATGAAGTCACCTCTATATCATTTGTAAGTAACGTGTTGAATAAGATAAGCCAAGCATAGTTTGGTTTGGTATGAAGTGCATGCGTGCCTGTCATACTTGGTTTCACTGATCTTGTTTAGACGTAGCCTGTTTATTACCTCATATGTCATTAATGTCATTAGTCCTTCGCTTACACACACCCACTCACCACAGACACAATAAGTGAAAGAAATGAAGTAAATGAAGAATCAGATTAACTCTAATTAAGCACCAAATAAGCATTTAATCACGGGAAATTAAACCCACCACCTAATTGAATTATCCTTTCAAATTAAATCACAATCATTAGGGGTGCCTCTAGGAGCCTCTCTTGCTCTGTCTTAATCTCTTTTCTCTCTTTTTTTCTGAGACATGTTCTCATCATTAGATATGGATTTGTCCTCCGTAGCATATATCTTACCAGTTAATAGATAGGGGTAATTCCTCGTGCCTCTATCTCATGCTCCAAAGGGGAGAGTCGAGGCCGGTTTCGAGGGATAATTAGACATTGATATAAAAGATGGCACTAATATGCACCGTTATTATTCAGACACATAATTAGTAAAGGAAATCCCCATTACTACACTTCCATCCTTCTGCCTAACCTTGTTTCACGTCTACTTTACATTTCTGTACAGATCAAGAGCTGCTGGAGGACATCATGATTGACAGCTGCTTTTACCTCAGTCAGCCAATGGTAAGTGAGTTCCACAGACGCAGTATTTCTTTTAGTTTAAGAGTAGTAAACATGTTTAATTTGTTGGTGTGTGTTGGCATCATGGAACACAGAGCTGCATCTGCTCAATTTACTGCTGAAAATCAAAGTCCTTGAATTCTGAAATTAGCTAGAAAAAGTTTTGTGGTTTACCATGCTATTAATTTGTTTACAGTTTTGTTTACTTGGCGCTGTTTTCTTAAACTCTTTTGCTTACTATCCTTTGACGGTGCTTTGACTCTTCAGCATTCATGTCCTGCTGTTCATACTCCACACACTCCACACACTCTTTGTTCTTTTCTCCAGTCCTCTAATCAGTAACAGCAATATTGATGTATTACACTGATACTCTCCTTTCATCAACTCACAAAGCACCTCGTGTCTTTTCTATTCCCTTCCCTAATCAATGACAATTGCTCCCTTTGGAGTAACACATCTAAAAGGTACTATGAGGCAGAATGTGCCTGGCCGTGTCTTTTCCTTTATTACTTTTCTCAAGCAAAACTCCCCATTAATTAGAGATAAAATCAAAATGCCATAACAACCCAGGGGCAGCGTGTTTGGATGATACGGTGACGGAGTGTATTCTGCACAGTGTCTCTCCTACATACGTCCTAGAACCAGTGTGCTGAATGTTATTAGTGATACTAAGGCTGTGCTGTGTAGTTGTAAAAGAAAGATTCCCAGCATAGCCGTGTACCTGCGGCTGTTAGACAGTAGATGAACGCTCTGCTACTTAAATGAAGAGGTATCCTCTGGAGGAGATTGGCATGTACTTTTGCCCTACTTTTAACACTCCACATAAAAGAAGCCGTGGAAAGAGGAGGGCTGCTCTAGCTGCTGCTTCTCTAACAGTCTGGTTGGTGATAAAACATGCACAGAACTAGTCTGTGTGCACATAGCTGATAGAGAAGAAAAGCCATATGAGCAAGAGATGGTGAATGTGTTAACAGGAAACTAAGCTGTCACTGAGCGTACAGATTGTAGACAACTAATGTCTACTTCAGAGAGGGCGCAAACACGACACATTAATACACGTGAATGTGTGTTTGCAAAGCAACCCCGTCTACACACACACCCGCACATACACTCACACTGTAGCCTTGTGAATTATGGCCCTAGGTGAAATGAATGGGTCTCCCTATGTGTTGGTGGCAGGTCGTTACTCTGCATCCCTCCAGCGAGACAATAAAGCCCAGACACAATGAGACAGTCTTTAGAGCTCACTGTTACCTCCTTTACACTGCTGGCATCTATAAAGTTCAACCTTGATAGAGAGAGGAGAAAGAGGTGGGCGAGAGGAAATAGGCGGGCTGGAAAAAAGGGAGTATATAAGGGTATTGGGAAAAAAATGAGAATGAAAAATGAAGTTATAGATAGACTTGCATGCTTAAAGAGCCTAAGGCGCATTTGATCACAGCAGAGAGAGACAATGAAGGCTAAATCCTGAGGAGGTTGGACATGAATGACATTGAAGGTTAGCCCAAGCATATTAGGTAAACTGGTACATTAAACAAGCCCAATGTCAAATACGCCATATGAAACTTAAATTACATCCAGAAACTGCTTGGAAATAGTTTACATAGTAATGAAGAAAGTATCAGCTGAGTCAATAGTACATATTAATGTCATGTATCACAATTGCCTTAACTGTGAAACTCAGCTGTCTCATAATAGTAAATTGAATTTAGCTATTGGCTTAAGTTTAGTATCTAGCATTTGGCAGCTTAGCATTAACATTACTTTCAAACCCAGCCGGTGGTTGTGTGATAAAATAAAAAAAAATAGTCAGAATATAGTAAGACCAATCAGTGTCTTATGTCATAGACCTGCATTTGAGGTGACTAAACACAGCAGGCATGTTTACTGCAGGCCAGTTTCCCACCATGGGATTCTGTTGCCAGGCATTTTAATGACTGGGAATTTTCCCACACCCAAGGGTTTAACCTTGGTAAAGGACAAGTGGAACTTGAGGCAGAGAGGAGGAGGTTGAGAGAGAAAAAGTGGAGTGCCACAACCTGTCTCTGAAACTGACCTTTCCGAAAGTGAAATTAGAAGCCTCTGGAATGAATAATAAGCACTGGGTAATTCCTTAGCTGCAGAATAAACCCTTGTAGCGCTCTAGCTTCTCGGCCCATTAGCCCAGTAGTGAGGATGTTGCAAGCTGTTGCTGCCGTGGAACACCATCTGCCACTAATGTGGCTAGTGCCCTCCCACCCTCAGGGACAGCAAGGTGGAGAGAGGGAACGAGAAAGAGGGACATCGACCTAGCGAGAGGGAGAGAGAGAACGTAATGGATAGATAACTGTAGAGGAGGAGAGGTAGAGACATAACTCAGGCTTCCTCCGATGTTTAATTAAGTGGCAGGAGTGAGGTCATGGCAGGACATCCTTGAGCTACCGTGCGTGTGTGTGTATCAGTTTCTGCAACCTGGATAATTCAGTCTCTAAATTAACACAATAAATAGTGTCACTGAACTGTATCCTTCGGTAGATAACCAAAATAGAACAATCATCAGTACATTACCAAATGTCAAGTTGTGTGTGTCTCGGTTTAATGCACGTGCATTTTAGATACGTACTATATGCGGCTGACCTTTGAGGCGTAACCATTCGCTGATTACAAGCTTGTGTCTCAGGCATGATATTAGAAATTAGAAATTTGTTTATCAGGCCTGCAGCCTCTATCTTTGTTCCTCATTTTTCTTTGTTCTCTTGTTAAAACAGAAGTCACCAATTAACTGTGCTTTTTTGTTCTCATGCTTTAGCCGGATGATCAGATGAGCCTTGTTGCCGTCATGCTCTATGACTTCCAGGACAGAAAGTTCCTCCCACGGGTACGACAGGGTGTGGATGAGATTGTACAGGAAGTTAGAGATGTAGAGAACTACCTCCTCAGGTGAGGAATGAAAAATAACAAAAAGGAAAGGGAAAAAAAGGGAAGAAAGAACCAGATGTCCCAGTGGATTTATAAAAGAGAATATAAATTGAGAATATGGAAGACGGTAAAAAAAGAAATTCTTTTGTATGTGTTCTACGTAGGTATAAAACCAAGCTGGCGGCCTCTCTGGCCCGCTGCAGGATCAAACATGATCTCTTGTCCATTGAGTGTATCCTGCCGGAGAGTGTGAAGAAGAAGCAGGAGAGATCAAGCAGCCTTCCACTTCACGCATGGGTCAACACACAGAGGAGCAGGTAAGCAGAGCACACACGAGCATACACCATTCGCTTGCCCCCTCAGAAGCAGATGACGTACACCTGCACACCTGAACATAAACCCAGGAATGCACTGTAAGCAGATATGTGCAGAGTGTGTGCACACCTAAACCTACACACAGACCTTTAACTTGGGGTGCTGCCCAATGTTTTATGGGCTAGGTGCCCAGCTGACATCCAATTAAACCACTGGACTATGTGTGTGTGTGCGTGTGTGTGTTGGTGTGCTAATATGTGTTCTTGCAAGCGCCCCGACAGGCTGATTCAGTTAGGTGTAAATCCTGCTGCTGCGGACAGATTCAATCAGCAACAACCCTCAGCAAGCTCTAGGACTGTAAAGGTCACCTGTTGGGACTAGTGGTGTATGTGTGTGTGTCTGTGTGTGTGTGTCTTAATGGCTTTTACAGCACATTTTACTACTGAAGTCTTTTAAAAGGCCACATAGCAATTCTACAGACCATTATTATCTATGATGACAGTCTTCCTCTTTCTCCCACCTCTCACCTTCATCCCTTCCCTTCTCTCGGGCTTCCACTAATCTGCCCTCCTCTCTCCTCGCCTCTAGCCTTGATGAAGTCCAGAGTGTGCTGAAGAGTGTGGGCTTCTCACAAGTGAAATCGATTGGGCAGCTGGAGGGCCAGACCTTCTGCCAGGATCCCCACTGTGGGGATGTGCTGGTATTCCCTGCTCAGCTGAAAGCTCAGCTATACACCACCAAGCTGCTTAGCAACCACAAACTCATCATCCAGGTACAAGTTTCACAGAGAGAGGAGATTTCTGACGAGAGCAGCCTCCTCCCTGCAGACTGTGGCTTAATATGGCTGTGGAAATCTGCTCAGCCCCATCAATCTCCTCTGATATTTATGATTTCACTTTGGTAATGGACTTGCTCAAATTGATTATAAGACTTAGATCCCTTATGCCAACTAAGATTAGTTTTCCCAGATACAAATATTTCACATCCGCTCCTCTCGTTTGGCCATACTTCACTTCGAGCCATAAAGAACCCTCCAGTCTGGGAGGGGGAGAGCGGTTTAGTCATTTAATTTCTACTCCATTAAAGTCAAGCTGCCATACAAACTGTAAGCAGCACACAGCACCACAACACAATTAAATCAGATTTTGCAGCCAAATTCAATCAAATATTCAACACCACTGCCTAATTAATCACCTCTCCCGCTCTCCATTTTATGAGTCTCCATCACACTCTCCATCCTCTGTTTTTCTCGCTTTTCAAATGTCCTTGTTCGTCTCCGCCCTGGATTGTCTTTCCCAACAAACCCTGTGATCTGGATATTAACTACAGAAACTCAAGCTAGCCCAGTGGTTCCACAGGGATATGTTCAGCACTATTTCCAGAGGGGACCCCATTGATTGAAGGACATCTTACTCTTATTCTTTCTCAGGATTCCTGCTTTGCTGTCTCTCCTCCTTTTGCCTCCATACCTGCTTCGCTACAGCTGCTCCTAACTCCCTGTCTCCTCTCATCTATTCCCAGCTCAATTCTATTTACCACTGTCATACAGTGCAACTTTTCCTCCTCCTTTCTCTTATCTTAGTTTGTGTCTCATCAGTTTGAGTGCTGCTGCTGCTGCTGTTGTGCACAAACCTGAATCTAGGCTTCTTGTATTGAAGCCTGTCAGCCTCTTTATCAAACTAATGCTTTCACTCAATGTGTCTGCAGGATAAATCTTGCAGCTTGGGCCCAAATGCAGTGTGCTCCCTGTTACCAGAGGAAGGGGACGTTCTTATGGCGGGCTGCATCTCTGGCCTCACCGTCTGCCACACTGCCTCCCTAATCGCAGAGAAACATAAAGCCAACAACAGCAACCACCAGCCCACAGTCTACGCTTGTGTCAGTGATCGCACAAATGTTCAGAAGGAGGAGCTGCAGCAGGCCGTCGCTGCCATGGGCTGCAAGAGTATGCATAAAATGGATGTGTCCTTGAGCAGCAGTGTGCAGTGTCTGTTTGTGACTTTGTATGGGAGACAAAAGAGGAGATAGACAGAGAGAGATGGAAGCAGGGAATACAGCAGTCAATTTACTGTCTTTGTTTGCATGACTCCATAGGTTATATTTGTCTTCATAATAGAAAGTGTATAGTACCTGTTGGCCTTGTCACACAAATGCACTGTTTTTGTTTTTTTGTTTTTCACAGTGACTGGCCATATTTTGGGGGGAGCAAATGCACACTTTGGGGAAAATAACTATTATGGTAAAGTAAAGTGATACCAATCTGGTTGCCAACAACCAGAGCAAAAATTGGTTGAAAGATTGGTAGTCACCCAATCCTCAGACTCTTGTATGCAGGCAGTGCACTTAAAACCAGACAATGTCTGATGAGATTCTGAGCTGCATGTACGTGCTGATAGTGGCTGCCACCTCAGCTAATCATTAGGGAAACAATTAAGCGCCTGTAACAAAGCTGACATTTTTATAATTGCAAAAGACGCCTTCAGGCAGGGTATTTATCTACAAAGAAACATAGTGGGAAAAGACTGTAAGCATTAACCAAATGTGTGTCAGTGTCATTAAACCCTACGTGCATTCTGCTCAGATGTGAAGCTGATACCAGAGGTCTTCCAGTCTTTGGACAGCGGTGACAAGCGACTTCAGAGGGTGCGCATTATCCTGCTGATGCCCAAGTGTTCTGTGTCGGCAGTCAGCAACCTGGTTGAATTCATATTGCAAGAGAATGGAGGTACACAGTGATCTGTGCATTATAGCAGAGCCATTAAGTGAGGACGTCAGAAATACATGTTGTGGCTTTGACTGTTTTACACCCAATTGCGTCCACACTGAAAGAAAACAGAGGTACATGTTTAGGATGCTGCGTGCAGTGTGCGCACAATTTCCTGAGTTCATACTGCATGACAAGTAGCACACAAACTCACAGTCTGTGAATGTAAATTATACAGATTCCTAAACCTGCATAGCTCTCTTGCTATTAACTGTTTCTACATCATCATAAAAAGTCTGCTGTGAGTGTTTTTTTTAAAGGTTTAAAGCAGATTTACTAAGATGTAAAAGTAGAATTGTAGTCCGCTACTTTTAAGGTTTGATGCAGCAGAATTCATTGATAAGCAGTGGCTTAAAATATAGAAATAAATCTAAAGTGGAGCAAATTCACATTTAAACAGAAGATAGAGAGCATTACCATAAATAACGATTTACATTTCATGCATTTTATTGCTATGTTTTATGTAGTTTTGAAGATTTGTTTTTGATGATCCATCCACAGTTCTCCTACAGGCTGCACATCTTTACCCTTTAACAACCCTGTCAAAGAAAGCCCTTCCATCTACTTAAGTGGATGTCATTTATATTGGAGTTGTTTGAATATAAGCCATTCTCATGCACAGCACATTGGTAAACAGATCAGTTAATAAAACAGAGACTCTGCTCTTTCTCAGACACAGAACTGCTGCAGGACTTATCCCAGGGCTCCATAGCCCAGAGCAAACTGGAAGCTCTGGTAACCCAGCAGAGGCAGGATATTGATCACGCCTTGAAGTGTGAGTGTTGAACCACCTGCTCTCATGTTGACAAGTGCACACACACTTACTCAGACGCACACACACACACACACACACACACACACACACACGGCATATGAGCTCAGGCTCAAGCGCGTAGCCTCTCTCACCTCGCTGACACAATGAAGCTTATACGTTCTAATTATCTAATCTGCCATTAGGCTGAAGCCTGTGGTGTCCCCGGGAGATCATCTGAGTCTTAATTAGGAATGTTAATGTTGCACCGCGCTGGTCGGCAACAGTCCTGCAGCATTCCGCGCATATTTTAGACAAGTGATTACTAAGTCTGCTTTGTATTGCACACATTCTGAAGAACTGAATTTGACAGAAAGACCTGCTCTGCATCATATTGTATTCTATACAAGTGCTGCAGCTCTAATCTGCAGTCAGTGATTTCCTTCTCAGGCGTAGTTTATTATGTAGTGTTTTATTCCAACCAGTAGCACGTTTATCTGCGTCCAGGAGCTTCACTCATTAGCCTCAGTTTGTCTTGTATTGTTCAATGCTCCTCTTTCTGTGTCGTCTGGGTCATGTTCATCGAGCAGTTGGAGTCTTACTGTTCGAGGCAATGAAAACTAGCTCCTCTAATCACACTGCCATCGATCAGCCCTCTTCTGCATTTTTTGCCAGTGTAGATACTTTCTAATAGGACTGTTAATTAATGGTGGGTGTGTATTGAGTGCTCTGGCGCGGTTGAGTCAATGGTCTCATTTCAGTAACTCCACATAGGCACACACATAGACAGATGCTCACAGACATTTACAAACACACCTCCGTAGCCCTTAATGTCCCAGCTGTGAGGTGGTTTTATTTTAGAAAAGGACATCTGAATAACAAATACTTCTGCCTCATGCCTCTCGTGCCTTGGATTCGGTTCCGCTTCCTTAGAAGCAATATTTCACGTTTGTTTGGAGCCGATTTGCCACATCTGAGCAGGTTTTATTTGTTATCAGCTCTGCGTTAATTGTTTCTGTCTGGCTATAATTAGTGAGCAAGAAAGAAATCAAAGCTCAAATGAAGGAAATCAAACGGCCGATAGCTTCACAAATCTACAAGCCAGCAGCAGTTGAATAAAATGAGCCATGTATATACACAAACAGTACTAAGGAATTAATATTCAAGAGCCTGTTTCTTCAAAGAGAGCGCTTGATGAGGAGGATGGCTCAGTTTGAATAATCAAATTTAATTGTCATAAAATTGGATGAGGAAACTTTTCGACTGAATATGCGTGTGATTGTCTGTCTTCCTGCTTTAATTAGACATGGAATTAGTTTGTTGTCTAGGATTGTGGTCTCGTGTCAGTGAAGTAGCTTTAGTTTAATGTCTTGGTAGTATGTGTCACAGATCTATTTACAATTAAAAGTGCAATACAGTTGCAACAAGCATATTTATATACATGGAAAATGTTAATACAGTCCACATAATTCTTTGTATAGTCCCCAAGGTTTTGGCAGTGGTGTACTCTACCTGTTCCTCATACCAAGAGGAGAATGAGGAGGTGGTGAGCAGAGCCCTGGAGCGAGCCAAGATCCGCTCAGAGCAGGAGGGGGAACCAAAGCAGGCAAACTTCAGGTCAGCCTCGGGTCTCTGTACCTCAGTGCCCTGGTGCACTTTATGCATCTGTCTCAGTCATTGTCTTTCTGTCTGTTTGCCTTACTGTCTGTCAGCCTGCTGAGTTGTTTGTCTGTTTCCGTTCAGACAGGCTTCTGTCAAAGTCTCAGCACACCTCAGGCAGAAGCTGAAGGAGAAAATATAATCAAAAGTCCCATTTTATGTTTCTAAATGCTGTGAAAAGGGCAGAAAAAAACCTTTTCAGACAGCTCCCCTTCTTATAGACATTCTTTATATTTTTGAATAGTTATTCTTTTGTGTGTGTGTGTGCGTGTGTGTGTGAGAGTGTGAGTGTGTGTATTTGAGTGGTTTGAAGAACTTAAGAGTTGTTGAAGTGTATCCCTCCTGTAGATCTGGATGTACTAAGACCGACTGCTCTCTGCAGTAGGCTGGCCTGGTGTGCTGGCAATGCCTCAGGCCAGCATAAATAAAACCCAAGTAATATTATTTGTATGAATAAATGGCTTTACTTATATAACTAATAGACTTATGTGTATTTAGTTTACTTAACAGGACTCCTGTTAAGTTATTTTTTTTAAAGCTGCCTCTATGTGCAAACTGTATTTCTCTGTTTGTGTATATGTGTGTTTCATCTAGGCTTAGTCCATCCCCGTTCAACATTCCTGACCATGCTGAGGATCCAGAGAAAACAAACCTCTTCTTTATGTTGGAGCCCTCCGAACAGGGCAATGGCTGCTTCCTGGCTGTTCTCAGCAGAGAGGTAAGCATCACCTCAGCAGAATCCTCACAGAGCAAAGCAGTGGCTAAACCCTGATGAATTGACAAAGACAGGATGTTATCTGTATCACCAATATTCACTATTATTTATCTTGACACTTTATGTACCACAAGAAGTCATGGGTCAATTTAGTCTTTGAATATTTTATTAAGTATGGGAGTGACCAGAGGGAAGGACGAGTGATGTATTAATGTAGTCCAGCTGAAGTGCACATGCATGTAAAAGTCTTCACACCGCTGAGAAGCAACTGCTGTTAAGGTGCATAGTTTTATTACCGGCCTCATGGTGCTGTCTCTAAAAAAAAACTTTAATAAGGAGGGAATAAGGAAGGAAGGTAAAACCTGCAACTTTCCTCTTAAAATGTGAAGTCAATACTTTTCTCTCCCCTGAGGTTTCATGGTCTACATGATAATTTTACTTCTGGAACAGAATCTATTGTAGCTCCTTCAAAAAGTTACACCATTGCTGCTGCTGCTTTCGAGCAGCGCATCCAAAGAGACAAGTGGGGACATATTAAGCTCATTTAATATCCGGCCCTCACAAGCTGTCTGGTTTCTGATGACAGGAATAATTCCAACATTCACCCTGAACCTCAGCTGACCTTTCCAAGTATGATGCCAGTGTTATTTAGCTGACTGCTATATGTTTTAGTGACGGTTTGTTCAGTGTTCAAAGTGACTGATTCCTTGCGTCTACTGAAGAACTCCCTTGTCCTTTTCTTGTGCTCTTCTGAGTCCTGAAAAGCCCTCGTAATACACATTGATGCAGAGACAACAGAGACAAGGTGATAGAGATTTGATTGGTGAGCCTAAAGACAAGTGTGGGAACTATGATTAAGCCGTTACGCAGTGCTGACAGCCATTTTTCAAGAACAAGTCATCCACTGGGAAACAGAAGCATGTTTGTCTTCTAGAAACAGAGCCCTTAGAAAGTTTTCTTTTTGTTATTTGGCGGAAAGGGGAAGGTAAGCTGGGTGCCAGGCCACAAAGTTGAGAACAGGGGGAAATGAGCATCACAGGCTGTGTGACAGGTACTTGGTCAAGCTGCTTGAAGAAATGAAAATGTTGGGTCACAGACACAGGCGTCATGTCCGAGTCTAATCTGGCAACCAGACAGTGTGAGATGAAGAAGGAGAAAGTGGCAAGATGAGTGTGGATGAATGCTGATATGGGAGGGAAAAAAAATCAGATTTAGAGATAGTCAGGATGAGATGAAAGGATGAGAGAAGAGAGGGTTAGCTTCAGAGCTGCAGTTATAGCAGAGAATAGGTGTTGGATTTGAGTACCCAATGGAGGAATCATGTAGAAGTCCACTTTTTGTGTGTTTGAAGGTGTTTATGAGTAACACTTGGAAATTAGATACTGTAGAAGTGTCTTTGAAGGGATTTGGGTTTGTTGTAGCTGTGTCTGAAATGAGCTAATAATTGGGAAGCACTCTGTCTCGTTCTCTATTGTGTTGTCTAGTCAAAGGCTTTCATTGCTTCATAAAGTCTCTCCCAAATTCATCGTCTGTCCTCTCTCTGTCTCACCTCCTCTCCTCCTCCACCTCTTTAGCATTTTTGTCGGTGGTTGTTAAGTTTGACAGTAAGACTATTACGGGAGGGAAGCTCAGCTCTGACTAGCTGTGGGTGCAGTCTTCTGCCATGGATTAGTAACGGCACATCAGCAAGTCTCATCAGGTCTGTGTGACCGGGCTTCCCCACGTCCTCATAATCCACAACGCGGCCACGTTTACGACATACTCCTTCACATTATGAAAATCTGCTCTTATGCTTATGGTGCCAGTGCAGGGTTATTAAGCCATTTTACTCCCACCGGGTGTGACGGAGCGCCCCGCACCGTGGTGTCTGTTCCTTTCCTGGCCATCCATCATGTTTTATACCTCCGCAGATAGGAATGAAAAGATAATCAAAGTGCTGTAATGGTGCCTCAAACAGGATTTTTTTCTCCCCACCTCCAATAAACTCAGCTAATCAAAAGTTATTGTGGCACTCTGAAAAGCGCCATAAAAAGAGCAATTATATAAGTGTTTGAATGCTGTCTGGCTTACATCGCCTGTCATAGCGCCGCCCAGTAAAGTTCTTTATGAGCCCTCCATACACAAACAGCTGGGAACAATAAAGACAGTCAAGTAATGTGTTTCTGGCCTAATTTCCAGAAAAAGCAGATCACATCACAGGTGGGCCTTCCTCTGACAGTCCACCTGTGATGGATGAATTTAGACAATAATAAGAGAGGATTCAGAACCCTACACTTTTCACATTGATTGTTTTCTTCAATGTTTAGGGTGAGCTTTATAAATGTGGGTGTAGTTGCCAAGATATATATACATACTGATTTTGGATGTAAGTATTGAAACAGAATGGGTTCAGCTCCGGGGTACGCTGTGGCAGCTAAGTTTGGCAGAGTCAAGAAGGAAATGAGAGATTTACAGAGTATGGCACAGTTGGTTAGTGGAGATGGAGAGGAAGTGAGATTTACAGGGGTGAGGGGGAGGAGAGGGAGGCAAGGGAGAGTGTCTGTTGAATAATTCAGCGCCCCCTGTCTGTATGAGTTAGCATCAATGAAGTTCAGGGCGTCCACCAAAGACTGCATTACAGCGGTGCCTCTGAAGCATGTTTACCTGTGTGCACAGAGTGTGCCAACACAAATACGTACATGCACAAGTGCAGTATGCAGTCGCACGTTTTACAGCATGTATGCACAATTACCTGTGTGCATAGAATTACAAACAGTTTGTACAAACACATATATGCATTTGCCTTAAAGTACAAGCAAGCACTTAAAAACAAAATACGCACATAAACCCACACAGGCTGCACGTCCCTGTAGTGTACACTGTGCTTGTGAATAATTCAGGCGTTCAGAAGAGCAGTAGGCTGCTGTGTGGGCCGGTGCTGAGACAGCAGGTGACCCTGCAGCCACCAGCAAGGACATGGTGGCACCCTCCTCTTCTCCCCTCCTCTTTTCCTTTACTATAATGTGCAGCACCTGGACTATTAATTGTACTCTTTGAACGTACTTTTTAGTAAATAACTAAAATCGAAGGAGTCTTTGTCTTTCTGTGTAGAGACAGAGTGCAATTAAGGCCCGCCTACACCAGAGGGGAAAACAATTCTTTGCACTGCATTGACTGGTATAGTGTGAAGGTCCCACCTTGTCACTTCCGTCTGCTAACAACAGACATATGCCTATGGACGTGTATCCACATAGTGATTTTCTTTGGCAGAAAACTAAGGCAGGGAACGCTTCATCAAAAAGCTCTCCCAGTGCTTTTTCTTTTTCAATGACACGCCACATGTGGGTTTTGTTTCTATAACATTATCTTGACATCAACATTAACTAGGTCGCTAACGTGGTGCTGCGTTAACAGGGGTTAATACATAGTTAACAACAAGCTTAGCTCATATACAGTGATAAAAGCACAACACTCACCAGCAACATTCAGTGTCTGGCCTATCTGCTCTCATAAATGGGCTTTTCTGTCTTTGCTGTGATGGTTTCACATAAAAGACAGATAGACAGTAGCTAAAGGAGCAGCACTGAGGACACCAACTCCTTTTTGACAAGTTCAGAGATTTTCGACTTGGAGCGGCCGCACAGAAAAGCTGGTGCGCTCTGAAAAAGACATTGGACATGGCACTACTTCTCTAGGTGGCTGCCTGTGGCTGCATACACTCCCTCCTCACTGGGAAGAAATGAACAAAGAAGCTGGCGCTCAGAAAAAAAAAAATTATGTTTACGCAGGCCCTAAAAAGCTGCTGCGTAATGGGATGCCCTACCAGCCGGGTTTGAGAACTAACTAACTTTTTATAAGATGCTAAACCTTTAAGAAGACAAATGTAGATACAGGCCAAAAGACATGCGGTGTAAGCAATAAGAAAACTGGAATCATGACTCTCAAATATAAGTTACAGTTACTAGTTTGGTCAGAGAGGCTGTATAGGTTGAAAATAACTAAGCTATGTAAAGCCAGGATTTGATCTTTGTTAGGTTAAATAATGATACTACCTGGTGATTCGATCAAATAGTTGTAAATATTTAAGTATTGTAAGTATTTCAGATTGATGATATTGAGTTTCTCAATCTATTTTCCTCTCTGGTACACATAAGGTGCTAATACAACCCTGACATGGTAAAATCTAATGTTTTTAGTTTCAGCCCTTGGCTGCATATTGTGCGATTGTTTCCCCTCAGGTGGTTTTCAGTGTATGACATGTTGTACTCTATCACTATGCCTGTCCATCGATTTTCTTGACAACCACTCATACAGTCGACTTCACACTTGGCAGGTGTGTTGCTTAGGACCTGTTCCGAACAGACATGTTTTGAATGGATGCTGCACTAGTATCCATTAAATGTTGATTATGTGATTTTGCTTAGTGCTTAAAGAGTGTGGATGTAATGTATGATCAAGTTGCTTTTTAGGGCAGATAAAACATTGTGTTAGACATATTTCTTATTGATGCCACCACATTTATCATGTATAATAATAATAATTTACACATTTCTTACATTTGATCTGTCAGTGAGTCAAATGACATCTCGCTATATGCTTCTGTATACAATATGTTTCAGTCACCAATACATTTTTCACCCTGAAAAGTTCATGTTCACGTCTTAGAAATAAAAATGATTGCGCTGTTAATTCTCAACAGCCAGAGGTCAAAGAGTTGCCACATGAAGTGCTTGAGAGGGCAAATGCCAAAGGCATACTGGACAGGATCGGCTCCAACCAGCCAACCAGAAAAGAGCAGCATGGACACGCCAACAGGATGACAAAAACAACCCATGCTCGCACCTCTCAACACCACCCTTCTGTCAGCGCTCAGGCCAAAACCCAAGAGACCAAGGGCAGCAACAGTACTACTTTGTGTGGACATCAGGAATTCACTAACAGGCGGCAGCTGTCACAAGGTGGGCATGATTATGTTAGTTCTGTATGTAGTAACAGGAACATACAGCTGATTAAAGGAGACATTTTTATTCCTTTAAGATTTTAGCTAAAAGGAGTAGCAAGGAAGAAGGTTTGGTTTAAACATAAGCATGCAATGTCTTGTACTGTTATTCCTCATCCTCTTTTCTGAGTGCTTTCTGTACTTTGGTCCAACAATCCAGTCCTCTCCCTCCGACCTCCATCTCATTGTTTCTGTCCTTCAGGAAAAGCCAAAGCTCTGTGCCTGCAGGCTTCACACAACACTGTGTCCAGCTCCCTCTTTTCCTCCAAGCCAGAACACAGCACAGCCAAGAAAAGCATCACCCCTGTGTCCAACACTACAACTCCTACCACCTCTCTGCCTCCCGCCCCTCCACCTCCTACCCCACTGGCCCCGGTCGTCCGTCCCCGCAGAGCTCAGGTGGTGCTGAAGCCTGTCGTGTTCGTCCTGCCTCCCGTTCACTTCCCCAACCCTTTCTCACATCAGCATAACCGAACAAGTTTCAGCCGCAGCTTCAACTGCAAGTGGAGAACCCCGGTTCAGACGGTGCCCCTCTCCCGCTCCAGTGGCGGTCTCTCCGGGGATGCTATGGTCAGATCTCGCCCTCTGTTTTGAGCTCACAAATACCAACACAGATATAAAAGATGTATTAACTTTTGTGCCAAATGCTTACATAAATAAAGCCAGTATGGGCTCAGGGCTGGGGGGTATGGGGGGTCAGGGCTTCTAGAGCCGTTATTACCTGTCATTATTACAGTGTCTCTGTGTGCCGTAAAGAACAACCTTGCCACAGTAAGAGTCTAATCAAACTGCATATATTTATAGGGCTGAGCCAATGTCATTTCAATGTGACTGCATGCTGAAAAGCTATCACATAGGGTTCCACTGACCTGAAAAATCAAAGGACGTATTCAAGAAGCTACTCCCTTCTTCTTTTGGTAATGCATTTATTGTCACAACAGATTACATTTACATGGTGTGGAGATGAGTGAAGAACAGAATCAAAATGATTTTTTAAGCATCTCTTGTTTGTCTTGTGTGTGTGTCTTTTTCACTTTGATCGGACTGCATTCACAGAGTTCACGTGGAGTGCAGGTGGTGGCCACGAGCCATAGGAGCAGTGTCAAGGTTTTGATACCAGTGACAGCAGACTTTTTCTTTTCCCTGCTGTATGTGCATATATGTGTATGTTTGTGTGTGTGTATTTTGTTTGTGAGTGGGAATAGACTGACTGGATTTACTGAGGAAGAAAACCGAACGGCACAGATTTGATCTTTTCCGTGCTGTCCGCGCAGGACTAACGCCATTGTGTGCCACTGTTCATGTAGACTCGAGCGCTTCACATCTGCCAAAGTCAAAGCCTGGATCTGGATTTCGTTGCTACCACATAAATCTGGGGTGTCTGCATAAAGATTCCTGAGGAAATTGTAAAGTTTAAACAGAAGCAATGTAACATTCTTGAGCTTTTAAACTCTAGTTTCTCTATAATGTATGCAAAAAGAATTTACAATCGTAACTAATTAAAAGCTTTAAAATACATTAAAAAGTGTTACCTTTCTTTTGCTGATCGACTCATCCATCAAGGAATGGAAAGTAAAAATTGCTGACCGGCAATCTTTAATTGTGATTTGGTAAATGGGGAAGAGAGCAACCTTTAATGGGTCAGATTTTGTTTGTGCCAGTGTTAATCCAGTCATGGTCAAGTGGAGATGACTTGTGCTGAGAGCATCTATTACTTGTGTGTTCACCACTCTTCTCACCGAGACCCTTTTTTAACTCGTCAATGTAAAACGTATCCCATCAAGAAAACATGCAAAATCAAAACCCACATCTGTCACCGACACTTCATCTCCTCCCCTCTTATCTACAAGTTTTGTGCCCTAAATTCTCTCTTCCTACATACAATCATTTACATACACTTCATCGTTACAATCACTTCTTTCATCCTCGAAGGACATGTTAAGTTTTTTGTTTTTTATCGAGTCTGTCATACATCGAAGGGATCAAAACATTTTTATGCCATTTGGTGGGAGGGAACGTGTTGGCAGGTCTGGTTTATTTTCTTACTCAGCTGTTAAAATCCCATGACAGCAAGTCAACACCTTTTCTGTCCTGGAAGGCTCCTATAGCTTGGCGTCTCAGGCGTCCTGTCCAGGAGCTCTGACTGTGCTGATGAGTGTCTTTACAGGACGGGACAGAGCATGAGAGAAAACTGAGTAAACCAGTGAGTGGTTCCATAAACCAGTCTGTTAATAGAAATGTGATCTATTTTCCTCTGGGTTATTCTGTATCCTGTCTGTAGAGTGCTCCATCAAGTTATCCATTGAGCCCAGAGATCCGCATACAGTGAGGGCCAGTGAAGCACTTAGACACGGCAGCGTTCAAAGGTCAAAGTTCAACCAGTGACACCAGCTTTTCTTTTCCTCCTCATGAAACAGATGACCTTTCTTTTCTTTTTTTTTAATCATCAGGTGTACTGGAGGATTGTTATTTCCTTCATCTGCGGTGGTGTTTGTTAACATGTATGTACATCATTGGTTACCATGGCTGGTACTGATTAGGTGTTGTCGTGGCGATAGTGTGTGAGTGGCGTCCAGTTGCGGTTAGGAGAGGGGAGTGCGGTGGTCACTGGTGACGGTCATTGCTGGGGGAGTTCCGATGGCTGTTTCTTGGGTTTCAGAGTGTCTATGAGAGACTGCACGCCACGTTTCACGCTGGTGGTCACCCGGCGGGTCACAGAGTCCGCGGAGGGCGAGGTTGAGGAGCCAGCGCGCTGGGAGGGCGGCCGTGCCACCAGACACTTCTGATACCGTAGCTGAGGAAGAGGAGGAGTAGAGGAGTTTTTATCATTTGGGTTTTAGGTGAAGACAAAGAAAACATAAAGCGAGATGAATGTTCCCTGCAGTTTATAGATCATTTATTAAAGGAATAGTTCTTAGCATGTGCTTATGTGTTGTCCTGCTGAGGGTTCGACAAGAAGATTGATACCAGTCTCATGTCTATACACTAAATATGAAGCTATTGCCAGCAGCAGGCCATCTTAGCTTAGCATTAAGACTGGAAACAGGGACACAGCTAGCCTGGCTCTATCACAATGTAACCAATCTCAAAACTCATTGGCTGTATGTCTGATGATAATCAGCCTGTGGCAACAGCCAGTATTTTGGGGGTTCCATTGTCGCCAACAGATAATAATGGATATCTGGGCCTAGACTTCTCTGCGCCGGTCTTGGTTTACAGTCCTATTCGAGGTATAGATGCGGCTGGAGCAGCTACATGTGACCTGCCCACCGGCTACATGACATGACTCCCCCACCCTACCTACATGTCGGCCCACGTTCAGCCCCCTTCATATCTTGGTCTGAAATGTAGACTGTGTATCAAGATGGACAACCCATCTTCACTCACTCCTACTGATAAATATAAAGGCAAAATATCCTGGATTCGGCCGTTGCCATCTTGTGTTAGTGACATAATTTGGAGCCAGAGTCTGTGCAGTAGTGATCACTGCAATATCAAGTTCCCGCCGATACACCCATCCGACCAATGGCAAATAGTGCCATTGTTCACAGGCACTCACAGCTGTCAGTAATGGCGTCAGTCCCCATTTTATAGCATCAAATAACTAATAACAAACTCATGAAAACTTAAACAAACATCAGTGTGATAAGAACTTTCTAAAATGACAGAAATATATGTGACGTGTACTTTGATCTTTTATTGTGGTCCATGTCCAATCCACTAACATGAAGGGGGCAGGATTTATGATCTTTACTGGAGCCAACCACTAGGGGCAACATAACCATCTAGTTGGTGGGCTCATTCTGTAGCCTACTGATGGGCTAGGTTGGTAGGGGCGTGATGCGTAGGCTCCGAACAGAACGTGGCTGTAACTATACATGTCTCATCCTATTAGCACCTTGAGGCGCAAGAATAATGTTGAGTTGAGAGACAACGCGTACGACTTGATTATTTCAGCCAGTTTAGTAAATCTAATATAAAGCTAAATCATCATCAGACGATAGCTGATGGGTTCCAAGACAAAATTCAGGGCCTTGAAGTAGTATGTAATCAAGCTACTGGATAAGAGGAGACATCAGATCCTGAAGTTGATTTTCATAAGGTTTTAACGGTACACTACAAAAGATTCTCTGCTGTAAAAGATGCTGTCAGAACTGTTGACATTATATTGTTGATTCATTTCGATTATATTAATAATTGTCATGACACCAAAAACGGACATGAGTAGTGAGGATCTTCTTCACATCTAATTCTTGGTAAACTAGCAAAAAAGTGTTTTACAAAATGCCAAACTATTCCTTTAAATACAAAATCTTTACAGAATAATTTCAGAACACAACCTATAGCATCATCTTATCATCATTTCATGACAAAAGTAATATGAACTTACCACACATGCTGCCTGCACAGCCTCGGACACACTGCCTGCGTTGGGGTCGCACCAGAACACATGACACTGGAAATGCTGGTTCCCAGTGTCCATAATGAAGGCAAAAGAGTGTATGTCTCGGCCCACGCCCATGAAGGACAAGAAACGCACTCGACACTCCACCAACACCTCCTCTTCCTCTTCCTGCACAGACAGCCAAGAAGAAAATTAGATCTGCGCTAAACTCTATTAGATCTCCCTCTCTAATCTACAAGCACATTCACATCTTTTATTTATCGGTTGCTCCTCAGGACAACAACAAAAAGTCCCTTGCCTTTTCTTTGATGACAGCCAAAGTGGTGTCAGCAATACTCAGTATGACAGGAGTCCAGTCCTCTTTGCCTGTGGAGGACAGGAGGCTTTCTATGGCCCCATTTATGATGTCCATACCTGGGGACAAAGCACAGGAGAGGGTGCGCGGTGAGACAGTGTGTGATGGGTTTCATTATAGGCTGCAGGATGCATTGTGACGTGTGTATGGGTTTCCGGGGTTAGTTGAGGTTTACCTATGGGGCGAGACACAGACGTCATACCCAGATACAGCACATGAAACTTCTGCACCAGCTCCGTCTTTGGCATGGGAAACTCTGCAGAGAGAAAATATACACACATTAAAACACACTCACAGGCGCCCATTAAAACACACACACACACGCACACAGACCGCCTGCAGGGAATTTTATCTCACGACAACATCTAACGCAAAGTTCCAAAAGTAAAGTCCACACATGATAATTGGCTTAAACCAGAGAAATAAACAAACACTGGTGAATATTTTAATATTTTAGGGTGCTGTTGACATGATTAGAGCATGAAAAATATATTCGCACACAGGCGTGCAGGATCTCAGAGTTTTCTGCATGAACACCCAGCTGTGCTTGTTTACACAATGGCCTGTGGGCAGAAAGGATGAGTGACTGAGGATGATCAAAGATGTTGTATCACCTGCATCGCAATAAGCACGAGTTAACATCGTTAACCCCCAGGGACCTCGTTATTAACACACCCTGCAATTAGCTGCGTAAGCCTGAGATGGTTCCTGACAAGGCAAAAGGCCAAGCTCTAAACGTGGTTAATTGTATAACTTTGGACTTTAAAGATTGTAAATCCTCCAATGTGCTGAAAAACGAAATTATACAAAGTCAACACAGGACTACACAGCTGAAGAATCCCCCTCCACATGGGGACATTTATAATTAAATATCTGCTGTATCGCTAGTCAACGTGGATTTAAAAAAAGAGGGCTAATTGCAACATGGAATTAAATATTATTGAGATTGTTAATATGTCATTATGTTGAATGACAAACTAAGTTCAGAGGGTAAATGAGAGCATTTATATACAAACCTAATAACACCTGTATAATATACAACTGTTAAATTAAATCTTTGATCAAGTTTTAAAGTGCTGACCATGTACTGCAGCATCTCTGGTCTGAGTGCAGACTTTTGTTTGCACCCATTAACACAAAGTAAATGTTGAGATGACTGAAATTTTGAAAAACAAAAGGCCAGTCACTAAAATGTGTCACACAGGCCAATTACAAATTGCACCTATCAACACCAACATGTTTACAGTATGAAAACCCCTCTGTGTCTTTCTTATATTATCAAGTGTAAAACACAGTTCTAAGAGTAACTTAACGGCAGACTAAGGGGGCTTCACAAAGTTGTATAATTGCCTAGAGTTGGTTCATGTTCTCACGGCAGCATTTACAAGCGGACCAGATCAAATGCCTTGTGCAAGAAAGCTGCTCTTGATTGGTCAGAATAAAATGCCACTATACTCCATTACAGTCATTCCCCCGACTGCAATGATGGTGCAGAGACACTGAGCACAACCAGAGGTGCAGATGTGGACGACAGAAAACACTGACCAATCAAATGGGCTTTTCTGGAGGGAGGATTAAGGAGACAGGCGCTAAAGCATTTCAGACAGAGGGTGAACACAGGTGTTTCAGCACAGACAGTATGAGGGAAATAAAATGTTTTAAGAACATTAAGGTATGTGAACATGCTTTAGTAGAAACCCAAAAATGCAAGTTTGAGCCTGAAAATGAGCATTATAGGTAATCTTTAAATACAGATAGACCAGCCCACATATGACCTTCCTCATTCTGAGTTTCGGCCAATTTTGCAGAATCCACATTTTAATTACCGAAGTTCAAAGATTAACAATCCATCATGAGCTCATCTCCATGTGATGGTATGGACTGACTGAGGGAAATCAATCATGGATAATGGCTTTTGCCTGGATTCACCTTATCAGTGTACTCCATGGAAAAAGTTCCTAATATCTCACACATTCAGAGCTGCTAAAAACAGCAGTCAGACTGGAGTAACTGGAAACAGCAGTTACATGAATGTTGAACAGCGAGAGGTTTTCATGCATTAATTTCATATTTAAAGTCGAGCTCACGCAGGACAGATCCGACGAGGTCAGCAGAGCCATTATCCCAGTGTTGGTGCTCATCCAAAATCATTTGGTGCTAATCCCCTAATATGTGTTCCAACACGGGATTGCACACTCTCAGCTACTCTGGAGAGATCTAATCCAGGCGAGATCGAGAACTGTTTTCCATCCACTGCCTTTGCTCTGAATGGACCCCTAGAGCTCACGCACGGGTATATATTCAAGGACGGCGCTTCGCACTGGGCACCAATTGGTTGTTCAGTTAAAGGACTATGAGTTGAAGCAAGTAATAGCTTTAAAAGATGTGAGGGATGTTTCACCAATAAGTTCTTTGATCCTGGGGTTGGGATGGGTGCCGTGGAGCACCAGGCCTCGCCTGAAAGAAACACTAATTGGGTTTTAATGAGGTCGACTGCCTCTGTAAGTGAGGAGCCGATATAGTTCTTTTATATTCTGATGCTGGAGCTCCTTTCCCCCACGCTCAGCAGATACGCACACCAGCTGAACTTACAGCAGAGGATGAATTGTGCTGGTGCTTTTTTCTCTTTCTTCCTATAATTACTTGGGACTGAGAGGAACAAGCGGTGGGACTTAGCGAAATGGGAAACGGTGAATAGAATTAGCGCTGGGAGGATAAAGCTCAGTGATTGTGGAGCGTGGAGTTGTTGTGGAGTCAGCGTTATCTGAGTGTAATTGAACCAAACACTGCTATCTTTTCTATTAACAAATGTTCACAGTCGCTCCTGAGGCGATAAGGTCATTTTAAAAAAAAAAACACACATAGTATATGGTTTCAGATGTGGAGGAACGCTGTAATGTGAGACAAGAAACCACAGCAGGGAAGAGAGCGACAAATCCAATTCTCTCATGAGGGAACTACAAAAGAACGAGACTCAAAGAAATAGATGTGTGCGCATGTGTGTGAGTGAGTGTGTGTGTACCTTGTAGGGGTACATCGGAGCTGGTCTGGGAGGAGCTGCCAGCTGCAGCCTTGGCACTTTTCCTTTCAGCCATAATCTAGAGAAAAAAGGAGGGGAGAAAAAAAGAAGAGGAGAGCAATCAGAATGGGAATGGGGAGAAGAGAAGGAAAGGTATGGCGAGCACAATAGGGCTTAAATTAGCTATAAGGATAGTCTCACAAATAAGCATCCAAAACTATTTTTTGCAATAAATTAATAACACAATTTAAAAGATAAGACTGATGATATTCTGAATTTTTGTTACTGTCAACAAATCCTGTGAAAGACCAAAACCAGTATCATGTTATCTCTTTCTCAACATGTTCCGACTTCCCAAACAGATTTGTTTCTACTGAAAATGTGAATCTTTAAATCTAGAAAAATGCCTAATACCAGCAGATGTGCTGCAGCGCGTTTCAGGAGCGCTCCAGAGGCTAACAAAAATACACGCATTGTGTACTTTTGACGGAGCCGCAGTGCATTGCATAGAGTAGGAAAGAAGGGAATAGCCTACTTGCTTACTTATGGTAGAAGGACAAATATCATGGGAAAATGACCAAATCAACAACAAAATCTGCAAGTCTACAATATCGGACAGGCAAAGTGCTCGGCTTCGGAAACGCCCCAAACCAAGCATGTGGCGGACAAAACAAAATTATGTTGGAGCTGGACTGCGGAGAGCTGCGTCTGATGAAACTGTCCCTCCCGGCTCCCTTACAGTAAAGATGGCGGCAAAGATAACAAAAACGGCTGATTTGTTTATTTCATATTGTGCTGACTTCTGTAGATGAACAAATCTGGCATGGAATTAATCTGCAGATGCTCCAGTTCAAAATGACACTAAAATTTTCTGTGGATGGCGGTTTTTGAGCTATGACGAAGGCCAAAATGTGGCCTTCAACAGACGGTAAGACTTGTTTTAAGTTGAGCTGATTTTCAGAAAACACACGGCCCCTAT
The DNA here is from genome assembly GCA_035609425.1 of Epinephelus awoara. Taxonomy (NCBI): domain Eukaryota; kingdom Metazoa; phylum Chordata; class Actinopteri; order Perciformes; family Serranidae; genus Epinephelus; species Epinephelus awoara. The sequence goes on from CM069299.1 coordinate 21,790,288, forward strand.
CAACCGTTTGAGAGGAGGAGTGATGAGTCAGCGGTCAATAACAATATAAAACACTCAATTAAACAGGTCTTTGAACAGTTGTGAATCACCGCACATAAATGTGCACACAAATATTAGTCTCATTGGTCCAGTAGTTTGTGAGATTAGCTAAAGACGGACAGATACACATGCACACACACACACATGTCCAACTGCACAATCCCTTCCAGGCTTACACCTGGCAGAGATAACCAGTCACAATAATAAACTTAAATTCTTCCTGAAACAGCTTGGCACTGTAGCTGTTGGCAAATGTTACTGAAACAGGTGTAAACTACGTAATTAGTGGGGACTGTTTTCAGCCGTGGATTTGGTGTGCTAGTGAGGGAGTTTGTGGATTGACTCACAATAAACTAATCATACTAAAGGAACATGTTATCCAGCTTACTGATGTGTTTTTAATAGTTGTTAGACAACAATGGTGTTTTATGGCACAGTGGAATAATCTGTGTCGCTTTGGCAACAAAGGTAATTCTTGTTAGACGATCAGTTTATTGTTGGTTTTGGTCTTTTCATGGGATTTGATGACAATAAGAAAAAAATACTACCAGCCTTATCCTTTAAAACCCTCTCTGCCACATGGTATATCTAAATTCAGTCGTGTTGAAAGAAGCTGTCTCGCTTTTCTCTCTGCTCCTGCTCTCCTGCTGCAGTGTACACACTCTTTAAAAAGTGTTGAATAGTCTGCATGGCCCCTGCACTGAGCTGCTACAGATACTTGATTAATTGTAGGTGTCATTAATCAAAGTCTATGGTGAGTCTGCAACTCTGCTCACAGGGGAACATGCAAGAAGCCGCATGCACGCACACACACTCTCTCACACACACACACTCACACAGCGCAGCGCAGCTGCAAGACTCAGGTCACCAAGTTTCTCCGCTGCAGTAAAGAGTAGACTACCACTGTGTTTAAAATAGGCGGTGTGAAGAGTCATGGTTACACACACATATATAGAAATACAGACACACAGAAACATGCTATTCCTGTGATTCAGGTTAGGAGATATGAAGAAATTTACGTAAAGAAAAACATTCCTCTCTAAATGGGTCAACATTCCTCTGAGGAATAAAATCTGTATTTCCAGGTAGATACATCCTCTTCAAGGTCATTCCTGGTCTGAGGACGACTGGTTTCTCTTTGTGTGCAGAGGGATATCCGTAACACATTGATGAGTCAAGCAAATCTACAGAATTCAATGTTTAAAATACACTACAACACCCATCAGTCAGTCTCCCTGCAGGAAACCATTTCAGTGATTAACTAATTCCTTAAAAAATTCACAAGAAATATTGCTGAACATATTTTATCCGAACTATCAGCCAGGGGACAACCTGCCGAGTGTTGCTCCCACAACGCAGGGTGGAGGTTAAATTCGCAGACTTCAGTGTTCCATACAGTACATTTAAAAATGTTTGAATACATATTCAGTAGATTTCTAGAAGATGACAGCAAAAGTTAAAACATCAGCTCTAAATGAACATTATACACTGCTGTATCTAAATATCCAGTAAGTAGAGGTACATTACAGAAAATATTTCAAGTCATAATCTGTATTCAGGTGATGGGTTCTCACTCAGTCGGTGGATTGATTAGTGTTCCCTCCTGGAAAGTAAAACCTCTGCATTCCCTCCTCTTGGGGGAAGTACTACCTTCTCAATCCTAATATACAGTATGTTAGAGGGGAAACAGGGTGATTAAATTCAACAAAGTGTGCTGCTGCTGGAATAATTTGCATGAATTTCTTTTTGACATGACCAGAAATCTGGATGATGCAATCCAGAGATATGTGAAGAAAATAGACCCAATTTTGTACAAAGATAAGATAGCATTGCCTTAAGGCACAGGTCGGTCACATTGGCTCACCTGGCGTCAATGAAGTTACAGGGCTTCAGCAGCCACTGAACCATATGATGGAGCCTCAGATGCTGATTGTTCCAGTCTGAAAGATTCAGCCGCTGGTGACAAATTATGATGATGCTTTGATGTTTTAGCCTCTGGTGTTGTCTGGACAGGACTTCAGTTTCCAGTGATTCAAAGGACAATGAGAGTCTGATACTGTTTGTTCCAGTAACAGAGACGTCACCAGTGCTATGTATGATGACAGGGCTTCAGCCGCCATCTTTAAACTAACATGATGGAGTCTCAGGATTCAGGAACTTCTAATGACTACTCAGCTATGACCACCACTTATTCAAATGATGGAGCTGCAGCCACCATTAGACCTGCTGATCTGGACAACGCCAACATTGACCCTGATGGAGTCCGGCAGGAGAATTAGGGTGCTTTCAGTCCTAGAGTTCGCTTGCTTTGGTCTGAATCAGGGACTAATTTTGTTATAAAGTTTCAGTTGCCTAGAGTTAGCTCGTGTTCTCACAGCAGCATTTACAAGCGGACCAGAAAAAATGCCTTGTGGGAGAAAGAGTTAGTTTATAACCAGACCGAGACCACCTCCTCAAGAAGGTCTCAGTCTGGTTGTTTTGGCGAACACCCGAGTGCGATTGCTGTGTTCACACCTGCCCAAACAAACTGCACTTAGGGGGCAAACAAACTTGAGTTTGAATGAACCAAACAGGGTGTGAAAGCACCCTTAGTTTCTGAGGGTGTACAAAGGGGGCCACATGTCGAAAGATAGTCTTTTATATAGCGCCTTTCAACCACTCAATGGCTTTAACACTATGCTACATTCACCGTTTCATTCAAGCACTGGTGGACAAGGTACCACCTGTTCATCAGTTACACACACACTCACACAGCCATCAGTATCTTGCCCAAGGGTACTTCAACATGCAGACTGGAGGAGCTGTGGATCGAACCGCCAATCTTGCGATTAATGGACAGCCCGCTCTACCTCCTGAGCCACAGCCACCCAAGGACTGATCAACAACACGCCCTAATAATTATGTTCAACATACTCACAAAGTCATACATGACATGTAAGATGCTGGGCCCTCTTTTCTTGGCAGCATTACGACGAGCTCAAGCAGTGCTTCAACGGTTTGGTATTTTCTTCGCCTTGAAATCTGCTCTTTGTGGTGCTATGGTGCCAAGTGCAGTGTGCACAGTGAACATGTGGGAGGAGAGGGGCAAACAGGTGGGAGGTTCATTCAGAAGAAGCAGCATAAAGTGAGTTGGTATTTTGGTGGAAACTGTGTCTTAGATGTTGTGCTAAGAATAGATGTTTTAGAACTACATCTGTTGCCGGTGCATCCAGCTGCTACCGATCTGAAAAGATTGTTTCCTGCATCCCCTGATCCGCTGTACATGAGCCTGGTGTTTGGTGGGTTCAGGTTAGGTGATCATCATCAATGTGTAAAATCTGTAACTATGTGACCTTGTTGTATTCACCGGGTAGCTGGTATTTTACACACACACACACACACACACACACACTGAAAAAGTCTTTTCTCGCTCTGAATCTTATCTCCTCTCCTTGCTCTGAAGGCTCTTAAAAACCTCTCTCTATATCTCTGCTCAACTCTTACTCCTCCAGTGAGAGATAACAGAAATCTTGTCAGGGCACTGCCACTGTGTTTTGCACTCCTGGCTATTAGTTTCACGTAGGAGTAGCATCAAAGTTACAGCCTCAAAAAGTAGCTCTGAATAACTGCATCAGCAGTCTCTCTTCAACAGTCCCCCTGATTAAAGCCTGATAGCTTGTTTCAGAGCAGCAGATAAGCTCATTCATGCGGAGGCAGCGGCAGTAATGACACCCACCTTGGAGCAGATTTCGTGGAGACTTGTGGCTATGGCTGCGGCAGGAGTATCACATCGGAACACGTGGCACTTCAGCACCCGCGTGTTTTTGTCTCTCGCCACGTAGGCAAAGTCCCTGAAACACGACAAAACACACAAGAATTACCACACATTAATGCAAGAAACAAACTTGATGCATCTCTACAGCAGATGTCCCAAACATCTGGGTCTGTTAAAGGGGCAGTAAGTCTAAATCTATATAATACAGATGATTCAGTAATTATACCTCATGGAGTGGGGGATCTCCCAGCCTGTACACCTATTTATTTAAATTTCAATTACTTACGGAAGTTTCTTTACACTTTCCCTCGCTGCACTCAAACTGTTATGCTTATAAGTGGCAGTAGATGTAAAATAACAAGCCACAATAGATATCACAATAAACTGACGGAGAAAACACTAATCATTTTGAAGAAAGGGAAAAAGAAAATCAAAAAAGGAAAAGAAATTATGCACTTTTTACTATGAAAAATCACCAACAAAAGTTTCTAAACACAACTGGACATGTTTTAGTGGGAATATGATATAAATCAGGGAGAAGTTTACAAAATCAGCGATCGCGATTACATATTTCCCTGACGTTAGCATGTGGCTACATGTATGTTAGCTGCGTACTTGCACCTGGGGAGTGATTGTAACTAAAAATAGTAGCAGTTTCTACCATGAAAAATCCCCAATAAAAGCTTCTAAGCACAACCAGACATGTGCCAGCAGGAATATGATGTGAAGTCAGGGGCTAATTAATAAGATCAGCAATTACATTTTCCCTTATGTTAGCAAGTGGCTACATATATATTAGCATATATTTTTAGCCAGGGAATGATTACAAAGGGAAAATAGCAGCAATGTCTACCATGAAAAATCACAAACAAGAGCTTCTAACTAGACTAGACATAAGCAGGAATATGGTCTGAAATCTGGGAGAAATTAATAATGCCAGCAACTAATATTACGTGTTTGCCTGATGTTAGCAAGCAGCTTTATTAGCAGTGTAGGCTACGTAATGTAAACTCTTGCAGTAACATGCCTGCAATATGAACATCTTTGACGCAGTATATAAGATGCAAAATACAGAAAAGCATCATAGGTTCCCTTCAACATCTCGCCTAGGTGAGTGTGCGTATGCGTGTCTGATAAAGGAGATGGGAGAGAACAACTATGGGTTATTTAGGGCTAAAGAAATACAAAACATGATAAATGACCTCATTACATTAACAGGACCATCACTGAATCCCATCTCTTTGTGAATTCGCCTTAATGACATTTGTTCCAACTCATAACACTTCTTCATTCCATATATTGTATATGTGGGAGAGTCAGATTTTATCCACTTAATGTTAATAACCTGAATAGCTGCAACCAGCTGGATTTTCAGCAAACAGATTATGGTTTTCCTCCCAAAGCCTCACAGTGTTACTCCTTTGAGAGCCACCTTTGGACATTGTTGCATATTCAGATTCAACACGTCTTCCCAGAGGCCACCTCGCTTAGGGCCAATATGTGGGTATGATTGCCAATTTGTATTTTACATTCCCTTCAGCATTTTTCCGGAGTTTGTTGGGTTCAATTTTTAAGCAGCATCTTAAAATGATATCTTACTAATAAATCACTGTCCATTTGAAATCCCTCCCAGGTTTTGAGCCCATTATTTTATTCTCATAGCCTGCATTAAGCACTGCTCTATTGGGGTGGATTTTCACGTATTTTCTTCATTCTGTACGTGCTATCAGGAGGTGACTCTTTGCAAACATCAAAAGAAGTCTGTCCTTGGACTTGTCTTCTGTTTGGAAACTATAACTTTCAATCCGCCTCTCTGCAGCTGTTTGCGCTGTCAGCTGTTCAACAATAAAGAGCCCGCAAAATTAATTGCAAGAAAAAGAAATGACAACACACAATTATTATTATTTCCCCCATTTTGCATCATGATATATTTACTTATTTCTTGTTGCAGCTCTGCTCTAATTAGCGCCCTGTTTTATTGTGAAAATGCTGCTTTGTGTCATGTGCAGGCCGCCAGTCAAGGTTTATTTGATGAATATATAACTTAAAGCCCCTTTAACATGATGCCTGTTTCATGCTGTGGCTTCATAAACACCATGTTTCTCTATCCATATATTCCAGAACTGAAAATGGTGGGTCTTTTTTTTGTTTTGTTTTTTTGCTACACTGACACACACAGGCACGCATGAGCATACAGGAATGCAGATGTGCGTCCCAGTGCCCGAGGAAACTATGTGCCAAGCGCTTCACAGAGGTGTGCCACGTGGGAGAAACATGAGAAGTGTGAGGGTGAGACTGAGAGAGGAAGCTCCACCGGGAAAGAAACTTTCTGCATAAAGTGGGTGGGAGATGAAACACAGCTACACACACACACACACACACACACACACACTGAAGATGAAAGATAGACACATTTCTTCCTCATTAACAGGTGAGACAAGCTGCGGAGCAAAAAGGTAGGAGGATGTGCCAGGCCTGAAATGATTGAGTAAACAGATAAAGCAGAGTGAAAGAGGGGAGTGGGGACATGCGGAGAAGCCAACTGGATGGCAGTGTCACCAGATGCAGCTGAACAGCTTCATGCACACACACAAACACACACACACACACACACAGTGCACACTCCCAAATACCATAGACACAAACAGAAATATGGCAATCACAGCCGGCATTTATCACAGCGGGCTCTTTGTGTTTATGAGTCCATTATCCCGACTGTCTCCTCTGCTTAATTGTGTGCTCACACACTTTGGGTCGATAATGCTCTGTGCCTGTGGCCAGAAAAGAAAGTGCAATGATCTGTGTGTGTGAGTGTGTGTGTGTGTGTGTCGGTGGTGTGTATGCATCCAGTACACTTCGTTCAGGGACATTTGAGCAGTGTGTCACCAAAGCAGCATGAGTGGCCTTGCCTCGCACACTACAAATGGTTCTTTTATGACTTCTGTCCCCTCTCTGGGGGATCAAAATGCTATAAAACAGCATGCAACTCTTAATAGGAAATAGCCCGTGGCCGGTCTGGCTCGCCGATGATTTAACACCAGTGATTTAGACCTTCAGTAGTTGCTCGTGTGCTCCTGTTAAGAGCAACAGTGACTCCGGGCGAGGCAAAGCCACTGATTTCATACCTGATGTGACAGACGTGATTGCACAAGGGCGTGGGGTGGGAGTCTTGACATAGAGATTACTGGAAACAACAGAGAGCCACGATCACACTTGAACACACCACAAAGAGCAGTTACCTTTCTCTGGATCCCGGGAAGCAGAGGGAAGAAGGGTGGTGGTAAGGGAAATGGTAAGGAAAGAAAAAATGAGTTCCAGAAAGATGGGAAATTATAAGACAGGAAAAATGGGAGGATGAGAATATTGTATTACGGCAAAAAAGGAGTGGAAGATGGAATAGGGGGAAAAAAAACAAGAGAAACGTTAATACACACGACATACTGAGTCAGAAACAGACACAGCACTCTTTCACCTCAATCACTGTCTTCCCGTGAGGTGTGTGTGTTGTATGTGTGCACTGGAGCTCAGGTCTGTGTACTTTTCATTTCAGTGGCTTTGCGTTCCACTACATTATGACACAGCACACCTTTCCCATTAGACGTGCCAACATGCTCACACACTCACACACCTTGTTGTTGCTGCAGCCCCCCTCCCCATCTCCCTCCTCTCAGTCTCTCTTTCATCCTCCCTTTTGCATTCGCTCTTTAATCTTCTTCTCCCTCTTCCTCGGCTCTCTCTTGCACTCCTCATACTCACTCTCTCCTTTTTCCACAACAGGAGAAGCCCCCGAAAAAAGAACAAAGACGCAACACAGAATGATTCATATCAACAGTGTAGCTCATCACAGCCACTCTCTTCCATATTATAGTCTGTGACGCTCCATTATCAGGAACAGCAGAGAGGAGGCACGGGCTGAATCAAGAACAGAGGGCTAATTCAAACATTGACTGCCTTTGATTCTTTGACGATCCACTTAGGAAGAAGCAGTGTGTGTAACTGTGTGTGTGTGTGTGTGTGCACATGCCGCATATAAAATGTATCTCTTTCCCTCTGTGTTTCTCTGTGTTTGGATTTCATTCATGATTTCCTTTGCTCCGACTCCATTTACTTGCCATTCTGCCTCCCTCTGCTCCACTTCTAATTCAGACTCCATGCCTCCTTCACTGTCAGTCACTTTGCTGGAATTGGATTTCAGTGTCAAAATTCTGAATGGTGCAAGAAAGCTGCTCTCTACATACCTCTGCAATGTACCCCTTTCTTCTATTTTTTACGACTAATTTGCATGTGAGAGTCAGTCTGAAAGTGTTGAAAGAGCTTTGCTGCTGATGGGAGAACGACATCACACCTGATTCAAACCCGGGACAGACTCCTGCCTCCCAAAACACCTTCAGTACTGTTGTGCTCACACGGACCTTACTTGATTTTGACAGCACTAGACTGAGCCAGCAACGTGTGGAAATATCTTATTCTATTTATTTTTCTCCACACTTGAAAACAGAGCATTTCAAAAGCAAGAAATATTGAGACTTTGGAACACAATGACTGAAAGCTTGGTCAGGCGGTAAATTCATGAATCCATCTTTTTAATGTTGTCTATGATCGCTCACTCAAAATGCTAATGAAGCTAATAATCATACAAAATAAGTCATTGAGTCATATTATGTTTACTTTGTCAGATGGCCTCACAGCAATAAAATGTTGATTTGATGAGTATTTCAGCGCAGCAGCACTGATAATACCGTTAATCTGCTTAACTGGGAGCATTTATGAGCTGCGATTATAATCATTCAGTCGTCTGACACACAGGAACAAAGAGTTCATGGGAACAACTAAAGCAGTGGTTCTCAACTGGTTCAGCCATGGGTCGAGATTTCATTAGTTTAAGATCCACACAGTCTAAAATATTCAGCGCCATACTTGTGTTTGGCCATGTTGTTGAGCTAATTTGCTGTCAAGCAGTCAAGCAGCTGTCCATTTGTCATTCTCATTCTACAGCAGGATTCATTCTACACAGCTCTGTATCAGAAATTCACTGTACTTAAAAATGAAGTGTGTTTTTTTTTTTTTTTTACAACTATGACACATTTGTGAGTCCATTCAGTGGGCCCTGACCCACCAGTTGGAAACCACTGAACTTAAGTGTGTGTTTGACTAATGTAACACTGTACAAGTGATGATGGAGAGCAAGAGGGGACAGAATTTTTTGACCAGCCACCAACCAAACTCAGTACAATTTTAAAGTATTTAAAGGAGGACACGACAGTGAAAATATTGTTTTTTCCTGCACTGGTCAATCTGAGATTTTGGCCTTTTTTCTTCCATAAATGAGTTCTTCTAGACGAGTGGAAAGAAAATGTCCAAAATACACATTCAGGTGTTTATTTTAGTACAGATTTATGTTCTGGAAATTGATGCAAAAGGCACATATTTAATTAGATACTGCCTCATTTCCACGTTTAAACATATTATTTCAGAAAACCTGTACTACAAAAAATATTGTCTTAATATAAGTAATCAACTGAGGAAGATTCATGGTGATATCTATGAGCAGTCATTTTAACCTCTTTAAAAAATGTAGGAAATTTTAATTCAATTCAATTTCATTTATATCACAACATGCCTCTGTCCTTGTCCTTGGAATAAGCAAATAGGGAAAAATTCTCAAAAAAAACTTTAACAGTGTGAACATTGTGAACATGAGCTACTCTCTCTCAAAGCCCGAAACCAGAGGGTTTAGTCTCAAACTTGTGATGTCATTAAGGCAATGAATGGGAGCCTGATTTTGTGGACCAACAGAATGTTTGTTCTTTTTTTATACCCAAACTCAACATGAGGTCATGACCTCAGTGCCCAGCTGACATCAGCGGCGTTGACAGCTTTTTATGAAAACAACCTGAAAACAGAGGGGTGAACTCAGGTTTCTTTCACTCTTAAACAGCCTTTTTCAAATCGTCGGTAGTGAGGAGACAGGAGAGAGGAAAAAGAAGAGAGGCAGAGATGCTGTCTTATTTTGGCAGTGAGGAGCAGTTATCCCTGACCTCAGTTAATGGAGGGGGTGACACATGGTACAGTGAGAAAGCAGCGAATCAACAAACAACTAAAGATAAATGACACACAGACCTCAGATATGTAGGGGGAGTTTTGGCAGGAAAGTGAGGAGAGAAGATAGATAGATAAAATGTCGAGAGAAGGGAGTGATAAAGACGGGAGGCCAGAAAGCCGAAATGAAAAGGTGGGAGTGAAGCAGTGAGGAATGGGAACGAGGTATGAGACTCACTAGAGGACTGATGGTGGAGGAAGAGGTGGAGAGCAAAAAGAGAGGTAAAAAGACGTATGAGATGAAAGGTATGAAAGCAGAGAGATGAGTTAAAGCAATACTCCCACCATTCGTGTGTTTTTTCTGTGTGTGTGTGTGTGTGTGTGTGTGTGTGTGTGTGTGTGTGTGTGTGTGTGTGCTCCACATATTTCCAGAGCTGAATAAAGGATGACTGACTTACTACTACCAATCTCTCTTTGATCCTGATGGCAGTGAGGCAGACTCGCCTGGAGAGGATGCGTACAACTCAGAGATTAAATGAGGTCACGGCTGCAGATGTATGGTGGAAACTGGGTTTGAGAGAGACGCACGGAACCATCAGTGTCTGCAGCTCTGACATCAGTCATCCGCCATCAGTGGTACTAACAGTGTAGTAGTAACATTAGCATATGTACAGCTGAAGGAAAATCCCGCCCTCGCATACTTAAACATGGTTTCAGTTTGTGATACTTAATGCCTCATGCATTCCCACATTTCAGTTATGTTCAGATCCTCTATACCTGCAATGGGTTTCTCATTCATCACATTGCAAAAACAAGCCACCAAATAGGGTGCAAACATATCACACGCTGCTGACAAATGCTGCTGACAAATGTAAGAAGAAGAAATGTGAAAAGAAAATCTATAATGCAAAAGGCGTCAGCGCACTGATGCTGAGGTTGGTTGTGAAATTGATGTCTTTGAATCTCTTATAATGGTTTTCTGCATGAAATAGGACTATTGATTGTTAGTGTAAATGCAAGAAAAGCTGCAACCAAAAGCTGATTTTTTTCACACTCATGTTTGATATGTGGTTGATGAGATGTGACGACGAGCTGAGTTTAGGGACCCTCTTACAAGTGCATGCAAAATGGCCCAGGCTTATGTCAATAGTTTTCTCTCACTTTTCCGTCTATTGACACTTTAAAACAGGGGTGTCAAACATATGGCCTGCAGGCCAGAACTGGCTCACTAAAGGGTCCAGTCTGACCCACTGGATGACTTTGCACACTTCATATTGATGCACTTGTGAAGCCCAAGAGATGCTAGGATTTAGGAGCAAGTTAAACATTGAGTACTTCTGTTCATAATCTGTATTGTAAAAGCAGAACGTGCTTCTATTTCTTTACACTAATAGGAACAGAACAATTTGCAGGTGTTGTTATCCATAGGTTATGTTGCAATGGTTTTACTGGTCCGGCTCACTTGAGAAAATAAGTGTTATAGTTTTACAGTTTGCTTTCAAATATTCAGTAAAAACTGAACAAACATGATCTCATTTCTTTAGTTTGTAAACAACAACAGTAACTCAGAGTGAGATTCAGAGTCTGTATACAATATCAGTAGTTCAACAAAATAAAATCTACTACAAATTACACATTAAACAGCTCCTAAATACAAAAAAAAAATGCACCCTGGGATCTATATCTATGAATCAACAGGTGATATCCTTCTCTTTTAGTAAAATCCTACTGTAAATGATTGAGTTGGGTTTTTTTTCCGCCTGGACCTTTATGCTCTGCCATTTCCCCTCTAATCATCAGGCAGTCACCGGTGACAGCCTGTTAGGCTACCAGAGCTATCGCACATTCATATATATGTAGTTTTCAGTCGTGCCGTGAGCTTCACATAGATTTACATTGCCAAAGGTTTATGACAAAATCATTTGAGGACACTAACTACTGTGTGCACACAGTGACAGATGAGAGGGAAAGACGCTGTGCTGCTGCCAGAAGAGCCGCTGAATGAGTTCCCTCTGAGCGGTAAGTCGGTAAAAGAGTCTGAGCAGTCTGGGGCTGTTCATAAAACATTCAGGACGCCACAGTGTATTCCACACTACTCTTTTTGGAACCACCTCGAAGTCGGTGATAATTTCGCTTTCAGCCATGTTTGTTGTTGCCGTGCGTAACAACATCATGATATGAATTTTATTTAAATGATATTAAAAATGATACTGGTATTATCGAGTAGGATATGATACAGCACACCCCTGTATATTAACATTAACCATTAAACAGCTTTGTTGAACTTTGTATTTTTAGAGTGTGGTTCAAACACAAATCTTGCTTTATCATTTGATTAACTCAGGTGCATGGGTAATATATATGATGCTATTTTGTGTGAGAGGTTAAACTTATACATACTACGAGGAGCATGAATGGCAGTAAAACCCAATTTTAGATCTTTTTGGGTAAAAAAAGAAATGCTTTTTTGTCTGTGAAATAAATAGATAGTAGCTCCATGTTACACTACACATGATGTCACATTGTTACTTTTGACCATTTAGCCATAAAAAAATAAAATTACAACAGCAAACACACAGTGGGCCCATGTGTGGAGGTATATCAGCGTTAACTGCTGTGTGTTGAGTGATGTTGGTTTTGTGGTGTTTTTCCTCTTTTCATTTTTCTTCCATAAACAGACAACTTTCACTGATGACTCTGTGTAATTAAAATGCAAGTAGTTTTGGCAAACTTTCTACAGAATGACTTCACTTTGCATCTTCAGGTGCTAAAATGGCGTAATAAAACTAATGTGTCCGCAACCGCTGCAGTAAAAGAGGCTTTTTAAGAGGCAGTGAAAACAACACAAATGTAAGTAGTCCCCAGCCTGCTCTGCTCTGCTGTACTTTCTTCTGCTCGGTAGCTTCCAGTATCGCTCAGCAGAGACTCGTGTCCTCTCCAAACCATCTGTCACGCGCGCACACACAAACACACCGAGCGCCGTGGCATCATACACACACTTCACACAGACTTCAATTATCAAACAGCTTTGCAGAGTGTCTGGGTAGTGCCGGCCGCTATGCTAATGCACTTACATATGCTAATTGCACAGCCAAATGCTGATTAGAAATGTCTGAGGAGGAAGTTCTTGTGACTCTCCTGTCACCGGAAAGTAGACAGGGAGGCAGCGAGGTCCCAGGTGTGTGTACAGTGTGTGTGCGTACGAGGAAATATGTTCTACTTATTGATTGTAACTGAACTGGTAACTCTATGATTACTGACAGTGTTGTGACTTTGGCTCGAGTCCAAAGGGGATGTGGATCTGATCCAGTTCCACAGTGAGATTCACCGCAGAGCTGTGACAGGCGAGAGCATTGCTGGAGTGGAGGCAACAGCTGGATGGTGATTTAGAGGAAAGCCCTTTCATCACACTGTAAAGAGAATAAAAAAACACCTTGCAGGTACATTTATATTTAGCAGCTGTTTCCCTCCAATTATTCTCTTTTTAAAAGCAGCTTTTTCTTGCAACAGTTGTGTGAGACTCTTTGTTTTATAAGCTTACTTAAGAACCCGATGCAGCGTGAAATCGTCCCCAGTGAAGCGAAGCACTTTGCAATTTCTTCGAGATGAATAATATTATCAGTGCAAAGGCAATATGAACACATAAAGATGACAACTTTAATAATATTCATGAGAATAGAAGTAGTAAAAAATAAATCCACCCTAGAGCTTCCTTTATAAGTGCTGAAAGAGTGAGGGGAACGTTTCTGCTGTCATGGCCCACAAACGCATTTTTATTTCAACTTATTCAAAGTCTGTTGATGGACCCTCTTAATCTACGCGTGTTCTGCTGGAAAATTCTCCATTTTCATTTGTCCAAACTCAATAAACATTTAAACATGCTGCTGTGAGGAGACTGTTTTTAAATATTGAACCCCTGAGTGCTGATAATTGTGTTTGCAGAAAAACAGCGTATGTTGCTTATGACTGAAGTTAATTGTAGTTTATCGTAATGGAATGTTGAATATGGTGATAAAAAAAGACCAATAAAACTCAAAGATAAAACCAGAGAGAAGAGATGCAAAGTAAACACTTTACGGAGCCATTAATAGGACTCTACGGAGCCGCTGACAGATATTGGCTTAGTTTTACAGAACGGCACTATTGATGCAACCTTAGTGGCCATTAACTAGTATTTACAGTTGTGTCATTTGCATGCTTAGATCGCCAATATTCCAATTAAAGCCTGACTAATACTGGAATTTTGAGGTTGATACCATTTTCAATATTTGAGTCTATAACACCTGTTAACATTTTTAAGGATAAGGTGTGTACTGAGCACAACATTTCACAGATGAAAAAACTTGTCACTGCTCTTTTAGTCTGCAAATGTACGCAGAATCTGTAGGCGACAGAACAACATTTTGGTGTTGGAAGCGTTCAGGTTTCTGTCTGTAGCCCTAATAGCACTAACCAATCATGTTTGAATGGCAGCTAGGTCGATGTGGAGAGGTAGAGGGCATGGGCTGAAATGCAATCTGAACCCATCAGCTTATCGCCTGACAACAACTTAGCTTTATATTCACTTTGCTGTTTAATTTATCTGCATTCATATGCAGATATCTGTTTATAGAGACTAGACCACTGGGACCCCAGAGGTGTTATCTTCATCAGACGATAGCCGGCGGGTCCCACAACTGTACTCTCCATACATCTTTGTGCTTAAATTACACTCCATGCCAAGATTTCCTCCTTTGTCGCTTCCTCCAGTTTCTCTCTTTTTTGTTTGGAGTTTTTTCTTGAGTGAACTGAGGGAATAAGTACCATATGTTGTACAGATTTCAAAGCCCTCTGAGGCAAATTTGTGATTTTGGGCTTTATAAATTAAACTGACTATACTTGGCTCTGTGGTGGATAAACTGTCATAGTGACACTGGTTCTAAATGACCTAAAACTTTAAGGGGAACACCACCTAAATTAAGAATCCCAAAGTTATTTCCATGGCCTTCTAAAGGTCAATCTCTCTTAAAGTCAGAAACCTAAGAAAAAAGTCCCAAACTTGTGATGTCATCAAGTATAAAGTCTAGAACTGCTCCATACAAAATGAATGGGAGCCTGATTTTTTGTACTCACAGAATGTTTGTTTCCTTTTTTATACCCAAATGAGCTTTACTCTACTGTAGTGCTCTCAGTGCTCAAAGTGAAAATGTACCCATATACTGAGAACATTCCCCTGGGTGCTCTCACTGTCATCTATATTGTCTTTCACAATTTATTGTCTATGGAACAGCACCAGACTTTATACCCTGTAACAACACAAATCTGATTTTAGACACTAGTTTTTGGATTTGGGAAAGAGTTGTCCATGTTTACGCATATTTCTGGACAGGCCTTTGCACACTGAAAAATCATTCTACACAGAAACCTTGCACACTGATTCCGATGCTTTTTACGGTTCAATTCGTTGTAAAAATTCGCAACACGTGACAAAAGACACATTTCCTCTTTTGCCTCTCTCTATTGGAGTTACCTATTTGGCCGTCACCACTCCCTCCCTGTCTTTTGGTACTGCAGCTGCATAAAGGGGCGGAGCTGTACTCCTCTCTGTCCTCCACATTCTGTGTGCAGTCCTTTATCTCCTCCTCTTCATCATCATTCACCTGAATATTACTATCTGACCTGTTGAAAGTAGCTATCAGATGATACTGTGTGCCCTGTTCTTCTGTCTTGTTATGGCTGTGTCCCGCTGCCACATTTTTTTCACTGATTCTTGGTCAAACATCTCTAAAGGCTCTGACTGATGTGAAAAATGCAGAAAAAAACAGCCCCAATGTGCAAAGACCTTTAGACCATAGGAATAATGTGTATGCATTTCAAAATTGGGCGTAGTTCCCGTTTAGAGTAAAGTATAGGCAGGTTGATGTGTTAGTAGGGTTCTAATCTTAAATCGGTCATTTGACATTTGGGGAAATCAATTATTTGCTTTCTTCTTTGAGAGTTAGCTGAGAAATCTAAGACCACTCACATGGCTGTGTTCACTATGGAGCTGGAGTCCATTAGCAGAGCTCAGCATAAAGACTCAAAGCAGAGGGAAACAGCTAGCCTGGCTATCTGCTATAGTTTAAACCCATATTCACTTATGATTATGTTATACAGCCTGAGAGCTTGTCTCTTTAAGCCTCCTGTGTGAAAGTGTTAAACTGCAGCTTCCCTGCCAGTGTCATCAGGAGCGAAGTCGCAGAACTCTTGATTCCCAGCCGACAGGTGCCGAGAGAGACTCTCTTAGACATGACGCTGTGAATCCACAGACAAAACACTCTGCCGTTAAAGACACCTGCCAAGGGTAAGAATAAGGGATGCTCATGATGTGTGTCTATATTTATATAACTACCTCAATTTGAATGTCAAGTTTTCTCTTTCGACCCTGGCAAGCTGGGAAATCTGCATTTGCAAATGTCTGACTGAATTGTGTGATAAAACCCCGGAAGAAAACTTGCTCTTAGTTAATTCATCTTTAAAATGCCACCACACGATCTCAAAAATCCACCAAACACAACCTGAAAAGCTTAATAATTACAATGTTGTTCCTTATCATTTAATCCATACAGGAAGTGAAATGTAAAATCTGTGGTTTTAGAGCAAAGCCTGGTGACCTCACTGTGACAACAAGAGTCTGGAGAGTCTCTGCACCTGGCTGTTGTTCACCAATAAATAGTTTCATCTGTAAGTCCCCTTAAAACACACGTAACAACAAAATGTCATTGTGTTTTTATGGATTGAACAAATGAGACACACAGTGTTAATCAATAAGCGTGTTTTCGGACATCTGAACCAGGCTAGCGGTTTTCGGTTTTATGCTAAGCTAAGGTAATTGTCTCCTTGCTATGGCTATGTACTTAAAACATGGAGAGTAGCATTAATCGCCTCGGCAAGACACCACATTTTGAAACAATTCCTTTAACTGTGAGGCTGCACAATAACACAAAAGTGTCTACGGAGCAGGATTTTGGAGTTAATTTGGAAGCAACACCAGTAAAACCACAGATGCACTGGAGCACTTAAAGTCTGTGTGACAACTGAGCAGGGTAAACCCCCCTGCGACCTGGTGAATTAGTCATGGCCCACAGCCATTAGGCCTAATGTAGAATGTCTGTGCGTAATTACCTCTCTACACCGTAAACTTGTTTACAGCACCAAGACGAGCAGCACAAAATGAGCACCCAGGGCCAGAGGGCGCAGCGAAGAAGGAGGAGGAGGTACCACATGACACACGCTCCCTGTCTCTCTACACACACAGACACACTCACAGGCAGACGAACGCAAAAACACACACGCAATCACCAATATCGCCCAGGGCAGCAAAGAACTAGGACAAAATCAAGTCGAAATAAAAATAAAATTGTTGTCTACGGTGTATTAAACAGCACACGGCGCTGCCTGTGTGATGTGAGCAGACAGTTGATGTTGTTTACAGCAGAAACGATGCATCAGTGTGATTCACCCTCAGTGCCTGTGCATCATTTCCAAGAAAACGCACAGATTTACAAAGCTGATGGTGAAAATGGTGTTTTACTAACGGGGAGAAACACACACAACCCCAGTTTATGTTCATGCAGCTTTGTGACCTAATTCTGAGCATTCGGTGTGGCAGAGAGGCAAATGAGAGTGGGAGGGGCAGCAAGCACACGCACGCACACACACACACACACACAGCACCCGTGTGTCAACACTCGTCGTATTTCATTACATATTTAAGAGCAGAGATAGGTGGGTGGGCGAGATGGAAAGACAGAGAAAGAGAACGAGTGTGTGTGGGGGGGAAGTGAGGGATGAGGGGGAGAAAGAGTGATTCTGGGTGGGCGAGAGAGGGAGAAAGATGATGTCCTGCTGTTCTCTCTGCTCTTGATCATTTATACATCACACTGCTCTGTGTGTGTGTGTACTCTGTGCGTGTGTGTCTGTGTGTGTGTTTTTGTATACAACTGCCGATATTCTCAACTGAGACACAACTTCAGTGAGATGTCACTTCAGTATGACGCCCCCATGCATGATCTTACTAATGTGTGTGTGTGTGTGTGTGTGTGTGTGTGTGTGTGTGTGTGTGTGTGTGTGTGAAAATGAGAGAGAGAATGAGAGAGATAAAGAGAGTGTGTGGGAGAGCGAAGGGATTTGGTGTCGAGTTAGTGTAGAGTTATGCCAAGCTCTACTCACACTGCAGTTGGGATCATACTGTATGCATGTAACCTAATTAGCAGCATGTGCCATAAATCATTATGTTTCATGCACATAGTATTCAGTAATTAGCTGCCTCTCTCTCTCATTCCACTTACACTGGATATGCTGAAAGTTTTAAAGGGTCAGTACACCCAATTTAATTGTAAAAAAAAAGTTGTCTAACTGACTTGATTAATTGATTTATCTTTTGAGGTCTTTATCATGCTCAATATGAAATAAAGAAAATGTGGAAATAGATATATATTTTTGGTGAAAACGTGCCGATTTGCAAGTGCTAATCAATCAATCAATCAATCAATAAATAAATAAATCACTAACGTTGACCATAAGTTACCTGCAGTTAATAGTCACACGTTCACCCTGTCACCAATAATGGTGCTCACGGGCATATTCAATTAACGTTAATATCTTTATCACCCTATATTTGTCAGATAACTCACTTGAAGTCTGGGTAACATGGCAGTAGTAGCTTTTATTTATTGCATATTCATATAGTATACTGAATAGCTGTACTGGTTTATGATCAATAATATATAATAGGAGGACGCCCAGACCCTCCGGCAGGTTTGGTCCCCCCACTGTTGACTCCATGGCTACGGGCGTGCTGTTTCATTAAAACTATTTTCTGTCAATAGCCCCTTTAAAGTAGCTGTATACCACATTCAGACAATATCTATGGTTCAGAATCTGAGATGGGATTGTCTGATCATGGCTCTCAAGATGGAGGTGGCTGACCTGGTGGCTAGCAGCTAACTGTGCTAGCAGCTAACTCATTCTCAAGATGCCATTACTCCACTATATCTTTACATAGCAAATAGTTATGTGCTGCTGTATCCGTGTGTCACAAACTGGCTAGGTGATTATGACAAGGACAGAGTCCACACAAAAGATTCACCCAAAACATAACTTTTTCAACAAAGATGAACTCAAATGAACAGTGGAGTGTGCACATCAACAAAGCCAGTAATGAAAGCCATGTATGGATGTGTGTTGAGTGAGCTGTGGAGCAACACCAAAAGGCAGTGATGCAGGGTGGATGTCTGCTGTGGCAGGGGAGAGAGCGCGTTAACACACGGGGCAGCTTTTATAGACTGTCTCAAACTTGACAACATAAACAGTCTAAATTGGTCCCTTTGTATTTTCCTGTTGGAGTGTTTGTTAATGCAGTAGCCGCAAGGAACTTTTATAGTTTCCTTGGTAATTGACAGAAAGTAAACAGGGACTGTTACCCC
Organism: Epinephelus awoara; assembly: GCA_035609425.1. Lineage (NCBI taxonomy): Eukaryota > Metazoa > Chordata > Actinopteri > Perciformes > Serranidae > Epinephelus > Epinephelus awoara. Next base: position 21,809,566 of record CM069299.1, read on the forward strand.
TGTGACAAAACAGCAATGAAACGGTCTGTAGCCTGGAAGGCCCAGGTGAGCTTAATCAAGCTAACGACCCTCCCAAGTCAGCCAGCTGCCTGATGAGGTTGGCCGAGAACACCCTTCAAGACAGCAGGAGGGGTGTCACAAAGGCTCTGAATGTCGTACGCAGGGCCTTTACAAACAGTTAAATGTGTTTTCTGTTTGTTGTCCAGAGAAGCAGTGTGAGGGCGACTCTGGGAGACCCACAAACATAATTCCAGTCATCTACTTTGTACTGAGGTGGTGGCAGAAATCTCAAAACCTGAGCAGGTAAGGCCAAAACTGTCCATATGACTTAACACCTCAACAGATAAACAAGTTTAATTAATCGTTTGTTTGTGATTATGGTGAACCAACCCTTTCAATGGAAACATACTGTACTTGACCATGTGATCCAACAACAACTGATGAATCAAACACGTTATTGTCTATTTACAAGGTGGAGCTTCGGTATCATTGGTATTGTGCAAGTCAGGTTTCACTTTCACTTCAACTCCTCAGAGCTGCCCATCTGGAACAACGTTTAGCTAACATCAGCAACAGCAACACTATTTGCTGTTTGATAATGTGATTAAAACTAAAGGTTATCTATTACTTTTTACAAGCACAGGTTTGTGTGTTTGATGAGCGGGGTTGAAGGTGAGCAGGTACGCTGGAGCTGCAGGCAAGCAGCTAAACACAGAGATGGGTTTTAAGGGGTTTAAAAGATTCAGCTGTTCTCATGCACTGTTCCTATGTTTTCCTACAAAAAGTAGTGCACCAAAATTCATACATATCCCAAGTAACCATGAGCCAGCAATTTGTGCATGACCAACATATTTTGGAAGGCTGTGATCTTGTGACCAATGCGTTGGTGGGAGTAAAGAAGGGAGCGGTCCCCATAAGGAGGCAAGCTGGGGCAGTGGATAGGTTATAAGACACAGGACTTTACTACAGAACTGTGAACTTGGACTAAACTTCATTTTAAGGTACACTGTCACCTTGTTGTGGCAAAGTGGTGCAGTGGTTAGCATTGTCGCCTCACAGCAACAGTTTGCATGTTCTCCCCATCAGCGTGTGTTTCCTCTGAGTACTCCGGCTTCCTCCCACAGTCCAAAGACATAACTTAATTCATAACTCTAAATTGTCTGTAGGTGTGAATGTGAGCATGAATGGTTGTCTGTCTCTATGTGCCAGCCCTGTGACAGTCTGGTGACCTGTCCAGGGTGTACCCCACCTCTCGCCCCAATGTCAGCTGGGATAGGCTGCAGCCCCCCTGCGACCACTAACAGGATAAGTTGTTATGGACAATGAAAGAATGGATGACTACAGTAACTTCACGTTGATTACATTACTTAACATTAACCACATAACGCAGTTTGTGGGGCGCTAATTCACAGGATATCATATAAACCATTGGATGTGGATGTACGTCGAATGAATGCCAGGAGAGAACATTTAAATGTTTTTGTTTGGGATCATCCCAAGGTCCAGTTAGTGGCTATTCAAGAACATTCAATCATATCATGTGATCTTCATCAACTGAACAATTTGACCAGTTGTCAAGGAAACACCTATGTTCATGATTAAATTCATTTTTTTACTTCAGAAAAAAAAAAATGCCTGCAGCTTTAAATTACTCTGATCAGTGCATAAACTAATAATTAGACTTGCTAAAATCGTTCCAAACAAACAAACTAGACAAACACATTCCCGACATAGCTTCCAATCAGCAGGTTTATCACATTTGAATAAGAGGAGTTGGTGTTAGCCATACAGAGTATGGGACTCTGCTTTAAATTAACTTACTAGTTAAAGTTTTAAGCCGCATATATTTGCAAATAATTACTTTGTGAGTGCTGTGATCCTGAGCTGCAGAAAGATTTCGAAGTGATAAATGCATACTTCTAAATGCACTCTGTCAAACTAAATCATTTGAATAAATTGAGATATTGATTCTGAAATAACTAAGGGGAGATTAATTTACCACCTCATACATTTATTTTCCGAGGCTGAGCAGATGCCCCACTGAAAACATAATCAAAAACCCACATCAAGCACTTCCAAACATGTTGAGTATTCAAATATATGCAGTTTAAACAGTCTGAGGCCACTTGTGCCGTCTGCAGTCTGAATAGATGGGCGGGCTACAGGCAGACACCGACTGCGCCGGCGTCCTGCTGTGTTCGGCCCTGTATGATCAGCGAACATCAGCATCACATCACATCGCTGCCCGCCAAGGCCTGGGACCAGCGAGGTTTTATCGGGAGGAGATTTATTGGCTGGTGGGGCAAAGGGAGGGGATCTATAGGAGGAACAGGAAAAGTAATCCGTCAGGAAGACAGGGATTACAGCAGGTGTGCCTAACAATGCTAATGTAAGAGAGAAGGAAGGAGAGGGATGGTGAGAGTGTGAAAGCAATAAAGAAGAAGAAATGTTAGTGTTTGTAAGGTTTATATATACCTGAGTGTCTTTGTAATTCTGTGTGTGTGTGTGTGTGTGTGTGTGTGTGTGTGTGTGTGTGTGTGTGTGTGTGTGTGTGTGTGTGTCTGACATATGACTCTGTGCTGGAGAGTGAGTAAGGACACAGCTCCCACCATAATGACCCTTTCGAGAATGAGGGTTTCTGGGAGGCTGAGTGGACATACCCTGACATGACGTGTGTGTGTGTGTGTGTGTGTGTGTGTGTGTGTGTGTGTGCATGTGCATGCATAGAAGTGGGAGTGATGGATTGTGGGTAGATGGAAGGAGCTGACGCGGAGGAGCGATGACTTGCAGGGAAAGAGAGAGGTCTGTGCGGGGCTCAAATCGGAGCAGCAGTGGGCAGGAAAGGCCATCAATCACTGTGGCACCTATCGAGTGATTCTAGGTGTTCGGGCTCCGTCCCTGGGGGCCGTCAGAGGGGGCCTTGCATGTTAATTAAGGTTACAGGGGCCTCGACATCAGCAGATAAGCTGCGGTTCAAGCGGGACGTCACAAGTGGCAGAGCGACTGCTACAACCCAAACATGCACATACAAAACTCTTCATTGACATAAATGGAGGTGATTGCTGGAGTGTGTTCAGCAGTAAAATATTCATGATACTGGAGGCTTGCGTGTCTCCTCGTTCCTCTTTTATTCTCCTCTGTCCTTTCCTCTCATCCTCTTTATCTCTCCTCTCTGTTTTTCTTCTTTCCTCCTTTCTCTTTTCTTTTCTTCTTTCCTGTCCACTCTTCTTTTGTCTTTTCTCCTCTTCTGTCCTCTCTTCTCTTGTCTGTTGTCTCCTGTGTCATCTACTATCCTTTCATCTTTTTTCTCCTCACCTCCCTTCTCTCTGCTTTCTTTTCTTCTCTCCTCCTCTCTCTTGCCCTCTCCTTTTCTCTCTTTTTTCTCTGCTTGCCTTCTTTCTTTTCTTTTCTTGTCTCCTCTCCTGACCTCTCTTCTCTCCACTTGTCTCATTTCCTCTCCTCTCCCTTTCCTCTTCCTTTCATTTCCTTTCCTCTCCTTTCCTCTCCCCTCCCTTTCCTCTCCTCTCCCTTTCCTTTCCCCCTTCCTCTCCTTTCCTCCTTTCTTTCCTTTCCTTTCCTCTCCTTTTCCTTTACTCTCCTCTTCCTTTCATTTCCTCTCATCTCCCTTTCCTTTCCCTTCCTTTCCTTTCCTCTCCTCCCCTCTCCATTTCCTTTCCTCTCCCTTTCCTTTCCTCTCCTCCCCTCTCCATTTCCTTTCCTCTCCCCTTCCTCTCCTTTCCTCTCCTCTCCCTTTCCTTCCCTTTCCACTCCCTTTCCTTTCTTCTCCACTCCCTCTCCTTTCCTCTTTTTTCCCCTTCCTTTCCTTTCTTTTCCTTTCCTCTCCTTTTCCTTTCCTTTCCGTTTCCTTTCCTCTCCCTTCCCTTTCCCCCTTAATTTCCTTTCCTTTCCTTTTCCTCTCCTTTCCTCTCCCCTCCCTTTCCTCTCCTCTCCCTTTCCTTTCCCCCTTCCTCTCCTTTCCTCCTTTCTTTCCTTTCCTTTCCTCTCCTTTTCCTTTACTCTCCTCTTCCTTTCATTTCCTCTCATCTCCCTTTCCTTTCCCTTCCTTTCCTTTGCTCTCCTCCCCTCTCCATTTCCTTTCCTCTCCCCTTCCTCTCCTCTCCTTTCCTCTCCTCTCCCTTTCCTTCCCTTTCCACTCCCTTTCCTTCCCTTTCCACTCCCTTTCCTTTCCTTTCCTCTCCACTCCCTCTCCTTTCCTCCTTTTTCCCCTTCCTTTCCTTTCTTTTCCTTTCCTCTCCTTTTCCTTTCCTTTCCTTTCCTCTCCCTTTTCTTTCCCCCTTAATTTCCTTTCCTTTCCTTTTCCTTTCCTTTTCCTCTCCTCTCCTCTCCTCTCCTCTCCTCTCCTCTCCCTCTCTTCATGCCACAGCTGTCCGCAGAAGGTCAGCAGTGTGGGGAAATAAGTGAGGGCTGAAGGGAATAAGCAAGCGCTGCTGCCCACTAATGAATATGAATGAAATGTGGAATCAGTGTGCATTCATGTCACTTTGTGTTTGTTATTGTGTGCGTGTGTGCGCTCACACATCTGCTCATGAGCCATTAGCAAAGAGAGGTGATGATAGTTCCCTTTAACAGCAGGAGGAAACCTGCACAGACATCAGGGCTACACAGAAACACTATTAAAGGCGTACATCACAGTGGCACACGTCCTCAGCTTTAAAACACTAAAGTCTCAGTCCTAATAAGTGTCACACAGCAAGGACAAGAAAACAAGCAGGACCTGCCGCCCTAATGTCGTAAATCATTTCACTCCAGCTTTTTGTTCTTCGCTTAGTGTTCCCCTGCTCATCCCTCATCCTCCTCTCTCCTCCTCCTCTGCTTGTTATGGGAGATACTCAAGGAGAGAGAGGGAGAGAGAGGGAGGGAAACTCCACATATGCATACAGTGAAGGCATTCATCACACACACACACACACACACACACACACACACACACACACACACACACACACACACACACACACACACACACACACAGGTATGTATCCTCCTCACTTAAAAAAAATCAGAACGCAAGATGTATGTCAAAAATAGTTTTGTCTCTGCAGAACACACACACATAAACCAAGTGCAATATCAAAAAGCTCCAAACAGCCGTGACACACACACACTTTGAAAAATCCCCGCAGCACATCCAGACTCTTTAATCCTGTCTTTCTCAATCCCCTTTTTGCTTACTTCATCTCTCTCCCCCTCTCTCTCTCTCTTCTTTTCTTTCTTTCACTCTCATGCTCTCTCTCTCCTATCCGGCTCCCTCAACGTCTCGCTCATGTCTCAGTGACTCCGGCTGCAAACCTGCCGCTGCCAGCCTGCATCCCTACACCTGACAGCTAGCCAGCCAGGGAGCGAGGGACCGAGGGAGAGAGGGAGGGAGGGAAAGACAAAGTACACAGCTTGAAGTCAAACACACAGCAGGAGGCTGAGAAGTAAATGAGTGAAAAAATAAAAAGGAGAGCTAATGAATAAAAGTAGGGCTGAGAGCTTGTGTCCTCTACACACACACAGAGCAGTTGGAAACCAACAGAGGAGAGAGGCAGGGGTGATGTTGGGATAGAAGGAGAGGCAGTAATGGATGACTGTAAGCAGAGGGATGGATGGATGTATGGGCTGGAGGAGTAAATGAATAAGAGACAGGGGTACTCACACAAGCAGACATGCTCGCCCCGTTACAGACGACTACTTCCTTGCCTCGTTAGCTCCAACACCACGTTGACATTGCTACAGCCTGGTTGCCGCGGTACCCCGGGGTAAATCTCTTCCCGTCTGCCTCCTCTCTCCTTCTTCTTCTTTTTTTTAATCCTCTGGGGCTCCTTTTCCCCTTCTCCTCTCCCACTTTCCTTCCCCTCCCCCTGCTGCTTCTCCCTCTCCTCCTCCTTCTCCTCTTCCCTCTGCTACACCTTTCCTCTCCCTATCTTCCTCCACAGTCGGCTTCCTTGGCTGTGCTCGCCCCGGTCCGAAGAGCCTCCTGCAAAGTCCTGCTGTGTCCTGCTCAGTGCAAGCAGGGAAGCATGCGTTGCCTCTTCCTCCCTCACTGGCTCTCCATCGCTCTGTTTATGCCCCACTCGCTCTCAAAAGCACAGCCACTCTTTTTTTTTTCTTCTCCCCTCCGCACTCCCTGTTCGTCTAGAGTATCTTCTCCTCTTCCTCACTTTGCTGCTATCTTTGTCTCTCCCTCTCTCGTTTTACTGAAACTGAAAAAAAAAAAAAGAGGAAGGCTTACACCCCGCTAAAGTGCAACGACCGGACAAACAAAGAGAGGCAGAGAGAAGAAGAGGCAAAGCTGTGCAGCCAATGGCACAAGAGGGAGGCAGAAAGAGCGCTGGAGACAAAGAGTGGAAATAGCGCAAGAGCGTTACAGACAGAAAGAGGGGATGGAGAAGAAGGGGGGGAAACACAGACACACCCGCTCATTCACCATCACACACATGCAAACAGAGTGCTCCAGATATAGACCCATGACTTCATCAATTCAAGCCCATGTGCAGTCACACACACACACACACACATACACATGAATGCACGCATGTGTTCGCGCACACAGAGTTTGACTTGCTGAGTGCTCCAAATATAGCCTCATGACTTCATGGAGGAGCGAACCCCCCCCTTATCCCGCCCCGCTTAAGAGACAGGGGGACTCATTTATATTGAATCAAGCTGAAGGAGAGAGAGACAGAGAGAACATTCAGGACAAGGCTGGGAATATTCCTCAGATAGATGGATAGAGAAAGAGACGGGAGACAGAGGGAGAGATGAATAGAGAGAGCAAATGCAGCTTTACTTTGAGGCACCCTCCATGCATTCTCTGTCTCTCTTTCATCGCTGCCCTTTCTTTAGCTTATTGTTCAAAGTCTGAGCTCCACTTCTTTTCATATTTTCACTTTCTTGACTTTTCACTTTCTTCACACAACTCAGGAATGTCTTTTTCTTTTTTTCTGCCCATCACCTCTCCAGCTTCAGTCTAACAACCAGTCTGATTGTAACACAGACACAGCGGTCTGGCAGATCACAGTATGTGTCTACAGTGGCATTTTTGATGTGAAGGGTCATGCTGCTTCTCAGAATTGGATCCTCAGACATCCCATTAGGCCTATAGGCTATCTCCTTCTGGATTTCAAACTGGACCAACACACCAGCTCATTTGGTAACTTTCTCTTATATCACTAAAACATCTCAATGAACACTTACAACGAGACTTGAGCCATACAATTCCTAAATCTGTCTTAATTTCAGATCAACAAAGTTTAGTTTTAAAGTCTTTTATGAGTTTTTAGAGGCGGCGAGTCACACTGGATGCCCCTGATTTGCAAAAAGTAGCCTTGATTCAACTTAATGTAAATGAGAAATGGACAGCCTGTCTCTCGAAAGGCAATGCAGCGCTACCACAATGCATTACAAGGTTGCTTACATAGAAAATATATATTGTCGGCAGTGACAGATCTTGTCGACTTAATACTTAAGTATGTGGACATTCAAACTACACGCCCATATGTGATCGTTGGACATCTTACTCCAAAACCATGTGCATTACTTTGTTGCTTTAACATCCTCCATTACACAGACCTTTTAATAAGATTTATGCACTTGGCTGCAGGCCTTTGCTCCCCTTCAGAGGTGTGAAGTCGATGTTCCACTTCATCCCCAAAGGTGCTGGATGGAGCTGAGGTCAAGGCTTTTTCTAGACCAGTCAAGTTCATCCACGCCAGATTTATCTTTTTATATTATACATGTTTTGTGTGTGTTTTTGTTTTAAAGAAAAAGAAGAACACAAAGAAGAACCAAGGTGACAGCACCACCTCACCAACACTGCTGAAGCCTGCTATCACAGCACCAGCCCTGAGCAGACTCACTAAGTGACCAGGAAATAAATACATATAAATCAATCGTGACTTTGCAATACATACAAGAGCCCCTTCAACACGCTTACATATTAAATAATATGGAGAGAAATAATCATAGTAGTCAACTAAACTGTAAGCCTTTCACATTTCTTTCACTGACATACGATGAGCCCTGTGGCTATGAGCTAAACCCACCTACACATCAGGGAGCAGACAGATTATACCACTAACACAATGACTGCCTCCTGAAGTGGGTCACTTCACACACAGAAGCCACAGTTAATATCTGTTCAGTTTTCTCCTTTGATAAAGCACAAAAGAATCATTTGAGACAAACTAAAAGTTTGGATCCGCCTGCTACAAAAGCTTGATCAGGCTCAGTCAGAGGGCTGAGAGGTCCATGTTTTTTAATCATCTTTCATGATTTTAGGCCGTGGAAAGTCTTCTTCTCAAAAAGATGTTATTTTGTGTGAAGCATTTGTTTTGTACATGGAGAACGAAATACTGTGCAGTAGTTCAACCAGACTGACAACTGAGAGGGCAGAAAGACACAAAAATACCTCTAAGCAACAGTTCAGAAAGAAAAGAAAAAAATCTCCAGTCACAGGTAAAAGAAAACTGGAGGCTTAGCATCAAAATGTGTGCAGATTTAAGCAAGTTCCTGTGTCAGTGTCAAGCGCACTTTAACGCCGAAAAGGAGCTACAATTAACAGGCATGTAGCTTTGGCAAAGCTATTCTTTGAACTTCACAATGGGTATAGAAAACTAGTTATATAGTTGGATCAGGAAACATCAGCTGAACATACTGTGGACTGACAATACACAGCTTAAATCTGTTTAATTAAACCACATAATAGACTGCAGAGAACTCAAAGTAAAATGAACAAACTGAATATTTAGAGCCAAATTAAAAGCAGTGTCGTGGTTCAGTAATGATCAAGGGTTAATTGTGCTTTTCTGGACTGGAAAACAAGTCCCAGTTCCAACAGTATTCTCTCCTGTCATGCAACACTGTAGGGACTCCACACAACGGACGTTTTGATCATTTAATCATTCATCTTTTGGGACAAAAACTATTTTAAATGTAAATAATACATCTGGTGTCTGAATTATACAGTTTTTATTTATGTCTGTGATAATAGCCATTATTGAAGGAACGAAGAAAAACATCAGTTTAAAAGTTGATTCCAAACTTTTGAATGCAGTGTAGAGTATATCAATCCTGAATATACTGTGCAAATCATTAAAGGTTTAGTGTGTAATACTTTATTTAGATTTAGTGGTGCCTAGCAGTGAAGATCGCAGTTTGCAACCAGCTGAAACTTCTCCCGACTAGAATTCCTTCAGTCTTATTTTTCAGGAGGTTTTTTTAAGGGGAGTGAAATCATCCACGAAGGTCTCCTACTCTCCAAAACAAACAGCTCAGGTGATTAAAACTGGTAGAAACACTCAATAAACCAGTTTCATGTTACAAAATCAGTGTATCTTTGATGCTGTTTGGCATGTCGGAGACAGCTCACCTAACAAATGCTAATGTACGCTCACCTTTTCATTTAGGAAACTTGAGATCCAGATATTGGGGAGGATTTCCCCAGGAGATGAATTATCCAGAGGTCTCCTCCTCTTCACAACAGAGCAGAGGTCTCATTTATCAAACAGTGTGTAGCATCCATAAAGAAAATGTATGTACAGACAAAAGCCAAAAATGGCGTGCGCCAAAAAATATTCTACATTTTCTATAATCAGGCTTCCACCTCACCACCTGGGTCGCCAATTTCCTGTCTCCAAGATGTTTGTAAGTGTGGGTCAAAGTTTCTCCCATCAAGTTTGTTGTTATACATCACAACTTTCTGCATGTGTGGCGTACGCCTCTTTAAGGCCTCGGTTTGTGTGTACACAACGTGTATAAATGAGACCCCAGGTCGTTTAAACCAATAAAAATACTGAATAAAGCAGTTTCATTTTACAAATTAGTGTTTTCCCTACGCTGCTCATTGCAGAGGGGCTTCGAATTATGGTGGCCTATGAGGAAACACAGAAACACTATGGCCCTTTCTAAAGCCAGTGTTTGCTTTGTCTGTCGTGGGCTACGTAGAAACATGGCTGCAAACATGGTGATTTCCATAAATGACACCCCGCCCCTGTATAAATATAAACAGCTCATTCTAAGGTTACGAAAACACAACAATTCTTATTTTCAGATGATTATACACTAAACAAAATATACTTATTATATTCTATTTCTGCCCCCTAACTCCTCCACAGTGGACCTGTAATAACACAGAATGCACTGATTGACTGTGAATAGTTCAATTATGCATTCTCTTTCTTTCATTAACTTCCTATATTCTTACATGGAGGTCAATGGCTTTGTGCATGAGGACATGTCTCACTGTAACACAATAAGGCCTGCAAACTGTTGCTGCAAAAATATTTATGTGTGCTTCATTGTTAATATTTTCCTCAACTGAAACTAATAGGTCTGCCCAAACCATGAAAAACTGCTCCAGACAAGGGTATCCAAATACTTTTGTGTGCTCAGTTAAGCTTTATCAGCATCTCTGGATACATAGACTTTGAATATAGTGCACTCTAGTGGCAGGACGAAGCTATTTCAACCTCTAAATATACTGTCTCACACACACACACACACACACACACACACACACACACACACACACACACACACACACACACACACACACACACACACATTCTTCTTTAGATGCGGGACACTACAGAACAATTGCAGCATATATGGAAAGTGCATTGTGGTCTCGGAGCATCAAATATCGTCAAAGTCACACACATACACACACACTCCCAGCCAGGGTGGAATTATAATACATCCAAAGTCATGAGCCTGAAACCAAACACAAGAGTGCAGACTGCAGATTTTAAAGTGCTGGTGGGAGGAGAGGATGAAGAGAGTGGAAGCGAGAGAGAGAGAGAGAGAGAGAGAGAGAGAGAGAGAGAGAGAGAGAGAGAGATGAAGTGAGAGAACGAAGGATAAAAGGAAGAGCTAGCCTGGGCCGACTCTCCCCTCTTCCCTCCACTACACGCTTTATCCATTACCGCTGAGAGAGACAGCCACTGAAAGTTTCTCAATCCTCTGAGACGGAAGAGGGTGGAGGGACTCTCTTTCTTTCTTTCCCTCTCTTTATCTATCACACACACACACAGCTGATGTTGTGGTGGTGTTGCTGTTGAGGGAAGGAGAGAAAAAGCGTGGGAGGGTGCATCTTACAGCATCCCTGTGTGTGTGTGTGTGTGTGTGTGTGTGTGTGTGTGTGTGTGTGTGTGTGTGTGTGTGTGTGAGAGAGAGAGAAAGAGGCAATGGCGGAACCCAAAAGACCACAAGAGAGACAGACAGAAAGAAGAGATAAGTAGAAAGACATGGAGACAGGAAGAGAGAAAGGTAAGGAGACACTGCGGGTACAGGCGAGTGAAGTGAGGTCAAGCCTTTTTACACAGAGGCTATTTTAAACTCCATTTTCACCCAATCCCTTAACAGCTGATTACACATGTCAGGACCAGACAGCTACTTTAGACTGCAAACTTCCACCACTCTTCTCATTTGTAGGGTCAGTGTGTGACACATCTCCAAAGTAAATCTCCCAAAGTCTCTTAGCTCTTAGTGCTTGAACATTAAGCTTTGAGAAGAGACTTTCACTGGACTCCACAGATGCTGTGTGTATGTTAAGTGTATATATGCACACACGCAAATACATGCCTCATACATATTACATCCATGCGTGCATGTATATTACATCAGCACTAATGTTTCCAGATGTGTACGGGCTGTGAGTGAGTGTTTGAAGTGGCTGCTCTGTGGGCTAATGGAAACCCTGAGGGGCCCATATCAATGAGGGTTTAGCTTGCCACCCCCATTAGCAGCTGTGCTAGCCTCAGCACACTGTCAGCTCAATAGTGAAAGGTTAAGACCATGGGACATTGCCAAATGACTGAGGGCCCCATAGGTCTTCAGTCTGGAACGGAAACACGCAGCAATGAGCATAATTATGGAGTTCTGAATGCAGTTTGCCCAAATATGCATGGAATAATAATGAGGCCGACTTCAATTCTCTGGCAATTAGTTCAAAGTCCTGAATCAGCGAGAATGTGACACACATGCATTGTACAGGGTTTTATGTGCTGTGTGTTTGCACACACTTATGTGCATGTGTGAAGCTTGATTTTTGTGTTTGTGTGTGTTCTTTGTGTACATCTCAACAGGAGAAATATCATATTTGGAATTGCTAAAAAGTGGCATAAAATAACCAATCATGCCCAAAATGCAGCAAAAAATAAATAAATTTAAAAAAATAAAATAAAATCGTGATGTCACCTACCTGTCGTGGTCTCGTCCAACGCCCCAGACGCGGATGCTACTGATTGGCTGAGAGTGGAGCAGGCTGCGATCATCTGGGTCAACCAGGGTCAACATGCGGTCTTGGAGCACCAGCAGCATCCCTTTACCCTGCAATAAAACAAAATGAATGCTATGCCTTTATTGTTGTTGTACCTTGTACAACAATATTTGCTGTGCAGCTCCTGAGACAGTACATTAACATTTCACACATGCATGCACACTCACCCAAACAAACACATATGTGCACCTGTCATACAGTTAAATAATAATGATAAAAAAATAAGGATAAAAAATAAGTCATAAAAAAGTGGCATAACAGGACTAAAATTTGTTCATAGTGCCAGATGCTATTGCACCTTATAAAGATATGCATAATGCATATTATGACAGTTATTGCACAATATCACAAACAGGGACTCACTACAGCTGCGGTTCACAACCTGCAAGATGATTAAATCAAAGGTAACTAGATAAAAAGATATTTCTGCTCCACAGATTGTATTTCTTTTGTCTGACTCTAATCCTTGTTTTTATGTGACATAATTGATTGTTTGAACTCTTCAAGCCCATAAAAACTACAAACTAGTTAGAACTATGAGGGATGAAATTAACAAAAATGAATTGTTAAAATTGAGGTGATTAAAATACATGTGAAATGGGAATATAGAGATGTAAAAACAGATGTGAAATGAAATCAGTGATAAAATATGAATTGCTTTGATTAATTCAAAGTCAATTTGATTATAACAGTATATGATGAAAATAAGTCCATGTTTCATCATTTTGCCAGTCTTATATTCATCATTCACAACGTAAAATTGCCATTTATGATTAAAGGAACGTAGCCTAAAGGGTGGTTGTACCAAAGAAATCGAGGTGATAAAAATGCAAGTAAACTGAAAAACAGAGCGATTAAATGTACGTTGATTTGATACACTTTACTGACATTTTATCTGAAACAGTGTCACTGTCCACTATCTACCGCTGTTGGGGGATATTTGCCAATCAGGCTTTCTGCCAGAAAGGGATTTCCTGGATAAGGTCAGGAGCAAAAAGCGTGGTTTCGACTACTTGAAAAGATTTCTGCCAGAAAGGGCTTTCAGGCAGTTTAGGTTCCCTCTGTGTTGCCAGCACCTGGACCCCAGCATAACTGAGCAGGGAGCTCCAGGTACTGGCAGCACAGAGGGAGATTGAGTGTTATTCATTTACACGTCCTGCCCACATTGTAGTGTTTAAACCATTAGCAACAGTCCACTGACACACACACGGAGGTTTAAACGTAACTGACACACTGACCTCTCCCCACACACCAGCTGAGTCCCGTATGTCCCTCCTGCAGTAGGACAGCTGTCTGATACAGTGGTGGACGGCCACGCTGCTCCTCCCCTCGCACAGGTCCTGCTCTGCCATCTCCACCCAGCCCAGAGATCGCACTGGAAATGACTGAAAGGAACACAACACACACATCACACACAACACGTCTTCTTTTAGTAGTTTAGCTCATTTTGTCAGTTACGATGATCCCATGCTCATTAAAATAATTGGTGACATTAACAAGGCAACACTGATTTCAATTAAGTCTCACAGGGCATGAAACAGAGTCAGTGTGTGTACCAGCACTTTAATTTCAACTAGCTGGCATGACAAATTGCACAGCTCAGATGAGCAAATATCTTTTTGCACATTGGTCCCTATCTGGTTACCAGTATGTTTTTAATGCTGAATGTTTGATGAGTAGTCATGCTTTTTGCCCTGCATGACTTCTGAACAGCAATGTCACCACTGTGCCAGATCCCTGCAAACAACTTGGTAAGTATATTGTCACCATAACTGAAAGAAGTCATGGAAAATGTACAAATATAATCCACAAGTTGACGGAAAATTTAACCTTAGAGGTATATGACACAGGATTGTCTTTTACTGATTGTAAAAATGCTAAATGCTAACACCAAGTCCACTCTTGTTTGGAGTTTCACCTCATTATAGTTGCGTTTTTTTTTCAGTGTAGTGTCTCCTCGATGCCTGCTGCTTACAGTCTGGCACCTGGTTGCTACCTTTTTACAAAGCCCCGACCTTGCCTGAGTGCTGTGGGGGTACACGCTGATGATTGTCCTGAACACATAAAATAAGAAAATACAGGCAGAGAGCAGAGTCGCTGCAGAAGAATACGCCACATACTAAAAGCAGGTCGAAAGTGATGATTGATAAAGATTACCTCAGTATGAGTCTATACATTGTGTTTTAGGAAAATTCTGCCAAGTATTCCTTTGAGTATAAGAGCCCACGCATACTTGCATACTAACATACATCCACAGTAACACACACAAAGTTCCCCCTACAGTATTTTGCTTACAGAGGTACAGTACGATGCAGTGACAGCTACTCTCAGCAGCAACTGAGAGAGGTTTGATTGGGGAAGACAACACATGAAATATGAAATGACTGTGTGTAAGTGTGTGTGTGTTTGTGTGTGTGTGTATTTATATGGACTGCATCAGGCTAGCAGCTATCACCATCCTCTCTCCTCTCCTTCTTCCCGTTTTCTTTCTGTCTCTCTACCACAATGCTGAGGAGAACTACATTTTCTCAACATGCACTTCAGCAGACACACACACATGCATCCCCACACGCGATGATCCCTCTCTCTTCCACTGACCATGTTATTCTCTCTTGCCTTCTTCTTCATTAAACTTTCACACATCATGAGATCATAACTGAATTCCAACATGTCTCCCCTGAGTTCCTGGGTTCCTCTGAGATGTCTGAATATCTCAAGCTTTTCTTTCACTTGAATTTTAATTAGTAGAGCACATTTTATTCTCATCTTAAATCCTTTGTGATTTCAGACTGTTCCTCACGGAAAAAGAACAAATCGTAACAGAACAAGGAAGCTTACATGGTACTTTTGGTTTTTGAATCTGATATGTGATGCAACATTTGCCTTTATTTTATGACTTCTTATTGCACAAAAATGAGCAGGCAACATTTAACTTTTTAATATTGGGCTGATTAAATATGTCTTTTGCAATAGTGGTGAAATTTGTTTCTGATCAAAGAGGCTTCTGTGCAACAGCAAAAACTCGTTTGGCTTTCACTGTAGCTCAGTTCACGAAGTAACCACTGAGTGGCACTGCAACAAACAGAGAGAGAAGAGAGGACAGTGTGACACTGAGCAGGTTCATTACGTCATTTCAGACAAAACCTGGTGACCTCCCCTCATTAACAAATACTGTGCATGACTTGCTGAAAGGCTGACATTTTGTTCAACAAATACAATCAGACTGGCTTAATAACAAAGGAATGTGTGCTCATCAATATTTTAAATGTTGCCAGCAGTCATTTATAGGTGGTACGCTGTGTCGCTGAGCACTAGTAGTATCTCAACAGTCTGGAGTTCCACCCAAATGGGGCTGAAAGTCAATGAGAGCTTCAGTGAACTAGCTGATAACCTACCAGTGCTAATTTTGACAGATATTTTAGGTCTATTTTTTTGTCTTTAGGTGAAAGTGCATATTAGTTTTTTTAACCTTTGTAATTTTAGTCTAGTTTTAGTCGACAAAAATTCATGATATTTTAGTCAGCTCTTAGTCACTATGTTTTGTGTATGTTTTTATTTTTATTTTTAAACTGATCCAGTGAGGCTATTTCATGTATCAAAAACTAAAATCAAGGTGACAGGATGTATAAAAATTTCCTTTGGACTTTTTTTTTACAACTACAATAATTTCTACACACAAGAAGCTGTCATTTCTCCAGCAGTTTTTGACAGGTTTAAGTGCTGATTTACAAGCTGCCACTGACTGATCATAATTTTTAAAAGCTCAACATTTCTCCATTTATGCTCTCAAAAACTTTGACACCACAAATAACTAATCCGAGACAACTAGGATTAATTGTAAACTTGATTGTAAGAGGCAGAAAAAATAACTTAATTAAAGCCAAATCTCAAATATGTTAGTCTGGATATTTAAACTCATGTCTCACAGAGCTGGTGATTAAAACTAAACTTCAGAGAAAATTCTACGGAGTTCAGACTCTTTACTTACAGCACAGCTACACTCACAGATAACTGAGCCTCCGACCTGCCTGTCAAACAGCATCAAGCCATAAACTTTACCGAGACAGGTGCAGTCTTGCGGGAATCAACTGATGTGAAGTCCGGAGGCTGGTGGCTGCTTGCTCCTCTGCCATTCAGTAGCCAACAAGTGGAGCTGCTAACAGCCACTGCTGCGAAACTAAAAAAACTACAAATCCATTCAGCAGCTCTACCATCCACAGTCAGACACGCAGCTGATTATTTACTGCTGAATTACAGCTCCCAACTCGCACCAACGGCTGATATTGCTCCGGTTTGAGTGTTTTTGCTGGCTAGTGAAACATCCTGGAGTTTGCGAGCCTGTCCCTCATGCGGCACTTGAAGATAATTACAAGCACGGACGTTCTCGGCTTTCAGTGTACAAGAGTCCACCATGAACATTTTCATCATGTGTTGTCTCGTCAGCGAAAATGAAACATGTGATACCTTTGTTTTTCTCACTGAATGTGATACAAGTCATATAAACGGAAGCACTCTGCTGCATAAAATGCCACTAGACTATCTGTGTGTGTTTGTGTGTGAGTGAGTGAGAGAGAGAGACAGAGAGAGCATGTGTGTCAGTAAATGCAAGTGTCAGTTATACGCTGATATGTGTCTGGGACATTCTAGCACGCTGAACTGCCGTCAAACACACCGCCTTCGACTTCACAACACCACAAACTGTACTTACAAATACTCATTTTTTCCCAGATCAGAGTACAAAAAGGATCAGATGGATAGTTGTTGTTGTCATGGGTTATACAGTTGATATCTTAAAGGCACTGTGTACCAATACTCAACCTTCATGTCTGTCCTTGACTACAGCAATATTCTGAACTGTCATGCTGCCTCATCAGCACTTAAGCAATTAAACTCTGTGTATCATAGTGCTCTACGCTTTATAACAAACAACAAACTTTGCACTCATCATTGTTCCCTGTATCACACAGTTAGATGGGCTGCCTTACAGTCAAGAAGAACTAGCCACCTGATATCATTTATTCATAAAGCTCTGCTGATGAAGCTTCCAAACACCCTAAAATGTCTTCTTTCATTTAAATGTACTAACTGGCAGACCTGGTGTCAGGTACTGTGCACAGTTTAAATGAAAGTAACTGCAAACTGTTCTCAAACTAGTCTAACAAAGCCTCTGGAGATTTTAAAGCTTAAACATCTGATGTTTTTATGATTCTTGTGACTCTTTTCATCCCTTGTTTATTGTGGCATAGTGTTGTCCCTGTGTTGTTTTTGTCTTGCTGATTGTGTTCCTGAGAATGTTTCTTGTTCTCAGGTCTCTCTTGTAAAAGAGATTTTAATCTCAACAAGACTGCCTGAGTAAATAATGATAACATAAGATAAAAAGATGAAAAAGAAATCCTGACTGTTGTTGATATATGTTATATTTCTGATCTTACCATTGCCTCTGGATCAGAGAAGGTGTTATTGAGGTCCACTGTCTCCAGCTGGGCTGGGGCACTGCAGGGAAACATCAGTCATTAACAATCAGTCACATTTAAGTCATATTCCCCCAACTCATACATGAAAATACATAAGTCTAGAAATTATACATATCTACTTATTGCAGAGTATGTCTTTGTGTATTACTTGAGTTTAAGTGAAGCATAGCGCAGAGTAGCCCCTTCAAACGCCTTCAGACTGGGATCTGGATACACTGGATAGTCCTTCAGCTCCTGGAGCAAAACAGACATTCAGAAAAGAGGACTAACATTAGCTGCAGACTCTGGTGACGAGATGAAGAAGATTAAAAACAGGCAGATTCTAATATTGATTTCACCGACTTATTTGATCTCATTTGCTTTTGTAATAACTGAAGAGGATAACACTCCTTTTAAGTTAATATGAGAGATATTCATCTTTGTTGAATGTGCACCTCAGCCTGACCTAGACTGACATTACTGTGTGCTCATTTCAGTCTAATAAATGCAGCAGTGAGAGCAGAGATATATCAATAACACCGCCAAGCTTTTAGGCAGAAATGTAGACTAAAGACAGCGATGCAAAAAGTCACTGAGATGAACCACAGCTAATGAAAAGAAGCTAGGAAAGCTAGATGTGGAGCACACAAGGAAAATGTCATGCTATGAAAGAATATGAATCTTAATGTTTTCAATAGTGACTGGACAAACGTGGAGAAGTTGTTGGTTTGGGGTTAAAAGGATAAAATAAAATGTCCCTTACTTTAAATTTAAAAGCAACAGTCCCATTTAGACCAAAATTAACCAAGAAAATAAAGAATATATATTTTTAAAAAATGGATCTGAACTTAAACAGACAGAGCGTTTCAACAAGTGAACACCTGCATAAATGTGACTGTGACTCACGTTGGCTGTGCAGGTGGTGGTGTTGAGATTTGGTCCAGAAGAAGTGACATCATTGTAGGGGGTGGAGGAGGAGGACGAGGAGGGGGAGGGGGAGGAGCCAGAGGGTGAGGGGACCGGCTCCACCGAGCTGTCAGATATCAGACTGCTGGGGCGCTGCGGGAGAGAGAGACGTAGAGAGATGCAGCATGAGAGAAACACAGAGACAGACAGAGAGTGGTGGGCGCATCAGTTACCACCAGGAGCTTTGCAATATACTGGGCTTAGATCGTATTTTTGCCAGTAACAGTGTCAGCCTATGAAAGAATGGAGATTCTTCTCTTACCACAGCTTCACAGGAAACAGGTCAACCTGTGGTTACTTTAGTTCTTTGCATGTCACTATTTCAACTATTGAGATAATGTTTTTGAAAAATTTGTATAATTGACAAATTGTATAGATGTTTGACTAAATGATCCACTGCTAGCTTCATCAGAGTTTCCAATCACATCTCACTCTTCATCAGCAGATTGAGTTTGTTTGTTTTCATTCAAGATACATGAAAATGGCTCACTGAGACCGTTAGATGTGGTTAAAACTACTGCAGTTAAAAAACTTGCAAGTGGACCTTTAGTTTCAGATTGTTTCCTTCAACTATGTTTAAGATGAACTTGTTAATTCATAAATGTCTTTTTTTGTACATTAGCATGTTTTCTTGCTGCTTCCACCAATGTATTTGCCTGGGTCCAGACCTTGGAATCCGCCCACACCACTGAGTTGACAGATTCGTCTGGCATCATGATATGAAACGGCGGTTTCTTGGTTGAAAAACAATCGATCCAATCAGTGCCACAAGAGGGACTAACACCATTGCCAAGCTGTTGTCAAGCTGGGTGCCAGAACCAAGGTGGAGTAAGAAAATCAATAGCGACCACTAGACAAGATAGACACTGCTAACAAGGCTGTTCTAAACTGATTAAAAGTAGCAAAGAAATATATTTTACACAGTAAAACATCGTAATTTGTTTTGACTTTGCGTCACTCTACTTTTAAAACCCCTGCAAAACCAGTATGTAGGCATGGCCACACATCAGTGTTGACTTAAATGACATTAAATTCAGGCAGGTACGTTGTTCTCTGGTGATTGGTACAGTAAAATTAAATCCCCACCTCCGCAGAATCAATTAGGATGGACACTGTCAGAATGAAGATGGATATCAGGCAAGCAATTGTACTGTTAGTATGGGTTTCAGTCCCATGGTTAAAATGTTATGCAAGAGTGGAAGAAACAAGTAACTGTCACCCAACTAATAAGGACTGAAATTTTTTTTCCTTAATTTCCAACATCAAAATCATGGCTTCAGCATTTGTATGCGAATGTGCAGGTGTCCTGAAGCATCCTCTCTAATTGTTATCAGATTGTTTGCAGACCATGTAACCTACATATACAGTATAGTATTACTAACATTAATATTCAGCATAATAAGATGTGTATTCTCTCCCTGCACATGTACAGTCAAGTAAATGAAAGTGTCATAAAGTGTCTGACCATGAGGTGTGTGAGGTCTGTGGGTCCTCTCACCTCATTGGGTGGCTTGAGGGAGTCCTGTGTTTCCTGTTTTGATTCGTGCTCAGCGTCTGGCTCATTGTTAGGTGAGGTGTGCTGGTTGCCGGAGGCAACAGGTCGGTGGTACTGTGTGGTGCCAGTGGGGATGTGCCAGAAATAGATCTCTGATGAGTCTGAGATTTCCCGCCAGCCAGGGGGCAGGTCCCCCTCACCCCATACATCTGCTGCTGGATGACAGTGATACACAAACACATATTGTATATGAGTGTGTCACACAAACACATTTATATACATGACTGCACACGTGACACATACAAAAGGCTGCACGCACACACACAGACACACACACACACACAGGGATGGACTGGGTAAATTTCAGTGATGGTCAGCCTGTCCCTTCTTAGTTTCTGTTGTCATAGCAACTCCAGGGCTCATCCCCTGTAGTCGGACCCAGTGGGCAACAGCATCTCTCCCTTCATCGCTCTCCTGGTTTTCTTTTCCACCGTCTGCCTTCTTATATTTCTCTCCCTCATATTCTCCATCTATTGCTTTGTCATGCATACTTGGCAATCATCGCTGAGTAAATCCAGCCCTGCCTTATTCTCTTCCCTTTTCTCCTTCCCTTTTCACACCCTTCTATCTGCAGTATCCTATCCCTCTGTCCATCCTAATCGCTCTCTGCGCCATAAGGTGGCTCACAGGGGCCTTAAAGGTTCCAGCTTTATTGCTGGAGTTTCTTGCTTGCCTAAGAAGAGGCTTTTGGTAAATTTCCAGATCAGACAGTCTGTAGGAGGTAGAAGGAGGGAAGAGAGACAGAGAGGGAATGAAAGGAGGGTGTAACAGAGACATGATTAAAGGCTGACACAGATATGCCGATAAAAAAAAAAAAAAAGGAAGATCAGATGAGAAGACAAAACACACACATATCGAACCTGTCTCCCGTGGAGTCTGAGGAGAGGGTGTCTCCTGGGACAGGGTGGTCCAGCTGGAGTCTTCATCCTCTGATGGAGTATCAGGAGTCAGATCCATTCTTAAGCCCACTTTAGGGAGTCCAGTCTCTGGTTCAGGATCTGGCAGGGTAGGGGGAGCCCGGTTCCTGGTGGGGGTGCTCTTCTCTGCAGCCCGAGTCTGTTTAGGGGACGAAGGTGGATACTGTTGCAGGAACTGGTTCTCATTGTTGGGGTGCAGCTCCACCTTGATCACCCGGGGCTGGGAGCTCCGTGGGGGCTTTGCAGGACTGCGTGGACTAGCCTGAACCGGGGCACAGAGCTCCTCCCTGACCTGGGCTGGAGCCTGGCTCTGGAGGTGGTTTTGGTTGTCTGAGACCCACTCTGGGCTGTTGGAGGAGGAGGACGTGGGTGAAAGCGGGGCTTCCACCACCACTGGTAGCAGGGGCTGCCTTGGTGTAGGTGTGGGGTCATCTTCCTCTTCTTCCTCCTCCACCACTGGCGCCACCTCTTCCTTCTCTTCCTGGCAGCTCTGCTTGCTGCTGGACTTCTCCTCCTTCTGGCTCTCCCTCTCCTTAACAGGGCTGGCCTGCTCCTTCTCTGGGGAAGGCTGCTGCTTCTTCTCCTCCTTTTCCTCTTTGTTTCCCCAGTTGAGATCCAGGTCCCAGCCTTTCCCATGGTACTCCAAGAAGCTCTTGGTCCGTCTGCGGAACGGCGGTAGCTGTGAATTGTCTTTTCCAAATTCCAGCCAGTCAGAAGTGGGGTTATTGATGAGATCATTGTGAATTTTGCCCTCTGTATTGGCCCTGCTCAGCTCCAGCTGCTGACTCTCAGCTCTTCTCTGCATGTTGGCCCCATTCTTGGCCAGTTTGGGGTTGGTTGTATTAAACAGCGAGGCAGAGGATGAAGAGGAGTAGAGGGCAGAACTGGAAGAGGACTTTGTAGGGAGGCCCCTCCCTCTAGTTACAGGTTGGTTTTTAGAGGACAAAGCCAAGTTGTCACTGATTCCCATGGCGCTCCGCACGCTGGTCATCGCGTACCTCTGACGGCTCTTTGGCAAGGTGGCCGAACTTCCGGTTTCCATGGACTCCTTGATGATGTCTCGACCAAGCAGCTGGTTGTATGATGAGCGAAGGCTGAGGGAGGTGGGAGGGGCGGTGGAGGGGCCGCTGCGATTGGCCAGACCCACATTAGAAGGGGAGGAGCCAGAGCGGGAAAGAGGAGGAGTTTGTACTGACATCATGGCTGACTGGAAATACACTGCCGTGATAGAGCTGATGAGAGAAGAGACACACTGTCAGAACTCATTCAACAGTGTGTGCAACACAATATGGACCAACAGGGACTAGAATTATAAGGTTGATTTCATTGTTGACATTGTGGATTTTAAAAAAATTTGCTAATACATGAGTAGACTATCATATAGCATTATTCTTTAAAGGTATACTATGCAGGAATTGTTGGTTGGCGACTTTGTGTGACCAGTACAGCCAATGAAAGCCAATCCCAGATCCACTCTCGTTTTGGAACAAGCTTTGCCAACTTCCTGTTTTGCCTTTTTGGTGCTGTGTCCATGATTTCTGTAGCTTCCTCTTGGGTGCGCGCTTCTTATGAATTGGCACCTGGTCATTACCTTTTTATAAGGTCCTGACCTCACCTGCATGTTGTGCTGAGGAACATCTCAAACTAATACATCAGACCGACACATATGGGCACTTTACAAAATGTCAAGGCTGCGTCCCCTTTTAGGGCATAGAAAGCCTAAAATCCTGTTTATGTCTATGCAATTTGATGTGTATTTGCATTATGGCTTTGAAATGCCTTTGCACTTATTTTTTGGTAAACAAATGTTTGTTTTATAGACATGTCTCATAATTGCTCTAGCACGGATTAAGGTTGATTGCCATCATGTCCCTTCAGTCTTTCCCAGTTCATACATCACTCAACACATTGGGCACATATTGCTTATCCAGACATTTATATTTGATGAAATCACCAGACATCGATGTTGTCTGTAAATAACCAACCTGCTCATATAAAACTGTTTGATCTCAGTTAAAATTCAGTTGAAGACAACAGTCTTGCTACTCTGTTACCGTATGACTGTAATGTTACTGCAGCAGCCTTCCACTCAAGCTAGCGTTAGCTATAGTAACTGTCACCAGCATCATTTACCACACTGACAGTGAATATTCACTAATATTAAATCTCAGTGTGAAAAGCTTGGCTAACCCACTTCACAACAGCTTTTCTCTTTTTTTTAGTGACACATCGCTTGACATTGGCAGTATAGGCTGATTCTAACGGCGCCACAGATGGAGGAAGAAAAAAAATAAAATGTTTATCTTTTACTTTTTTTTATTAGTACTATTATTGTGAAATATTCTTCAGTAAAAATGAGGATTGGGCTAAGGTCAATTCTAACGTTCTTATGAGGTGTTCAAGGTAATCTTGTAAAATGTAGCTTTTGGCGAGAAACTTGATTAAGTCAAGCTGTTTGAAGGAGAAATTTGTAAATGTTTCCACAGCACTATAAAACAGATATTAGAAATGATGTTGTGATGTATCATATATAGTAAATAGGCTTTTGCTTATTTTTTTTTAAAGATGTCTTTTCATGTGAAAGAAGGTTATGTTAAAGGTTTTTCGTAAATGTGTATTACTGAATTTGTGCTCATTAAAGGTAGTGTAATGGAGGACTGATTGACTTTAAAACAGTTCATTTATTTATTTTTTTATTGTGTACATTTCTGTGTTTCCCTGGCACAAAAGAATAACAAATAACAACAAAAGAAACACCAATATAAAACACTGGTATTGGCTATTAGCAAAATGTTATTTTAAACATTGGTGTAACATATTTTTATCTTTATCTTTTTTTTTTGCAAACAACATGTTTTTTTTGGGGGGGGGGGGGGGGGGGGCACCACTGATGTGATAGCACATTCCTTTTCCCCAACAGGGTACACTGAGTTGGTGTTGATTGGTGCAAGTCTGGTCTGTAGCTTGGAAGCAAAGCCAGAGCTGCTATCTTCTCGCTTTTTTATGATGTAGGGAAACAAGTTTGGAGATCAACATTTTTGGATTTATTGTTGGTACAACCAGCCACATGGCAACTCTTTGGCTTGTGTTATTAACTTAAACTGGTTTGTTTGAAGTAGAAATTTGGAGACAAGTTTCAGCCTCCTCTATGTACGCTGTTATTGTCTATGCAGGAGCTGGTTTGCTTACCCCCAGAGGAGGCGTGGTGATGAGAGTTCACTCTGGATGACGTATTACCAATCTGATGTATAAGAAGAAAATAAGAAAATACAGACAGAGGGCAGATTCTCTTTAAAAAAAAAAATACATCACCACACGCTTTTTGTGTGTCATATGTGATGATTGAGAGGAATTAGTCTTTACATTGTTTTTCTTTTCAGGACAATCCTGCATAGTTCACCTTTAAACTTTACATTTTTAACAAGGATCCCTTAAACTGGATTTAACATTTTTCCATTTTTCTCCATTTGATTTTTGAAGACAGAAAGATAAGTAGGAAAATGTTTCTCACTTTCCGTTTTCCCTGAGTCAGTCAGAGTACAGTAACACTCCTCCTGTGGTTGCAAGCTTCTTTTATGCCTACTTATCTTTATGGCTGGTAAATGGATGGTCGCTGGGTTAGTATATTTAAAAGCTTTGTTTCTCCAGCCTCTCTGCATATATCCTGTACTATAATCATATATGTGTGGTTAAATCATTTCCAGTATTCTATCTGTACTTGTCTCTGACATCATCACAGATGGGTGACATCATCCAGTTGAGATGTTCAGTGCTGTGTAACTCATTAGCATGTCTCTGATGTTACCACTGAGCATAAAGCTGATAAAAAGCATCTTGCTCTTTGCTCTCTCTGGCTGCAGCTCAGTCGGTCTCTCTGAGGCTTTTATTGATACACAACGGTACAGATTCTTCTCCAGCCCCACGCTGCCTTTTTACACATAAGGTGTCACTGTTAAAGTGTTAAAAACTGCATCAAAGACATGGAGCTGGACTGTATTCTCGTGTTATCGGAAGTGAGTCAGACCCTCGATGTATTCGCTGAAAGCCGGGGCTGAGCGGTAAGCCAGTCTGTGGGGAGGAGAAGTGGCAGCCAGCTCCTGCTAACAAGCTAGCAGTGTCTCTTTTATCTCTGGGTGGATCAGCCCTGTGATGCAGAATACAGACAGATGGATGGATGGCAACAAAGACAGAGAACCACTGTGACCTTAAGACACAGCACATGTACGGGTTGCATCACTGTTGCTTCTGTTTTTGAATTATCTAATGTGTCTACAACCCTGTGGGAAGCTGGTACTAAACAACTGAACACTTAGACAGGTAGAAAAACATGCCCAGGCACGCAAGCATAATGTATAAACATCCTGTCACCCAATCATAAACACACACACACACACACACACACACATACACACCTCAAACAGTGCTGCAGTCATCATCAGCCTTTTCTCAGAAACATGGAAAAAACAAACGCAGCAGATTTTAAAGCACGACAAGATCTTGGGAAAAGACAGAGGCATGATTTTTGGAGCAGGCAGAATCCCTGGCCGGTGCACTTTGTTCATGCGGGGCCCCTATCCACCGCCCTCTCCCTGGGTGGTTGTCGTGTTGTCCCTCTGTCACTGAGCCAGACAACGACAACAACCTGTTTGTGCTGAATCTGCATGCGCTCACACTCTAGGCCTGCGACCAGACACAAACACAGTGTCAACAGGTAAAGACTACCTGCACTGAGCTGAGCAGCTTACGAAAACTTCTTCAAAATGAGGTGTCAAAAATGCATTGATACCAGGCTAACAGCCTCAGGAGCCTGGAGATGCAAGCTTGCCACCAGACACCTACAAATTGTGCCTTGAGCCACTGAAGCCGAAAAAAAATCACAGCAAATATGTTGCATGACTCAGAGGACGAATTACACATCCTGACACAACCCCCCCCCCCCCCCCCCCCCCCCCAAAAAAAAAACACAGACAAGAAGTAATAAGCAAACAGCATTTCAACTCCCTATTGTCCCTTTCTTCTATTCTTTTTTAAATATCCCTATGTTGCAGACAAACTGGATCATCCTTTTCTTTCCTGTCTCCCCTGACAATGCAGCCAGATCTCCATTAGTTAAACAAAGTGGGGCGAAGAGAGGATGTGAGGGGGGAGTGGGGAGGAGAGAGGATGGTTATTAGAGAGGGAGAAAGCGAGGAGAATGACACAGCAGTTTGCAGGACAGCGGGGCGCAGTCAACACACAGAGGTAGTTTAACTGTTCTCGCCAACAGCCGAGGTCATTCATGAGATGCACGAGATTTCAACCACTGGTCACGGGACAACAGCAAACTGCATACTAATAAAACAATAGTGACTATCATCTTCCTTGTGCTTGTATTACAGTAAAATGTACAGTAAACAAGCAGATATCATATAAATCAAGTCCGTTCCTACAGATTTACCAGAACTATAGCAATAAGACTTGTTGACAGACAAAATACAAGGTTCTCTCTATTTTTGGAGCAAGGTGGCCAAACAGGATCCTTATCAGCTCTGGTTGTTTACACTATCTGCTCACCTTGCATGCAGATTTACAGACAAGAGTGTATTCGCCTGAAGGTCACGCTAAAAACAAAGATGAGATTCGTATCATTTTATATCAATAAGATATTTTAGAGATCCATCATCAGATCATATGGACATATTGACATAGATCCTGGCCTGTCAGGGGGAACCCATCCTTCATCAACTTACTCCCTGTAATGGCAGGCCTCTTTCCCCAACTCTGAACTGCACCCACTGCTTCACAAATGAAATGCAACAGATGAAAGCAGAGGCTAGGGGGGATATGAACTTGAAAAAGTCGATGATGTCATGGGTGGAGTGCTCTCGCCCCTCGTTTCTTGCTGCCTGCTCAATAAAGTCGCTCACTGAGGTATCAGAAACTGCGTTAGACCGTCTTTAAATGCACCGTAACGCCGAGGATGCATAGGTGGAGTTGCCATTATCGCGGAAGCAAAGCTGTCGTGAACAGACGCAGTAAATCTCCAGCATGCAGCCCCTCTCTCTCTAGCCCCATCACCACCGCCGCACTGGGAGGGGAGCGCATCCCATCGAGAGCATCTATTTACATCCACTCACCGCTTCGGTCAGCCTCCGGGCTTCTGCGCCTCCGCTCCCACGACGACACACACAAACACACAGACACGCAGTAGTGAGCAGGGCCGAGGTCGACAGCCGCTTTTAAGTGCCAGTCCGCCCGTAGCTGCAGCCGGCCGCCCGTATTGGATCACATCACATCATCTGCCCTCCCAGCCCGGCTCGGTGCTCGCTGGCGGCCAAGCTGCGCTTTCTCTCTGCGCCAGAGGATCCCGGAGCGGCGCGGCGCTGTGGAGCCCTCAGCCAAGCCGGCCAATCACGACCGAGGACGCAACACGCTCGGCGCACGGAGAAGACGCAACCATAATAAATCTGCCGGTGTTATTTTGCATCTCAGGTAATGAAATCACACATCATCGGGGTCTTACGTCATGCAGTTGTCTGAAGAAATATGAATGGTATATGTGGTACACCAGTGATCACACCTGCCCTGATACACAGTTTGAGTTCCCCTCAGATAAACAGTGTATCAAACTCAAAGTGGTCCTAAAATGTATGATGTCACCACAAAGTTATTTCCATACAGAATGCAAGTCCAGATTACAATTCAGATGAGTTGAAACTGAAGTTATTGTAACGATACTCTGCTCCTTGGAATAGGGGAGACCAGGGACAGGTGTAACACTTTTGCTACTTCCCCAGTAAATAAAAATACATTTTCACTGGAATAACCAATAAACAATATCAATGTGAGCAGCATGGTGGGGCAGTGGTTTGCACTGTTGCCTCACAGAAGGAGGGTTCCAGGTTCAAATCCACCAGCTGTGTGTGGGTCCTGTGTCAGTGTGGGTGTAGTCTGGCTTCCTCCCACAATCCAAAGACATGCACTTCAAGTTAACTGGTGACTCTACATTGCCCGTAGGTGTTAATGTGACCATGAATGGTTGTCTGTCTGTCTCTATGTGTCAGTCTAATAAATGTCAATATATCAACTAGTTAAACTGTATATATAGGTGGTTTTATGAATTAAATTGTCTACAGATAACACCTGTCAGTGGTTTTAATGTTTTGGCTGATCGGTGTATATCCATTGTTGTATTTACGGGCATCATAAAGAATGTGGTGACAGACGTGTTTCTCTCAAGAGGCCAATATGTTTGAATTGTTGTTTTATTGTGCATTTTTGTACTATATGTTCAATTTGTTGCATTTTAAATGTGTTTTGATTGGCTGCTACCTCGGCCAGGTCTGTCTTGTGAAAGAGATTGTCAACCTCAATGGGACTTCCTGGTGAAAAGATAGTTAAATAAATTAAAAAAAAGATTTAAATACAGCCACTTTTTCTAAAATATACATAATTAAACAAGTAAATACGCTGAATACTGAATCATTCCTGTTACTGTGACTATTTCTTTTCTTCTTTTTTTTTTTTAAATAATGAGGTTTTTCCACACATGACAAAAAGGGGATTTTTTTTCATGATTTTACTGAACTTGTGCGTATAACAGTACAACATCGTTCTCATTGTGCATCATAATTCACTTTGGTATGTTTATAGTTCACAGGTTGAACTATCACAAGGCATTTCTTCTTACTCCTCTCAAGTCTTTCTTTTACATACAGTAATAGTATTACTTAAAGTTAAAATATGACACTATTTAGTTTCAGAAGTGTGATCCCAGTAATACAATTTTCATACACAAATATAACAAACCTTTTTTATGTGATTAATCCAACATTAGTAGGGAGAGAAACAGCTGAGATTCTCAACCCATCCAAAGGCATCTGGATCACATTTTGTTACTAACAGGAGAACATCTCTCACAGAAAACACTGTACTGAATAGAGACAGTAGTAGAAAAGCTTCAATATCGCATTCTATAATACTGTAAGACCTTGAGTCCAACAGCTCTTTCAGACTTATAAAAAAATCATTCAAATCATATTTAAATGTCCAAACACGCACACGTAGTTGGCAAAGTATAAAATCTACTCTAGTCCAGACTTCACAATATGTACATACCTTACACACTTTTGACCTTTCTTCTCACATTCACACTTTGAAATACATTCCTCAGTTTGACCTGTGCTGGCTCAGGATATCCTATATACCTATCCCTACAGTCCACTGGCAGGTTCCTCCCTCAGTGCTGTGGGGATGGAGGTGAAGAGGCGTGGAGGACAGCGTCGGCGGGACACACAGGCTCCCGGTGCTCCAGGAGTGAGGCAGGAGGGGAAGCGCGACGGGGCGACTGGTGGAGGGAGGGATATGACTGGCCAGAGAGGAGAGTGGCTGCTGGAGCCACCGGTCGACTACGGAGAAACATGGAGCTGAACGGATGGAGCGCAGCAGTGTATCTTCTGGCGGAGAGGAGAGGAACACAGAAGAGAAATCAATTGCTCATTCTCACAGCTAATCACGGCTGTCTTGGCTCATTAGAAGCTTGTCACATGCAGTGCAATCACTGACAAATGCACAAAATGCAATGACTAATACAAATGTGAAATTTCCCATGTGTGCTTACCCTTACTGAATGTATCATTGGGAGACAGCAGTAAACTCTTAGCCTGCTTGTTGCCTGCTTGAGCGGCTCGTTTGTAGTATTCAATGGCTGTCCTCAGATTCTGCTGCACCCCAAAGCCGCTCTCAAAACACTGACCCAGGAAGAGCAGGGCGGTGTCATCCTACATGAACAAAAATGAGTATCGGGCAGAGAACTTAATGTTACAAAAGTTACAAACTGACACCAGGAACTTAAACAGACATTATGGGCAGAGGATTGAAGATGCCACTATCAAAACAAGCACAACTGCTCTGTGTGACTCAACACTGAGACATTCAGCAGGCTTTAGCTCTAAAGTGATTTGTAGTGATAGTAATTGATGGTACTACTTCAACACAACTGCAGCAGAAAGTTACAAAAATCTGTTTCCTGATACAGGGCAGTGGAGAGGTGGTGAAATCTCAGGGATAAAGCCACAGATAAAACTCTAGAAGCATCTAGAAGGGCACTCACTCCGCACTCTGCTGCCATCTTCAGGTACTGCACAGATCTGCTGCCATCTCTCACCGGCTCCTGGGTGTAGACCGAGGCAAGGCAGACCTGCGCCTGAAGGGGGAGAGAAACAGAGAGCTGGTTCACTTCTGTAAAGATACACCAGCATCAAGTGATATGCACACACACAGGGACCCAGCACAGCAGAAAGAAATAAGATGAATGTCTCCATGTTCAAATCATACTACTGGATTCACTGACTCCCACTAAATCACAGAAAGCAACAGAACTGAAACGACTGCTCAATTAATCAAGAAGTTGATTGACTGATTAAGAAATCCCTATTGCAAATGTTGTGGGAGAGAGTTCCAGAGGCGGGGGGCAGAGCGGCTGAAGGCTCCAGAACCCATGGTAGACAAGTGAGCAGATGGTGATGTGAGTTGGAGTGCAGATGAAGATCTAAGAGTATGGGTGGGTCCAGTGTTTCCCACACATTCATTCATTTGTGGCGCCCGCCATGATCAAAAAATCTGCTGCCACAAATAGATTTTCTACTTATGGAGCTGGACCGTTCATTAGGAGCGCTACCGGAATATATATACATTGAGTTATTTATAGCACCACACTGATGGAGCGCAGAGTGCACTTGGGGCAGAGACGGAGCAGCAAAGTGAAACTTAACCATTCATTTTGCTGGGTCTTAAAGTTTGCATTTACTTGCAGCACTGTGCTTCGAATGGTTTGACAGATCAATTACCCACCCCGCGAGTCACAAACGGCTGCTAAGGAAAGAAAAGACCTCATGGACAGCTCCGCCTAGGCTGCGTTCACAGACCCACAAAATCCTATGAATTTAGAGAGGGGACACAGAATGATACAGAGGGACACACAGGTATTTAACATTTTTAAAAAAAGAAAGTTTGCTGTCGGGGTGTGTAGATATGAAGAAGCTCAGAAAGACACAAAGGGGCTTGGTAACGAAGGACCTTGAAGGTGAGATGCACAATCACAATGAGATATTTAACAGGAAGCCAGTGAAGTTTCTGAGGAACAGCAGTAAACTCTATGGAGGGAGTTCTACTAATGACTTCTGTGCCATTTGGAGTTCATGCTGACACTTAAGAGGAGGACCAAAGAGGATAGACTTGCAGTAATCAATATCGGATGTAACCAAAGCCTGAACGAGAATAGCGATGCTGTATTGTGTTAGAGACAGGCAAAGACGATTAATGTTACGTAGATGAAAATCTGCTTTTACCTAAACTGAAGAGAAATCTTGATGAGCCAACATATATTTTATTATTTAAACCTGTGCCTTTCCTACTGTGACATGTCAAAATGTCTTCTGTGCAAGTTCTGTATAAAGATAGATGTTAAAAATGGTTAAATTCCTAAAAATGAAGTACAGTATATCTCATAACATGGTAAAAGTAATGTGGAAAAGCAGTGTTAGAAAATTATTATCTCAAGTATTGCAAGTATTCTGTGAAAGAATTAAGGAGTAAATAAGTTTTTGTCGTGAATTTCACCTTGGTGAGACCAGCTGCAGCAGCCTCTTCCAGTAAACTGATAGCTGTGTTTAGCTCTTCTAAACTCTGGTGCCCACTGCTGGTCAGGAGGAGCTTTGCATAGCGGTACTGAGCCTGTCTGTGACCCCCAGCTGCTGCCTGCCAGTAGTAATACAGAGCCTTGGGAAAAAACACAAACACACAAGAGTCATCTCAAGGCTGTTTTCTAACACAGGAGAAGAGTAAACATTTGCAGAATGATGAAGCACTTAAGTAATGTGTGAATCCTCACCTTCTCTTTGTCCATGCTGACTCCTCTGCCTTTCTCATAGCACACACCGGTGTTGAACTGGGCCTTGCTGTAACCCTGCTTAGCTGCAGCGAGGAAACATGTAAAAGCTTCCTCGTAGTCCTCACTCTTGGCACTTTCGAGACCTGTAGCAAACAAAGAGATGAAGATACAAGCTATGGAAAGAGGAAAACAAATGCAAAAAAATCCTTTAAGGTTATAAAGAATAGAACATTTAGTTTGTGTAAAATGGACTGACTTGAGCAGGAATGAATGTGTGAAAATGATTTGGCATGTAACTGTGTCAATAAATTGTTACCAATGATGTTGAGGATAACAGGAATACTGGTTTCTCCCACATGTCTGAGATTCAGTGCTGCTCCTGCCAGCCTCTCCTCATCTGTCAACATGTCCTGAAAACATAGAAGAGGATCAAAAAACAAAATTTAATGCCAAGTCACTCAGTCATTTGTAAGGATAAAGAAAATGAGTACTGCTGAAGACTTTCACCTTGTCTCTAGCATCTTTTGTCTGTGTGTTGCCTTGGTCGGCATCATTCTGCAGAGGACAGGACGCTGACAGAAGTGGTTTCTCTGTGATTTGGGCAAGAAAAAAAATATTTTTCTGCTCCCACAAACACAAGACTAAAATAAGGATTTTGACTCAAATTTTTGTTTAACAAATTTTCAACTATGACTACCACAGAGCAAAGGACAAACCGGGTACAGGAGAATCGTGGTTCAGGAGTGCCCTCTGCTGGTCAGAGATGGAGCAGTTAGCAGTCAGATGGTCCTGCTCACTGCTGCTGTGATCACTGGCATCACCTGAACAACTGCTACTGCTGCTGCTGCTGCTCTGAGCCGGGGACTGATCTTGGTTCTGTCTCTCTTGCACCCCCTGCAGACACAACACACTCCTTCCTCTGGGCAGGACATCACGTCTGGACACTGGAAAACCCAAACACACACACCTTTTTCTTTTTTTGTAAGATGGTTAAATGCCATTGCTTAGTTACAATAACGCATAAAGCACTTACAGATCTCCAGTAGAATGCGGTAGCCACACTTATGTAAGGTTGAGGGTGTTGTCAGGGCCCCAGGGATCGGACTAGGCTCAGTGTTTGAGGAGAACTGGGAGTGGATCCTCCTGCAGATCTGCATGAACAGAGCTGCTGCAGCCCCCTGCGGACACACATCAGCTCCACTGTCATCGCAGCATAAGAACGTGAGATGTGTACCACTACTCCTTGCACCGACATGGGAGTCCCCTTAAGTGTAATGGATTACAGTTGTAACAAACAGGTTTTCTCTTGCTACATAAATGTTATTATGTTATTACATAGGCATGTGGCCAGTACAGTTGTAAACATCTCTGAGAAATATCAACAGGATTCATCCACTCTGCAGGGAACAGCAGCTGGAACACCAGTTTAGCACAAACTAAGTAAAAATTAAGATCCAGGAGTATCTTTTGAATGGTTACCTGCATGTGTCTCTTCTTCACCAGTTAACATAGTTTTCACATGTCATGCATGCTACTTGTGGTCTGTAGGAAACACCAAAGCACGATAACACCAAGCGGCTCATTTGTAACATGATACGTATTTGACTGCCACGATTTGTGAGCACAGTTTAATTCGTTAACTTGCATGTCTGTCGTTTGTCAATTAAACTTTCAAATACAAATGGACTGTGTGGCTAAAGCATGGACTGTTAAGCTAAATGACTTGGTTTATTGCTACATTTTTGCCCCTCCGGAGTTCAGTCTGCAGTTTCTCAGGGGCCTACCCAAACTGCATGCACTCCGTGTTCAGTCATTCTTTGTACTCTAAATCAAATAAGGGCTGTATGGTGTTTGTGCAACTTCCATCTATCATAATCGCTAACTATGTGTGTGTAATCAATGTAGCTGTCAGTAAGGAATGTCCCAGCTTGCAATGTACCTGTTTGCAGGCCCACAAAAAACACAGGCTATGCAGAGAGATTAATTATGAAGGAAATCAGAACAACACATTTATATGCATGTAGTAACCTGTGTGAGATTGTTTGGGATAGAAACCTGCAGACTGCTGGCTCTCCACGACACATTATTGGGCACCCCTGCTGTATACTTTGATACTTATTTTAGGCAGTAGTTATAGTAGTTATCAGCGGAGACCAATAAGACCACTACATGGGGGTAAGTAGTGTATGTGAGCAATCAAACAAAATATCAAGTGATGAATGGCATCTCATATTTTGGCAAAAGGCCATATGTGCCACATTGCTTTATTCATATTTGGTTAATGGTTAAACTTACTTTCACGTTCTACAACTGGTGTCCTTTATTTAGTTTAAACAAAATTAAATACACAGTAATCAGGGTGTTAAATAAGTGTGGAGATGAGACAGGTGACACAGCTTTGTGTGCAGCAAAGATTTTAGTTTTGGGGTGGACTAGTGTTGGCTGTTTGTTTTGTCATTGAAGTTAAAGTTGGTTATTGTTGGTAACAGTTAGCTTTCAATTCATTCAATAGTAATAGCTGTCAAATAGTGTATGAAAGCTGAACGATCATGTACTATTTGTGTAGTCAGTCCTCAGTGAGCAGCCTCCTGACATATTTCTTACAACAAAATGTAGACAAATTGTGATGAGCTACTGGTGTCTAGAAAGTAATACTGGACATGTGAGTATATATATAAAAAGGTAACAATGGAAGTCGTACCCATCCCACAGCATCCAGGGCTGTGTAACGTGGAAGCTCGGCGTAGCCAAACTGAAAGGTCCTCTGTTTCTTCCTCCTCTCTCCATCTTCCTCTTTCTGAGAGCTGCAAGAAAAACAGCACAAACAAAATATTACAATTATACGTCTGTTTCTGTTTCCAGTGTGTTGTGCTAAGGCACCACAGAAATAAATACTGTGTTTGAGGGAGATGACTTTGTTTCTGTGTCCTCGACCACCCCTGTTCATGCTAACAGCACATGCTGCTGGATGATGCAACCAGTTGAAAGGGGAGGCAGCATGAGTGCTCTGAGTGGAGAACGGGTTCAAAGAAGGGGTAAAGGAACAAGAAAGGAATGGGATGGGGGCTCTCTGAGGTTTGACCTTAATTCAAAGGTTTTCTTTTCATCAGCTGATAATATGGCCGGTGGTTTGAGGGCAAAAAAAGTCCTGAGATCAAAGTGAGACGCTCAGTGCTTTTCTTTTCTATTTCTTCTCTCTTTCGAGGCTTTTCTCATAAGTCCTCGACAACGTCTGCACAGTGGAAATGAAAAAGCAGGAGCTGTGTGTGGAAAGTACCTGCCGTCAGAGGAGTGTCGAGAGGTGGAGAGGACAGCTGAGTTGTTGATGACCTCAACCTCCCCCAGTCCCTGAGACTGCCCCTGGTTCTGGGGCAGCCGCAGGGGGTTGTTGTTGCCATGGCATCGATGTAGAACTGGGAAGTGAAGGGAATACGGAGACAGCAGAAATTAGACATTAATGTTCGGTGTTTAAATTTCAGGGACGAATACAAGGTTCCTCAGAGCTACCTGACATCAGCACATAGTCTGCCATTTCCCAATATATTTCTAGGAAATTTCCTGGAAAGAATAATGTATAATATGATAATAACTAATGGGGAAAAAGAGCCTAAAATCTGAGACCGTTATTTCAGTTTGGTTACTTTGATGGTTTTTAAGCAGTTGTTGATTTCCAAAGTATTTTTTTTAACTTATTTGGTTATCACTGGAAACTTTATTCTCGATCAATGTTAAACTGTACTCTTAACTGCTATTTTTTATATATATATATATATATATATTTTTGCATGTTTGTGTAGCTGACCTGCTGTGCACTGACAAAAAGACTCTCTAGATAAGACACTAAAACTAATTAGAATTAATTGACTGGGATAAAAATCTGCCTCATTTTTGCATAAAACAAGTACAAAGTTACAAAGTCCTTTTTGGGAACCTTTCAACAAATTTTCAAACACTAATTACTTATCTCTAGGACATGACAGGAAACTACGGGACATAAAAAGTGGCAACAAAACATGTGCAGCGACCACACATCAAAGTCCTGCAATATCATCTAATTAACAAAGACCACATTGTTTTTATCTCATGCTAATGCATTTTACAGAGGTGGTAAGAACTCAAATTATGTGATCTCTTTGGTTAACTTGTGCACACTGACGCATGAATGTCATTATTTTAAAGAGCAATAAGGCGTTATAATGACAGAGGTGCAATGCAATACCAATTTTTCCTCCAAGGTTTATGTTAAGTTTCCCAAAGTATATGTGCACAAAGACAAATACAGGGATCAGTAAAACACAAATATAAGCTTTACAAATTAGTAAGGGACTGTTCATTACTTATAAGGAGAGACGGGATCAGTGCAAAAAGGGGGAGGCATGTCAAATCGAGCACTGGGGAGAGACTTGTGTTTTTTATTTTGGCTTAGGGGAGGGACATACAAATTTCAACAGCTGTATTTTGTATTAATTTTACAGCAGATTATTAAAGGAAACAGTCTGGAAGGTGTATTTTCTTGAAGAATTGCCAAAATCACACCATTTATCCCAGCCAGAAACTATGAAAACAGAAATTATAGTTTGATTTTCAACTTTCCAATGGTCCTAAGACACATAATGTGCAGCAAAGGCTTATGTCAGGTAAAATCATTACCAAATCTGAGCTTAAAATAGTGATATTCATCAATATCACTGTATTCCACATCTCACATAAAACTTGACCAAATATAAACCTTCCGCTCTAACTAACCAGCATGTACAACATGAGTGAAACATCAAGGCTTTTTATTTTCAGCTCCAGTATTTCATCCTCAATTTTTAACTTTCAAACATTAAACAGCATAGTTTTAAAAACCTAAAAGTAATTTTAGGTGAAGCAGGGGTCATGCACTTTCCACCTGTCACTCAAGGAAAAATATCTGTAGCTTCAAGGAGGGTAAAGAAAATAAAGTCACACCCCTCCTCTGATAAATAAAGAACAGTCCCTAATAACTAACTAACTATGCCAACATATTATATATATACCCAGACACTGGTGTAAGAATCAGGGTGAAGATGAATAATAATTAAATTGACAGACGAAACATTTAACCAACACAACACACTGTATGTGTGTGTACATGACACGTGCGCAGGTGTTTCATGCAGGTAGCGTTGTTGACACTTGACTAACGGTGTCATGTATGTGAGTGTATGTTTGTGTGTACAAGAGGGTTACTGTTGAGCTATAAACAGCCTCTGGACATGTTCATCCAAAGGTCCAGAAACCGGCTGTGACTGGAGTTCAGTAACAGGAGCTGTTCACTGACTGACCAAAATAAACCGGGTGACGGTGTCAGTTACAACAATACGGTAAAAACCACAGAAAGTAGTTTCCTCTTTCAAATGAATGGACTTAACTTATGATAAGCTAAAAAAGCTAACGTTACGCTACATGGGAATAACAATATATATCGTTTATTTCTTCGTTTTCGCGATACAACACGGCACTGTGAACAGGGGGATGTGCCCCTGACATTTGTCTCACCTCTTCCGACAAAAACTTGAACTCTCCACATGGTTCGTCTCTTACAGCAGCTTTATCTCAGGAGTCTCCGGTGAGGCATGTTTAATGTCTGTTTGAGTCCGTCTGTCGCCATTGATAACGACAGCGGCTGCTACTCGTTGTAGACTCACTCCGGCGGTGGGGGAGTGATTCAGTCACGAGATCTGTCGGAAGAGCACCAACCCGGAAGTGCCTCCTATGACGCAACAGAGAAAGTTTGAGAGGGTTGTTAACAGCGTCACAGCGCCGCCATGCGGGGCAATGGGGAGTGACAGCCTTACAGAAGACCAGCGTGTGAGAGACTGCTGGGAGGAGTAGCTACTAGTAAATAAAGATTATAATCAGGTATGTATATAAAAAAAATAACCAACAAACAAAACTAATCGTGGCACAGGAGAAGAAAACAACTTACCATTGTTCAGAGGGGCAGATAGAGAGCAGGCCCTTGCAACTGATTCACACTGACACCTTGACTGGAAATATTCCTGTTCAAAGATGAATGACTAAAAAAAAGAACAATATATATTTTCTTTTCTTTTTTTAAATAGTCAGTAGCTATCTAAAACAATTATATGCTTTATCTATATAAGTAGAAAAGCTAAAAAATATACTATAAAACTATTCAATTAAATGATTACTTTATAACTTTCTTTGGTATTTTTGTTAGATATGCAGTGATGGTTGTTGGGTAATATGTACGTTGATGTTCTCTAATGTCACTTCTCTATTTGTGTCAAGACAATACATGCATGATAATGTGCACTGGGGCCCGTCATAACTTCCTTACACCCTGGGACACTGCCTATATGCTTTGTAAGGTGTTCAAATTTGTGTATTGTGCTGTTAGATGCTGTGTGCATACATACTGGAATTTTTGTTTTATTGTTAATTGATGTGGTAGAGTAACTCCCTAAGTGATGGGTCATCCCTTTGTAACAGTCACTCAGCACAATGGGTATAATATAGGTTGATTTCAGGTATGTGTAAGACTAGATGATTTTTTTTTTGTTGTTGTTGTTAATTTTGGCCTCCGTTAAACCAACCAAAATAAACACATAAAGTCCCCCCACTAGAATTTTTGTTTACTTTAGAGCTGAGAAGGATTTGAAGGATGGACCCTCACAGCGGATGAGGAAAAACTCCCCCAAAAAAACCTTTAACAGGGGAAAAATGGTAGAAACCTCAGGAAGAGCAACTGAGGAGGAATCCCTCTTCCAGGATGGACAGACGTGCAACAGATGTCATGTAACACTATTTAATTGATGATAGATGTGAGACTGATGTGAGTAAGAATCATAAGAGGGACTATTCTGATCATAGGTTTCACTTCCTCCTCAGCTGTAGTTGAGTCTGGTCTACATCATATTTAACAGTCAGATGGAGGTCCCTGAAACAAATCCTATTAAATGGGGGTCTGTGACCTGATGTGTAACAACTTAGCAGTCCTTGGCATGAAAAAGGAGACAAGCTGGCCTAGAACGTGTTGGGCCTAAATGCCTGTATGTTTGTGCAAAGGGGAAGGCAACTGCATGACAAATGTATTGAGTGCTCTTCAAAAGGCATATGTGCATTCATCTCTCTTTTTGCATGTTTAAATCTGTGCTGCAAAGGAGACTTTTTAATTGGTAGCACAGGTGTTACTAATAACATTAACAATGGCTTGGTTCTATTCAAGTGTCACAGTAAGCCACACAGTGAGCCAGTGAGCCAGCAGCATACACAATACCAGGACCCTGAAACTAAAGCAGCTAAAGCATTGATATTTTTAAAATTAATAACTGTGCTTCATGAACAGTGAAATGTCAACAGGTCCTCATGGTGTATGACTCAGGGTTTATTTAAACATTACATCACATTTATGAAGATTCATGTCTGAAAAGGTGTTACAGTAAAACTGAGCTCAGACTGCAGCAGGAATATGAAGTAGAGGCTACTATCTCTGCAGTATTATATAAAAAAAACACAACACTTCCCTGCTTTAAACATATACCCAGGTGTATATATTAGAGGTACAGGCTTCATAAATAGGAAACTGCAAATTTAAAATGGCATTTCAAAACCAGTGCAATTTGATAGTCGCAATGCTGAAATATAAATACCCTGCAGAAATATGCAACGAATACCTTAAGTCCTAAAATCAATAATTTGTAGAGATCCAGCTCACTCAGGGAAGCAACATTTTACTTTCAAATTAAGTTTCTGCATAGTCATGAATATGGCATAGAGACCACCAGGCTTTATGACAGTGTCTAATTAAAAATTAACCAACTTTTTGACATTAATTCGAAGACTTCTTGCTTCTGTTGCACTTCTTTCTCAAACACAATTTCTCAGAGGACACATCTAGGTAAAGTTTCTCAGGACTGTAGTGTCAGCTCAGTTTTTAGTGTAAATTTGTAATGGGCTGTGAGGTGGTGTGGTGAATGAGGAGATTGTGCTGTCTGTCTGTCTGTCTGTCTGTCTGTCTATCTATCTATCTATCTATCTATCTATCTATCTATCTATCTATCTAGATGAATGAAGACTTTACTCATGGGTTCAGGGGGTAATTTAGTAAACCGCCCACAGCTCATCGCTCACTCTGCAGGACAGTTTGGCTTTTCTTTACTCGGCCCTTGGATCAAACAGTGACGCACGCCTCGACTCTTCCTGGAAACGTGCACACTCTTTCAGTCAGATGGGGCTAAACGGGGGGCTGGAGGGAGGCGATGTGCCGTTGTGAAGTCAGATTAAACTTGGAATAATTCCCTCCTTGACCAGTTTCCATGGTGACACAGTCATCATGTCTTTCACTTACCAGCCTCCATGGGCGAATAAGTCTATACTGCAGTAGTTTGTAATGTTAGCAAGATCTCTGCACTGCCAAATAATGTTTGCTGATTCGCCTGGGGCCAAATTTGTCTGGGCAATATGGAAAACACCGAGTTGAGCTGGAAACAGAGTCCCACTAGAGATGACTAATTGAGCAGTTTGTTTTTACCCATGTTTCAGTCTGTATTCGAGTTCTCAAGTTTGGGAAATTTAAAGCAGGGAGGGGACTTAATAAGTGCTGAGCAATTTTTGAAATCTCATTTGCTCTCTTTTTTTTTGTTACTTTCTAAACATTTCTCCCCCGTTGCTGCGGTTTGTGACTCTCTGGCTGCCTGCTTGTTCACAAATAAATAGGTTCCCAGCCAGTGGGTGCAGACAAAAAGTGGAGCTGGGTATTACTGAAAGCAGTGGTGGAAAGGAAGTAAACTTACTCATGTGTTACACTTCAGTACAACTTAGAGGTATTTGTACTCTACCTCAATACTTTCATTGGATGCCACTTTAAACTTTTACTCTACTAAATTTATTTAATTTATTTAAACAGCTATAGTTACTTCTTGTATTGAGAGTTTACGCAAAAACACATGATAAGCTATAGGAAATACAAAAGATAAATCCTAACTGAAAAGCAGTGCACGATTCAGATGTTAATGAATTACGATACCTAAAGAACATCTCTTACTTCCTGAATTAATCAATATTCCAGCAGTAAGTGAGCTTGTGTTGCAAAAATCAAGAGACATAAGTCTGGCAGTGGCTGACATGGGTTGGCTGATACAGCTTTAGTGTTTCTGAAACATACATAATATATGTTACAGTCTGATTTTTATAGATAGTGTAAGGAAGCTCCAGGGTCCAGGTCACATCCAAAATCTGCACACTCTACCATGTTTTACTGTCAAAACTTTATGCTAATGAAAACTCTGGCTCTCTGTACCGACAAGTCCATTTTGTGTTGAAGTCAGTTCCACCCAGGGGTGTGAATATGGACAGTGCAGGCAGTGTAGTTTCGCTGGGGCCTGTGAGGTGGAGGGGCCCAATTGCCACCTGGAAATACAC
The DNA here is from genome assembly GCA_035609425.1 of Epinephelus awoara. Taxonomy (NCBI): domain Eukaryota; kingdom Metazoa; phylum Chordata; class Actinopteri; order Perciformes; family Serranidae; genus Epinephelus; species Epinephelus awoara. Next base: position 21,851,021 of record CM069299.1, read on the forward strand.
CCTTGTTCAAAGAAAGGCAAACCCATTTCCATTATGCTTTTCTGTTTGTTTTTGTTTTTTTAAATTGCATTAACCTAGAACAAAATTATAAGCTTATTCTACATAAACTATAAAAATTTAGATTTAGTTAAACTAATATTTTCCTGTACTTTGCGCCACTGGTTCCACCATTCATATGTGTTGCTTGTATTAGACAACGATTGGCTTTTATATTGATCACATACTAAATTTAGCTGGCCTGGTGTCAGTTTAAATCTCAGATTTTAGGGAAAGTCACAGGCATCACCCCCTTCAGTGCCACAGTCTGCTTCTCTCCCTCACCTGCTCCTGGTAAATTTCCACTCACCTGCACTCTTACTGCCAGCCACACCCATCTCATCAAGGCAGCTCTGCTCACCTGCTAAACTCAGCCTGCCACCTCATCAGCCCAACTCCACTCACCTGCTTTCAATCACTGTCTGGCTCAGAATAAAGACTCCCGCTCTCCACACACGCAGTGCCAGATTGTTCTTCAACCTCACGCAAGATATTCCAGCACTCACTCTTGGCTTGCTGGTTCCTAACCTGTCTACGTCTTCTGTTTCCTGGTAAACTCACCAGCCTTCTGTCCCTGACCACAAGTTCTGCCTCAGTGTCTCTGGTTTCCGTCCGCCTGTAGCTGTGTGGTGTTTTCCTGCCACGACGTTTTAAAGTGAGTGTTCCCACTTGCTGTCAGTCGCCTGCTGTGAGACACCACACACTGCCGTGTGTGTGTGTGTGTGTGTGTCCCTCTTTTGCCTACCTGTGGGATCATTCCCTGGACCCTGAACCCAGAGACTGTGTATGGGCTCAGAGCCTGAAGAATTAACCGTCTGCTCGTGCATGTTCCTATTACCTTGTGTATAGTAAAGGTCATTACCAACTGTCTGCCTGCCTCAGTGCTGCATTTGGGTTCAGTCACACTTGTTACACATAAACTGGGGCCCATGTAACTACCTTACACCACTGTCTGTCTGTTGTTTATGTGTTCATGTCTTTTTTCTTACATGTTCCAAATATAAAATATCACTATAAGCAAATCTAATCTCACAACCCCTTACAATGCTACGAGTGGCACGAGCAGTCTAATGTAATTTCAAATTAATCAGTTAAAGGGAACATTTTTCTGCAGAAGAAGCACTTTTACTTTTGATAAAAAGTTCAAAAACTTTTAAAAAGAATTTCAAAAAAAATTGCTCACTTATATAAGTAAGTTTTACAATGCAGGACCTTTACCAGAGTAGTTTCTTTCACCACAGATGAGTTTTTTGTTTTTTAGCCCCAGCATTGTTACAAAGCTCCCCCTTCACACAAACACCACACACTGCTGCGATACACCCCTCCACTCCCTTCACCCCGACCTCTGGAATCTCAAGCCGTCGTACTTCTCATTCAGAGGAAAGGGAGGGAGGGCAGACATGGACAGACGTGCGGTGGAACCCAACTGGATGCCCCGTTTATTTTGTTAGCTGTGTGTGCTGGTGTGAGGATCGTTTTCAGGGCGTGTGGGGGTGAAATGTGTATCTTGTCTTAACATGGGTCTTGACTATCTATCCACATAATCTGTGGACACTGAATTGAGGATTACGGAGGATTTGTTTGGAGCAGACAGCCTGAACTCAAGTTGTGGATTGTGTTTGTCTGTCTGGAACCCCCTCAGATAGAGAAGGCATGGCCTGTGTTTCAGTGAAGACGTGACTCTCCTTATACATCTGTGCGCTGCAAGGCCGTAGCAACAAATCCTTCAAGCCTCCAACAGCTTGAGGAGAAGGAGAAAGAGTAAGATTTGTGTACTAAATTAAGTGAAGGGGGCGGAGGATTTAAAGAAAAGGCACAGGGGGTGTTTCTTGCCCCTCTCTCCCCTTTTCTCTCTCTCCCTGCTGGTCTCCTTGGTCACACACATGCACACATCCTCACACACACACAAACACTGACGAGGGCTCAGTCCTGCTATGGCCACCACCACCACCGAGGAGACCTCTCCGGTCCCGGCCACCGTAGCACCACAGCAGCCTGACTTGGAAACTAGCGTAGAACCCGGCTCAGCAGCAAAGCCTGAGCCCAGCAAGGCCCAAGGAGACAGAGAGGAGAAAGAGGATGAGGAAGAGGAGGAAGGCGGTGGAAAAGGGCAGAGTGTGGACCCGGAGTGGGTGGAGGAGAGGTTCAGGATCGACAGGAAGAAGCTGGAGAACATGTTGTATGGTGAGTGAGCTGAGATTTTAAATGTTCTGTCAGCACCATGCACCTATAGACTCAATGGTGTTTCCACTGGCATGGTTATCAGCTTAATTCCTCCATATAAGCTGGAAGTTATTCTGTTTCAGATGCCTATCATGGCCTCCCTGTGTGCTCTTCCTCCCAGCCTCTGTTATCTACCTGACCCTGTGTGCCTGTCAGGGCCTCCAGCTGGCTGCGTCCTTGTTGTCACCATCAGTATAACTGCCATCCACTAAACTGTTGCTGTATCACCGTGATTTATGACCCGCAATGGCTTATGCATTCAGAAGTCTTTTTTGCTATTATCATTCCTGTCTGGGAAGCAGAGGTAACTGCTTGTGTTATCTATCGCTATTTGGCAGGTTTATGACAAATGCCTCCCCTGTGTTACTGGGGAAACTCTTTCTGTGTGTGTGCTACCGCCGCAGACAGAGGCTGATATTTGTCTGTTTGTCCTCATGCAGACTCTTGATGGGAAAGCTGGAGTGAATTCCAATAACTGTTGGCTGTTTTACTGTGTGTGCATGGGGGGGACTGTGCTTATGCGGCTGTTTGAGCAGCGTCAGTCAGGCAGTAAATAGTGTATCTCATCCCTGTGGGTGATAACCTGTCAGACTGCACTTGAGACTTCACTCTGATAGACTGAGGAGGGCTTTGTTGTTTTTTTTATTTTTACACATTCCTTCTTGATCTGCAGTTGCTATTTAATTTTTTGGTCGAGTGGGAGGTCTTTGCGTCAGCAGATGCCATTGATGTGATTAGCTGTCTCTAGGCTAATTTGTGGTCGCCCCCCCCCCCACCCCAACCACCACCTTCTCCCTCCACCCCACACTGTTCTCTTCCCATTCCTCAGCTCTGGCCAGCGTATCCCATAGTGACGAGGGCGTTCCTGGGTCCCCCCTCGTACCCTGTAAATGTCACTGTGGAGCGATGGCCTTTTAAAATTGTTTATGTTCCCGGCAACCTCTTGTTCCAGTCGCTTGGCAAATTTCAGACAAGTCAACATTTGAATGTTGACTTTACACACACACGCTTGATACTGAACACTTGTGCTGTAAACAGAGGAATGTTGTGCTGCTGACCAACACGGTGTGACAAATGGCACTGCAGGAATTTTGAAACATGTTCTTCATTGTCTGTGTGTTCTTCATGTGTGTGTCTTTCAGCTCCAAAGCAAAAAGACGGTGAGACAGGAGAGGAGTTTTTTGAGAGAGTGAGTAGAAGTTCACACCTGGAAACATTTTATTCACAAAGCCAGAAGAAAATGCAGCCGCTCTCCCTCAGTGAAAGCCACCGATAATCATTAGCGCATAAAGCCTCCTGGTTAAATGTAGCTTACAAATCAGTGAAAGCATCCCTGCCACCATTTTCACATTTGTTCCATACTCTGCGTCCACTGATTACTGGTTTTATGGAGGTGATAATTGCAGTCTTTGAAATGCAAACGAGGCTTTGTATTCTTAGGTCGAAAGAGATCTGCTGTGAGTCTGGATGTGTTCATGTGGCTCACAATGAGAGCTCTATCTTTTTCCTTTTTTTCCCCCACCCTCTCCTATTGTTTGTGCTTCCACAGGTGATGAGAGAAACTGACACTCAGGTGAAATGGCCATCCAAGCTGAAGATTGGAGCCAAGTCAAAGAAAGGTGACTGTGTTTTGTTTCCTTCCTGTAACAGATTGTTCTGTGTTCCAACTGACTGATTTACCATTTATCATTTACTGTGACACACTCAGATGTGTGGGACTTAAACCGATCTCCTATTTTCATCTAGATCCACACGTGAAGGTAGAAGGGAAAAGAGCCAATGTTCTGGAAGCCAAAAAGATGATACTACAAGTGCTGGAAACCAGGGTGAGAGCATTCTCTTAAGTTGTCAAACAATTATTATTATCAACAAATGACGACATACTTCTAATATGTTTTCTACTTACAAATGACACGGCTGTTTATGTGTAATCCAGGTCAACAAGGTGACTCTAAAAATGGACGTGGCGTACACAGAGCACTCCCACGTGATTGGGAAAGGTGGTGGAAACATCAAAAAGGTGATGGAGGTCACATCTTGTCACATCCATTTCCCCGACTCCAACAGACACAACGGCACGGGAGAGAAAAGCAACCAGGTAATAATCTCTATTGACTGAGACACTAAAGCACTGTTTTAATGAGCTGCTACCTGCTATTTTGTCATGAAACAGAAAACAAATTAATATAAATATAAGGGCTGTGTATCCTCCTGAGACCCTGTATCCTCATATGTGGACATTATATGTTGGGTTTACTCAGCCCTATACGTCAATCGACTTAACTTAGACCTGTTGTCCTTGTTCATGGACACTTTTTTGGGCCAACTAGTGGTAGTAAGAGCACAATACACAACTCCTTGTAAATACAAGGTGGCAGCCGTCTCTGTCAAGTCAGTCTGCAGCCGATCCCGAATCAAAAGTGGATAAGCTAAAAACCTGATCACATTTCATGGTTGAAACTTGTTTAATTCTGATTCTATGACGTGTGTTATCACTCTTATCATGACATAAGACAATAAAAATAAGAAAAAATAAGACAGGTAGCTTTCATGATAACATCTACTGGCTGTCTTCGCTGGCCCTTTCTTGTAATTTGCTCCGTACAATAAAGCGATCCATTGTCTCACTCACGGCTTTCTCCTTTTAAATGTCATCATCCCTCACACTGGCTGCCAATCCGGGCTTTTGATGTGTCACACACTCATAATTCCCCCGTGCAAACAGTGACAAATAGCTCCCCCTGTGAAGGTTTTTTTAATCAAATAAAGTTAAATGACCTTTTTTTTAGCTAGAGTCTGCTTCTTTATCAGGAAATGGGTGTGCAAAGCATACTGACACAGTCTTAATTAATTTATAGTTTTCTCTATAGGCCTTGTCGAATATTGCAATAATAATGTGTGGTTATCCCAAAATCCCACAGCACAATGCCAACTGAGAACCACTGGTATAGAATACACACCACAACATGCATTAAAAAGTTTACCTTTTTTATTGGATTTTTTTATTCAAATTGATCACTGTAACATCCAACATATAGCGCTACTTTTTGTGCAAAGGAATTAAACAAAGGAATTTGCCTGTATCAGTAAAAAATAAAAGTGCTCCTAAGATTCTTTGGGTAAACAATTTGAGAAAATAAAAAAAATATAAACAATTTTAAATCAGTATGGTTTCAAGAATCAATACAGTCTCACAAAACATAATATCACGATGCCCAAGTATATCAATATTTTCTTACACTCCTATTAAATATTCATTTGTTTTTCAACTTTTGCCAGGTCTCCATCGCTGGGCCCATAGAGGGAGTGGAGGAAGCCAGGAGGAGGATACGAGTGAGTGGTCACTGTACAGTCTGAGCATAAACTACCCAGGATAGATTTTTTTATTTGTCTCAAAACTCAATTTCTTAGCTCCTGTCAAGATGCAGCGATCAATGGAATGATTAATAGAACGGCTGGCACAAAGACGACAGGTATATTTGTCAAAAAGCTGCTGTCTGTCTCACATCTCTTTATTCCCCCCTCCTCCCTGTGTCCCCTCTCCGTCACACTCTTTCCCTTGTTTTCTATTTAATCCTCCTTTGTGTAGGACCTGCAGCCGTTGTCCTTGACCTTTGACCTTCCGGTCAGCCTGGTGCCACAGGCTCTGCCAGATGCAGGCTCCCCTCTTATCCAGCAGGTAGTGCAGACTCTGGGGGTCAGCGTGAGCTTCAGGGCTGTGCCACCGCATCCTCAAGCACAACCCAACTTCTATGAAAGCTGCTGCACCATCTGGGGCCTGCAGGGCAACGCAGCAGCTGTCAAGGTTAGCGTCAAACATTTTAATCCCATCTACAGTTTATACACAATAGAATAAAGTCAAATGAATGTAGATCGTCATGTATGTATATATCGTCACCTGGCAGAAGGCGACGTGCATCCTGATGGATCTGCTGCTGGGCTCAGAGGTCACAGGCGGTATAGTGAGCAGCCAGATGGATGTCACCTCCCAGCAGCATCTCTTCCTGTTGGGGCAGAACGGAGCTCACTTCCTGAGCGTCATGCATCAGACCCAGACCCAGATCATCCTACCAGACCTCAGCGCTCCTCAGAGCCCCTCCTCGCTGCTCATCCAGGGCAACCCTGACGGGGTGTGTCTGGCTCGGCAGCAGCTCATGGTACAGTGGGGTGTTTTGTTTTTGTTTGGGTAGCATTATTCTTAAGAAGAGTCCTGAGAGGTAGCCACTGCATTTGTTTGTTTTTGTTTGCTTGCATGTGTCAAAATGTATTTTTCCACTCTTCTTTCATGTGTTTTTGTTGTTTGTTGTTATTTTACATTCTGTGTGTCTTTGTGTGCATGTCTAGGACTGTCTGCCTGTGTGTTTGATGTTTGACATGCGCGAAGACGGCGAGGCAGATACTTGTAAGCTGGCTCAGATGATGCAAAACCTGGGAGTCTTCATTAGTGTCAAGCCCAAAGTAAAACAGACCAGCAAGGTACAACTTTATCTGTGTAGCTGTGTTGCTTTGTCCTTGTTAGAATCCCCCTCCCCACCGTCTAAAATAAAATGCTAATTTTGTTGTTTTGTTGGCTACCACTCTCATCTTTTTAAATTCACTTTCTATCTAGGACTACACTCAGCTTGTGATTGCTTATTTCATATGCACTGGATTAAATAAGAAATGTCTGTTGAAATATTTCTTGAATGTTCACTTTGATTTAGGATGCAAAACTACTCTCCCCTGTAGTCTCCCATGATGCAGTGTTGTGAATACTGATGTCAAACTCTATTGGTGTATATTTATCAGTCAGTGGTGGTGAAAGGTCTGGAAAGGAACATCTCCTGTCTTTATGAGGCTCGCCGTCTGCTCCTCGGGTTAGATTCCTGTGAGACTGCCAAGGTAACCGGGTTGACCCCTGACCCCATGCTCGGCAGCAGCGGCCTCACCCACTATTGGCTAAACATGCTGCTGCAGCAGCTTCGTCTCTCTGAGCAGGGTGAGCAAGCACACGTGTATGTATCTGTGTTGAAATGTTTCCATCCAAACTGAACATCACAAGGTTTAGAATTTCATTGTTCCCAGCTTTTGCCAAAAAAGACATTTTGGCAGGCAGCAGTGCGCACTGCTGCTTTGCCCCTCCCTCCCATATATCCAACCTGGGGACACTGAGATGAATGTAATGACAGCAGCCAGTAGATTGCACCAATTTTATGCAAAAACAGAAACAATCAGAATAATTTGAAAGATGTTATATTCTCAGAATAGAATATTGTGCAAACAGCTTTAAGTACAATTAACTGAAAAGAGAAAAACAAGATCATCTAACATAAGAGCAGCAGTAACTCTTCTATAAGGGGAGACACTACAGGTGAAAACATTTTTTCATTTTGCTTCCATAGCATTTTTATTTTTTTCAAATCTGTCGGGAGCTGCAAAATATAGCGTATGAGCCTTATAATAAAGGTAACACAGCCTTATTAAGTCTAAATTAGCTTATCAACATTACTAACAGGTCTAATCATTAATATGTTTTACCATTAGGTGGCTGGTCTGTTGTAGGAAATTTATGTATATTTGGTACCTTGCAGCGAAAGTAAACAGATCTGTCTATGCACTATGAATTCAATATTTGCCTCCAAGACTTTTCCTTTCTGGATTTGAAATCCACAGCTAGCTTCACTAAAGAGACTCAAGACAAGCCACTGCTCCTGATGTTTGGCAAAATTTAGAATAAGAAGCGTCAGGCTGCAGACATCAGTGTGACTTACATTTAGCTGACAAACTCTTAAAGCATTTTCTGAATTTGTTGTAGACCTACGTATAGGTTACAAAATTCTTACAACTGGGTAATGTAAGAATCACTGTAGGCCTATAACAATGATACATGAAAATCGAAATGTTCAAAAGTAACCGTGATTCATTTCCATGTTGCCTAATTTTTTGGTCAAAGTCACAGGGAGCCATTGGAGAAGAGCTGCATGTGGTTCCAGGGCCACAGGTTGCCTACCCCTGTTTTAGACCAAAGACTGCATAGCATACGGACATAGAGCTACCATAACGTCATTAGTTGGTTTGTGGACTCCTGTTTGAAGCCTCGAGTTTGGCATATCAGCTGTTGCCATCTTGTTTTTTGGAGCCAGTAGTGACCGTATTTGGATGAGAGCGTGGAGCTGTGGAGGAGCGAGGATGGATCGGACTGTGTTAATGCCTCACAGACAGCCTGTCACTCAAAGTGCCCCCGTCCTTAATAATATATAACTTTAAGCCCTAATAAAAAGTAAATGTGTTAGTCATGTATAAAATTCACCCCCGTACAGCTGTCATGAACAGGGAATTGAGCTATAGAGACCAAAACTGTTTTTGCATCAGGCTGTAAACATGTTTATATCTGCTGTAAAGTTGGGCATTTTGACATGAGGGTCTATGGGGATTGACTTGCTTCTGGAGGCAGCCTCAAGTAGTCATTAGAATAACTGCAGTTTTTGGCACTTCCATGTTGGCTTCTTTTTTCAGCCCAGAGGCCGCTGCTTGTTTTATACAAGTAGAAATAAAACATACAAAATACATTTTAAGGTGTTCATTTTAGTTCAGATTTCAGTTTGCAAAAAGCACATATATAATTAGATAATACTCATTGACATATTTTAACATTAAATTTCAGAAAACTTAATGTAAGTAATCAGCTGGGGAAGTTTCATGGTGATGAACTGTAGTGCCTGACTTGTAGTCTAAAAATGTATGAAATTTTTCAACACATATCCTTAAGGCCATTTCTTGAAATTAGTTTTTTTCCTCGAACGTTGGACCAGAAATGTCTATTCCAGTAGAACTTACATATGCTAAACTTTCCAGTTTTATTCCTGTCTATATTCTGAAGGTTCCTAAAAAACTGGCTCGCCAAAGGGTCCAATCTGGCCCACTAGATGACTTAGTGCACCTAGTATTGATGCATTTCTAGGCTATAGGCTAAGAGGTGCCAGGTTTCAGGAGCAAGTTAAAGTAGCCTACTTCATGTGAAATGCTGCCTCAGAGGCGTTTCCACCCCGATCAGAATACACATCTCTGAAATAACAATGAAGACTTAGTGTGGTCATATTTTGAGATATTAAACATTGTGCAAAATTTTGTCAGTAAGCAGCTTCAGTACAAAATAATCTGTATCAGACTTCTATCTTAAAACAACATTGTTGAAACCCTCCTGCAAAGGCTCTACCAAAGTTTTGATTTGTAAATGGATTGGAAGGCAGGAAATAACTTAACCTGCTTTCCTAATAGCTGCCACCTTAGTTGGGTGTGGTGATGTCAGTATTACTACACAGGAGTGGACATATTGATCAGCTGTTTTGTAAATGAATGATTGTTTCCAGAATGTACTTGTCCGTCTTTACACTAATTGAAAGGGAAACATTCGGAGGTGTTGTTATTTACAGGTTTTATGCAATGGTTTTACTGGTCTGGCCCACTGGAGATCAAACTGGGCTGCATGTGGCCCATGAACAAAAATGAGTTTGACACTCCTGATTGAAAGCCTGAAGATTACATTTTCAGAAAAGTTGTTGCTGCATTTGTGTCGCCTGTATATGTGGTTTTATTCAGTATATTATTTTGTTCTTAGGTTTTTTTTTCTGAGGCAGGAGACAGCACTATTCTGATAACCATATGTTCCAAATTCTGTAACCATAACTGTTTTGTGCAGTTTGCCTTTATCAATACAGCACCTTTATCTATATCCGCCGTTTCTTGAATCTCTTTATAAGTCAGTGTTTTTCCCCCGTTTCTGGCATTTCTATTCAGGCTGTGTTTTATTCACACAGCTAAAATATGCAGTGGATGGAAACTCTGCTTTATCTCGCATTCAAAAGGAATGTGTTGTTTTACTCACTATCACGTCTCCTCGTATTGATCAGGCTCTGTGCCAGCTCCCACTCCAGAGGTGCTGACCGGTACTAAGCCCCGCCCCTCACCCCCACCAGGTCTCACCCCTCACGCTGACGAGGGGAGGACAGGACTGAAGGGGACAGACAGCCGGCCACTGGAGAAGGTTTGTCACTGTCTCCAGTCAAACTGCTATCAGTACAAAACACAGATTAACCTCAGTAGTAATAATCACAGAGGGAATTCTACTTTGTCCTTTAGATCCTAGAAAATGAGGACCAGTCTGGCCAGTCAGAGGATGAGAGCTCTGAGGTCATGGAGATGTCATCATCTGAGGCGTGTGATGCAATCAGCAGCATCAGCAGGATGGGATCGATGGGACGGAGAGGGAGTCTCCAGAGTCCTGAGATCACTAAGATTTTTGTCCAGGGGAGACGCCATTCAGCCGGCCAGGCGCTAACACACAGGTGAGCGGTCAGGGATAAAAAAAAAGTTTTTTTGTATAGGGCCAGTTGAATATTGCAATAATCCCACTGCACACCTGGATTGGCATCACAGTACACCAGTGTGCACCGGCTGCTGCACACCGTTTGAGAAACATCGGCTTAGTCAATAGAGCAGGTGCCACTTATACAAAGGCGATGTCCTTGGCACAGCGGCCGCAAGTTCGACTCCAGGCTGCAGCCTTTTGATGCATGTCATCCTCTGTCCCCCTTTCACACTTTGACTGTCCTATCCAGTAAAGGCAACACACTTGTGAGGTCATTGTTTTGTCTTACATAGATTGCCTGATGACTTACTGTAAAGTCAGTCTGAATGTAATTCAAACCAAAATCAAAAACCAAGTCACAACCTAAAAATAAATGCTTGACCTTGTGGGGACCAAGGTTTTGTCCCCAGATGGAGGATGAGTCCCCACAATGACTGTAAACAGATTGTTACCCCCGACAACAGGGTCGATACACACACACACACACACACCTGCATGTGCCAGATCTGTCAAGAATCTACAAATCTTGCTAAACCTGACTAAGAGAAAAGAAACCTTGTTGACCTCATCTGTATTTTCCTTTTCGCTGAGTCTCTGTCCTTTTCGCGGTTCTCTGGATAAAAAACACTTTGCTGTGCAGTTTTAATGGAGCATCTCTCCCTTAATGAAATCCATAATTATATACCATCACCACAATGTCTTTGAAAACCCTCCTATAATGTTGTATTTCTGCTGTTGCTCTCGGCAGTGAAAATGTTGATAAGCCCTCCAATGTTGGACAGAGCCATCACAGTTTAACCTAACCTTGTCTTTCCATCTGTGCGTGTGTCTCCTGAATGTGCCAGATTGCTGAGCATGGAGACTGAGGGAGGGAGGAGTGAGCGGAGGAACAGCCTGAGGAGAGATGTGACGCTGGCTCAGGATGTTCGCGCTGACTCATCCAAGGCTGAGGTGAGGAAAAACAGGAATTGCAGGTCTCTTTATTTTTTATTTTTTGCCTCGCAAACTGATACACTGCATCTACAGTATGGACAACTTTACTTGGCTGCTAAATCTCAGTGGAAAGACAATTCAGTCTTGAACCCCTCAAGACTTTGGACACTCAAGGTTTGACAGTGTTTTGGAGATAATGACTTGTAGAGGAGGAGGGTGTACGAAAGAATGAGGACACAAGATTTAATGCCTCACACTCCTGTTCATAAAACTGTAGATGACAAGACTAAAGCAGGAACACTTTATTTGTGATGTTATGTAACCTATTGATTTGCACATCCCTGACCCCGGCGCAATCGGATTTTGAGAATCGATTTCTGTGTTTGTTTGCTTCCCTTCTTATTTGTCATCTCTCACTCTGAAAGGTTACTGAGCAGAGGATTAACAAGTTTACCGCCACAGCAGCAGGAAGTGTTAGCCCCTGCCTGTGCTTGGTAACCAGAGAAAAAATAATTCAATTTCATGCATTATTTACCCACTCTATTTCCTGTTGGTGCTTTGTAGGATTATGACTACGAGAGGAAGAAACTGCTGGCAACCAGAGGTTAGTGCTCCTAAATGTTTAATATTTCTTTCCTGTCTTTGGGTTTCGAGAGCTCTGCACAGGCTTCTGCAGCAACAATTAGGGCAGTGCTAAGCAAACATTTCTTTCTTTTATTGATCTATAGTTGGTGTATGCTGCAGACAGATATATTAAAAACACATTTTGCTGGAGGATTTGGCCCAGCATACTTCCTGTATATTGTTTTGCCTGTCAAGCAGCCGCCTATATACAACCAAGCTGTTGTTTTTGGAGCTGAACTAGACACAGACTGGAAAAGTACTTAAAGTCTGCTCCTCAAACAACACTAGATCAAGTGAATCATTGAGTTTAAGTGCACAACTTTTTGGTCATATTGTTGTGAAAACATGATTTAATGTCTTGTGATTATCCAGGATGAAGTAGCCTATTTAGTCCATTCAAGTATGTTATGGAGGCAACGCATTAATATCCCGAGCAGAGGCAGGCTTTTGATAGAGGGGGCCCATTTCAGTGCCGCTCACTGCCAAGACAACTGATGAAGGGGACCTGTTTATGGGCTGCACACTGCCAAAGTTATAATAGAGTAGCACTGGCACTCCCACTTAATTCACATGGGGCAGATACACAATGCAGACAACACACACGGGCATGCAGTTGAAGTTGTGTGTGGGCCCTTGTATGCACACATGCATGGATGGACACACACACACACACACACACACACACACACACACACACACACACACACACACACACACACACACACACACACACACACAGAGGAAACAGTGCTTCATCCATCATGCAGAATGAGAGATACTGGGAAGATCTGCAGCCAAATGGTACTAAATTCCCTCAGTGTTGCTTTATGGGATTATGAATTAGCAGTTTGAATGGGCCATCTGCCTCACAGTCATTAAGACACCCATATGCCAGTATATGAATGGGACATTTACTCACACAAACAGACACATACCACACAAATGACAACCCACCAGTTATAATCCTATTGATATCACACTCTTTTGAGTGCTGTTCATTTTTTTTTTATTTTTTTTTTATCACACATTCACACATGGATCTGTTCTGCTGCCAGAAGAGGCCCAGGGTCACTTGTTTGTTATTTAAGAGTGCGTATGTGTCTCACTCTCAGCAATTTGAGTTCTATTAAGTATGCCACATGCTGGCAAGGAGAGGCACTTTCGTGATTCATTATTTAACACCTGAACCCAGCTTGTCCAATTCATACTATCAGACGAGATGCTGAAAACCTGCAATGCATTTTCATGATGGGCGGACTGAGGCTGTGTGCATTGTTGTGTGCCACAAAAAGCATCTATTTTTTTCACTCAGTGCGGCTTGTGAGGAGAGCTTTCAGAAAGTGTGCGCTCTTTCAAATCTCTATCCTTTCTCCTTTCTTTTCAGAATTCATGCGTGTTATTCCTATGGTCTAAAAGGTTCAAAAAATATTTGTAAACATGAACAATTCTACCGAATCCAAAAGCTAGAGAGAGTGCTTACACTCAAATTTGTGATGTCATAGGGTACAAGGTCTGGAGCTGAGTATATGGGAACATTTTCTGTTTCAGCACTGAGTACACTACAGTAGAATAAAGAAAAACAAACATTCTGTGGGTCCACAAAATCAGGCTCCCATTTATTGTCTATGAAGCAGCTCCAGACTTTATACTCTATGACATCACAAATTTGAGTTTCTGGCTTTGAGAGAGTAACTCATGTTCACAAATATTGATTGAACTTTCCAAGGCTATGGAAATCATATATTGGAATTATTATTTTAGGTGGTGATCCTCTTTAAAACTGCTAAAATCCATATTGCTAAATTAACAATGAATCAAAGTGTAATGCAAAGTGATTGCAGCCATCTTGCTACCCCTGTGAGTTCCCCAGCACAGATGCACAGATTCAGCACTGCTTCTATTTGCAATACTTTTATTGACTACTGCCCAGCACACAACAACAAAATCAATCCTCAACATGTGCCTACAACTGCATGGTTACTCCAGCACATGTCTCCCAGTCCATTCGGCAGTGTCCTTCTCCTCAGTCTGGGCCACAGTCCCCAAAGGCCAGCACACTGCTGCATGACCAAGGGACAGATGTAATCAGCCCAAACCAGCAGCAGCTGTGTCCATCAGCTCACCTGGTACCACTCTCATGAGCCATCCTCCCACGCCTCTCCCCTGCAGCTGATTACTAACTACACCCACCTCACCGGTGATGCTCATAGTGACAATACCACAGGGAACACTGCAGTTCCCCTCAACACTACAGTACAGTTTAGTATCTTTCAACTTAATGTTTTGGTTTTATGTAACTTTACTGTTTTAGTTCACTCTCACCACATCTCATCAGTTCTGCTTCCAGGTGCATCAGGCAGTTGCACTTAACTGCAGACAAAGTTAGCAACTAACTGGTAAACTTGGTAGAACATTTAGCAGCTGAAGAGCCAGATATTTCTCTAAGGAGCTGGCAGGGAGCAAAACAGCTGAAAGAGGAGTAAATACTGGATTTACTTTCAACAAATGGACTGAAACTCAACTCTGAAATGAATGCGAGTATCACTCCACGTCTGCTCGATGTGTAAATGAGCAAATGTTCATGCTAATACACAAGGTGATGAGCCTGTATCAGCTGCTCCCAAGTGGCTCAAAAAATAGTGAAAGCAGGTTTTTAAGTCTGTATTTTCCTCTGTGTGTTTTTGTGTGTGCTGTCAGCCATGCAGAGGAAGCCTGTGGTCACGGAGGTCCAGACACCCACAGACACCTGGAGTGGCCTCGGCTTCTCCAAGTCCATGCCAGCTGAGGCTGTCAAGGAGCTCCGCAACATCAGCCGACGCAGCTACAAACCTTACCTGAGCATCAGCAATAGTCAGCAACAGGTACAAATGAGTATCATGCTAACTTAAAGGGGCAGTTCAGCTCAAAATCAAACATACACAGTTGTCCTCTTACCTGTAGTGCTATTTATCAGTCTAGATTGTTTTGGTGTAAACTGTCGAGTGTTGGAGATGTCAGCTGTAGAGATGTCTGCCTTTTCTCAAATATAATGGAACTAGATGGCACTCAGCTTGTAGTGCTCAAAGTGTCAAAAAATACACTTGGAAAAACTCAACAGCAATGTCTCTGTCCAGAAATCAACTATTTTCTTTCTACCGAACTACACCTACCAACTGTATAACTGCACAGAAGGAAGCGTGCCTCTACTGCTAGCTCACCTCGCACCACTGAACTAGCTAACAGTACAGCTCACCTGCGGACGCCACCAATGTTTACATCTCGCACTGTCACGAGTACAAGCCTCTTGTCCATGAGTAGATGCACGTTTCCTTCTGCGTGGTGATGTGGGTGGCGGGTGAAAGGTAGAAAGAAAATAGTTCCTACGTGAAGCTGCACACAACAGGGTCTGTGGATTATCTTGAGTGCCTTTTTCAAATGTATTTTTTTGGCGCTTCGATCACCACAAGTCGAGTGCCATCTAATTCCATTATATTTAAGAGAGGGCAGACAGCTCTACGGCCGATATCTCCAACACTCGACAACTCACACCAAGACAATCTAGATAAGACATACGAGGAAAAATATGTATTTTTGATTTTTGGGTTGAACTGTCCCTTTAATTTTTTCACGTAACAAACAGAAATAAAATTGACCTCCCACTTAGCGTGTTGCATTCTGATGGTTGATTTTACCTTTAGCTTTGACTTCTACTCTTTTGCTGAACTGGCTGAATTCTTTTAAGCTAGCCAAAGCACTTTTTTGTTGCAGTGCGGTAAAACAAGCACCCCCCATTGCGGCCCACTAACACAGTCTCATTTATTGGTATTGCTCTCTAACAGTTTAGAGCATTTATCTCACTGTGTGGTAAGCACTGCCAATTTGTACGCTCAATTACCTGGGGTCTGATACCATCACCTCAGTCAACACAGCCACTCCTCAGCAACCTGTTCACCTGAGCTTTTTCAGCTCATCTCCTCGGCTCTTTAAAAGCCTCCTGAATGGCTGCTCTCTGACTGCTCTGTAGCCAGTGATGGAGAATCCGACTCACTCAGGTTAATAAGAGTAAGAGGCATTCCCCCAATAAGTTCAATTTTCTTCTGAGACCCAGACAGCTGGGAGGAAGCATTGGCTATGCCCGCTGCATTGATAATTTCCAGTGAGAAAGTGCTACTATTAGGTCAGCCAACAGGGGCAAATGAGCTTTCTTATTAAATCTTTAGATCTAAGGATGTCTTATGTCCACTGAAACCCTCCTACGCAACAGAATATGTGATCACTTGTAACCGTTTGCCTTCTGACCTCTAGCACTGACAAAGAGACAAGAGATGAAAGAGGGGGATAGTGACAGAAGTAGAAGGTGCTGCTGTGAAATGTTCGCAGATGAAAGTAACACTAGTTAATATTTAATGCCGTTACAATTTCTGTCTCCTTCTAGTCTTGGGCAACTCAGGTGGGAAAGGTGTGTAATGGGAGCGACTGTGAGAACTGGAGGGACAGACGTGGATCCACATCGTCATCCCTGCCTGTCTCTTCCTCCTCCTCCTCCTCTTCTGCCTCCTCCCCCTCCTCACCCCCATCTACTTTCTCTTCTTCCGCCTCCTCCTTCCCTGCATTTGCATCCTCGACCAATAGAAGCAGAAATGACAAACCCTGTAAGTCCTACATATTTGTGTTTTTAAAGGGGACCTATGAGGCTTTTCCTGATTTTCTGTCAAACATATAATGTTACAAAGTCGGATGTTCGTATTAAACAGGGGCAAATACTATAAACCTCAGGCTTAAGACTGTTCTGAATACTGTTTCCAATGTTTTTTCTAATTTCACAACAAGCTGACGTCAGCTCATAACACATTTCTTTGTAGACCCTTTTAGGGCTGCCGTCACAATGATGTCATTTTATTGGCGGGAGGCAAAACAAGACTCTCCACCACAGGGCTGTAGGCTACATGGGAGACTTAACATGTCATGTTGTTGTGTTAATGGGTGCTAGAATAGAAGAGGTCATGGCTCAAAACAAAGACAACTGCAGTTAAATGTGTTAAGACAAAAGAACTGTACAAATGTGATCAACAAAAATGCTTGCGTGTAATATCAGGCTAGGGAAAAAGTATTTACTGGTGTGGGGATGAGTAACGTTAAGTGTATTAAGGGTTTTCATGTCCACCTAATCAGAAATTGGGCCGGTATCAAGAGGAATGTTAGATTTCTCTGTAATGCTGACTTTTTTAGCTGATTTTGGATCGCGTTCCTGGTGGCACATATCTGGTTGTTTTTAGAAGCTGTTAACTGATACGTTTTCACAGTAGAAAGTGCTGCTATTCTCAGTTACAGTCATGGCTGCAATTACAGTGCAAAGATGCCAAGATGAGAAATGCTGATCAATTGGAGCAGACTGGGCTTTTTTCGGGAGGGGGGCTTAAAGAGACAGCCGCTAAAACATAGCATTTTAAACCAAAGGTGTTTCCAGGTGTTCCAGCACAGACAGTATGAGGAAAATAAAATGTTTTTTGGCCATTAAAGTATGTAAACATGTTATAGTGGAAACCCCAAATACAAGTATAAACCTGAAAATGAGCATAATATGTCCTCTTTAAGCTTGATAATACAGAGTGGGCCACTTTCTCCCCCCTACTTATAACCTTTTCCTCTCAAATTTGACCCTTGATGTCTAGTGGAAAGCAGCTACTTTGAGGGTGTGAGCTCATCAAGGAGGGCATCAACCTGCAGTCAGCGGAGCCCCTCCCCCCAAATGATAGATGACCTGCCAGAACTGCTGAGCCAACTTGGCCTAATCAAATACATCGATGTGTTTGAACAACAAGAGGTAAACATATTAAGGGATTTGCATTGAATCTTTCTCCAACGCAAACTTAGTAAAAACAACTGTTATTGGTGTGTGAAAATATATTTTCATCATCACTTACACATGCAACACGCTGTTTTTAAGTTAGGCTGGCTGCGTGGGAGAACTTGCCGCAGAGCCTGAAACACACACAAACAAACAAGCACACACACTCGTGTCCCCCAGCCAAGGCGTTATGCAGCATTAATGAGCACTATGATGCAACTGCTGTCTGTACTCATCCAGATTGACTACCAGACATTCCTCACGCTGTCTGATGAAGATCTGAAGGAAGTAGGCATCTCCACCTTTGGAGCCAGACGCAAGATGTTACTGGCAATCTCAGGTGAGAATCTGATGCTTGGATTCAGATCTGTTTCTCCATGTGTTAACGCGGTAGGTGGTGCCTGCCCCCTCTTGTGAAAATGATTAAGTTATTTATCCTCCAATGCAGACCTGAACAGGAGCAAGAGGAGGCTCTCAGATACACCTGCCGTGAAGCCTGGCTACCTGGAGGGCGGTGCTAGTGGGCGACTACCACGAATCATGGACCTTGACGTTGCTGCTCAGAGTAATCGCTGGTGAGAGGAGACGCTGACGAGCTCTGAGCTCCATCTGACGGACGTGACTGACGTATTCAGCCTCTAAAAAAGTACACAGTGATGCTGTTGCCAGGGCAGAGGTCAGATGTGTTGTTTACTCACGGTAAATGGATAATCACGAAACTGCCTGAGGAGCAGCAAACATTTTGTAAACATTTGACTCCAGTGCCTTTCATCTACAGCCATACCCCAAAGCTTTTTTATACAAAATCAAGACAAGGAGGTCTTCCTTTCCAAGCCTCTGATTCTACATGAAACAAACTGTATGAAACACAACTGACAATGGGACCACGCTGATCCTTTGTGGTGTCTTTTATCATCATAAAGTGCCTTTCTTATGTAAATTGTAACGCCTATGCTTTGTCTGTGTGTTTGAGTCCATGTTAACCACTACATTTATGCAATTGTAAATAGGTATTTACAAAAATAAATGTCATTCTACTAAAATAGTGATGATAAATAAAATGTTTCCAGCAAGGTTTATCGACCTAGACTGTATTTTTTGGGGAGACATTTTATGCTTTTATTGGAGAGTGAGGGAAAAAGGGGAATGACATGCAAAAAACGGTCTGTGGCCAGACTCATACCAGGGGCATTACAATTATATGGTCTGCACTTTAAACCCTGAAGCCACTGGGACACCCCTGAGAGCAGTATTTTTGATTAAAAACCACATGTAGCCAACTGTAGTTTGAGCTGACCCTCAACTCAAAGCCAGGCTCAGACCACCAGAGGGCACTGGTGTCACACATTGTGCTTATAAATTCCAGTCACATTTGTGTTGCATGGGAAATAATGGACTTGTTTCAGGAAGGAACACAGTGACAACAGCATTAGAGCTCCTGGTGGACAAGGTGGAGCAGCAACAATCAGATAAGGAAAAAAATGAATTAGAAAACCCAAATAGGTAAATGCATTTATTGGTGTGAGGGTAATGTGACACTCCTTTTAATGTGGTTTGGTCTCGCCCGACTGCCCACCTGAAAGTTCCAATTTAATTTATCACTGTTGCCAAGAGTGAAGCCACTGGAACCGCTTATGAGTTGTTTCCTGTTTAATTTATTTAGCAGAGGGCTACACCCAGCAATTTAGTGCTATCAGAGGGACCTCGCTGGCAGAGTATTAACGAGAATGGTACGATCTCTCCCTAAATTAGCAAATTTGGAATAGCGTTGTTGGTTACCACATCGAAGTGAATGATCCAAGAAACCTCCACCGGGGGGCATGAGGGGGTCTGATCTGTTCAGACGCTCACCAGGCTGACTGGTGCAGCAGCAGTCAAGCATGAAAGAGACTGTGAGTGGAAGTGGTGGGCTGTGACAGATTAGTGAGAGATGATCCCTACTTATTACAATGTCTCTGCCAATTACATAGGCAGGCTTTAGACCAGTGATCCTCAAATCTGGTCCTCGGGCTCTGGAGCACTGCTGGATTTCTTTTCTGTCAGGTAGTTAATTGCACTCCCCTGTGGATGCGGGTCTAAATCGGTCCTTGATCGCACAGCTAGAATGAAAACTACCTGGAGGAACCAGCAGCACTTGGGACCCTGAGGACTTTGGAGAGCCACTTTTCAACTGCTAAAGTGGCAATCTTGGCACATGGCTGAGTTATATGGTGGGCACCGAAAATGAAACTGAACAGGCTTATTTTGTAGCCTTAAGTGATCCAAACTTCTCAATATTTAGAAGATGCAGCGAGTAAGTAAGTAAGTAAATTAAAGTTTTATGTTGAAGGAGATGGTTTTCATTGAGTGAGGGTGACAGTTTTAAAGCTGCTATAATCAATATCTTCGCATTAATAATGGATCAAATTATTCATATTGACAAACCCATAATGAATTATCTCCGCATTCTGCACTTCTTGTTAGTATTATGAAGTGTTTAAGTATTTTTCAGTTAATTGATTTTGGTTTAATGGCCTGCGACTTGACTGTTTTGCTTTATTCTCACTGCTCTCGCCAGCAATGTTTTCAGCCATAACCAGCTGTTGTTTTTAGCAAAAAAAAATCACAAACCAAAAAACAGCTGTATTGAAACTATCCAACACCAACTTTCAGGCAGACACAGTTTGCGACTAATGTAGTGGAGCATTAAGCAGTTTAAGAACCAGGTATTTCCTTACGACACACACATTTATTGGGTGGGCAAGAAGCACCACCTTCTGTCAGCTTAAAAGGTGTTGTTTCTTTTTAAAATAAATCTGCAGGAAATGTACAGTTTCTGCTCATAAATGCATACAGGCATTTTCAAAAGTTACGTAGGTCAAAAACTCAGTTGGAAAGTTTTAGAAAAAACATCATGGTTTGGCCAAAAACGAGTATGTTTGTCGCTAACATAATATAACATCACGCCACAAACGTCACCAGCGTAGCGTGACACACATTCTAGCACACTACAGCATTAAAAAAACTTGATTAACGTTTGGTTTTGCACGGGAGCTTAACAGTGAGCCCCCCGAGTCCAGAATTTGTTTGATCGATCCACCTCCACTACCGCCTGACCAATGCAAATTTTCTTGCTCTTTATACTACAGTTGTTGCCTCAAGCATCAACGAATGCTGCTGCCTGGGGCGTCTCATACCACCACTAAAAGCTACCTCTGTGTGTTGGTGTCTGACGCTGTCAGGCCACTGACCAAGCTGCCAAAAGGTAAAGAGGCCTAAATCGCCCTGATGACAGAAAGATAGAGCATGGTGTACTGCAGAACAGTTGTGCAATGTGTTTTAATTTACAGCTCACACTGTTCTGCATGTCGCTACGTGCGCATTCTCAAAGTTGATAAAAGGTTAGATACAATGATAAAAAAATGCCTTCTAATAGCACACTATAAACTAAGACCAAGTAATGTCATCTCAAAATAAAAGGCACTTCATCAAACTTCATCGAGCTGCTCCACTTTGTTCCAAAAAGGACCACCAATTACGTAAACCCCCCACTTGCAGCCAATCACCGGTCTCCATGGAGACCCCGGGCCAATGGGAGGATCCACCTGACAGGGAAGCCATCTGTGGATAATAAAAAAGCAGCCAATAGAGAAATGAAACAGAGGAACTAAGTGCCCTGAGGATAAAACACAACCACGCATCTCCCTTACTGAGATGAAGATGGAACTCACTCCAGGAGAGTGAGTGGGAGAGCGGAAAGAAATAGAAACAATAATGAGTGAGTGTGTGTGTGTGTGCGTGTGTGTGTGTGTGTGTGTGTGTGTGTGTGTGTGTGTGTGTGTGTCTGTGTGTGTGTGTGTGTGTGTGTGTGTGTGTGTGTGTGTGTGTGTGTGTGTGTGTGTGCATGCGGACACCAAGGGTGTGAGTGAGCACTGGTGTATGGCTGATGTGTGTTGTGGTGGCTAAAGTTACAAGTTAGGAGGAAAAGTAGACTGCCATTAAAAATGTGAGCACTTTGGGATTTTGATTATCTGAATATACCCGTCTCACTCTTATCGTCGCACTGTTATAGCTTTTGTTAGTTAGGCTATGGGTGCAACTTCCGATTATTCCTCTAAATTAACTGGCATCTATGAGAGTTAGTAGTAGTATGCTAATATTCAGACCCTCAGAAAAGCTGCAAGGGCCTCCAGATTTTCCCAGTGGCCACCTGTGGTATTGCAGCAAAACAAATCCAAGATTTGTCTGTAAAACTGTTGGCAGGACACCATGATCTGAAAACAAGGTCAATTATGACTCTTTCAAGTTTGAATTTTTGATCCATTTGGTTTTATATTTGTAAGAAGGAATACTTTGCACATCTATTTCCAAACAGGTGTGTAGGAGAGAGACAAGTAGAACACAAATTGTAGAAAAACTCCCACACATTGTCTAACTTCCAAAAAAGAAAAAAAAGATTTTAATGCTGCTGATGCTTTCATGCGTCACCAAAGTGTTGCAGCATAAAAAGCATTATTTTTGCAAGTTAGCCAGCATGCAGGAGTTTTTCCACAAGACACAATTTCCTGGAAGTAAACCTGGAAGCTATGAGTTTTTTTGAGGGGGCATATGCACAATGTGAACAATGCCATTGAACTGAATAGGTGCCATCTTGGCATCTGGTATCTAGTTATTATTATTATTATTATTATACATCTGTGGAAACACAGACAACAACTTAGCTCAGCACAAAGACTGAAAGCAGTGGAAAACAGCTAGCCTGTCAAAATGATGGCATTATAATTTGTTAATTAGTAAGATTTATATTTTATTATACTTATATTTATACAAAAAAGAGGCATATAATTTAGTTTAAGGACTGTTATGAATGTTAACAATAAACCAGTACAAGGAATAAGATTCTGAATCCTTTAAGTGGAAGGCAGAAACCCCCTTAAGATGGAGAGGTGATATAAAGATCTCCTAAGCAAGTATATTATATTGATGACTCATCTAACTCTGGATAGGAATGATGAGCCTATTTCCAGAGCTGTTAAACTTTTCCTCTATGGTGTGATAGACTGGTGTTCCCACACATTTTTTTCCCCACAAAAGAAAAAGGTAAAATACACCTGTAACATACTGCTAACAGTCTTCTTCCAAATGAACCCATCATCCTCTACTGCACCACCCACTATTTCGCATTTCTCTCCTATACCAATAGAAACAAGCTCCTAAAAGTCACCAACATATCACCTAAAATAATTGGCCTCACCACCTCCAACCTGTCAGTCCTCACTGACACTGCCACCATTCATAGAACACTGACCATGGCACAAAAGCCCTGCCACCCCCCCAAGCCAGTGTCTCACCCTCCTCCCCTGTGGCCACAGACACAACTACTCTGCAAAAAAAACCCTTTTGTGCCCTCAGCCATCACTGCTATAAATAGCCTGAGTAAACTGAAGCAGACGTGTTGTGTCGTTGCTTTAAGTGTTTGTATTTAGACTGTGAAAGCCAATTTTCTCTATCTGAATCTAACTGGCAAATGCAGCTTCAGTGAAGGGAATTACTGGGGGTAGGGCCTATAATTCATGAAAGGTAAGGACACAATGCAGGAAAAACAGCAGACACTGTACGTGATGAAAGATGGACGAATGAGACATTTCCTTTTGCAGATTTTGCCACGTAGCCCGATGACAGAGGAAGATGCTGCACTAGCCCCAGTCCCAGAACTGGGTGATTATACAACCTCCACAGCTTCTGGCATAATTTGATGCACATAGTTAAGCCCATTGTCTATTGTATCTGACAGAGTGTGTTGTGAACTGCTGAATAGGCTGTTTCAAGCCAGAAGATTCGGTTGTCCTTTTAGCCTCCGTTTGGTGGTACAATGTGTTTTCAAAGTGCTGAGCGGGCTGTTTCAAGCCAGTGGGGTCAGCTGTCCCATTAACCAGTGATATTACAAAAACACTCATTAAGCTTTTATGTTCTTTTGGGCACTGCTGGCTTTGTGATTCTCCTCTCTCAAAGGCAAGTGATAAGAGTATTTTCTGCTGCTACCATTTATGTCTGCTTCTAACGGGAGAGGCTGCTTTCTCAAGGTTGGAAAAGGTCAGGATTGATGGAGGGCTTTGATTGTTCTACTGCAGAGAAACCTGAGCTTCAGAGAAAATAAAAACCAAAAGGCATGAGAAACTCATATAAATGTGTTTGTGGTTTCACAGTGAGGAAAGAGATGTGTTTTTATTTCATCATGATTTGGTGAAATAAGATGAAATGTGAGGCTCGTGCTGAAAATGGTACATCAGGAGAACAACAGACACATGGACACAGACCTGTAAGGTTCAAAAGACACCCAAAGTGCCACTTTACTTAAATTTTCAAAGTTACAAATAAAAGTTCACTTAGTTGACATGGTGAGGATTTCAATTTTTAAATCACGAACATATCCAGTGTTGGGAGGCAGAACAGAGCCTCTTCTCTGCT
The DNA here is from genome assembly GCA_035609425.1 of Epinephelus awoara. Taxonomy (NCBI): domain Eukaryota; kingdom Metazoa; phylum Chordata; class Actinopteri; order Perciformes; family Serranidae; genus Epinephelus; species Epinephelus awoara. The sequence goes on from CM069299.1 coordinate 21,875,458, forward strand.
CGCCCGACTTCATGTGTCCTCCCAGCTCAGGAGCAGCTTCTTCCTCTAGTGTCTATGCACAGTCAAACAGCCTCAGAAGCCCTACTGACCAATTAGTAAAAGAATAGCTGGCTGAAACGCCGCAGATTTGGACTGTAGGCCTTGCAGTTCGCTTTTCTACACTGCTATCGCTCTGCAATGCAACTTCCTACCTCCTGAGATTGGGAGAAGAACCAAAAAGACACTAGACAGCATCAACATAGCAACAAAGTATTGTAGCAGCCAAATAGGCATCACTTTCTGTTTGAGATGCATAGAGCTAGACCTGGCCAGGTAAATCTCTCTTTTACAGAAACACGATGAGAAACATGCAACAACAACGACAATACATCATTAATCTCATTGCTTCCTGGGCTTTCTGGGACATTCAAGATCAACGGTTAAATAATTTACAATCCTCCATGAAATAACAGAGAGATAGGGAGCATCTCAGAGCCTGGGAACGTGTTGTGGGAACATCTTTGAACACTGGAAGGAGCCCGACGGTGGAACACAGAACATGAGAATGAAACCGCTGATGGAAGTACAGGGAGGGTTTAATCCACAATCTGGCCTTCTTGGAGGAAACATATTTACATCCAGCACATCAGCTAATGTATCTGGGCTCACAGACTGACCAGAGGCTCTGACATGGACATACAGAGATAGGAGAGCGGGACAGAATAAGAAGAAGAAGGAGATAGAGGGAGTAATAGAGAAGTGAGTTCATGTTAGAGGAGGTTAAAGATTGCAGGTTTGGGGTAAGGTAGAGGCAGAAAGTGGACAGCTTGAGCAGAATTCTGACAGGGTCTTGACAGCTGTTGTTGAAATCTAATAGTTTTTCCTTCTGAGGAAAGAGTGGAACACTTGAAAAGGAACAGGTCGGATGAGGTTCACTGAAGAGAGAGATGTGGATAAGGGACAGGGATCACAGGAACAAGTTCAGGAGCCAAAAGATGGACTGCTGCCAAAGTAACTGGAGGAGGAGACATTGGAATGGCTTCAGATCTGTGCTGAGTTAACGGAGTTTCCTGGTCGGCTGATGGCAGAATAAAATGGAGCGGAGCTACCAAACGTAGCCGATCTCGTCATCCTTGTCGTCTTCCTCGTCCTCGTCGTCCTCGATGGCTCCTCGGGGGTGAATCCGGCCCCGTCTCTTCTTCTGCCGGCTTCGGCCGCTCTGTGATGGCTCCTCCTCCTGGTCGTCGAGCAGAATGACTGCACCGCCGCTGCCAAAATCCCCCGATGTCTCCTGGTCCTCATCTGTAGGGGGAGGTGCACAAACACAAGCAGACATGTCAGACGCACATAGGGTCTAGAGTCTCTGAAGTGCGTCCATAGCTCTGGGGAAAAAGCTGTTCATAAACATCCTTAACAGAGTAACAGGAAACTTGCGTTACATCATCCACAAGCAGGAGGATTTATTGGTCGGATGAGGCGGAGTGCATTCTAGCAGCTGCAGGTTTTCTACCTCTTGAGTATATTCGATATTCCCGTCCACCTCAGCTGTACTTTGTGTTCAGTCCTAATTAGCAAAGGTCAGCATGCTAACACGCTAATCTTAGATGTGTTTTTAGCTCCTCGTGCTATTGTGCATCAGTGCAGCCTAACAGAGCTGCCAGCATAGCTGTAGACTCTCCGTCAGAATCGAGTGTAGTGAGCCAACTATTTTCCTATAGTCATGACTGACCCATTTACATATATGGCAACACAGAACAAGAGAAGAAGGAATAGACACAAGCATCCCATCCCTCATTCCTTCACTCAACACAACACAACGCACAGTTAAAGGGTTGCTTACCTAGCCAGCCTGAGTGGCGTCTGGCTAAGCTCAGTTACATCAAGTTACACCTGCAAACAGCTTGTTGTTAAACAAATGTTTTTTGGCACTACTGCTGCATCCTGTGAAGCTCCAGTGTCATTATCTCAGCCGCTGCCTCCAGCATTTTGTAAAATTGGGACCTTAAACTCCTTCTGAGTTCAGTTCAAAACAGCCTATTTACACCTGGGTACAAGTGCACTCTGGCTGAGTGGCGCTCACAGTGTTAAAATCAGTTTGCTGTCCTTGTGTTTAGGCTATTGAGCGGAGAGCTGCTGCATTGCTACCTGTTTGTTCTATGCAAGGCCGAATGGGAGAACTCCAGTCTGCTCCAGCCTGAGGCCACTCAGCCAGAGTTAGATGAGCTTGTTAGACCGGAGACAAAGGACTGCTGCTGCTGACAGTGTGTGTGTGTGTGTGTGTGTGTGTGTGTGGCAACAGAGACACCTCATCAATACTGGAAGCTGCAATTACTGGCTTTGGACTAGACTGGCATTCGAGTGAGCTGTAATCTGTGACTGTGAGCTGGCGGTTTGATTGGTAATCAGTATATCTGCCTGGATTCTTTCTTGCTAATTATTATTCTTTTTTTCCCCACAATGAAATCCTCGGCCATTGATTTGCAGCAAAGTGTTTCTATTGGCTTTTTGACCGTTCCCTTTGAATTTCCACCACTGGCTTGTTAGGTATGACTCTGACATATCAAAGCACTTAATTATACATATTCTTTGTCTAAATGCGTCTTCTTGGGTGCCAACATCTGCCGGCAGTTTAAGCGTTTATTCCCCTCTAAAAGGTGCAACACAGCTGCTGCTACAAATTCACGCATTATAACAAATCTTTTGACACTGCTCTCTGCTGACAAGTGTGACGGATTCTCCTACTTGACTTGCAAGACGCTGGTGTTTTATCAAAGCTACACGAGCAGAATATCAGAGGCAGATAGAATCAGACATTTGACTGATAGTAAACCAGCCAGACTGGCTCCAGAGGTATGCCTAATGTTATCTATTTCCTAAATGATCACTGATGCGTAGATACCGGTAAAGATAAAGAGAGCCAGGGAGAGATACTGAGCAAAGAAACAGAACAAAGTTGGAATTGTGGTGCTGCTCGTGTTTCAGTGGTACGTTATGTTTTAAAGAGAAGCTCTCATATTACAAAGGGAGATAAAAGACAGACACACAGCAGTCCACCTGCATCAAAGCAGTAACTCTGAAAGCAGCTCGACAAATGGGAGCCAATAAGGGCACACGCATCACAACCCACACCCTTGTTTAGCAAAGAGTGAACTAGGGATGTGCTTAAATGATGCCACACTTGCTAGTTGGTACCAGACTTACCAACTGCTTAAACTTGTGATTAAGATACCCAGAAGACAACGGGAGGAGTTTGAATTAGCATGCAAGACTAACCGCTGGCTCTGATTATAAACGGCTCTCCCTAATTCTCTCTTTCACACACACACACATACACACACAAATGCACACACACAGCCATAAGTGCGCTCTCAGACTCAATTTATAAAGATTTGTGCATGCGACTGGTACAAGTCTGTAGGTATCTGCTGATGTTCAACGCAGAAAGTATGTCTGAGCCTTCATACCTACTTTTGCCAACTGGGTGTCTTCTCACGAAACTCAACGACAGAGGTGCTTTTGGGTGCATGGGAGAAGCCTGGACATATGTGCGTGTGTCAATTTACGTGCACACTCATGCATGAGAGAGCTACCGTGTGAGTGTTTGTGTTTTTGAATGGAGATGAGTCAAGACGTTAAATATTCAGTAAGTTAATGTTATTGTTTAACTTTTATTTAGTGAGTTTTGTAGGATAATTTGCAGTGTTCATATTATTATTATTAATTGAACCACACAGCCGCTGCAGCAAAGACACTGCCTTTGAATATAGGATGCCTGCTCCAAGCACTAAGCCACCAGGAACCCCTTAGTTTCAACTTCTGTTTAGTTGTCACACAAACGAGTCGCCAGGAACATCCCAAGTAGGTGTGTGCAAGTGTTGGTGTGCCCCATGTGTGTGTGCTGCGGTCTTACCGCAGTTGGGGTTGCCTTGTTTTCTGGAGCCAGCGATCTCGTTGCCATATTTGTCCACACACCAACACTGGCCGGTGCTGCCGTGGCACTGGGTTGGTTTGAAGTAGCCTTCCTCAGTACAGCGGGGAATATAAGAGCCTAAAGACAGAAGGGAAGGGAAGGAAGGACAGAGGGGAAAAGGTTCGAGAATGAAGGTAAATAGCGTTATGAAAAGAGGGTGGAGAACATTAAACTGACAGAAATAGAGGGTAGATAGAATCTGATCCCTCCTCAGCAGAGGCTGCATGTCCTGCAGTTGTGACCAAAGTTCTTGTGTATTCACAGAGGAGGATCAACAATCAATTACTGCTGTGAAGGTTGCAGGACAACAAGCATACATCCTGCTTAAAGGGAAGCAGTCACTTTCAATAACACACACACGCACACACACACACCTAGATCTGTTACCTTCATTTGACCCAGCCCAAGCTCATTTTTCAAGCTGTTTTGTCGTGAGCTGAAACACTGAATGATCTGCCCGCAGGGGACAGACGACATGTGTACAAAATGTCAGGATGTGCTTCATAGTGTGTGTATACACACCGTGTGTTTAATGCCTCTGATTTATTTTCCATACTTGAAACTGTTCAAAGAGATAGCATTTTTCATTCCAGTGTGTGTGTTAGCATTGACGGTGGCCATGATGGTTTCTGAGACAGGAGTCAGTGTCTGACAGCCGTCAATCATCCACACTGACCTATGAGGCTCTTCCTTCGACTCTGACTCTGGATCCTGCTCTTCTCAGCTTGGCAGGGCAGTCCTACAACCAGAGAATACATACAAATAGTTTCATTAATAGAGCTTGTTTTTTTTCCACCAGCGTAATTTAACTGAAAGGGCTCTTTCTCTGTGTAACAATCTACTCTACTCTAACGTCTTATTGATTTCTTATATTGGTCACCCTTTCATTCCTCCATGCATCTTTCTAAATTGCCTCTGTCCTCACAATGACTAGTGATTTTCAGTCTCCCTGACTTTATTCTGTATTCTCCTCAATCTGTCATCTGCAAGGACCACAGTCTCATTACAAAATGCACATTTTACTGGTACCAGTAATCATAATATTCATCTATTTTGTTGGTTTTATTGTTACATTATTATTAAATTTTCATCTGCTTTGTGTGCATTAGTGAATCATGTTACTGTTTACATCTTATTATTTTATTATCAGCTCTTCATCTGTGAAGCACTTTGGATTGTACAAATATATATGAAAGGTGCTAAACATTTTAAATAAAGTTGGAATGGTTGGAATGCTAAAGCAGGATGATATCTGGGGACACGGTGGGGTATCGCTATACGAGAGAGGAGGGAACATCAGTGGTCAAATGATTTTATCATGTTATGTACCTTAATTAATAAAAAGAGAAGCTGAAAATAGATGCTCCAAAAATGTCTATAATTATTATTTATTAAAGAGAAAATGGGGCGTTGGGGCTTATGCTAGTTCAGTGTTAAACCAGTGGGTCGTCTGCAAAACATATCAGACGGTTCTACCATAGTTTTCATGTTAACCTTCTTTTTTTTTTACTCTAAATAAGTTTGGTAAAATGGGTTTGATAACTGCCTTTCTAATGTGTTCGCATGGAATCAGGGAGACGGTATTAAATCAGATGTTACTGTAGTGGACAAGAGCAGGATGGTAAACTTATGGGAGGCTGGCAGAGAATACTGGAAACAGTAACGGTAAATGGCACTGCCGTTCAAAGTTAAAATATTTTAACTTTATGCCAAGCTCTACAATTTACAGCCGGAAGTTACGTAGCTCCCTCACACACACTCACACAGGGCAAAAACATATGTGATCTGGACAATTACTGGACATTACTAGAAAAATGACATAAAATAATAAACACAAAACAGTTCAACGTAAGCTCAACGTAAGTTCAATCGGGAAGACTTTCTTTGTGCTCATCCCTTAACAATTCTCTCAATCCCACTCCCACTGCTTCCTTTAATCAGCTGTCTATGGGCCTCTTCTAGTTATCCAATCAAACTTTGCCACGACCGCTATCAGCCAATCAGGATGCTACTGCAAAATTTTAAATCTGCTCTCTCCTGCGGTTGCTTGTTGTGCCCTCCTCCACCCCGTTCACCTCCAGCCATCGCATCCAGAGTCCAGGACAAGCTCAACAAAGACTTATTCCTCTGCTCATCCAGATCATCAGCACCTCTCCATCTTCTTCTCATCTCATCTTCACCACCCCGACCACCACCAGTGTCTAGACCCCAGGGGGCGTTCCCTATTTGACCATGGATTCATCATCCTCCTTAAATCATACCATCTTGAAGGGGTCTAATCGCCAAAGACTTCTCACATAATTCATTCTGATGTGCATACGTTGATAAACATTCTTTTTACTATAAAAATCGAGTCTCTCTTGATTGAAATGTGTGTTATTCCTTTTTTGTAAACAATACGTCATCACCATCGCAAAATATCCTCATGCACATTTCGTTTTACTGTCATTGCAATTCCATCGGACTGTTACTTTTTCCTGTGTCGTCCTGAAGGTGTTGTCCGTCTGCTGTCTAACGTCTGCCTGACTCCACATGAATGCAGAATTCTGAACGTTTTGCTGCTTGTCCTCCAGATTGTGCTCTAGTGCGGTCAGTTAAGTTAGGTAGTAAAATATCATCATAAATGTTACAAAAATAATATTCAAATTGTCAAGAAAAACAGTCCAAAAGCCTAATTTGTGGCTTTTAAGGTATACATGCTGTAAATTTAAGTCACCACATTTGGTACCACTTGTAATTATGAACTCCCATCACTGCCACCTTTACCGAAAGGTTAGCTGGCCACATTTGTCTGTGAGGCGGGAACAGCATTGGTATTTGTTCATTCATAAAGCTTTGATGCAGATGCTTCCACTCTATATTTCACCTCTTTAAACTCTGACCTCACATAACCTTGGTACTCGTTCACAGAATAGGTTGTTGCTCCATATTTCCTGAACAAGGAAGAATGTCGTTCTCTGCAAAAGACCTTAGACTTTGACACTCTGAAGCCCTTATGGCTGTTTTAGTGCCTTATTTCTGACCTTGTTTTAATTGGGTGTAAATGCTTTCACCTGTACATCTACACCTTAGCATGTTTATCACCCTGTATTTCTACTTTTAGTGATCATTTATTCCTGTTGTTGTTTTGTATGATTTCATATCTGTTTTAATTGATATGCATTATTTGCTAAATGATTGTTTTAATGTCTTTGTTCATGCTCAGCATCACTGAAAATAAGGGTCTACCTCAATTAATTTCCCAAATCTTAAATAAAGGTTTGAACAAATGAATGAAACTTTTCATTTCCTCCCTGCGTTTGTCCTTCTTATTTAAACATTTATTATTCCCCCCTCTCCCCCTCCTCACCATCAGGTTTCTGGAAGCAGTAGCACCACTCGTTGTTAGACAGCTTGCCGTCCTTGAAGGAGTCACACGAGTTAAAGAGGGGCTTCATGCACAGCTCGTACTTGTCCAGGTAGATGGCACTCAGCTCTGATTGGTCCAGCAGGAGGTCAAAGTTCATGTCCAGCTTGTTGAACATCCAGCCCAGTGAGTCCTTACAGATGGGCAAAATGCTGGTGTCAAAGTCTGGAGGAGAAAAGAGACAGAGAGGGTGAAAAAAAGATAATGGAATTGTTGAAGTTGAACACTTTTGAAACTGCAGAACATGTCCAGGTCACTTACATTTTTATCTTTTTCAAGTATCACACTGAGATCTGAGTGTGTGTGCAGTGGCAGAGTTGACATGTGTTCAGACATGTTGACATTACAGAGAACAGAGCAGGGTCGCTGTCAACATCGCTGCCAGGCCTCATGAGGACTGAATAAGCGTGGCTGTTGTGCAAAGGGCTGCACACACACCCACACAAGCACACACACACACACACACACACACACAGGGACATATTGTGGGGGGATGTACTCACGTCCAGTGGCGGAGTCAAAGCTGTCAGAGGATTTGAGGTCTCTGTTGGCGTCGAGGTGGAGAACTCCGAACCAGTCCTTTAGTCTTGCAGCGAGGCTGTGGAGGTCTGTGTCAGTGCAGGCTATACACACACACACACACACACACACACACACACACACACACACACACACACACACACACACACACACACACAAAAACACACAATAATGAGGAGAGGGGAAGCCGTCAATCTACTGCTGTCATCAGAAGGAAAAAAAAAACAATTCTTTCCTTGCTCCTTATCAAATTTTCATTTCATTTCTGCTATGTACTTTCCCTCTCTGTGTTTTTTCTTTCCCTTTTCCTCATCCAAGTCTTCTCCTTGAGTAAACACAGAAGAATGATAACACATACGGAACTGCTGCTATCTCTTGACAGTTACCATAGGAACCCAATCTGACATAAACACACACACACACAAATACAGTACACACACTGGCGTTTACTTGTCTGCTGTCATCTCTATCTGTTTACCAGTTAGTGTTCTTGTTTAGATAATTGATTTTATCCATGTGGGAAACGACACACTCACAGTCAAACACACATAACCAGTGGACCAAGGTCTGTTTAAAATCCCAAATGTCATCTTGCAGCAAGAGGCCACTTTATCGTTGCATTTTATCCACGGTGGAGATAAGAAGTGTTTTTATGCACGATCACACTCTCCTGGCTGTGCAGAAAACTGATCCCGTACCGACATGCATGTTGATGCTACTCTGCAAGCTACTACCCAAAGAGAGCACAAACTGAACAATATGATACTCCTAATTAAAAGTATAAACCAGCCTTTGTCGATGCCTAACAAACCCCTCGTCCCTTCAGCCCTCTGGGACTGACAAGGTCTGCCTGCAATTCAAGCAGACCTCTGCCTCTGCCTGTCTGCCTGCGTCTCTCTGTCTGTCAATCTTCGTCTTCTTTTCTCTTTCTCTCCTGTGAATATTTTCCCCCCATTCTGTTTCATTCTGAGAGCTTGATAAATGTGCCTGAAGGACGAGAGTGATTCTCCACCTCGTGCCGAGCCTCCCAATCCAAAAACTCTCCAGCTTTGTCGTGGCTGATAGAAAATGCAGAGGGAGGTCGTTAACATTCCCGCAGCACTCTTTTTTCAGAATTGAGGCAGTTTGCTGTGAAACATGCAAAGGGTTGGAGTGTTCAAAGAGACACTCCTAAATACAAATCACAATGATTTTATCTTGGGAATAACTTCTAATTCTTGGATATGGTGTTAGAAATCATAAAAGAAGGAAAAACCCCATTGTTACATGCAAATACACTGAACAGACACATCAGAGATAAAGATAACCTCAGATAAAATTTCCCTCTGTCTCTTGCTCGCTTTCAAGCCACTTCTGCACTGGCTTTTCAAGGCAGAATTATCACGCTGTTATGCCGCCTCGCCGTCCTATATGTAAGGTGCGATTGTGGAAAGAGGGGACAGAGTTGTATGGAGGTATGATGGTAAAGATGCTCAGTCATCCAGGTCATGGTAATCTTAAGTGCTTTCATTTATGCAACTGGACTTGCTTGAGTTTCATTAAGAAATTTCACCTCTCATGCAAGAGGCTTCAACGGTTCTGAAGAAGCCTCTTGCATGAGAAGTGAAATGTCTTCAAGAAACTCAAGCAAGTTCAGTTGCCTACGATATAGCACCTAAGGGGATGGAGGTAGTAACAGCCCCAAAATGAGATCTATGTACAACATAAAGCTGGAGAGACGTGACCATGGGTGGAAGGGTGATGTTTTGATTGAGTATTATGTTGGCAACCCACTGCAGGAGATTTAAAAAGAACTTGTTAGCAGTTAGCGGCTAACTCAAAGACGAAGAACAGCAGCTGGAAATGTCTGCAATTTGAGAGAACAATGAGACATGTTATGCCATTGCTGTTGTTTAAAAAGCGCTGCCAACGTATATATGTTACACTAAAGGACGATGCTGTTACGTTATATGTCACGCCTGTCATGCCTCTTTTCATTGCAAGATGCCAGGATGCAGTGTATAATCACAGACTAGAGTGGAATGATGTGGCTGTTATCTGGTTGTATACATAAAATACAAAGGATGCAAAAGGGTCCCTACATATGCCATCTTTTTTCTGGCCTCAAATTCATTGTTTTCAATGTGGATGCAAGGCAGGCCCATTAAAATGCCAGAGTGACGCCAGTTTTTCAGGGTGCAATGGCCAAGCCCCGAGATAAATAGAGATCAGCTCTTCACTCAGGATTTCAGGTGAACAGGCCATGATACAGTGCTTGTTAAAGATGCTTAACAACCTCGGACGCAAGATGCTGACGCACTATTGAAAGCTGGCTCACAAAAGGTACAAAAGTAGCGCCCAGCGCTTGACCTCGCTTTCCCAGGTGGTTAAAGATGCAGCATGTGTACAGGGACTTTGTAGCGGCCCTATAGTGTGAGTACAAAGGGCTTCTTGCTTTCACACTCATAGGTAATTCTATCTTTGTGAGGACTCTCATTAATATTCTCTAAGCTTTTACCCTAAGCTTAACCATCACAAATAAATGCCTAACCCCAAACCTTACCCCAACTCAAACCTAACTGTAACCTGAACTTTAAAACCAGGGTTTAACCCTTAAACAGGCCTTTGAAGGAGTGAAGACCAACCAACACATCCTCTCTCTCCAAATTGCCCTCACTTCATTGGATAAAAACATGTTTCAGTCCTCATTATGTAGCAAGTACAAGTACACACACACACACACACACACACACACACACACAGGTCCCTGTGTGAAGACCTAGATCACACTTTCACACTGTCAGTGGATTAAGACATCTGAAGGTGCATGCATGTCACACACACGAGAATGTCACACACACACACACACACACACACACACACACACACACCCACACACACACACACACACATTATGCCACAGGGCCAGTGGGAGTTTTTAAGCAGATTGCAAGGCTGAGAGAGGTTTTTGTTTTTGTCAAGTCACACTCCTCATTCTGTTGCCAATTCATGTCCCACGTCCTGACATGAATGCAAACACGTGCGCGTGCGCACACACACACACACACACACACACACACACACACACACACACACACACACACACACACACACACACACACACACACACACACACACACATTTTATAGTAATAGTTTGGGATTGTGTCATTATTGCAGGTGCTATAAAACAGAGGACACCCCCAGGTAACAGACGGAGCTGAGGAGAGGACTGATAACATTTATCTGGCTGGATATCCTTGTGACATTACCTCTGGAATCCCAAGGTGCTCCATGGTTGTGTGTGTGAGTGTCTGGGTGTGTGGGTGTTATAACCCTTCAGGTCCAGACGGATAACATTTCAGAATGCTCTTTATTTCCACAGTCTGGAGCAGAGAAAGAGAGAGCAAAATACCAACAGCCACAACATTATCCGTCTTGGCCTCCTAATTAAAATTCTTCCTCTGGCAGAAGTGGAGTTTGTAGCGTACTGCACTTGCTTTATCCCCCTCTTTATTTATATGGCCGTTCTTCATCCCCACACCAAGTTTTCCAACTTATTTTTTTCCTTTCTGTTCCCACTCACTGCCATTTGAATCACTCTCTGTCTTTGACATTCTTTTGTTGCCTTTGAGGACTTCTTGCTCATTTCCCTCTATTGTCTATTCATTTCCAATCTCTCTGTCTCCTCTATCTCTGTCTATTTTCTGTGATTCAATAGAAGCCACTTATCACACCTGGCTGTACCTAACTCAGTTTCTCTTAGACTTAGAGGACCACTTTGATATGCCCGGCTCTTCTATTTCTTTCTCTCGCTTAAATTGCTTTGAGTGCTTCATTTCCCATCTCTCCTCTCGCACATCCCCCTATAGAGTCCAAAGATGTAGTGTTTCTGTTTTTCTCTTTGATATCCACTCCCTCTGTCCCTCTCCCCCCTCCTCCACTTTTTCCACTTTTGTCTCCACTGCTCTCTCCATCTTTTCCTCTCAAGTCTCTCGGACTTTGCACTACGCCCCACAATAAGTCTCGATGGACCCCTCTTATCTCTCTCTCTCAGTGTGACCCAAATTGTTTCGGACAGGCCCGACACTGCTGCCCATGTAGGGACTCCTTTTGTCGGGCAATGAGTCAGAAAGCTGGAGCTGAAAACATTTACGCACTGAAGGACACAACACACCGAGATAAAGTAGCCTGTTAACATTTCTCCCTCTTTCTTTCCACGCCGGAGCAAGGTCAGACACAACTAACATCAAAGCCCGTGTTGGTAGCTACAAAGATTACACTGTTATGGCAGAACTGGATTTGATGTGGGACTCAACAAGTGATGTTGCTGCTGTCAGTAGAAACCCTGATCAAGTGTCTGAGAATCGCTTTACAGAACAACACTTCAAAGTTGGACTTAACGAAAAAAAGGGGACCTCATGGCTGGAGCCAAGGTTGTTTTGAAGCCGAAAACTAGAGCCACATTTTCCTTCTATTTTGATGTAGTTTATTGTAATGTAGACTCCCTTATCCAACATACTAAAAGGAATACTTCACCCCCAAATGATTGAGGTTCAACTTTATGGCCGAGACACAGGGCAAGTGAGGTGACGCAACAGTCGGCCTTTGTTTCAGCTAGATCTTTGATGTTGGTTTGGTGTATCTGGGCCTTCAGTGTAAATGCATGAGTTTGGGAAGTACTGAGCAAACAACTGAATAAATGTGACTTGTATTACACTGCACAAGCTGTGTGAAAGATTGTAAACAGACGTTTTGATACTTCAATTTTCATGGCCCCTAAGATAAATCTTAAGGGTCATAAGATGAATAATAGGATAGGAAAGAAATAAAAAATAGTTCAGCTTGTTTTTTTCTCTGGCATTTCTCCAACCTTTGCTTCCTTTGTAGCACTGATAGTTTTACCTCCTCAGGTCTGAGAAAGGAAAATCCTTTTCTGGTAGACCTGCTTTTAACTAATGGACATATTATGCAAAATGTTATCAGGGGGCTAAATTAGATATTGCTTCACTTTAAAGGGGTCATTTTGGAAAAAAGGTTGGGAGCCACGGTGCTAAATTAACAATTTGTCTGGCTGATAATGCAAAACCTTCACCATTAATCATTTGACAAAATATGTTTCCATTATTAATTAACTTTTTGTACACACATCTGGTCTTATGCTCAATGAAGCAGATTTTAATTTTGCAATATTTTTAATTAATTTGGCTATTGTTCAATGTATGGCTTATAATGAAATGAATTCCCAAAAGGCCCATTCTTTTTTTATGTGGTACTGCAAAGCAGACTATCACCAAGGAGTGATATGAAAATCATAACTGGTGCAACTGGTGTTTAAAACAAAGACTAAACCTGTCTTTTCACCATGGCAACCACCGGTAACTACTTATGACTCAGCTTCTTGTGCTACAGAGGAAACAAGAGAGAGAAATGGATGATAACGTTGGCACCATCAGCATCAAGGAACTGGAGGGTCTCTTGATTTAGATGTAGTGATTTTATGTGTTTTAGCAGCAAATATAATTGTTAAAGAAACACTTCAATATGTGGTGATATAAAACTGGCAGCAGGGAAAATAGCTGGAAGTGTTTGGCTAAGAAGTTGCCACTTTTAAGATCTTCAGATCTGAGAAAAACTCCTCTCCCCTTCAGATATGAGAAGTGGTGCATCCTTGAGCCAAATGGCTACTTTCTAATTGTTCCAGGGGATATGTTACACAGAGACGGAGATACAGTGCTAAAGTTGCCAGAACTGATGTTATTGGCTCCACATCCAACCCATCACAGATTGTTTGACAGTGAACTTTTACCAAGGATGAAGTGGTAGTAGACAGCCAGACATACTGGCTGCATTCACACAGGAGAAGAAGAGGAATCGATCAGAGCTGTGGGTCAAATATCAAACACTGAATCATGGCTGGGAATTACCTTCTTATCCATCTTCCTTCCACCCTCCTTCCCTCTCACCCAGCACTTCCTCACTTCTGCTGTCTTTCATGTCTGTAAACTCAGAGTAGTTCAGACTGGCAGCCAAAAAGAAAAACCCCACAAGCCATCAGTTTTGCACAGACTGACGCACACACAAACAACCAGCTGTAGAAGGAAAGCTGAACTGTAAGCCAGCACACAAGATATGATGCAGAGTTTTCCTCTAATTTTCTGGCAGAAAATACACACAATATAGTAAATACTCCTCTGAATACGATGCACTTCTACTAACAGACTTACAGAGACCAATCTGATCAACAGGACAAAGAGCTACATGTGAGACAGGCTAGAGGAATATGCCGCAGAGACGCAGCAATCATTTGCATTTTTAAGGGAAGTTGCGGACAGTAGGGTGAAGACAAAGTCACCACAATGAATCAAACCACAACTCACTGAAATGCAACAGTGATTCCTTGCCTCAAAGTCAATGTGATGTTCTATATTTTAACAGTTGTTATTCATCATTGATTTTTTTTTACATTTTTAATTGTAGTTTTATTGCTATTTACTTCCTGTTGCTACCTAAGTGCTTTTATTTTATACTGTTTTACCCAGCTGCATTGTTAATGAGGACTCTACCTCAATGTATTTTCAGACTTAAAATAAAAGGTTAAATGAATGGATGAGTGAATTTATTTTTGAATGGCTTTTTGGTTAGATGTCTGAAATGACGTCTGTGGTTAACACACGATTGAGAGATTGAGTTGTATTCTATGCCATAAAATACATCAGTAAATAAAGAATTTACATGTCTTTACAGCCTCATAGTATTGGCGATGTTGAAGTCATGTGACTGTAGAGTAGCATAAAAGTGGCACTCATTTGTGGAGATTTGTGGAGACAAAACATTTAAGACAGCTATCAAATGTTTTTTTTTTGCCGTAAAACTTTTTTTTTCTGCAACAGTCCACAATCTGATGGAAAAATCCCACTGGCTTTTTGCCATGGGACCTGGCGCTGCTGACTTCTGGGTTGGCCTGCACAAAAAGGTCATCCCTGCACCACTCTTTGAACTGACTTAACCAAGTATATGTTTTAGAGAAAATATAAATGTTGCCTAGATACCATTCAATAGATAGATTTGGGATACAATCCAGGAAGCGTGACATTATACTGCCCACGTGTCAAAGTGTGGAGGTCAGGTGGATGGGTGGGTGCACAAAGCACAGGACACAGATTTCTGTGTTCGGAGTCCTGCTGCTTGTTACGTTTAGGCTACTAAAACACTTGGGTAAGGCACAGCTTTTTTCACTTCTGACAATGTTGCATTTTTTAAAATGATTTTGAAGTAGATTTATGGAGGTTTATTTGCGATAGACAACAGTGATGACGCAGTCTAGCTCACAGGATGTAGACTGTGGGTATAAACCTGTCATTAGCCATCTATTCAGACATAATTCACCTCCCCTTCTGTTTCCTGTGTTACTGTTTTTAAAATCCCTGTTGCTACGTGTCTTGCATAGCTAGACCAACACCTAAATGCAAAAGTGTCTTTTAATGTTTTCTCTTGCAGGACTTTTGCCATTTTGACGCCAGAGCTTGTCTACCTATGTGCAAATTTCCCAAGTTCCCTCCTGACACTATTTTGGCTGCATCCTACGTTCAGCGGCACCTAGGATGATAGTGATTGATTTAAAGAAATACAGAAAGCCAGTGTTTTTCCCCCTCAGTGCAGCATTATGATGAATTCAGCCAGAACTTTCTCCAGCGTTGGCAGAGCACAAGATAGGTCTGACTGTGTGAGACTGGAGATAATGATATCCTTGGAAGGTGTGAGTCACACTGAAAATAATGTGTGTATAATGTGAAATATGTATAAAGTGTGCGTGTTCAGATTTCACTGGGTTATGACTCTAAGGTGAGTAGAGCGTTTGAGGCAAATTGCGGCAATAAATTTCTAAGGGTTTTAAAGTAGAGCTTCCATGAGGTGTGTGTCACAGGTGCCACTGCTGCGGCTCCGACTGCTGGAGTGTTGGTAAGCCAGCCAAACTGCAAGCCAAGCTACATAAACTGAGATACACTTATTTCTCTTTCACCTCACACAGTATCTTTGCCTCACGTCCGTCCCTCCACGCCTCCCCTCCAACTCTCCTGTGGCCCCCTGGGGAGACGTGCCTTACAGATTAAAAACCTCAGTTATAAGGCGAGGGAAAGATCATGGTTGTAGATCCTGAATGAAGCTGCTGTTGATTTGATTCATAATGAGATATTAAGAGCTAAAGCTATATACATCTAGCAGTTTTCTTGCATGCAATTTTCTCTAGTCGTGATACTAAATCTACCGTCAGTTTATGTAATCTTTTTTTTATCTCACTGGCACTTGAAATCTCTCTAACGCAGTGAATACGCCGCATTTAACGAGGCATAAAATCCTCAAACCAAAACTGTGCCACACCCAGCCACATATCAATCAATCATTTATTCATCATTAGCTTTGTCAAAACTGTCAACTTAATTTACAGACTGTGTCCATCTTGTTTACTGAAGATGCATCCTCTTTGTTCCCCTTAAGTTTGGCACAAATACGCAGCAGTCTCGCTCCACCACCAGATGTTGTGGTTGTGACTGCCATTAGGAGGTGACTGAGTGCAACATTCCCAAATTACATACAGTGGCAATCCCTCCAGGCCGATTTAGGTCGTGAGATGAATGTGTCCTCCAAACTTCCTAATATATAACTCTACCCATCAGAAGTCAGGTTTTGTGTCCCGCCATGGGTCTCCTTTATCATTTCTAAATGATTAACTAAGTTTGTCATATAAAAGAGAAGGAGTGACTCTAAATCTAGACAGAGGAAAAAGCGTGCGGTGATCACCTTGAGACATCAGGAGCGTGGTCTGATCAGATCAAGATGAAAGGCAGATGGAAAGGGCGAGAGGAGAGATAGGAGGCGGCGGAGTAAGGTGACACTTTTTAACAAGGTAACAGAAGGAGAAAGAAATGGACTGAGACAGTCGGATAGGAGATATGAGGAAGATAGAAGGTCAGATTCATTAAAAAGATACAAGGGTATGTTTGATTTTCTTTGCCTCAAGCTATCAGCTCTCCAGAACAATCTCACTGGCACAGAGTTAAGGTTAGCTCAGATAATGATCAGTAATACACTGTCTGCATGGACAGGGAGACAGGTGGAGATAGAGGGAAGACAGGTACAAAAAGGAGAGCCAGAAACAGAGCTAAGGTGTAGCCTGAGGAGTGAGACTATTTTTGTGAAGTGAGCTCATTTTACCAAGTGTTTGCTTCTACAGTTATTTGCTGTTTGGACTTCTGACATTCAGGTTAGTATGAAAGTTAAGTTCCGTTAGTGCTGACCTGGTAATAGTGATGACCAGCATTTTATTTGTTATTGCCCTCCAAAACATAGATGTGATTAATATCATTAACCACGGCTCTGTTCCCATATCCCAGTAAGCCATGGCAGTGTGACAGTGAGTCAACATGCACAATACCAGGAGGCTAAAACCTAATCAGCTAATGCTTACCGTACGCTAGATGACTTTGAAAAGACTTTGAAAAGACTTTGAAAAGACTAAAGTCTGCCACCCTCTCACGTCTAAAAACAATGTGAGAGAGCGAGAACCAGACTTTTTCACATGCTGGCGCCTCTATCTTAACTGTCTCCCCTCTTTCCTTCTTCCTGTTTCTTGAACTTCAGTATTTGCATGAGTCAAGACTAAAGACTTATGACATGTTTAATTTTGTCAGAATATCAAGACGAGAAAAAGACTAACTTAGGACAACTTGGATTGAGTTTTATGAGCATGCACCAACTGAAGTAAAACTCTCTTGATTTTACACCGACTCTGGACAATGAATGTAATTTAGCCGTCATTATTTTTTATGATTTCCTTCTGTCACATGTCAAAATACCTTCTCTGTAAAAAGCCTATTATGTATGCTCACTAATAAAGTCCACATGGGTGCTATCAATCAATCTTTACACACTCAATCAGTTCTGAGACGAGGGCTAATTAGCCAAACTAAGTGACAACACCTGTGCAGGTGAACAATGGGTGAACAGGAAAATACCCTGATATAATGACTTGGCACTGATCAGACATTATTCCAAGGAGGTTAATTCTATTTCTATCTTTGTAGTCACACCACATAAACAGCCTAAATTACCTTCTTTTGAGGTGTTGCTTGGTTTTTGAAGCAGTTCGCTTATAAGTGAAACAAGATCAGATAAACACTAAACAGCTTCATTTAAAGTTGGTTGCATTGGTGTTGATACTTATTTAGATCTAGACTGTATGTGAAAAAGCGGAAGTGGCCACTAAGACATCACCCAACGTTTTGTGAACTAATGCCTTGAAGCCTTGAGTTTGGCATTTGGCTTCACTATGCTAGTGTTGGAGTCAGAAGTGACCATATTTGGACGAGAGGGTGGAGTTGTGGAGGAGCGGGTGGATCGATCCCAAAAAACTGACCCATTTGAACTTTTAAAGACATAGAGACAATTTTACACGCCTTAATCTCTCCACGCCTGGATCACTGCAACAGCCCCTTTTCTTGTCTGAATCAAAAATCTATTTATCGACTCCAGACTGTACAGAATTCAGCTGCCAGGTTTTTAACCAGAACCAAGAGACGTGATCACATCACTCCAGTTTTAGCCTCTTTACACTGGCTCCCAGTGTGTTTAAGAATAGATTTTAAGATTTTGCTGATAACTTTTAAGGCTCCTCATGGTCTCTCTCTCAGCTATATCTCCGACCTCCTACTACCGTACAGGCCAGGACGTACTTTGAGGTCCCCAGGCGGAGGTCTTTTGTCTGTACCAGAGACCTGGCTGAAAACTAAAGGGGGCAGAGCATTTGCTGTCAGGGCCCCGAGGCTCTGGAACAGTCTGCCCGAGAAAATAAGTCAGTGATCTCTTTTGAATTCCTTCTTAAAACATACTTTTATTAGAGAGCCTTTCCTGATTTTACATGAGTTTTAAGTTAATTTAGACTGTCTTTTATTTCCTCAGTTTTGATATACCAAAATGTTTTCATCAGTTAAGTTTCATGTCTCGTACAGTTTAATTATTCACATGTAAAGCACTTTGTATCTCTTATCATCTGACTGAGAATCCGAAGAAGCTATGCACACCCAACTTATCAATCACAGGCTAGCCGCGAATCTGCGACTAGCCATGACTTGAATCTAGTGACATAAACTCATTAGGAAAATGTTTGCTAAGGTAATAAATCAAGTGAGTTTTAGTGTTATTTTCCTACAGATTTCTATACAATTGGACGTCTTTAAGCAACAACTGGAGTCGCCCCCTGCTGGCCATTTAAAAAAAAATAAAAAAATGGCTTCACTTTTCAGACCCAAAAGCTACAACCACTTTATTTACACAGTCTGTGGTTTGGATGTAAGTGCTAGTAATGGTAGCTTTGAAGACATTTTACCGCCTACTTGTTGACACCTTTGCTGAAACCATTTTCCCCGCTCAGCTGGTTGTCATTACGGTTGAATTATATAACGTGATCGTGCCATGGTTAAACACTCTGACTGGTGGTGGGATGAAAGATGCACACAGTAGTCCCTTGTGCCAAATCTGCATTCCCAGCCATCCACCTGACACCCTCCCTATGAGAGTTTGCATCACCATAACAATGTCCTGGCCACATGAGGTAAGCTTGTCAGAAAACCGTAAACATCGTTTGTTTTCGCCGTTTGAACAAATGACCAATGCAGCTTTTTCCACCCCCCCTCAAGTCTCAAGAGGACATACTAAAAATGCTCCACAGGCACTCTTCACACTAGTCAGCACTCCCTAAGCAATTGGCATGTGTTAGGAGAGGATAGGAAGTGTGGAGGCAGAAGAGAGGAGAACACAATCTGTCCTCCTGTGTGCTCTCTGCGGAGCTGCGAGACAGAATTGCCAGGAAAAATTTAATTTAGCGAGGGGATTTAGCCCATTCAGCCTCTAACAGTTCTCTTTGTTTTGTCAATGTCTTTGTTCAACAGTAGCTGAGAGGAAAATTATTGTTTAAAAAAAATCTCTTTGACCACAACCAACATGGACGCAGGCCTTTACACATGATCACCAGCCTGATCGCTCTGTGTCAGCTCGAGGCACGGGTTTTATGTGAGAGAGCGATGATGTTGGACGTCACAGCAGTGCTGCCTCAGGGGTGAATGACAGATCAAATTAAATCTCTGTGTCGATGTGTTAACCTTCGCTGACAAACAGGCAAACAGCAGCAATTGATTTTTCTGAGCAAATCAGGTTTATGTGATCATTAAGACAGATCTTAATTAGCCATTAAAGTAAAGATTACATCAAATTTAGCAATTAACATATACAATTAACCTGTAATTATGGCCTAATCTTTGACATCCTTTTCTAATTTCTCTCAGACAGTTTCTGCCTCATGTATTTGGAGTTTACAGTTCTGTACTCTGTCAATCTTCAAGGGTTAAAACAAAGATGCATCTCTCACAGGACCAAATAAAGACCAAAAAATAGTTGAGGTGAAACTTTATCCCAACATTCTGTAAGGTGATGGATTGGAGGCTTGAGACAGAAAATAAATGAACAGCAGATAGAGATGGTGACACGCTCCCCACACACCCACTAACACTGTGATATATATAAAGGTTATTAGTGTGGCTGAGGCAAAGGTACTCAAAAAGTCTGATATTTGAAGCCTTCCACTCTGCCTTGTCAAATAAAAAACAATATTCACCCCACACTCCAAATAAACAGTGTACTGCAGCACACAATTACTGTAGCATCTACAGCTATCACTCAAAGTGGAGGGAGTGTGAGACAGAGGATGGGAAGACAGAGATCCACCGATAAAAGCTGCTGGCTGAATTCTTCCACCTCTTCTTCTCCAACTCTTAAAAGACAATTTGCTCTTTACAAGGAGTCTCATTGCTTTCTACTGTCTGTTGAATGGGTTTCTTTGACTCAGAGTAGCGGACCATAGAACACTATATACTCACTTACTGTCTCAGCATGAGAGTTGGCATTCACATCAGAGACTGGTCGTCCACCTCACAAAGTTTTATCTTTAAATGAAAAGTAGTCACAGTTATGATAACACAGATTTCACCAGGCAGTGTCCTGTTGACTTGGGTTAGTATTTCTCCTGCAATCTCCTGTCTCACGAGGCTCCATCAGAGATTGTTTTAAGATCAAAGAGATGCTGACATACATGATTTACAGTTGAAAAAAGGTAATATATCACATTACATCACAATATATTTTATCGCAATACTCAGCATCTTGCAACATATTTAAAATAGCAGTAATATTGTATTGTAAATCTTCTGGTGATTCCCACCACTAATACACTAATACATATAGTCACTGCATTACTTCCATGCCTTTCCATTTGAATGTCCGTATGTTTTTGAGAGGATGGCAGAAGGAATAATAAATAAATAAATAAATAAAAAGAGCAAATACAAAATATGATAAAGCATATCCATATCATATTTTGTATTTGCTCTTTTTATTTTTGTTTATCATATACATCTTTTTTTCTTTTTTTGCATCTTATCTTTTTCATTTAATTATTTTTTTTCTCTTTTTCTCTTCTTAATTTTTTGTTTTTTTAATTTATTTGAACATATGTATATAATTTTATTTTATTTTATATTTTATATTTTTATCTCCATTTTCTTTATATCTACTTTTTTGATATGTGTTGTTCATACATTTGTATCTACTATCATATGTTGGCATTTGAGGATGTTGTGATTTAAATAATATTCATTGGACAGGTCATTGTGATTTGGGAGTCAGGCCTCTGCTCCTTAGAGTTGATCTCATCTAATTAGTGGCACCAGCTGACTGATGGATCACACCTGGTAGGAACCTGTCTGTGTCTGTTCTGTGAAGCACTCATGTCAGTAGCACTGATGACAGTAAAGGACTGAAATGTTTGCTGCTGTTTTTATTAGTTTTTTATATTAATTTTTGCAGTTTGTGCACTCTTCTTTTTGTGCATGGATGTTTTGAATAAATTGACATTTTTTGGCATTGACCTCAGCTTGTGAATGTTTTTTGTGGCTGTCCAGCTCAGCTGAATTGGTGTACAGGTATTTCCTCTGCCATCCTCTCTTGATTGTCCACCATACCCATGCACCCAAGATGAACTTGTTTTGTTGCCCTAAGTAAGCGCAGTTTCAAACTCTTATAACACAGTTTTTTGCAAGTCATGAATTGAACATGAGTATGTGTCAACGTTTATAAAGTGACAATATACATAAGGTGATTTTGTTACTGGGGAGTGGATGGCAAGTCACCTATAGGCATAACTCTGCCAAGCTGTGGACCACTGTCTGAGACCAAAAAGCAACAAAACTTTTTGTCTTGTCTGAGAAATAATAAGAGGGGATAGTTTCCACAGCAAGTAGCTTAAAGTTCAATCCAATTCTTCACATTTTAATAAGAGAATATTACAGTGGTGTGACACGACAGCTGAAAAATGACATTGATTAATAAGTGCCAAAAACCTCAGTTTACCTCTAACTATAGAGTAACTTTATGAGAGTCTGTTAAAAATGAGTACTGACTGAGTGAACGAGGGATTCATTCCCAACACAGTCTTGACCACACCCTAAACAGTGAAGTCAAATTAGATGTTTTTAATCAGGCTAATGACCTGCCCTGACTTCACTGGTTAGTTTTATAAGATGCCTCAGTGTTGAATTTAACCACATTGAACTTAATATTTTATCTTCTTGTGTCTTAATTACTGTCGTATCTTTTACTGTGAGGCCACTGATGTAAAAGTGCTTCATAATCAAACTACAGTAGTGCTATAGGTACTAATGTACATGACAAATATCAAAGCTCTGTGAGGTCAGTGACCTCAGCAAAGCCGCTGCTGCGGGTATGATGTCATGCTATATAACCAAACCTCTATATGATTATGTTTGCTTGAACTAAACAGCTGAGTGGCACTTTAATTTAATTAGTTCTGCCTGTCTGGCTTATTTTTCCTGATGTCAACTCACTACATGACACATACCTAATCTGCCCTCCAGAGTTTACACACACACAGACACACACACACACACACACACACACACACACACACACACGCATACACTCCTTGATATTGTTTTTAAAATCCATCTTTTTCATGTAGAAAATAAAATAACATTTTGTCATCTTGACCATGCTGGGTCCGGATAAGGTGATTGGGGATGTCTCAATACCAAACCAAAATATGTTTTGAATTGTGTTAAAACATTTCCTTTTATGCAAATGTGAACAAGATTTAACAATGCACATATTAATATTATTTTCTCTAATTTCAACTGTGATAAGTGTGTATTAACCAGTGTTCCCAATTGTGCTTTGTAATGGTGACTGTAACTCAACAGTTCTACAACCAAAAAAATAGTATCCAATATTATCAAGATATATTGTTAAATATGCTTTTTTCCAACCCCTAAAGATTTACATATTGTCCACCTCATCTGATATTCTTACAGGGGAACTACGCTCATTTTAAAGACTAATACATGTTATTCCTATGGTCAAAGATGGTCCAAAAAAATGTATAAACATGAACAATTCTCAAATCCAAAAACTAGAGTGGTAAAATTCAAATTTGTTATGTCATAGCATATAGAGTCTGGAGCTGCTTTATGGACAACGAATGGAGAAAGATGACACTGAAAGCACTCATGGGAGTGTCTGAGTATATGGGTACGATTTCTGATTCAGACCCGAGAACACAGAAGAAAAATCATTTGCATATAAAAAAGAAAACAAAACTTCAGTGCGTCCATAAAATCAGGATCCCTCTCACTGTCTATGGAGCAGCTTCAAACTTTATACCCTATGACATCACAAGTTTAAGACTTACTTCTCTGGTTCTGCTTTTGAGGCTGCACTTATACAGCACTTTTCTAGTCTTCCAATCACTCAAAGTGCTTTTTACACTACATGTCACATTCACCCATTCACACGCATTCACCTCAGGTGGCCGAGGCTTCTCAGTAACCATTCACTTGCACTCACACACCAATGGAACAGCCATCAGGAGCGATTTGGGGTTCAGTTTCTTGCCCAAGGATACTTTGACATGCTGGCTGGAGGTGCCAGGTTTGCTGACCCTCCTATTAGTGGACAACCCACTCTACCTCTGAGTCACAGCCGCCCCATTGAACTTTTCGAGGCCCCGGAAATAACCTACTGGAATTTTTAATCTAGGTGATATTCCTCTTTAATCTCTAGTATAAAGGCAACATTGCAACACACCACTGCTGTGACGTGGAAACACAGGAACCCTGTTTACTGTAAAAGTGATGCTTATAGAGCTAGTTACAGACGCAGGTGTTGTGTCAACACAGATATTTAGCAGTGTGATATAAATGTGCAGAATACGCAGTTTAAACTTGACTCGTGACTATCAGTAAATATAGAGGAGTGATCGCAGATATCGAACTGTTGCAATCTTTTGGCTGTTACCATAGGAACACAACACACACACACACACACGTGGACTCACGCACGCACACACACACACACACACACACACGGTGCTTCCCTCACCTACTTCCATCTCCATCTGTTTACCATTTTGTGTTGCTGATCTAATGAGAGATTCTATCATCTCTGCTACCTCTGAATGCACAAACATTTGGACCTGCTATCTCACTGATGGTCTGAGGACAGACTGTACTGAAAAGTACTGTGACATTCATGAGAAGAAGATCAAGCCGGAGGGAAAGGGAGGAAATGGGAAAGTGACGAAAGGCGGAGTTTAAACAGAAAACTTAGAGGAAAGACTCAAAGCGGAGATCCAAAAGTGAAACTAAGTGTAATGCCTCATATTGACACTGTCCAAGATTGAAAATAGACTATCTTTCTCTGCCAGCCTGTTCCCTCCTAATGTCAAGCTCTCAGCAAACCAAACACATAATTATAGTTTCTACTGAGCAAAGATGGAGAGAAATTAATTAGGCAGCAGTCAAGTTGGTAAAACACTTCTCCGTTACAAAATTACTGCGTTCCCTCCATCATTCAGCCTTAAACTAATGAAGAAGAGTGTAAGATAAAGAGGGAGCCGTCATTAATTATCAGACACATTTCGTTTGTATTAAATGCGCCTGATGAACCTTGGGATTCCTCTAAATGCTTCCTAATCAGAGAGTGATTAGAAAAGACCTGTGAAGGCAGACTATGTGTGTGCTTGTACAAAGTATATGAGCATGCCCAAATATTCGATATCCTAAAGATAGACGGATGGATCAGTAGATAGACTCACAGCAAACACACACACACACACACACACACACACACACACACACACACACACACACACGCACACACACACACACACACACACACACACACACACACACACACACACAAAGTAAAACCATCCCACGACTCCTCCATCTGGGAGAGAGGACGCCAGTAACGATAACAATCCATCCTTTTCTGTGCTGCTTTCCTTTAGATTGTATTTCTCCTCCAGAATCTCTCCATTCATCTACTGAAATCCCATTTTCATGACAAACAATAAGACACACACACTCACTCCATCACTGCTCCCTGTAGCTGTCAGAAAATGGGTTGGGTGGGGGGTTGGGTTGGGTGTGATGGGAGGGGAAGAAAATAACATGAGTAAAGGGAGAGGTGACAGTAAAGGGATGGAAACACCGTGAATCACCAGAGAATTTGAGGGATTACCAATGAAAGTGTGTGTGTGTGTAGTCATGTTTTTCTCTGAGGCATTTGCCTGAACCAAAAGTGTCTTACAACAGATAAAATGGACATAGAGATGAAGAAGACTAAGTATGTAACAGCCTAAATAACAAGAGATTTGACTTACATCCATGGACGTGGCTGTGTGTGTACTGTATTTAAGGCTGGATAGCCAAACCGAAAGTTACCCATCAGTTCATTTACATGAACAGAGAAAGCTCCAGTACTCACCAGCCTTTTCAGTCTTATGTGGTGGTTTGCTGAGCTCCTGACCGGGCAAACAGGGACACAACCCGTCACATTTTATTGAGATCGTCTTCCCAGACAGGCAGCTCTGGAACTCCAACTTACACTGTAAAAAAAACGCAACAAAAACACAAGTTAATGGAGGCTTTATGTCACAGACTCTAGGGCCGGGAACTCCACCTAAAGGCACATAAAGATCAGTATACTTGTCATGGGGAATACTTTACAGCTGTAACATCTTCAGTCGCTCTGAAGGTACTCTCTAAAGTCGAGGAAAACAACCCAGATGATGTCATCACTGTTATCTTGCCTTGGGCTTGTAGATGAATAAAATGGAGTGTATGGAATACTTAATGAGAGTTGAAAAAGTATGTGTGCAGTGTTTCAACCCTGCCAGGTGCTTCAGATCCAAATTCATATTCGCCTTAGTTGACTCTATTATCTTGCACGTGGACTACTACAACAACATTTCTGCAGACATCAAATATGCATTAGAGGACATGGGTAATGACCAGGCATTAAAGGGCTAATGTATCGGTACTATTGAGCTGCATTGTAGGAAGTGTAGGGTTCTGTGTTTTTGGAACTTGGCACTGCCAGAACAACCTATTCCCAGGTCTTCAAATACTGACGTTACGTCATTGGCGGCTTGTCGTCTGGTAGTGATGCACAAGGCATCCTTTAGCATCTTTATAAGATGCACAGCTGTCTCCTGGGTACAACACTTAACACGTGGTGAACAGTATAAAATTGGTCATGGTTTTGGCAACAAAACTATTTTGTGCAACATGGCTCAGGTTAAAATAAATATGTTTGTTACGGGAATACAGTTAGACGTAATTACCACGCTGCAGGTATAACAGGTACAAGAACTCGTTCATTCCAGTGTCAGTCAAGTTGATTAATGAGGAGTGTGTCTGACGTATATATTATGTATTTAATTTGATGCACCGAGGCTAACGGGGTGACTAAGTGTTGTAACGTGTTTATTTTTACAATATTCTTCCCTAGTGCTATATCTACAGCCACACCACATAGACCAGATTACAGAAGGACAGTTAGACAGTCCAATCAGAGAAATTTAATCCATATCCCTTGTAAGAAGATAATGTCCAGTCCCACTGAAACTAATCTGAAACTTGCTGTGCTTAATGTCAGATCCTTGTCTAACAAATCATTTTTAATTAATAATTTGATCTCTTCATATAATCTTGATTTTATGTTTTTAACTGAAACATGGCTTGACAAAAACACAGGTAATGCTGTTCTAACAGAATCAGCTCCACCCAACTACAAATTTGAATCTGAAACACGAGAAAACAAAAAGGGTGGAGGTGTCTGTGCAATATTTAGAGATCATATGGTTACGCACAGGTTGTCATTTGGGGTGTTTTCATCATTTGAGTATGTATCCTTTAAAATGGAGCTAAAACAATCTCCGTCCATACTCTATGTAGTTATATACAAGCCTCCCCAGCACCGTCAAAGTTTTATTGATGATTTTACCAGGATGCTTTCAATTGTATGCACAGACTTTGATGGTTTGGTCATTACAGGTGATTTTAATGTACATGTGGATAATGTCTGTGACAGAAATGCTAAAGAGCTCAGTGCTGTCCTTGAAACCTTTGGCCTGACTCAGCATGTGTGTGAGCCCACACACAGCAGAGCGCAGCACACTCTGGACCTGCTCATTACAAAGGGGGTCAATATTTCAAATGTCAATGTGGTTGATGTTGCTCTGTCTGATCATTTCTGTGTCTTCTTTGACCTGTCTGTTTCTCCCAAACCACCGGCTGGTCCTGCAGTTGTTCGGAGGAGACACATAAATAACAGCACAGGCGCTCTGTTCATGGAAATGATAAACTTTGAAAATGCCTCATGTTCTAATTCTACTGTTGATGATTTGTTGAACTCTGTTACTTCGAGTGTTTTGACTGTTCTGGACACCATTGCCCCTGTCAAGGTTAAAATGGTTAAAGATAAGCAGAAGGCGCCATGGAGGAATGACGACTCGGTCAGGGCACAGAAAAGGGAGTGCCGGAGGGCCGAGCGGAAATGGCGCAAGTCAAAGCTTCATGTTTATTATGAAATTTACAAAGAAAAGTTGTACGTGTTCAACCAGATCTTACGTAGAACAAGGGAGAGGTACTTTTCTGAAATTATTGGAAACTGCGGTAACAACTCGCGTGTCTTATTTGCAACAGTGAACAGATTAACAAACCCTCCAGCTCAACTGCCGTTGGAACTGATCTCCACATCTAAGTGTAATGAGTTTGCAGTATTCTTTTGCGACAAGGTTCAGACCATTAAAAAGGCCATCATTTCCACAACACCAATAACAACCCTGCGGCCACCTAGACACTTGGAGCTGACTCATTTTGCACCTGTGACTGACAAAACTGTCCAAGAGATCATCACCAGTCTGAGTTCATCTACATGCTGCCTTGATGTGTTACCCACTAGATTTCTAAAGTCTGTGCTGAGCAGTTTGTTACCACCACTCGCTCACATAGTTAACATGTCACTACAGTCTGGAACATTCCCAAAGGCCTTGAAAACTGCGGTCATAAAGCCTCTCCTAAAGAAGAGCAGTCTTGATGCCACAGTACTGAACAACTACCGGCCCATTTCAAATCTGCCGTTTTTAGGCAAACTCCTTGAGAAAGTTGTTTACCAACAGCTGACTGACTTTCTCCTAATGAACAACTCCTTTGATGTTTTCCAGTCAGGTTTTAGACCCCATCACAGCACTGAGACTGCTCTTATTAAGGTGACAAATGACATCCGCCTGAACACTGACGCAGGCAAAGTCTCAGTTTTAGTCCTGCTAGATCTGAGTGCTGCTTTTGACACTGTCGATCATGAGATCCTGTTACAGAGATTAGAGGACTGGGTGGGCATCTCTGGCAATGCTCTAAATTGGTTGAAGTCCTATCTAGAAGACAGGAGGTACTTTGTTGAAATTGGTAACTGTGCCTCAGACCACATGGCCTTGACCTGTGGGGTGCCCCAAGGGTCAATCCTGGGACCCCTTCTGTTCAATCTATACATGCTGCCTTTAGGCCAGTTAATACAAAGTAATAATATGTCCTACCACAATTATGCAGACGACACTCAGATCTATGTGTCACTGACAGCAGGTGAATATGGACCAGTAGATTCACTCTGTCACTGCATCCAACAGGTCAGTGTGTGGATGCAAAACAACTTTCTCCAGCTAAATTCAGACAAGACTGAAGTCATCGTATTTGGTCCACAGAAACAAAGAGAAAGTGTCAGCAGTCACCTCCAGTCTCTCTCTCTAAAACCTACAAATCAGGTTAGAAATCTCGGGGTAATAATGGACTCAGACTTGAACTTTAACAGCCACATCAAATCAATAACATCAGCAGCCTTTTACCATCTAAAAAACATTGCCAAAATCAAAGGTATAGTGTCTAAACCTGACTTGGAGAGACTTATCCATGCATTTGTCTCTAGTAGGTTAGACTACTGTAACGGCCTGCTCACTGGCCTCTCCAAACGGGCCGTAAGACAGCTGCAGTACATCCAGAATGCTGCTGCTCGGGTCCTGACCAGAACCAGGAAGTACGAGCACATTAGTCCTGTGCTCAGGTCTCTACACTGGCTTCCTGTGGCTCAGAGAATAGACTTTAAAGCAGCTCTGCTTGTGTACAAGTCTCTCCACGGCCTAGCACCAAAGTACATCTCTGACATGTTAGTGCCATATGAACCATCTCGGACTCTGAGGACCTCAGGGACCGGCCTCCTGCTGGTGCCCAGAGTCAGGACTAAACATGGGGAATCAGGGTTCCAGTTTTATGCAGCTAAAATCTGGAACAGTCTTTCTGAAGATGTGAGACAGGCCTCTACTCTGACAATGTTCAAATCTAGGCTCAAAACAGCTCTATTTCACTGTGCATATGACTGAAAGGATCTTATCTGCACTCTTCTCTTTTAAAGTTCATTTTATAATGATTATTTATGTTTTTATTTTGTATTGTGATTTTAATGCATTTTCTTCTTCTGTAAAGCACTTTGAATTACTTTGTGTACGAATTGTGCTCTACAAATAAACTTGCCTTGCCTTGCCTTGCCTTATTTTTATGTTGGTAACTATATGTTGATTGTATGTGTGTGTATGCTGACCCCTAGCTCCAAGACAAATTTCTCTAAGGAGACCATTAAATGAACTCAACTGATCTGAACTGAACTGAACTATGTGATGCACCTTGGTATTGTTATGTTAAATCAAACGGGATTGGTGCAGCAGTCTCCTGCTTGAAAGCCCTGTGTTTTCCTGTCTTATGCTCTGTACTACATCAGTTGCTCTAAGCATAAAATATTGCTGTACATGGGTGTACCAGGGTTTCCCCACACATAAATGTATTTGTGGCAGCACACCACGATTAAAACATATGCCATCATGTTTTGATTTTATTTTATTTTGGCTGCACGGTGCAGTGGTTAGCATTGTCGCCTCACAGCAAGAGGGTTCCTGATTTGAATCCAAGGGTGGGGGAGGCCTTCTGTGCTGAGTTTGCATGTTCTCCCTGTGCCAGTGTGGGTTTTCTAAGGGTACTCTGGCTTCCTCCCACAGTCCAAAGATATGCAGGTTAACTGGTGACTCTAAATTGGCCGTAGGTGTGAATGTGAGTGTGAATGGTTGTCTGTCTCTATGTGTCAGCCCTGTGATAGTCTGGCAACCTGTCCAGGGTGTACCTCGCCCCTCGCCCAGTGTCAGCTGGGATAGGCTCCAGTCTCTCTGCAACCCCTAACAGGATAAGCGGTTATGGAAAATGAATGCATGAATACATTTTTGGAGCTGGACTATTCATTATAAGTGCTGCTGTAATATATATGCTGTTCGGTTATTAATTACAGTCCTGCAGCACAGAGCATACTCTGGTCACAGACTGAGCAGCAGAACATCAGGTGCAGTGAAAGTGAAACTCAATCATTCATTGCGCTGGGTTTATAAGTTTGCTTTCACTCTCACACAGCTGCTCCTCTCTCATCCATTGATCTGATCTGATTGGCTCGACTGATTTATTGTCCACCCTGTGACTCAAAACCCCACAAACTGCTGCTGTAAGAGAAAAATAAGTGTTCCGTGTGCGCTGTGTTCACTGACCCCAAAAAACTCAGAATTTAGAGAGGGACACAAACTGATACACAAGGACAGACAGCCGTTTAAAAAAAAAGCAAAGTGAAGCACTCCCTGGTGTTTCTCATGCAGATGCTAAAGGGAGCCCTGTGCGTCAGTATCAGATGACAAGTGGCGTGACAAAGCATCATGTTTTGACAATCTGGGAGTGAGTCCAGGCTGGCTTGAGGCTAAAAGTCAGGAATTTGGGGCTACCGCTGCATAGATTATGACTGCTCGTTTACTTTATGAAAGTGCAGTTCCCCTTTAAATAAAATAAAACTTCAGCACAGATGAGGAAGAATCATGAAATCGGGCACTCTCCGTAATTTACAGCATGTGTCAGCATGTTATAACTGTGCTGCAAGTATGTAATAACAACCAAACTAAAAACTTTGAATTCCAAACTTTCTTTGTCGAGCTGATTAAGGGAAAGATTTGCTGAGACAGGATTGGTCATTTATCTTCGATGAACAGATGCGTCCATTAGGCAGCCATGTAGACACACCATTAGACACAGAGATGCCCAGTGACATTCTATTATTCACCGCAGTACAAACCTAATGCAATGAAAAAAAGCAAGATGGACTACTTTAGAATGTAATTTAACAGTATAAATCTCATTTCAGGTAAGTGAGGGGTAAGAAATTGTTTGGACTAGTTGGGGGAAAAAATCCAATTACAAGATCCTTCCAAGAGGAATAATGAAAACTGAAATGAGTTATGTAAATTCTGTTTGCGAGATGATGACGACAGGTTTTGTCAGGGCAAGACCATGACTGTGCATAAACATCTATACACGTATCATGCATCATGCACGGGCTTAGGCTCATCCTGCCAGCACTTTCATTTCCCATGTTGTAATTCAAATCCATCATTTCCTCCCTGTCACCTCTTTGGTAGCGCTGCTAATGTTGCTTAATGAAATTTGTTGACAAAGGAACAGCGCTCTGTCCTGTTCTCAACATATTGAATTTGCTGTCTGGGGAGGGAGACACAGAGAGAGAGAGAGAGGGAGGGATAGGGAGAGAGTGGGAGACACCAGGAAATGGATGACCTCCCCCAGTCACTGTCAGCACACCGAAAGGCCCCATGAATCTTTATGTTTGTCTCTCTCCAGGGGTTAATGTGGTTTTGATGAAACAGTGTTTTAACACCTGACTCAGTGGAGAAAAAAATAGAGGAGAGGAGAGAGGAGAGGAGAGAGGAGAGGAGAGAAAAGAGGAAGGATGATTTAAGAGGAGGGAAGTAATGGACTTAACTTAGTGGGCTGAAGCCTCTCAGGAGATAAGAGCACTGTCCTCTTAATAGGATATTGAGTGTGTGTGTGCGGTCACGATGAGGGAGGCATGTAATGTAATAATAAAACATGAATAAGCTTGAGACCAGCAGCTCACTGGTGAGCAGAGTTTAAGTTGGGCCACAGGGACCCATCACTCCACCAGCTAACTGAACCCCTCCAACTAAATTACCGCAGCGACCAGAGGGACCTCCCAGCCCTCCCCTTCCTTTTGTTCTTCCTCTTGTTTCTCCTTCAATATGTCTCCTCGGCACAGCTTCAGGCAGGTAGGTCATTAGGAAAGCCTATGTCCTGACTTCCTCACACAGAGGGGTTGAAGCTACCCATTTCCGTGCCCAAAACTACAGTTAAATCATTCCCCAACCAGAGACCATGGATTACCAGAGTCATCTGGGATGCCATAAACACATGCACTGCAGCCTGAAACTTAGGGCTGCAGTCTGAATCAAGCAGCAGCTTACAATGTAAAAAGAGCAGTAACAGAAGAAAATATTACTAAATCAATATAAAAAAAAACTGCACAAAGTGAAGGAACTGACAGGATTTCATTTCCACTGTAACTGTACCTATATGGGTTCATGTGCAGCCTGGTGGCCAGAAGAAAATCTTGGCTTAGTACTTTTCTGCAAACCCCGGATATGTTACATTTGTATGTTTCATATATGTCATATAACCATTGATATGAGCTCATGAGCTGACTTTGTCATCACAAAGTGGAAGGGGTGGTGAAGGATGTGATACCTTGGTGAGATGGCTGCCAAGCTGCAGCTGGGTATTTTGTGGCAAAACATTGGTAGCATTTCTAGCTATGATTGTGGCACCAAAACTGAATATTTCAAGCCAAAACATGCTCTTTTCCAGACCATAACCAAGAGGTTTTTGTGCCTAAACCATTGTTGAAACATAGATAGTTTCAAAATGTCCGCTACATAATAACATACATTGCTACATATCCATGGTTTGCAGAACTGTACCATGCCAACATTTATTTTGGGTGATTGGGTTGCCAAGTGACAAATAAAGTGATTCTATTAAACTTCTGGGTTGGAGACTGAATCCTGAATTTAATATAAAAACAGCAAGACCGCCAAAAGTGAGGAAGTCTATTAATTTCGTGCAGAGCTGAAAAACATGGATGATGTGTGGATGGACAACAAGCGCCCCAACGAAAAAAAAAACATGACCTCACTTGAACTCTTTCTCTCAAAGGCGTGCTTTGTATTGATTCCGTTTCGTCGGACACTACTGTCGCTGTAATTAATAAATGATACTGAGCAAGTGACAGCAGTGTGCAGGTGTGCTGAAAGCTCATAGCTCGCTCTATTTCGCCAATATTCCTGTCACAAACACTTTGATTCAGCTCAAGAGATGTCGTAGATCGTCCATTTGTATGATGATCTAGTGTATTGGATTGTGCTTCACACTCTTGAAGCCAAAATAATATGAATGTGGATGTCAATAAGAATCCACAGTGTGTTATACCAAGGACAGACCCACAATGCTTTGCTTCTTTCTGTCTTTTCCAACAAGCTGATTTCCCTCTTCAACCCCTCAGTATGAACTTCTTCTGCTCATTTCCTTCCTTCCTTTCTTTCCCCATCACAACATTGTGAGTTTGTGGCAATGCGTAATTTAATGTAGCAGAGAATGAGATTACGAGCAGAGGTTATTGGCTGGAAATGGGCCTAGAGTCAAATGAGAAGATGGAGGTTGAAGAGCTTTTCCGAATTGTCCAGAGAGGATTTTTAGCTGCTGGAAAGACCTCTGATGGCTGACCCTGTTTTCCGTCATTTGCATAACAGACAGAGAAAAGTATTGCTGAAATCAACACAGCGGAGGAGGACAGGATTGGACAGCATGAAGAGCGGAGGAGGCAGGAGAAAGTAAGGGAGGCAGAGTGAAAAGGTGACAAGAGATGAGTACAATTAAAGTATCATCCATCAAGAAAAAAAGAAGAAAGAAAAGTACACATCATTTCAAATATTTACACCATATATTATATAATTCAGCAGCTCTTCAAGCGCTGTTGTACGTCTTGAGGCAATCATGTCCTTGCTTTTATGGTTGAAAACAAACTGAATTATTGATAAATGATTAGTGAGAAAATGAGACAGAGGAAAACAGCACACTTTGAGAAGAGAAGAGAGATGAATGGAGAAAAAAAAGGAGACCTCTCACCTTGGACGAGTAGGTATGTCCATCAGATCCACACACAGGACTTGACTGGAGCCCCGAGCAGAGCATACATTTCCCATGAGCGCCAGTTTCAAGCCTGTGCTTGTGGCCTGCACTGCCTTTCCTGGGTTTCACACTGAAAGAGAGAAAGAGAAAGCGGGGAAACAATACTTCAATTTATTTAGTCATTAAACAAAACTTTGTCATTAGTGAGACGAGGTCTCCTACACATACTGGAATACTTAAAACAAACAATGATATCTACAGTGCTTGAGCCAAAATCTTTTTAGTGAATACATTGCATTTTAACATTAACATTACCCTCATAAATTTATGTATGAGAGAAAATTGAAGTGCAATAATAACTTTCCAGGCAGCAAAATTATCCAAACTCGCAGAATCAGTTTTCTACTATGCAGAAAGTTTTAAAAGTGTTTTTGGTTGACAGGGTCAGCTGAAGCAGAGCGAATCCTGATTGGTCCATCGAGGCCTTTTCAATAACGAGCGTAATTGCGTTTGATCCAAGTCTCGCAGCAATTTTCTATCTAAGTGCTCTCACTGAACACCCTGCTGCCTCCTGATCCATCGAGCAGAGATGGAATTAGAGCCAGACAGACTCTTTACAGAGAAACTAATGTCACACAACAAATGTTGCAAAGTGAACATCAGCTATTGAAGTGACCAGGTGGAGGTCCCAAAGTCATACAACCTCTTTCACAGCTAGGCTCTAAAATCTGAATCGGAAAACTCTGGCACGCTGCCTTGCCTTGTTTACTGCTGAAATATATAAAATATTTGTTGAATTAATGACGCCGAAATATTTATTTATCTACAACATATCAGTCAGCTTTATTGGTGAATTATAGACCTTGACTAAACACACACACACACACACACACACACACACACACACACACACACACACACACACACACACACACACACACACACACACGCATTCTTACCTTACCAACAGTGGACCATTATTCTACAGTGACAAAGTGAGGACCAGTGTCTCTGGTCATTTAAAAAGAAGAAACAGAAAATGTTTTTTTTAATTCCTCCTTTTCCCCACCATAATATATTCAAATCAAATTTTAAGTAAGAGTTCATCATTCAGTCCCTTGTGAGACATCTACGCTCTGAAAAACTACAACACTCAAATCCCAGGCAGCGTGTCAGCCTATTCTTATTTCTTTAGAAGTGTCACACTCACCGACCGAGTCATAATCATTGCCACGGCAGATTAGACATGCACACTGAGCCGATAAATAAAACAGTGCTAGCAGATAAAGTAAGACGGAGGCACAATGAAACCTGTAGGTTGATGTTTGAGATGTTTCCCCTCATTTACCTCCCCATCAAATCCCATGCTTCTCTTCGTCTCCTATCAAGCACTCTTAGCATAAATGCAAATGCAGCGAAGCACATGAATGCGTTCAGGTTATTAAGTGTGATTTGAAGGGCGGGATTGGCTTGGCTCGGGAAATTAGTGCATGCAACAACAACTTTTCACTGACAGAGACAGCTACAGAGAGAAGAGTAGACAGATGATCTATAGATATATTAGCCTTAAACAGAAAAGAGAAAGTGATTGCTCTCTCTCTCTCTCTCTCTCTCTCTCTCTCTCACACACACACACACACACACACACACACACACGCACATACACACACACGCGCACACACACACACACACACACACACACACACACACACACACACCACTGTAGTTCAACCTCCTGCTGTGAGTTTCCATGTTGCTCTAATCTTGAGAGGCTCTGATTTGACAGTACTGCAGTCCCCTCACAGCAGGACAGAGGTGCACACCAATTAACACTGCAAGGCTTCATAATATTTTGAATTGTAGCTGGCTGCTAATGTAGATGTCCAGGCCGGCAGTCAAACATTATCGTCCAATAAGGGAAGTTTAGAAGTCTGTGCTGAGCAATATCCAAGTCGAAGTATATGTTATGCTTGGGACTTTTGTTATGACAGCTTCTTAGTAGAGAATGAAATTAATTTGCCTCTGGATCTCAGTAAACGCAACAGTAATATCAAAGTGTGTCCAGGGCATTTTAAAATTTTGTTTTTCAATTCTGTTAGCAGTGAACAACAGTGATGAATCACCTCCTTGATAAACGTGCTGCAGCATAGTGCACATTAACTGTATTTCTCACATCTGTTTACAAATATCTTGGAAGGAACAAAGTTTGGATTTCCCCTTTGAGAGGACACTTAATCTGTGTTATGCTAATTACTGCAACTAATTTAACTCGTAGATAAAATAATATCATGGTCCAAAGCTTCAGTGAGTGATGCTGTTGGGGAAATGCAGATTTTAGGTGAATAATTTGACATATTAAGCAGAAAATAGGACTTGTAATTAATGCAATGCAAAGAAAAGCATTAAAACCAAGTATCTTAGGAACTAATGACTTGAGGAAATCAATTAAACCCAAGAAAGAGACAAAAAAACATTCAAATGTCTTTTGGGGGAAATGCTTGTTGAACTGAAAAATTGAAAAACCTTAAAATTGGCAACATGACAAGGTTGAAAACACAAACAAATTGGGTGCTGCCAGAGTCCAGAGAGCAAACAGATAGTTTGATTAAAATTAATTGGTGTTGAGAATATGTTTCTGTATGTCTGTCACTGAAGCAGCTTGGGTTCTTAGACACTGCTAACACACACGAAACACAAAGTAATACTTTATTGCGTGCTGGGTGTAATTTGTCTAACGTGCCCTGAGGGTCTGGCATATTGAAGTTCAACTCTGCATAGCAATTTTGAGTTACAGGCGTTTACTTCAACTTAATAACTTCATATTTAAGGAGAAAGAAAGTCTTGCATGAAAGCACCCACTGTTTTGTTGTTTTGTTGACAACACTAATAATGACTTGTGTTTGGGGCCCTCTTTAACTGCTAAAAAAATATACTTACCATATTTTAATGAGCTTGATACTCCTTTCCTAGCTTTATGAGAATTGCTCATAAACGTGATTTTGAGGTGATGACTACTGCTGTTTGTGATCTCAACACATCACTCCGACCTCATCACATATTGATGTTTGGTCATGGATTTTCCACGTCCACATACGACGTGCAAGGTACCCCTGGGTGCGTTGGTTGTCGTTCTGGGATGTCGTGTCAAGCTCTGCCTGTTACATGCATTGTCTTCTTTCAAAATACACTTCCGTTTTCACAGGAAATATAACATTTACATACAGTCTCTTTCCAAATAAATACACTATGTTGGTACATCACCGCAAATTGATGTTTTTTTTTTACTTCAACAACAAACACAGATGTTTAGGTTTAGAAAAAAACAACAGGATTCGGTTTTAGAATCTTATGGGATATGAACACTGCTCTGTCGGGAGAAAGTTGGTGTTTGTTGGACCCATCCACCACCCCTCCTGCCTGCTCCAGTTGGACTTTCGCCACCTTAACTTTCATCCTTGTCCTGCCATGTTTCCCCCTGACGCCGCTGGGCGCTGTTACACTATAACGACAACCAACTGCGTATTGTTAAAGGATGCTTTTTTCTAGCTGTTTTTTTGACGCCGCAGGTCACTGCCTCAGTGTGAGAGAGTGAGGCCGGGCTCTTCACAGATCTCAGCTGTAAAACGTGGTGAAATACATCGAATCATCATACTTCTTCTATTTCTGTGATTGGCATTGATGATACCTTTCACACAGGACTGACATGTGGACAGGAGGAGCCATGAATCAAAACGCTAACCCTGTGATTAGTGGACAGCCAGCTCTACCTGCTGAGCCACAGCTTCCCCCTGAGTAAAACCAACAATAACAAAGCCAGGGGTTAATGAAATGTCAGATTACAGGCTCTTACCTGTGAGCTGGCTGCTTGTGATTGGTGCAGATGGCTGTCTGGTAGTCATGACTGACACAAACCTTGTGAGGAGGGCAGCGCACCTTCAGACAGGGGTCCTTGGTGGCATCTGGACCTACAGGGAGACATCAGGGATAAAATTTAATCTCTGAGGTTCAAAAATAAGTTAGTGGGAACATACAGTGCAGGAGAATCAGCACAATGTAGTGCTGAAGTTGAAAGTTGATGCAGCAAAACATCAAGCTGTTCTTTTGGTTCTCCAGCTGGCAGATTGTTATGTTCTACTAACTGAAGCAGGAAGAAAAATAATGAGTTGGAGAAAAAGACGGAGAAGAAGAATGGTAAAAGGTATGAAGTAAACGTTTATTTTTCCGCGGTGTGAGCTGCTTAATGAGGACTATTTTCTCTGGGCGCCGACCCCATCTTCTCCCAAATCAATCTCCACAGTGACATTATCGCCGTGGCAGCCAGGCACAGCTGGCTGGTGTCCAGGGTGACAAAAGATCAAAGCAGCTCATTGACTCCGAGCATTGTGTCATTTCACACTAGGCTAACAGCACAAACCCACTTTCATTTGACAGACAGAAGAAAAGACAAAACACAGAAGGCGGAGGAGGTGAAAAGACGTAGTGGCAGTAAAAGAAAGAGATGAGAGCTTTTTCACCAGCAAGGAACGCGTCAAAACAATGTGAGCTTAAAGGTTTAATGAAAAGAGGAAGTATTGGAGGTTGAGGATGGATGGATAGTTGTGAGGAAGGACGTGAACATGGAGGAGGAAGTAACACATTTAGGCCAGAGAGAGCCAAATACTTTAGTTGCCTGAGTCAATGATGGGCCACCAAAAAAGTCAACAGATGCTGAATTGAGCATTGTCAAGATTTTTGTGAATGTGTGAGTGGTATGCCAGAGGAAAAATTATTCAGGTGAGGCTGTGTTCATGACAACTGTATGGGAGGTTAGTTTTTAATATAACTAACCCATTTAAATGTTATGAAGGCTTAAAGAAACACATAAGTAAGGGTGTGGCAGCTTTGAGTGACAAGCTGTCTGCGAGGTGTCACAACAGTCTATTACACAGATCCACCCCTCGCTCCTCCTCAGCTCCACCCTCTCGTCCAAATGTGATCACTTCAGGCTCTAAAAATCCAAGATGTTGAAGGTAAAATGCCAAACAGGATGCCTCAAAATGGGCATAAAAAACCCCCACAGGTGATGTCATGGTGGCTACATCCTTTATTTTTTCACAGCCTAGGATTTAATCAGTGGCTCATAAAGGCTGAGATAGGAGTCTGTATGGAAAATACAGATGGGGTATGTGACTTCCAGCTGGTTGGTTTTACTTCTCCGGAGTGTGATTATGAAGTAATAAAGTAAGAAGCATGAATGGTGATGTAAAAAAACACCTGGGTATGGGGGGGGATGAGGGTGGGGTTAAGGAAGGAGGAGGAAAACAACAAACTAGTAGGACATGATGGAGGAGGCTGAAAAGAGCCACCTATGGTGACGTACCTTGAGTCACTGGGTGGGACCCTTGGGTCGGTGGGTTGACTAACAAATATTGGGCGGAACAGAGGCCATATTGGTGTATACAGCAGAGGGAAAGGTAGAGGAAGGGATGGGGGATGAAAGCATGTGTGTGCATGGGGATTTTGTGAAGCCTGTGAGTGCAGGGATGAAAAGAATGATGAAATAAGCTGAGAAAGGTCAGCGCTGCCTGCTCCACAGAGTAGCAAAGAGAGAACAGGAAGAGGGGGAAATACGACCTGCTGCTGTGATGTCACAAACACAACTCCACCCTGTAATAATTGCAAAATTATTTAAAACTCAATTTTAAATCATTTAATATTTTTATCTTTGCACCTCTTGTCTGTACTTTTGCTATTTTTAATGGTGATTTTTTTTAAAAGAAATTATAAATCATTTAGTTTAATTAAATTAATTTTACCTTTTATATCTTTTTTTCCTCTTTATTCTTTTATCAAAAATATTGCTCTGTAAAGCTCTAGCATGGCTCTGGTGAGGATGCCTGAAGCATATGAGACACTTTGTTTGTTGGAGTCGAGCCATGGTCCAGTCTGGTTGGGTTCGGATTGTGAATATGTACGACTGCAAGGAGGAAGGTGCCCCATGAGGGTGCCATGGTGGATTTCTGGCTATTACCCAGTGGACTGGTACAAATCGGTAATATAGTAAAATAATTCTCTGCCCAAAAGTACTGATATACTAAATGGCGTCACAGACCACTGCTGCTTACAATGCTAAAAGATATATTACTACGACCTCCTCCACCATTGCCATAAAGGATGTATGGAAGTATGCGGGCAGTGACGTCACACCACTGGAAATGAACGGATCTATTTACTTACATAAACAAGCTTTAAGTAGATTTGACAAGTCATTAGAGGTGTGGTTGCAGCATGGCCCTGCTCCTCAACATAAGCTAAATGGTTAACTTCATTAGCACAAATGAAGTGAAAGACAAGCTAACAGACTCTGGACTGGTGGTCATGGTAACTGTACCTAATTTGTATTAAACAAAGATGAAAGGCCTTATAAGGAACAAAACCATCAACCCTCAACTGAGATCAAAGACAAAGTGGGTTTTAAACCACATACAGAGACCCCATGCCCTCACCATGGTGAACAAACTAAAAATGATTTCAAATCCCAAGTTAATTAAGACTGAGCACAGAGTGTATAGATCAAAGCTGTGTGTTATGTACAAGTCATTAGCATGTGGCTTTTAACATCATAAAACAAGAGTGGCCTTGTCTCCATTAGGGGCCTAATGGGTTGTGTTTGAGCCACAGCTGGTGTCTGCTGTGAACATCAACTAGTTTCTGACCTGATCACACACTGCACTGCAGTTTACATGCTGGTTTATCAGCGTTAAATCAGCCAGGGAGTCAGACAGGATGGCGGTTGTCTTGTCTCCACACTCAGTTAACACTGTAATCTCAACAACCATCTATATGAATGGATGTACACCAACACATATCATCTCTTAACATACATAACTCAGAACATATCTGAGGTTGTCAAAGGATATGGGAGAGCTTTCTTTATCTTTGGGAGTGAACACACATAATAAAGATGGTTGAGCTTAGATAGTCTCATGGGGGAAGATAGTACTCTACTACACACATCTGTCATAACTGAGCAACACATTTGTTTCCTTGCAATCTGTAAAACACATACACAGATAGAAAAACACATTACAAGCCCGTGTGCCCTCTCATATTCTCCAGAATGCAGAGAGATGAAATGTCAACCTTCCCCCTGATGGCTGTCTGATCTGCTGTGTTTCTATCGCTCGCTTATTTGGGCCTGTCCTCACCTTCATCTATCAGTGCTGGAGGAAACCCATCTTATTTCACTTCGCTGCAAAATGACTTTATCACCGTGAGGAAATGAGAGATGAAGGGAGAGAGGGAAAGGAGGGATGGGGGAAAAAAGGAGGCTCGTATCTGGTTAACAGGATTGGAGGACAATTTAGGATTAGTGCGTGACCTCCACTCACAGACAAATTGGAAATCAGACAGACACACACATACAAATGAGCAAATGAGTTAATGCTCCTGCGCACACACAAGTACAGACAGCATCACATGTGGATCATTACGCAGATAAAACTTTCTCATAAACAGTAAAAAAAGTTAATTTGCAGAGACAATGATGCTTTGGATATAAAATCCTTCTCAGCTGACGTGATTCAAATATTTATAAGATCCATTGGAGGTGAGGAGAGCGGCAAAGAAAGTAGAAGCAAAAAGAGGAGAAAAGGGAATTAGTGAGGAGAGGAGAAAGTGGCAGCATGGAGAGGGCAAGGAGGAGCAGGCAGGGTGGAGAAGCGAATGGAAGTGTGTAGGGTAAAAGAGAGTTTTATCCATCTATTTAAAGCTCGAGTGAGCAGCATTGGCAGTTAAACCAGCCAATCAATTGTAATGCAGGAGCACTGCAGCACACTCTCGCCGCCTCTCTTTCGCTTCTCTCATCTCCTTTTATTCCCCCTCTTTTCTTTCTAATCTTAAGTATGACTTTATTCTTATCCGTGTGTCTGTGAATAAGTCAATATGCATGAGCAATATAACTTGACATGCCTTATTGCATATCCATTCATTCCAAAGTGCCAAGTAAAATTCATTTTCACACTCCACATTTTTACCTTGAAAAGGTTATTGATTTATGTAAATGAACAAGGTTGTCTGCGGCTGATAAGACGTTGCCAAATGTACAAGTGTAAAGGATTTGTGTGTGTGTCTGTGTCTGTGTGTGAAGTAAATATTATGATTTTTCATCAGACACTGCTTGATGAAGAAACTGTAGAGATGCAGCGCTTTCAAACTGGTAGCTGATAAGAGAAGAAAAAAAAACAGAGGGGAAGCAAGTCATGTGTGTATTCTTTGTAATGTGAGAGCTACGGCTTGTGAGTGAGAGCAACAGTTCTACACACACAGACACCACTACCAATTTGTGAAGCCATTGTCCTTGGCCATATGCAAGGTTGACTGATGACCCCTGGGTGCTGGGTTACCAGCCTGTAGTTGTGAGACAGATGGAGGACTTGGCAGAGCTGTAGCTAACGGTGGCGGGGGCACAAGACAACAGCAGATCATTAACAAATGAACAGTCCTCAGTTTGAATTCAAGTTGGTCACATTTACACTTCTCTACATCTGAAAATGCCACAGTTTGGTGCCGTTTCTTCCAAACGTGTTTGAATATCAACACTATTTTGTGGTGTAAGATCTTCAAATTAATGCATATTTCACTGACAGAGAACACAGTGATAAAGCACCCTTGGGGTGTCAGCCTTTTCCTGCCGAGCAGCACATACATGCAACACTGTAATGCACCTACATGCAGAACTAACAAACTCATATCTCTCAGCTCTTGGAGTCCTGAAATCTATTCCCGCTGACACTAGGTGAGAGGCAGGGATGCAGCTGACACATAGAGACAGACAATCATTCACGCTCACATTCACACCTACAGGCAATTTAAAGTCACACATTGACACTTCTCTGAGCCTTACCCCTTTGCTAACCACCGCACCACTGTGCTGCCTGTATTTCGTTTAACAATACCATAAAGATTGATGGTGGCACAGTGGTGCAGTGGTTAGCATTGTCAGGTTGAAATATCACTTTACTACATGTTTTCATGTTGCTAAACGCGTGAATGATAATGTATTGACTTTTCCCCTGTGGAGGCTTGATTGCACTTTCAGTAATGAGCATGGTTGTCGTCAGCTCAAGTTATCTTATCTAGCAGGAGGAGAGGCTTCAGCAACATGATAA
The DNA here is from genome assembly GCA_035609425.1 of Epinephelus awoara. Taxonomy (NCBI): domain Eukaryota; kingdom Metazoa; phylum Chordata; class Actinopteri; order Perciformes; family Serranidae; genus Epinephelus; species Epinephelus awoara. The sequence continues at coordinate 21,919,017 of CM069299.1, forward strand.
TGCATGACACTAGTAAGAATTGAATTGGATGAATCAATTATTTAAACCCAGCCCTATTAACTGGTGACTTTAAACTGTCCGTAGGTGTGAATGTGAGCATGAATGGTTGTCTCTATGTGTCAGCCCTGTGATAGTCTGGCGACCTGTCCAGGGTGTACCCCGCCTCTTGCCAAATGTCAGCTCGCATACGCAATGCAAACCACTTCAGTGCTCTGCATGAACTAAAGCCAAAGTAAAATGATCCCATATGTTATGTGTATATATCTATTTATGCGCAGTATCTACAGCTTTAATCACAGTTTTATTGTACATTTAAACATTAGGAGAGCAAAGTTGTAACCGCATGACAGCTGTCTTTTAGGACTGAAGTACCCTTGTACCGTACAGAGTTGTGGGACTTTTACAATTAGACTCTCAAAATCTGTTGACATGGACGCCTCATGACTGTGGTACAATTTACTGCTGTGCTGCAGCATGCTTTGAAAGCACTGCTGTTGCTGCGAACCCAGCATCATCCCAGCTACCATCTGGTCAGATCTGCTTTTATATACTGGGGGGGGGGGGAATCAATACACTCTATGGTTGGTAGCTCATGCTCAGTGAGCACAGCAAGTACATAAAAGAAAATATATTCCCAGCTGAAATCACAAATTTCGCTGCATCTTAGGAAAAAAATATTCTGACAAAAAAGCTTCATCTGGCTAAACATGAAGACATTTTTCACAAAGCTTCTATCCTTATATATGTGTACATATATCATCCATAAGGATCTGTAAGCTCTCTGTGTACATGTAAAAGGAAATGTGAAGGTATATGGTTTTAATAAATGTCTTACAAGTCAACAGCTCTCTTCACCATCGAACTTATGTCTCAGCAATCATAGCCTAGTTCCTCTGTGTTGGTAGGTGTGGCGGTGTTACAATAAACCCATCGCTCTGCCCTCGCTCTGCCTTCCTGCCATTACGACAGTTACAGTGCTCTCTTGTGCACAGTGTGCCTCCATTTCCCCAACTGCAGATGAAGAGGGTTCATATATTGACTTCCATCACCTCCCTCCATCCCTCCAAGTCCACAGCTCGGAGCCCACAGGGAGACGGAGGGCAAACACAGCCAGCCAGAGGAGTGCTGGAAACATACTATTGACCTTAGAGACCCATTCTTATTCAGCTTTGTGCTTCTGTATATATTAAGTTCAATAAAATATATGAAAAACAAGCTTTCAAACACTGGATATTTGATTTTGGAGTGAAAGTTGTTCTTCATGACGGACTAACTGATCTATATACCCGATCTGCCAGCCTCACAAAATAGCCATGTGTAGTTTTCTTTGGCTGGACCTCTGGATTCAAGGTCAGCCTTATGAGCTTCAAAGTCTATCTGTGAGTGAGTGAGTGAGTGAGTGATGAAGTTACACCATTGGTCAGAGTGTTGGTGTTTACGCATTGGTCATTGTTTTTTGAAACAAACAGGCACTGACAGTCCTGTAGTACTGTACTTTGGACGGAGGACAGACAGGACCACCTCATCAGTTTGCTTGAGGAACAGCTGTATCTGATGACACAAGCCTTAAATTTGTTTAAACGTCATTGATGTGTTAAAATGTAAAAACAGATGCTGCTACCGTTACGAGGAGAATGTCCAAATTAGACATCGGAACCACCATCGTGACACCACCACAACCCAACACTGGAAATGTGCCAATTCATCGGTTTGACCGGTTAATCGGCACCCAAAGGACGTCTTACAAACGTGATTGGTGGAACTTGGCTCTGACTGTGACCGATGGCTGCACAGCCTCCACCAGTCACACAGAGCAGGCTGTTCTCATGCACTGTTCATACATTTTTTTTCCACAAAATGCACCAATATGTGAACATATTCCACCTAATAATGAGCCAGTAACTTGTGCATGACCCACGTATTTTGGAAGGCTGCAATTATGGAACCAGTGCGCTGACAGGAGTACAGAAGTGGTCCTGAGCTATCCAGTTAGGAGCCAGATTGGGGCGGTGGATTGGTCACAAGACCCACAACATCTTCTTGGGGCTTTCCCCAAGGAGAACAAAGAAAGCATAGAAAGCTCTAGTGTTTCATACACAGTCTACCCATATACCGAGTTTGACCTTGTCTTGTTGAAGATGTTAGGCTGCATTTCAAATAATCTCATCCCCTTCACTACTAAGAGTTGGAGTGAGAACTGACATGTATGACATGGACACCAGTAAATATTTATTAGTAATTATTCAGAGTAAATGTAGACAGACATTTAACAACAGCCAGTGCTTTGTAACATCATTTGTTTGAAAGGATACTCTCAGTGGGATACTACTGGGGAATGTCAGTGTGCAATACTTTGTAATACACAAGGTCCTGGTTTTGATCCATGCCTTTACAGGTAAAATGTAATAACAGTCTTCGCTTACTGAATCACTGTTAACTGCATTAGTGTGTCAGTGCTGCTGTATTGTTGCACTGTTATTCATTAAGGCGAGCTGCACATATGGCAGTTTATTGCCTACAGTGTGTAAAAAAATCCTTCTTTAAAAAGCTCCTGAATGATCCAACCCTGAACATAACTTCCAGCCATTTAATTGCTGCAAAACTTCCAAGCAAATTCCTGGCAGAAAAGTACATTATACTTGAAGCTGCAAAATTTTATTACAATTAAAGTTGACAGTAAATTGCCCCGTTCATCCACGTTTTGTCTCCTCAAGAACTGTTCTCCCTCTTTCTTCTACTGTTAATGTTCCTTAAGAGACAAGAAAAAGTGTCTGGAGAAGAGAGGGGTAAGATAAAACACTCTTCCTGTGTCCTCTAATGCTGGACGGAGGCCAGAATGGAGTGCAGTGATTGGATAATAAAGATAGTCAGAGTCTAATAGAAGAGGCCACATCGCCAACAAGCCCTGTCAGAGAGTAGAGGGTGACCTCAAATTAATTGCTGCTGAGCTGGACATGGGTCAACGGGGTGTTTTCGTAATCTGTGTGTACGGGTGTGTGCGCTTCTTTATCGACACTGTGCTCCATTGCTCTCCATTGTTTGCTCTCCCCCGCCGCTGTTTCTAATAGCAAATAAACAAGTTTGAAATTAAATAAACAAGAGCTTCAACAACTATTCCCAGCGGACAGATTCCTGACTGTTATTAGAAAAATGAGCATCACTTTCAGGCTTTGATAAACTAATTAAAAAGGTGTTTCTTCTCTTTCACCTGGGGGGCTACAGAGGAAAACAAGAGATGGAGTGAGAGAAAACAGAGAGAGACAAACAGATCAGGAGAAGATAAAAAAAACCTCCCTCTCTCTCTGTTTTGTGAACGCTCCTCAGGGTCTGACTGTTTGGCCTATGAGAGGCACTGGAGCGATGGATGGCAGCGAGGGATGATGGAGGGATGAAAGCACAGAGAGGGCCTCAGGGAGGACGCAGTGATAGAATGGATTCACCATCCATAAAATTAATTATTGAAAACATGAGAAAATCATATTATTGTGGATGTAACTGGAATGGAGAAGATAAACAGGCTGTGTCAGTTTGAATGTCAGAGACGAAGCCACAGTGGCTTACGGGGAGAAAAATATCTGGAGAGAGAGAAAGGCTATTGACTATCGCTTACAAACTGAATATTCATCACTGCCACACAACCACTATGTGCACACAGCAGCACATGCACACTCACACTTCATTGTGAAAAGCCCTGAAAGAGGATGTTTTGTGAAGCTGTTGCTGGCAGCAAAGCATTTTTTAAGGAATAGTATGAAAGCAAATAATCAAACACTCTTTGAAGACAGCTTCAAAGCAAAGGAGCAAAGATGCATTTAAGGACAACATGCGCACACAAGAGGACATTCATTTTAGGTGGAAATTGCTAATTGTTACACTCTAAATAAAGGTGTATATATAAACGGTTCTGCTTGAAGTGTGTTTATAATTCCTATTATCATCTTGGAGAACTGAGAGAGCAGAAGTAAAACAGAATATGCATGAAATTGGCTTGGTTAGAAGGAACATGCACACACTCAGAGAAACACACACAATAAATGATAATGTCTCTTTGGCCTTTCTCAAACCACCCCAAACACCCTCCATACCCCACTCTGTTTCTGTGTTCATGTTGAGTGTTGGTCGCATTAAAGCCCTGTTTCCACCAAACACTTTCAGTGTGGTACCTTTGGAACCAAAAGTAACCCCTCAGACATGGTACCTAGACCCTAGCGTTTCCACTGCAAACCGTACTCTTAAATGTGGGGGGGTTGTTGTCACTCACTGTATTTCCTCATTACCAGTGACACAAATACAAGTCTGCACCTCATACAAAATAGAACAGGCTGCAATGAGAGTCTCTCTCAATGAGATATTGAAAAATAGCAGGTTTGTGCATTTAGTCCTTCTCAGGCAAGCTCAGGGGTTTAGTGTTGCTGGGGCCCATAGGAACATCGCTCCATAGCGCTTCTCCACATGAGGATTGGGACATATGCCGTCCTGGTCGAAATTAAGATACATAAACGCTTGAAGATGCACTCATTACTAGAAGTATATGTCATATAACTAAAGTAATGGTCAAAATTGTCAAGGTGAAATTTAAGGTGTGCTGATGGATTCACGTCATCAACTCATGCACTGAGTAACATCACAAGTTAACGTTCCATCTAAGTAGTTTAGCAGTTAGCAACATATTTCACTCACTTTGGGTCTCTGCTGTGTTTAGCTATTTCCCTGCTGTCTTGTTAGCGTTAGCACTACTCGGCTGCCACACTAACGCTCCAACTCCAACTGAGCCGGGAGCCCGTGAGCCTGGCGGGCTCAGGGGCTTTTTAATTCCTTCAATCTAGAAATGATGAATTTCGCTTAATGCTCCTTTAAAAATTACACTGTATTAAGGATCAAACATGCCTTTCTCTAGCCTTGAAACAGAAGATGTGTTCATTTGTCTGTGAAGTACTGTATTGTTGTATAGTAAAGAACTACTCAAAAAAAAAAAAGAAATGCTAAAAGAGGGAGAAGGCTAAGTTTGATTTTTATTTATTTAAGCTATTTTATTTTCTTTGATGACAGCCAGTTTGAACCAGCTTGTGATTTCTTCATCGTGGCTAACAGGTCAGTGTTTGTGGTATACCAAAGTCAAATTTCAAAACATGTTAGTTAATGGGCTGTCTGAAATTCAGAATGCTCACCCAACTTTTGGCACATCTCACTGTGTGTATGGATAACTTCAAGAGTCCATATTTTCAGACTGAAGGTGTGATTCACACCTCATTTGTGCAAATATGCTGGACCGATTGTGCAGTCTGTGTTTACTTGCCCTGAACAGCCAATGTACCAACTGCAGAGAGATAAACTGTAAGCTAGCTAACAATGGACACACCGACTGCCTGTGTAGGAGTGTGTGTGTGTGTGTTTTTTTCGCCAGCCTCTCTGACTGACCCAAGAACTCATCAGAAACTTCACCTCTTTCTCTTATCTCCCTCCAGTCTCTTTCCTTTTCCCTCCCAACTCTGCACACAACCCAGTCACCAGAATAGATGTTGGCATTGCATGTTTCTACAAACCATGGAAATGTAACATTTATATGTAATCGTGTAGCAAACATGGTTTTATGTTTCTTTACATTTCAACATTTGGGTAATGTTCAGGCACAAAGATCACATGGTTAGGGTGAGGAAAAGATCACCTTTTTGCTTTAAAATACCTGGTTTTGGTGCCACCAATGTCACTAAAAGTACTCTCTTTTACTGTTTGTTGGTTTCCAACAGTGGTCCACAGCTTGGCAGCCGTCACATTAAGGTGGCTATCCACTATCCTCTCCATCCACCGATGACAAAGTCAGCTCATATACATATAATCAATACTATGTCACTTTGAAATGTTAACATGATACATGTGAAACATACAAATGTAACATATCCATGGTTTGAAAAACTGGTGCCTGGACTGCTTAACATCTAGGCAGAAGGTTGCATGGACATTTTCTCTCAAGTTGAGACACTGTCAGTTCTTGCTGCTTAATTGAACATGTGTTAAATCTAATCTTTCTGTTGACTGTGTATGCAACTTCTCAAGTCAAGTCAAATTTATTTATACATTTAAAAACAACCCAAGTTGACCAAAGTGCTCCACAATTAAAATGAATAAAAGAATAAAAGAGATACAAGTGAAGTAAAATAATAAACAGAACAATTATAGCTGCTGCGCAGCGATGGGTCGGGTCCGGGCATTTTTTGGCAATTCTGAGCAACCTCTGGAACCTAAGACGGTCATCTACCGCTCTGAGCTAATTAGCAAGTAGCAACTCAACAGTGGCTTCACAAATTGAGTAAGCCATTCACTGTTGTGTAGGAAAGCAGCCATACGTGCATGAAAAGGCAGATTTGAAACCACTGTAAAAAATTCAGTTTTTAAGACAAAAATCTGAAAATACACATATTGCATCTAGACAGCATGGAGATGTTGGTAATTTGTTTGTAACAATGATTGATTTGCTCCATAAGGGAAAAACTGATGTTTAAAAATACCATTTTTACATTGACTCCAATTGTTCAGATTAGAGCAAAATTCAAAATGCTGTCAAAAATTCAGTTTTTGAGATAAAATGCTGAAATTTGCCAAACACCATCTACCATGACTCTAGAATTTTTTCATTTTGTTCATGAACATGGAAGATTTATTTAGCAAGAATTTGTATGTATATGTTTACAGTACAGTTTACAGTCAAACATTTTGATGCACTGAAGGCTCAATTTTGGATAAATCAAAAATCTGACAAACATAGTTTTTGTAGGACAGTCTGAAGATGCTCTGTAGCAAGTTTGGTGTCAATTGAGCAAAAATTGTGGGAGGAGATAGGTTTAAGAAGTTTTACAGTTTTTGAAAAAAAAAAACAGTGATGAACTTCATAATTTTTAATGTAATGTAAGTGCACAAAAGTTTCTTCAGTATTGGGGCTACAGTTTGACGAAAGTTGTGAAGTTGTAGCATGTATGGTTGATTTGTTATGAATTTTCAAAATTTTGAACTTTAGATGCTTGCTGTAGCGCCACCATCAGGACTATTGGCTTGAGTTTACAGCTGAGGACATCTGGCATGAGACTGGACCTTTGTGCAAAGTTTGGTGAGTTTTCACCCATGGGAAGTATGATTTCCTCAGAAGAAGAAAGAAGAATAACTAGGATTACAATAGTGTCCTGGCAGCTTAGCTGCCCGGACCCTTAAAACAGCAACTAACATAGATCAAGGCACAAATAAACACATAGGCAACATCAGGAGGACTCAAAAGCTTAAAAAAAGAACGTTTCTAGCCTTGATTTAAAACAGTCAATGGAGGGGGCAAGTCTGACAGAGGGGGAAATGCTGTTCCAGAGTCTGGGGGCTGTGACCGCAAAGGCACGGTCACCCCTGAGTTTAAAATAAGTGCGTGGAACACTTAAAAGCCCAAGGTTAGCCCCCTGAGGAGTCTGGAGGTGGAGTATGGGGTTAAAAGTTCTGTCATGTAGGAAGGGGCCACTCCATTCAGGGCTTTGTATGTGAATATAAAAAGTTTAAAATCAATACGGTACTGCACTGGCAGCCAGTGGAGAGAGGCTAGGACAGGGGTGATGTGGTCTCTCTTTCAGATATCTGTCAAAAGTCTGGCTGCAGTGTTTAGTACTACTTGTAAACAGGAGAGAGATGACTGATTAATTCCAGTGCCCTGTTTGGTTCGGTTCAATCGATCTCAAGTTCGTTTGTCCCCTGAATGTTTTGACTTGATGAACCCAAAGCAAATTGAGGGGATCATCAAAGTTAGAACAATGAATCCTCTGGAGACCATGAATGTCTTCAAAAATTGTGTGTTAATCTATACTAACAGAGAAAAATAATAGAAATTCTAATTTGCATTAGAATCCTACTGACGATGAGTAACTTTGTTGGCGAGTTGCTCATGCTGGGGTTAGAAGTGAATGGCTCACAGCTGTGCAGGAAGGGAAGGTTTTTATTCTATTCATTCAAGAATTTATTTTGCACTTGTACAATGTCAAGTGGTCTCTTTTCTTCTGCTCTTAAAAAAAGATCCCCCGGGCTCTTAGCTGACCATGTGTTGCTGCCAGACAAGGAGTTTGTGTCAGTTTGACCTTTAGTCAATTTCAGGAGAGGTCACAGTGAAAGACCACACGCTTGACTTACAGCCGGATTCTGTCTCATTGACACACTGTGATCTCTTCCTCTATTTCCTCTTTCCTAAAACACACACACACACACACACGCACACACACAGGTGGATGACAGATCTGGCCTCTTGCCTCACCTTCAGTGTCAGGGATAATTAAATGTTTTTGCACTGTCCTAGACTGAGGCGTTCATTAATCTGAAGCTGAGGGGGTGTGCATGTGTGTGTGTGTGTGTGTGTGTGTGTGTGTGTGTGTGTGTGTGTGTGTGTGTGTGTGTATATATGAGCATGAATGAGAAAGAGTATCAGAGCCTTGCATCTCCTCTACCTCCATCTACTCTCCTCTCCGGTTATTATCCACTCATATTCACCATTTTGCTCTTGTTACTCAAAACTCTATACAATCAACAGGACCTGATGTGACATACCAAAGCTCTGTGTGTCCTTTAGAACATCCTCTTATCCGAAGCATGTGGTAAAGTGATGAACTCTATTCACTTAATCTAAGCCAATAGAGTCCCTTTTCAATTTCCTCTTTCTTCATATGTTTTCTAAAAGAGAAAGCCTGTGTGCTGAAATGAACACATTAACCCACCCCACAGCGAGGCTACTACACCACCCAGTGAGTCAGACTGCATAGTAGACAAGAGAAAAATGCGAGAGTGAAACTGTATGATATGTAATTCAAAATCTCACATTTTCCTCCATTTGAGAGGGAAAAAAAATGAATACAGTTCCTTTGCTCATATAGCACATGAGAGGTCAACACCAGTGACTCGCTTACATTTCTGTATGAATTACTGACTCACTACCTGACAGGTTCAATCTTTGGAACAAAGGCACTCCCAATCAAACCATCTGATTTGATTTAAATCTTTGAACCGTAGCTTTGGGGAGAGCACCTAAAGGATGGCTCAACTGTTCTCCAAAACCATGCAGTGTATATTTTGTATGACGTTTTATATGTGATTTCCTGTTTGTAAATGTTACAAAATGCAGATTAGCTATAAAGCTAACTCTGGCTCTACAGCTGTGTTGTGCGTCGTCCCTGTTAAATAAACTAAGAACCCAAGCTAAACATTAATCCCTGAAAACTGAAACAGACAGAGCTCTACGATGCTGTAAGTGTTTCATCAGAGCTGATAAGAAGACAAACTGTTTATAACTAAAAATAACCAAAACTTCACAGTAGACCTCAACATCTGTGTTTGAAAAGACTCAAGTACACAAAGATACATGAGGAAAGCAGCGTTATTTATTCAGGCTGAGTCTCACAGCAGCACAATATGGCTGTGGCTCTTTTTGTAGATTTATCTGGGCTTTGATACCGTGAAATACTGTATGTTACCATGCAGCTTATCTCCCATTGAATTAGATCAAAACATGTGTAATTGGTTTTGTAATTACCTAACGAATAGAACACAGTGTGCGCGTCAGTCGCATTTCAATTTGCATTTGATTTAGCAATTGGTTCCCCATTTAGTTTTCCATTTGCGAACTCATCAAATCATTTCAGCAGCAGCTTGGAGCCTCGTTGTGGCTGAAACCAGCTTTTATGGGTGTTTCATGCCAACGAGTTCATGAAATGGGTATGACAGCACAAGGTTAAGATATTAAATAATCCATTTTGTATTACACATTTGTAAATTGTCTTATTTGGCTATTTATGAATCACCATGACTCATCATTTTCCATGTAAACGATTTCATTAAATGATTTGATTAATTCCTCTTGTTACAGTATTATCAAATTGAATAGCAGCCAAGGAAGGACCTGCTTTAGCTAAGACGTTTATGAATAAATAAATAATAGGAGCATTAATAAGGGATCATTATAGGTCCCACATTACTTCCTTAACTACATTTTAAACATCGATAAATCATGCATGATAGTTGTTAAATATTTGTACAGGCGAGGATTAAATCTTTTAATGCCTCTGAATCTTCAATTAGTCAAGCTAAATGCTAATTAAAATGACCCAAATACTGTATATGTTGTGCTGCAGATATAAAGTCATGATGCCCACATGCATAAACATTCGTATCCTTGAGTCAGATTAAACTTTAGCAAATGCAAAAATAAAATATATTATCAATAACTGACCCAAAGTAAAAAAAAAAAAATAAAAAATAAAAAGATTATATTTTCCAAATACTACACAGTTCAATTATATTTCTGGTTACTGAGAATAAGCTATATCACTGTATTTGATGTTACCCTTGGTAATCTCAAACAAACGATATTGCAGAGAATTTCAGCTCAAGACACCCACGCTAGCTTGTTAAGCTACATGCACAAACACCAGAACTGACAGGTATGCTCCTGTGTTCAGAGGAGAGGAATCTTTACTCCAGTAAATCACAACCCACTTGCTACATCTCAAATTACAATTTTGGTGTTAGCCTGCACTAACAGACCATGATGTTAGTACTGCAGCTAACCCTGGAAATAGCTCCATGTTACTGAAGGGGCTAGCTTTGATCATCCTGTGTGCATTCGCCATGCTCTATCTGGTTCAGACGACGAGCTGTGAGCTTGGTTATCTCTCCCTTCCACACTGACATCTCTGCACACAACCTGAGACAGGGTGGAGAACTAATTGTGCTAAACACTGCTGTATTATACCCGCCGTTTTATGGGATCTGCAGCTGAGACAGCAGGGCAGAATAATTTAAACTCAGTGTAAAGAACATCAATGACTGGCTATTGGAGCATTTATTTCTCATTAAATCTGGTAATCTGTAATGATCTGACTGTGCATCTGACTTTTATAAGACAAACATATCAGCACTGGGATCATTATAGCCCAAAAACACATATTAGGTCAAAGTCAGATCAGTTGAATCAGCTGTAACAACATTAACAGGGTGGTTTCATCCAATCACTAAAAAAAAAAAAAACCCAAAAAAACCCTCTCCACCCTGGTGAAGATGAAAATGATGCTGCCCTGACTCACCATCCTGTACTGTCCTCTTAGCTGAGCTAGAGTGAGCTTTATTTCCTGGGTCTCCATATCTGTCAGGTTCAGCCTCTCGCTCTAAAGAAAGACATAAAAAAGCAACAACAGAATAATTAGGCTGGTTCACACACCTTTAAAGTGATAGTTCAAAATGTGCTTATTTGCATTAGAAGAGAATATTGTAACTTCTATAAAAATAATTTTGTGTCATATTTTCTGAACTGTCACAGTTTCCACCAAACACTTTCTCAATGGTACCTTTGTACCATTGAGAAAGGTACTCAGGTGTTGTCACTCACTGCTCCGTCCAGCACCCACTGTATTTCCTCCTTTATCAGTCTGTACTTCATTTATCGTCCACAGAACAAGGCTGCACACCGACATTTTCAGAACAAAATAAAACAGGCTGCAGTGAGAGTCTCTCTCCATGGGATATTTTAACAAATCAGATTTGTGCATTTAGTCCTTCTCAGGCAAGATCAGGGCTAATATGAAGCACCACCCACCAGCTGAAGCAAAAATTATTTTTTCCCCACAGATTATCTGTATTATGTACCACTGAGTGGATATGGTGACAGTTTCAGCAAATATGACAAAAAATTCTTGAAAGTTACCAACTGTAACCAGCCAGAAGATTAGATGAGAGGAGATTATCCTTAATTCTGTTTTATTAAATTAAATTGACTTTACTGTCTGCCTCAGCGGAAATTTGTGTTTGGCTTCTCCTAATTACAGCAAGTACATATAACATAACACATCATTAAAAACATACATTTATAAAGTATACAATGGGCAGGGAGCAGCAAATATGTTATATAAATATTAAAAGAGAGCACAAAAATAACAAGTGCTCCCTGATGCAGTCATTTTGTGTTCAATGCCTGTTTGGCAAAGGGAATAAAAGAATGATTGTGTGTGTTCAGGTTGGCCCTTGGGACCCTGAATCGACAGCCAGATGGGAACAGCTCAAACTCTGATGGGGGAATTCACAAAAAGATTGCTGCTAAACCTGCATAAATAAGACAAAAAAAAATCTCAAAGCACCTACAATGACTGAAATGCTCCCCTAACTGTGCTGCCTAACAAATAGCTTCTCATTATTCCTGTGCAATTTGCACGTATTTAAATTACATAAAATGCATACATTCTGCTCACAGTAGGCCCCTTTCTATGGAAATGAGCCTCAGTGCTAAAATAGTATAATTCCTAAAAATCAGCAGTAACTGAAGCATAAATCATGCAAACTTCTTATACAGTTTGAAAGTGTGCATTTATAAACACTAGCAGCACTGATAGACTTTGATATTACATTAAAATACAGTTTCTTTCTAATGTTTAACATCTTGTTAAAAGTTCTTGCCTGAAGTTTTGAGGAATGCCTCTACACCTCGTCAGCCAGGACCTGTAGCTCGTTGTCGGAAAATTTCAGTTGTTCCGTCTGCTGTGTTCTTGGCTTAAAAGAAACATGTATACTTTGCCACATGGATGGCAATCAGGTGCAAAAAGGGCAATATGTTCTCAGCTGCAAAACTTTAATGGCGCTGTAATATCATTTGTACAGTATCTTTTGTGAGACGGATTAGTAACGATGAAAGTGCTTTTTTGTGAATTTGTCCTTGAGTGTAGTGGGTGTGAAGAATCTGCAATTATATTTATAGTCTTTCTGTGCACAGCACTGTAAAATATATTGCAAAGTCATCTCTGCTGCAACTTGTCAACTAGCTTAGCATAAACACTGGAAGGAAGGGGAAACAGTGTGTCTGGCTCTGTCCAAAGTTAAAAAAAAAAGTCACATTTAGCTCTCTAATTAACACATTTCCTCATTTTTGTTTAACCTGTTAATAGACACTAATGTAAAAACTTGTGCATGATGTCATTGAGGTTTTTTGTCCTATTTTTAATATTATTATTAGGTTTTTTTTCAGCCACTGTGGCTGTTCATGTGCTAGCTGAAATGTTATTGTAGTAACGTAAAAAGCACCACCAGATAGCAGGAGCTACATTTGAAGTACTGTATGCAAACTATGCAAGTGAATCCTCCACAACAAGTTCCTGCAAATGTTTCACAATAAAAGCCTGTTTAGAAAATGAAGGGATTTTCTCAACCAACTGGTTCAGGAAGTGTTCAGTTTGAAATGATGGCGTGATGCATTAACTTAAAGTTAAGGCAAATGTGGGAGGATTACAAGTAAAAATATAAAAATTCAAAGGGAATGATAAATAAAGGCCTGTTTCTGATGTAGTCTGTTTCAAATGAAGCTGGCAGCCTCTGCAGTTGTGGTGAGTAAAAGCCACTATTTTTTAATTTTCTTACTTTTTGTTCCCCATTATGAAGAAATGATATTCTTTGCTAGCCTGATGCTAATAGCAGTGCTCAGCGGGTTGACAAAGTGCCTCTGCTGTTTCACACCATCATTTTTTCCCTTTTTACTCTGTGTGGTAACATCCCTACAGGAAATATGTAAAAGGCTGGAATGCTGTTGATATACATTTGTCCACTGCAGCAGATCGCTCTGTGTTTCTTTTGGTCAAAATGACAGCTGTGATGGGAGAAGTCATGAATTACAAAAAGAAAATCAAACATGCTAGCCTATCTGTTGGAACGTCTGCTACTATGACACACTTCACAAGATGAAACACTGGATTATTGCATCCGACACCCATTGTTGTTCACGATTAAAGCCAACAACGGACGACACAACATTGTGCTATAATCGGGCTGACATGAAGTAGTGTGAACCTGGCATAACACATAAAGTCTCTGCTGGTTGCCTGGCATTACTGCGCTTGGCTTTTGTTTGCCAAGAAACAGTTAAATGTTACAACTCCCCTAAAACCTCAAGCTGTATTACTGTTGTTGTTAGATTAAACTAAAGAGATAGAATGTGTCATTTACTTAGGTTTGGAGCTGCTGCTTTATATTTAAACTTTGGCGAGAGTAGGCTGGCTGTTTACCCCGCTTCCTGTCTCATGCTAAGCTAAGCTAATTGCCTCCTGGTTCCAGCTTTGTAACTGATGCACAGACACGTTGGTGGTATCAATTTTCTTATCTAACTCAGGTCCACAACTTCACAATCCGAAACAAGTATGTTTTGATATAATGCTTTTAATCTCCTGAAAGACATTCTGAAATCCCGAGCCAGCCTCGGCGGTGCTGCAAAGTGACACAAACATTATTTTTCTCATCTGAAAGGAATAATCATCGCAGCGTCATTACCGAGCACAAAACGAGTAGACTCAGCCGAGAGAAGGCAAAGTAATGCACCTATCCGTCTCGATACAAAAACACTAATCCATCCTCCTTCTTACACACACACACACACACACACACACACACACACTGCAGTACAGCATCCCATATGGAAGCAGGCCAGTGATGGCAGAGCCTCAGGGTGGGAACAGAGCAGACAAACACTGAGTTACAGGAAGTTTGTCATGTCTGTCTGTAGGCTGTGACATTAACACCCTGAGATGATTAACTCCCAAACTCATCCATCTCCAGTATTTATCAGCCAGCAAGGCTTTTGAGGAAGGACCGAGCATGGACTGTATGTAATGACCAGGAAAAAGTAAAGAGGTGTGTGTGTATAGGCAAAAGTTAACTTTGTTTTTTGTCAATATGCCCTCTATTCATTATTCTTCCACTCTTTCCTTTTGCTCCTCCCTGCCAGGCCTCTCTTCTCCTCATTATTGGATGACTTTCTTATCTCTGAGTTATCCTGCGTGCAAGCAATCTCTCTCAAGTGCTCTCTGTAGGCCTCATGTCTGTATATCTTTGTATCTCCTCCCTCGAGACTCTCTGATGCCACTGTCACTTTCGCAAGCTGGCATTTAGCCTGAGGGCTTGTGCTATGATCGCTAGCAACGGCTGTCTGCTCACATCCTCTGAAGTTTATTTATCCTAATTTACGATGATCATTGGAGGCTCTGCAGTCTACGGGGCACAAAGGGCAGAAACAAAACACACACTCACACACACAAGCACACAGTCTTCCCTCTGTGTGATCTACTGTGGTGTGTATCTCCCCTTGAAAACAGCCTGTTCAGCACCGTTCACACACTGCAGTCCATTGATTCACAGCTTCATTTTGCTGTGACTTTGTTGTTGGTTTTGGCTCTGCCTTTTTAAACTGGAAGTGTAGGGTGGTTACAACTCACTCCTCTCAGTGCGGCTCTGTCTGCCAACATTTACCCTTTCTCAATCACCATTTCTCCCGGCCAGTAGCTTCTCTCAGCGCCTCTTTCTTCTTCCATGCCATTTCCTCTTTTCCATCCTAAACAGAAATTTAACCGCTTTGCTGATATGATTGGTTTCATCTGTTCATTAAATTAACAATACCCTTGGTGTGACTGTGTGTATTTCCTTCCTCTGCATCTCAGCAGGCTCCAGGTATCATTGATTACCACCGGTGAGTGTGTGTATGTGACTGGTTAATTTACTGCAAATGCCTGAAATCACTGTAGCATGTACGTGTGCGTTTCAGCTGATAGTCCCATTTATGTATTAAGACTCGACACTGCGAGCGCTCACCCCTCTGAAAGAGCGAGATAAGAGCTGAGCCGAGGGTCATGGATATTGAGTCACTTTTTATGATGCGGCCAACAAGCCATTAAAATCAGAGCAGTAAACAATGTTTAAAGAACGCCCGGAGAGCGAGCTACAAACCCTTAGCACATTACAGTGAAATGAGATATTTGTTCTTGCTCCAGCTCACACTCCATTTAATACACAGACCTGAGGTGCTCACTGTTGTTTGTTGTCCTATCTGTCTCTTCACTTATCAGTTTCTCTCTTTCTAATTCTTTTAGTTCCTCCAGGCGCAGATCAAAGATGGTTATATGAGAATGTATTAAGAAGCAGTGACAGAGTTTGGGAAGATTAAAGATGGACCGATGAGGGATGGGAGCAGACAGACAGCATATCTTCAGAGAGAAAGACGCTTAGTGAGTTTGAGAAAATAGCTGATGAAATATAAAACAACGGCGAACACTCTGCTGGGAAAACACAATGTCACGTCTAATCAGGCTGATTGGCAATTTGGAAGCTCCAGATTTTCGAGGCTTTGTTTGTGGCTGCTGCTGCCAAGCCAGAGTGCATCACAAATGGCTTCTGTTTCTGCTGCCAACACGGTTCCCATGGCAACCACTTATTCACTATGTAATCTAATTAGGCAAACGGACAGGAGTAGTTAACACCTGAAAATTGTGAACTTAACTTGTATTGTCTTCTCTCTGTCTTTGTCTGCATTGTGTGTCTTCCAAGCATTGGCTGCCAGTTTGACTCTCCTGTGCTCCTCTGGACAGGCTGCGATAATCGGGCACCGCCTGCCATTTGCAATCCTCCCGTTGACTCCCCCCTCGCGGATAATGTATTGCAATCACAGCCTCACAAATGTGTTGGACATGCCCATGCACAAGAAGTGAGAATGAAATAACTAGAATACTGAATCTAACAGTGGTCTTGCTGACAGTACAACTGTTATCTCCTGCCAAGGACTCTTCCGCTCCTCTTGTCTCTCTGTCTCTGTGCTCAGGCTTAAAGGCCTTTTCAAGGCAACTCTCCAACCACTGCAGATGGGACCAAGCAGAACATAATGCAGATGTAGAAAACCATAAATAACATTCAGATTTCAACTCTTGAAGAAGGCTGAGCTGACAAGCGGGCACATGGTTATAACACGGTGCAGCCTTCAGTGTAAGATGTGGTATTGGTGCTTGATACCTTTAAGATGCCAACAAAAAGAACACAGCACCAAGAAGTACTGAAACCTTTACAGTCAAATAATACCTGCATTTGATCCTTTCTGTATCTAGAAAAAAGGGACTATTTGTATTGTTTTGCTTGCAGCAAATCACCGCAAACGTTCCTCCATTTAATGCAACGTGTGATTGCCAGCTACAACCAGCCTATGCTGTGGTGAAGTCGAGCGCAGTGTATATTTATGGAGCTGGCAGTGCAGCGTGCAGAGATGCCACCAAAACCTGTGGTGCCTGGTGACATTTTACGCAACTGAATGCTTAAATGAAGTACTCTATTGGTATCGGTGTCAATTTAAATATAGACTATGAAGGATTTTCCTTAAAAAAACAAGTAATCCTTCTCAATCATCACGTATGACCCACTAAAAAGTGTGTGGTGGTGTAGGTTTCTGCAGAGACTCTGCCCTCTGCCTGTATTTTCTTCTTATTTGCTGTGTTTGGGATGTGGCGGGGCGTGTACCCCCACAGCGTTCTGGTGACGTCAGGGCTTTATAAAAAGGTGGTGACAAGGTGTCAGACTGTAAGCAGCAGGCATCCAAGAGGCACAGCGCATATACAGCGAGGTTTACTTTCATTTTTCAGTGGCTCGTGTGTTCACAAACAGTAACTACTGGCATTGTAATTTGTAGCAGCCAGCCAAAAACCAACAGACTGCTCCTTTATTGCACAGCAAAGGACTGCTGACACTGTGAGGGTGTGGGTGTGGCAGAGCAGAGAAGATGATAATTGCTGGCACCTGGGTGAGAAAAAAACCCCTCACAAAAGCAGCATGGAGAACAGTGTGAGTGAGAGTGAGAGTGACAGAAGGAGGTGATAATGTGAAGTTTTGAATCAGTATCTGGTAACCTTCGCGCTACAAAGAGAACAGTGATGTATAAAAAGTAATCAGACCATTTGCAGCCATCTTGGTTGTTTCAGAAATGAGAGTAGGTATAACTGCAGCTGGAGCAGCGATGTGACCCGACCTCCAGCTACGTGACTTGCCACCTTAACCTCACATCAATCCAATATCAGCCCCCTTTGCTCCTTGGCCTGAAAGTGAAAACTGCTAAGTAATCGACTAGCTAGCTATGAAGTATTATGTTAAAAGAGAGGCGATTAAGGTTAGAATAAAGATAATGGGAAGGCCACATCTCATTACCTATGCTAATGCTAAGATTAGCTCGCTAATAAATTAAAAGAGGTGGTTAAAGTTAGGGTAAGGGTAATGGGAAGGGTTTCATCTTGGCATGAGGGTGCACAAGCCAAAACTGACATTGTGTTTTTTAGAGCAAAGTGCGAAGGCTCTGCAAGTCAGTCATCCTCCGATTCTTGTCCAATATTAGGTAACTGTTGTGATTGGCCCGTCCAGGGTTGGGTTGAAATCTGTTCGAAAGGGAGGGAGACCAGAAGCTTCTGCCAGATTTATCTGGTTCCTAGCTAATTTCTGCTTTCTTCTAAATGGTAAAAGTAAATGTCAGGACATAGCTGATATTTTAATGAGCACAAGGCAGCCACTCTCGCTCCAGATTGTTGTTGCTGTTGTACTCACTTACAGGTGGGTGGAAAGCGAAATCAACAATCACAGTGTGCGTGTGTTTACGAGCTCACTCTGGGTATTGTACGAACAAAAAAGTTCAACGTGTGTGTGTGCTCATAATTCTTTGCCTGGTTAAAAAAATATTGGATTTTGCCTTAACAATAAAACTGATTTTAAAAGCCTGAGATAAAATTCAAAACAGGTTGTTTGCTGAAAGTTTTCCACCAGCAGTTTACTGAAATGTACATAAAAAACTGAGGAGTCCGACAGAAGAGGCACGCTCATGGGCGAGTCAAGGGGCTGTGATCAGTTCAAACAAATCTGCAGTAACGGCAGGAAAAAGAGGAGCACACGAAAACAGCAGAGATAACAGCAAAAAGTTGGAAAGATGTGTGCTGGGGAATTTTATTCATGTGGACAAAATAAGGTTACAATGACAAACGTCCTCCCACTGTGGCACTGATATATTTTAATGGGAGCTGACGTTTTTTTTGTGTGTGCTTTAATCATTGTTTAATTTTGTTATAATCACAAAGCTTTAAATTTTAACAGCAAGAGCTGTAGCAGAGCCAATTTGTCTCAGAATATGGATAGTAAAGCCTGCAGGAACAAGCTTATTTTATTTCTTTAACTTTCAGAAAGGCCAGTGAGAGAAATGTTGCATGAGACATTGCTTTGAGTCACAGAGACTACAGAGGCTTTGGCTCTCTATGGTAAAACTTTTACCTTTTTCCATGTGACATTACCTCTCACTTATTGCTCCCGGGCGTGCTTTGGGGAGTGAGTTGGTGCACCATGTACATAAAGCCCTGATCTGAGTACAGCAGATGTCTGTTTAATCCACTCACTGCAGGACGAGCTGGGCTTTCTGGGACACAGGCCAGTGTCACCCACACACACCTACCTGCTCACACAGCTATGAGGTATGCCGAGCATACAGCATTCAGCATTAAGTACGACATGTTCAGAGGCCTTACAGGTTACCCATCCATGACTGGCAGATAGACAGGTCAATGAGCTGTCACCATGGAAACAAGTTCATGTGGCGTGAGATTCTTCAATCTGTTCTCAGGCGTGATGAAGAAAAGAAGGGCTGTAACGTTTATGTGCAGTGTGTACTTTCTAAAACTCTGTTTAGTTTATTATATTATTATTTATTTATATTTAATATCACGCTCTGTGCACTTTGACCAAGAGGAGCAACATTTGAAATACAAATTAATATTTGTATTTTTCATCTCACTGGGGAGTGCTGTTTCAAGAAGTTTAATAAGCAGCCACAATGAAGAACAAGCCAACTTTACAGCGCTGTTATATTTTAGCTGAAATATAGATACATAATTCATATGATTAAGTAAGTAAGTGTCAAATATGAATTTATCGATACATACTGACTCTGGAACTGTTTCAACATTCATTTTCCACAGTATCGATACTATCGGTTCTCATTTCTCTTTCTCTCTTCTCACAAGTTGACACACGCACTGCTGCAGTGCCCCCATAGTCCCGCCTCCTCTCACCAAGTCACAGCGCTGTCTTCATCATTCATCTCATTCCACCCAGTTACATGTCGGCTTTTGTGGCATGGTTTGGTTTTGTTTTCTACTTGCACTTTATTACCTTGTGAATATGTCACAATCTTAGTCTAAGAACACCGTTTTCATTCATAAAAGAAACGTTTTATTATTATTGTTACGTTTACTACAGTCATTCTGCTGTTCTCCGCTATTAACCAAAGAAAAATAAGTCATTGTAAGTCAAAATGTGACATTTATGCCCTCAATGTCAATTTTTCCCCATGCTATCAAATGTGGTATTGAATATTTATATTTTTCAAGGTATTATATTGAAGTTAGAAATGTCTGTATCAACACTGTATTTGAATGTGAATATATTTAAAAACCAAAAATCAAATTGAAGCAAAAGTTTTAACATATTTCCTCAATCCAGCCAAATAAAAAATACTTTAATTAAATATTTATCTCACACGAAATAACTTCCCCTCTTAGCCACAGAGATCTGACAAGCAAGAAACTTGAGAGACTGTCAGCTTTATAGATCTGAATGACAGTGTATACTATTAAAATGTGGAGAAGATCCCAACTGAGTCGCCGTGACATGGTCATATTGTACTTTCTGACGGATGAAGAATGTGTGAGCGGAGCTGGAAGGGACAGCATGTTGGTGAGTCTTTCTACTAAAGATTTCCCGCAGGGCAGAAGAAGCTGATGAAAGTAAAGCGAGAAGACGAGACTACAATTACACAGGGGAAATGTGATAATAATAACCAAACCTCTTAAAATATTAATCAGATATGTATGAAAAAGACAACAAACAACTAATTCTCACAGGCCTTTCGGTGTGCGTGTGCCTGTGTGTGTGTGTTTTTACGTCACTGTGTGATGTTGATTCACAGTCGCCCATTGTTCATCATTATGTAATTTCCATCTGATGAACTCAATACGTCAGAAACAATAGAAAACTCAGGAGAAACAATGAACAGAGACACAGGCGTGTGACATGAAGGGGTGGTGAGAGATAGATGACCTGAAAATATGAACAAGAAAACTGATGAGAGAATTTAGAGAGCGTGAGAGTGATGTTTAAAGAATAGGCAGACGGGGGGGAGAGAGAGAGAGAACTCTGCGACTGCAGTGAGGGAGACACACACAAAGCAGGGTTGCAGGGCACACTGTATTGTTGCATGAATATATTTTGTGGGAAGCAGCACTTTATATAAGATTCTGTCGGTTTAGTAAATTGCCTGCCAGCGAAAACTGACAGAAAACCTCACCTCCACATGATGCTTAGTTTGTGACTTCTTCAGTTTTCCAAACACAATTTGCATGTGAGATTTTCTTATGCTCAATGTGTGCTCTGAATGTTGCACCCACCCTGTTATATAAACAACAAAGGAAACTTGTTTATGTCGTAAATGTTCACAAAGCAAAATGTATTCACATATGTTGGCGTGAAAGCCATTCTACCCACACTGTACTATTTTAAAGCATTAGCCGACATCCTGCTGTGCTGGTATTTAAAAAGCACTTACAGTATCACCTTCATCATAAACAGTCTCTGCAGCAGCATATGTGGTGGTGGAGCTTCAAAGGGTGCAAAAACTTTCAGAAAAGGATGCCCAAATCAGCCAGACTATAGCCTTTTACTCAATCTAAAAACAAAACAGGCTTCATCATCCCAATGCAATCATCAAACCATAGAAACAGAATGACAGTAGAACAGACATTCCCATTCAAATCAATGTAGCAGGGTCAGAGCGGCAGTCCCTTTATATCCTCCTGATGTCCGAACTCTTGTTTGGTATGCATTTTTAATTTCTGCTATTTGGGATCAGTAGGACCTTATAAGTATGAAAACCAAATGAGCAGTGGAGTAGAAACATTACATTTTTAAATGAGCATATAAGCATATTCCTGTAACTGTCATCTCCCTGTTTCTTGTGTTGCCATCAAGTTCACGTTTGTTGAAACATGATATACATAGGTCTACTGTAGCTGCCTCAGAGGAGCGAGTGAGAGCTGCTGCCCAGAGGACATTTCAGAAGCATTGAGAGGCTGCAGAGCTTAACTACATGCAGATCAGCATATTTTTACATCTCATTTGGTAAATTAAGGGTTTATTTTGACCAAATCAGAGCTGGTGGTTGTTGGAACCATTATTATTTTGTTCCTGTCAAGTTTGAATGAAGTGTGTTTTAGGATGAGTTTACAGGGCAATTAAGCTAATGCTAGTGTTTGCTTTTCCTGCTTAGACTGTGGTCAGAAACCACAGGGGCTGGAGTAGGTACTCATTTCGGAGCTGACCCCAGTCGCTCCACTCAGTAGTTGGTAAACAAAAGACGGTAAACTTCTGCTGGTCTTGAGGAGCTGCAGCTTTTATTAGCCCACAAACTGTAAACTCTACTGTACATTCACTCCTGATAGCTTCACCACTAAATCTGAACTCTGCTCCGCTCCGATCACTCTCTCCTGCTCTCTCTACCCCAGACACACACACACACACACACACACACACACACACACACACACACAAATTCTTGTACTTCTTTCTTTGCGAGGACCCTCACTGACATAATGCATTCTCTCACCCCTTACCTGAACCCTAACCATCAAAACTAACTTCAACCTAATTCTAACCTGAACCCTATAAACAGGCCTTTGAAAAAAAAAAGGGCCGGCCAAAATGTCCTCACTTTGCAAAAATGTCCTCATTCTGTTGCTAAAATATGTTTTTTGGTCCTCACTGTGTAGCATGTACAAGTACATACAAACACACACACACACACACACACAGGCTGCACCCTGAGCTATTCTCCAAATGAGTTACGCCACTCTCATAACATTAGTCTTAGTTTGGTGAAACACAGGAGCTTGGATTGGTGTACGGGGTGTATTTTTCTGTTTAATAAGGAAAATAGATGCACAAATAGGCCAAAATGGAGTTCTTAAACTAGTGAGTGTGACACACTTTACAGCCTCCCTGACGTGTATTGTCACGGTAACAACTAACAATCACCCTTTTCTTTTGTGCTCACCAAATGACCGCAGCAAACACTTCTAGTCTCATTCTGTGTATCAAATCTACTGTCAGAAGCAAATTACAGAACTTCTATTCCATTAAAATACACTTAACAAAGTGCATTGTTCCCCAACATCCGTATCTAATATGCAAAAGGCTGCGTAAAAAGGCTCTAATGTTGCACGCTATTTAGTCTCGGGAAAGCCATTCATACCAGCAAACACACAGGCTGGGAAAATCATACTAGCTACAAACAAAAGACAGAAAACAATTATTTGAAATCAGGCCGGCTGTCGCCAAACAGATACAGAAAAACAGAGTGCCACGGAAACCAGCACTACATGCAAAACTGAATCAACATTGCAATCCTGACATGTTGATATTATCAGTATACTGATGAGCTGGAGCTTATGTTCGTTTCAGAAAGGCTAAGCAGCCAACTGGCCCTACAGACTGTAGCTGATTCTGAAGTTTTATCAAATTCTGTAGGATTAGCGTGGATTCAAATACATGTTTACCAGAGCTCCACAATAAGCTACAAATCAACTGCTGGACCTCATTAAGCCACAAGACGTCTGGAAAACAGATTTACCACTGGTGGATTTGATCGCTTGCTGTTCAGTATCACCAACAAGTAATTTGTGATGCCACTGATTTCATTCATTAGATGCTACAGAGGGAAGCATTAATCGTAGAGTGATTCATCAGGGGAAAGGATTCTCCCCCATCAACCTTCCCGCTGCTGATTAGTCTCCAAGGGCGACCAGTGACTCATTAGTCAAACTGAGATCAGCAGGTGGTGACTGATGGTGCCATCATTTCTGCTGTATCGACCCCCAAGTAAGAGCTGTGATCACACTCGTCACATCAATGTAATTTTTGTCATCTGAGCATACACACAAGATTTTTAACAAGTCCTCCAACTCATAACAGCACATAGGTTGTTTGTTCCTACCCGCTAATACACCACAGGAGTGTTGCCTAAATTAACATCTCTGTTGGTTGCACTTTGAAACATGTGGTTAAGATTGTGAAACGGTCAAAATTTGGTTAGTTTAGGAAGTTATCATGATCTGGCTTCAAATAAGTTAGTTTGTTATGTAACTTTATGAAGCTCTCGTGAAAGTTTCGTCAGGAAGACTTTACTTTTGTCTGTGTGTCTAACTGTCTGCAGTTGTGCGTATCCTCCACCTCCCCCATCACTGCCTGGTCTTCCCCCTCCCCATCACTGCCTGCAGATTCATCAGCCTCATCACTCATTAGCCACCACCACCACCATCAGTGTCTGAACTCCATGGGGAATTTATCTTGCTCCTGCTCAGATGCCCCTTGATTACAAATCTCCCTCTGGAGTCAAAATCCCAAAGACTTTCTGTCAAACTGTAATTATCACATCATCTGTTAATCTGCACACCTGTAATCTGTATAAAAAAATGGATAAATATAAAATTATCTTTACTTCATTCACCTGCCTCTTCTGATTGAAATCTAAGTTAACTTCTATTACGCACATGACATAAGTAAAGTAAGTAAGGTATGTGAGTTAACTTAAGCATTCAAGTTAAAATAAGTCACTGTTGACTTTTGGTTACCCACACGACATAAACAGTGGTCCTGGGTCGAAGGCCTGTGTTTGCTTGACCCATCCATCCACTGCCTCCCCCCACGCAGACTTTGTTACTCTTTAAACTACGTCATCTGGCTTCCTCGCTTCCTCCTTTGCTCCGGTCATAATTTTACGGTCACTGGAGAGTGCTGCTAGAGATGGACTGATATTGGATTTTTACAGGCTGATTTAATAATGATAGTTTGGAACAGGAAAAAGAACACAAAGCAGAAGGGACCTGCTTTCTCTGGAGCTGTATCCACTGATCAAACTCCTTTTTGCTCCATTTAACACAACCCTCCCCTCCTCAGCTCCAGTTGGTGATGTAAGTCCCTGCATGACTGGTGAAGGCCGCACAGCCTTGGGCTACAATCGGAAGCAAGTTCTGTTGATAAAGATAGTTTGTAAATTGCCCTACTGGCACCAATTAATTGGCCAAACAGATAAGTTGGTCATCCTCTAGTCACCGCCTAACAATAAACATAAATAGTGGTCATAATAAGCTCCTTGTACAAACAACCTTTGGGATTGTTTTCTGGGGAAGGACAGTCTCCAGACAAACAGCTTTGTTGAGGAAAGGGACTGAGGCAAATTCCATGTCATGCCCTGCATTGACTGACTGAAATTCAAAAGCCTGTCATGCTGACAGTGGCTGGAGTCAAAAGTTGAAGCCAACACTTTGGAGTATGATGCCTGTAGTACCAGCTGGGTGAAAATGGGACCCACTTGAGGCAATTTACACACATGCAAACAGCAAATGTTCCCTACGCAGACCAGATTGTCTGATTGATTCCCATTATTTATTCACTGTCTAATTGTTTTGCTGTCCATTACTCCCAGGTGTGCTGTTTGTGTGGGAGTAACTGCACTGTGCACAGCGCTGTTAGCAGCTATGCAGCAGGGGAGCAGTCACATTGCAGCTGAAGTGTAATGCTGCAGAGAACAAGGCAAAAAGAAGACTGAAAAAAAATTGTTTTATGCACTGCCATAAAGAGTGTATTTGGCACAAAGCTGCCCTGTGCTTCAACCACATTGAATGTGTCTCTAGAGAAGTGCACAGATGTCACATTCTCAAGAGGACAAAGTCACCTCACGATGTCCTGTCAAAATGTTGCCGTGACTCACATGCATGGAGTGTAGTGTGGTGTGGGCAGTAAAAGCCAAGAGACATTTAAGAGGAGGAAAGGGCTTTCAGGAAGAATCTGAAACATTTTTCAAAACGTGGTAAATGTTCAAAGACATGTATAAAATGGTTTCTACAGTGAGCTTATAAAGACTGGGCTTTACCGCCTCCCACCACAGTTACAGGAGAGCTTTGGGTAATTGCATCATGTCTTTTAGTTTTGTAGCTCCGGCCATCAGTACTATTGGACTCACCTAAGTAATTACTGAAATCTTTTGCTAAAAATAGATCCAATGGGGCAACAAACATCAGTGGTCAGTCATGCATGCGGGCTGAAAACAAACCCTCGGGTTAGTACAACTTCAATGGATTCCCCAAATCAAACAACATAATATGTTTATCCAGTTATAAAAGGCTACAATACATTAAAGGCTAAAAAGTCCCAAAAAATATCTTAAAAAAAAAAAATCTGCATTGCCTGTCAGTTGGAAACAAGAATCGAACCGTGGTCTCCTGAGTTAAAGTCTGATATTTGGTGACTAATCCATTGACTTTGACCCTGTTGAAGACTTTGTCATTCTATAGTAACGTCACCTGACTTCCTCCTTTGCTCCCATCATATTTACTACAGCTGCTAGACGGCTATGCCACTTGAACCGAAACACAGTCTTCACTTGTTCTTGGGGGGAATGTCTCTCAACCTTATTTTAAAATCACAGAAATGAAGGTAACTCTCTGAAGTTGCCACAGTTGTTTGCACTTGCGGTTTAAGGAAATATTAGCAACAATACAGTTGCACTCACATTTATTGTAGTTTAACCCCAAAGTAACATAGTTGATACTGTTAACGCCCTGCATGACTGTCCAACTGTTTGTGTTTGTTTCCCACTTGGCTCTATTTTAGCGATTCCCTGATCTCATCAATAAAGGTGCTGCTATACTTTATCTGAACTGAACGTCGGACAGTTGAAGATTTTATAACCCCCTTCTCCCCACGCCTATCCCACAGCAGAATTGAGCGGGCTGTGTCCATCAATCTCTGCAGCTTTCCAAAAATCCAACACTGCCGCCCACCTCACACTGGGATCAGCCAGCTGTGTGGAGGTGAGAAAGAAATCAGAGTTTGAATTACTCTTTCAAGCTCTCTTTTTTCTGTCATTCTTTACAAAACTATTTCTGTTACTTTTCATGCTTCCACGAGTGCAACACTGGGTTTTGTTTCCACCTCGCCTTCGAGCGTGGCCATTTGGAAAAGGTATAAACAATTTTGCCAGTTCTCATCTGCCGCAACCTGACCTCTACTTTGGTGAGTACAATGTCATCCTAACCAAAGTCATAAAAATAACTCCCAAGTTGTAACAAACTAAAGTTTTCTTTGAAAGACAAGACATCACCGTAGAGGAACAAAATACTTGCAAGTGAAGTGTGACCCCTTGTTTCAGTGTACAACCAGTGTGCATCATTTCTCTCCGGCAGTGTTTCTACACATTTTCCATTTAAAAGTCCCATTCTTTTCTAGACTTAAATTTCTGGACTTCTCAGAAGATTTTTCAGATCAGATTTGGCATCTCAGTACAAACAACACCACTTTATACTTAATAAACTGGCAAACTGAGTTGTGGAGAATACAATGGAGCTAAAAATGTTTAGCATCTCCATATTGACAAAAGTCAAAACATTTATATTTGTCTGCACTATCTAAGCAGCTAACTAACATTAGCTCAAGTGGGTAACAAACAACCTGGTTTAATACATCCAAAGAACTTACAGAAAAATTAACTGCTTGTCAACCAGACCAGGCTTCTAAATTAGACAGGCCTTTATTTGTCAAAATGTGTAGCCACACTTGTCTAATGAAAGGGACTTGACTATTTGTGATGCTATGTTATTAAGCAAAGATACCAATGGATTTTCGTACTAATGTCTGAATTTGTTTGGGTTAAAAGGCACTTGGGGCAGAGCTTTTTTTGTCGTCATTGTAAATGAGAAACTGTTCTCAACTGACTCACTTGGTTAAGTAAAGGTAAAATAAAATAAACAAATAAATAAAATAAATTATCCAGACCTGTAAATTGCCAAAATAAAATTACTTATTTTTCCATAATGTGTAAGAACCCTGCTCTGGTTATTATCTGAAACAGTCAATGTCTTGTCTCTGGCCTAATTAAATAGAATGTTTGTACAGTAAAGACTTTAGTTCAAAGATACAGTGAAGCTGGATACAACTCAAGGTTCGGCCTTGTTAGGAAACAAAGCCTTCATGTTTGGAGAGGAGTGTGTCATCCATATAGCAGCTCTACAGTAACAACTTCTTCTGTTTGTACATTATTGTTTGAGCATCTAAATCAGGCCTCTGCGCTACAACTGGATTTTGAAACAGAGGATTTCTCCACAACATCTGATGTATTTAGTCCCTGGTTAGAAGAATGAAGCTCTGTTTACTTTTTGTCTTTAGTTCTCTCTCAGAAATTTGATGAAGTGAGGCAAGGCTGTTCTCATTAGGCTCAGTATCCACGAGGAGCTGGCCCAGATAAACCTGCTCAGCAAGTCTTTCCCTGAAGAGTTACAGTTACTGTGCTAGATATGCAAAACCGAGCCAGCACGGAACAGACCAAACTCGGTGGTAGAAAGATTTAAAGTCTGTTGTGCTGTTCAGAGAGCTGCAGTCCAATCAACCCCCCAAACTGTGTGTGTGTGTGTGTTTGAGTTTCAGTGTGTGTGTGTGTGTGTGTGTAAGAGAGAGAGAGAGACAATATGAGTGTGAGTGAGAGTAAGCTAGTGTTTGCAATTATTGAGTTTAGTCAAGAGTTACTGGTGGTCTAAGAGCATTACACATTTGAGTGTGATTGATAAAGTGAACTTGGCGTTGTTGCCATAGTGAGTCCATAAGCAGCACGTAACTGTGAAAAGTAGCAGCATTTGGCCTCATGACACACACACACACACACACACCTATGTTTAAAGAGGTGATTGGATTTTTGGCAACAGCTTACTGAACAGCGCAATGAGTTCATTTGCAGTGCTTATAATTTACGTGCTGTAGACTGTACCATGAAAAGACTGCAGAGTGGAGGATGATTGATGTGAAGTAAACATAAAATAAGTTTGCCACACATGCGAGCCTGAGTATATTAACACTGATGCAAACTGAAAGGAGCAAACTTATCATTAATTTTTCATACCATAAACACATTCTGAAAATTACATTTCATTAGATTTTCAGTGTATTTTCTTTATTAACTTACTGTTTTGAATCAACCAAATCAAAATATAGTGGATGGCTTTGCAAT
Source organism: Epinephelus awoara (assembly GCA_035609425.1). Lineage (NCBI taxonomy): Eukaryota > Metazoa > Chordata > Actinopteri > Perciformes > Serranidae > Epinephelus > Epinephelus awoara. The sequence continues at coordinate 21,947,950 of CM069299.1, forward strand.
TCTACCACATAATGAGATACAGTTTTCCCTATTGATGTATATGATATCATTTGTATTTATTTACTACCTTTAAAGCAGATGGCTGTGTGTAATGTGTAAGGATGCTTTCACGCCTCAGCTGTCTGGTTTGTTTTAACCCAAAACAAAGGAATACTTTACACATCTATTTCCAAACAGATGCGTAGGAGAGGGACGAGAAGAATAAAAGTTGTAGAAAAAACTCCCGCACAGTGTCTAACTTGCAGAAATAATGATTTTAATGCAACGTTTCAGTGACTAGACCTCCATCAGGCAAACAGTTCTGTAACAAAGAGAAGCCATCTTAAGTAGGAGTGGCTGTGAGTTTGCAATTAGTCACATTACCCACGTGCAGTGGAAGGCTAAATACCAAACATCAATTGGTGTAACAATCAACATTAGACATAGAAATAGAGGAATAAAGAAGGCAAATTAAAAACTGCCTAGCAACAATCTTAGACATATACCAAAGAGTTTATACTTGATAGCTACGTTCTGGTCCGTTTTAACCGAAACCCCGGAGGATTGTCTCTTTGGATAGCTCTGTTGGTTTGGGTTGGTGTGAAAGCTTGTTCGAATTCTGGCGCAGACCAAACACCAGTGTGCCTTAAAACATAGATCTTTGTTAAATTTCAAGTGCAATAATGTATGGTAAACCTCAGGAGAGAACTCAATCCGGCCCATGTATAAGACATGAACCAAAAAACATTATAATCTCTCTCTCTGTTTAAGTCTCACTTTTTCTTTCAGTACCGTCTCACATGGTCTCAGTTGAAGAATGAAATTCTGGACAACTTGTTGTCTGGTCAGCTAAACATATTGTTCACCTTCCTCTAAAATATTTGATTGACAGAAACACCAAAACAAAATCGGAACACCCAACACCCCATGAATTTGGTGCTGCTCCATCACCTCTGGGACCAGGAAGTGTTGACGAGTTTCTCTTGGATACAACCATTACGACCACCAGACATTTGCTCATAATGTTTGGTGTGCTTGACAAAGTGCAGTGTGAACGCTGACCAAACCAAATGAAAAATGCAACTTCAGCATTTCCTGTTTGTTTTGTGTTAGATTATTGATTCAGTTTGTGTGTTGCTTTAAATTGGCGGTAACAGGTCTGACACTACTGCAGAGGATGTTAGGTACTCTGCTTTTAAACTTGTCAATTTCAGAACGGTCTGAATTCAGAACGTGGGACTGCTGTGTTTCCTTCTGCTTCATCTCTTTATCTTTTGCCACTCCTCAATGTACATATTTGTACAAAATAGGAAATAGAACTTCAAAATAAAAGCTTTTAGAGCCACATGTATGATTTATGAGTGTAACAAAGGTAGATAGTCCTTACTATAAGTCCTCAAAGTCATATTGTTTGAAGTTGAATGGGAGTGAATGAGCCTGACATGTTCAGCATAACTAATTAAGAATAGCTTCAGTGATGCTTTTAAAGGCAATTATCTTTAAAAGAACAGAAAATGTAAAGTCCTTTAAGGTCTTTGTCCTGTGATAATGATGGTCACATTAGCCTGTGTGTGGGAAGTGTTATTTTTTTCTGGCCAAAGTAAAAGACCCTCTTGACTTAATTAAGGATAAGTGCATTACAGGAAGAGGCTAAATGAAGATTGCGTCTGAAGCATCAGACCTACCATTTGTCACCAAAATTATTCTTCTGTCAGTACCGTAGTTTGTGATTAGCCAATTTCCTCATTTGGATCAAGATATACTGTGTGGTTACATGAAACAAGGTTTAAAATCTGACTTAATGCCAACGACAGACACTATTTGGTCAGCACTCCACAAGTATCGAGGTGTGATATCTACCCTCAGTCACACACAGTGTGCATTGATATAAACATTAGAATCACACGCACACACACAGCAGGACTCACCTTGGTCCAGAGACTTGGCAGGAGCCCAGCTTTTGAAGTAGTCATCCTGAGTGGAAACACAACACAAGAAACTGGGTTATGAAAAAATAACTCGATGCCGAGAATATCATTGAATTATTTTTCAGACCAGAGAGAGAACAGCCCAAATACTAAACCAAACTAGTGAGAAATCCTGTCCTCATTCTCCTCTCCTTTTGTTCTCTCTATTCATACTTGTGTTTTGTAAAAATGAGTGATTGCAGCAGAGAAGGAAAAGACACAGGGAGGTAAAAGCTTGTACAGACGTTTTGAAAATAAGATACACAAATATGGAGAAACCTGCAGGAGACACACTGGAGAGTAAAGAATGTTACACGCTCTAGTAAATAATGGGTTTAACTAGGACACACATTTAATGTCAAGGTCGAAATGGACTTGTGCTCTGAAAAACGGTTCACAAAGAAGTGCTGTTGTTTTTAATAGAAAAAAAACTGACAAGAGGAGTGGTAGTGCTACATTTTAGCTGCTGGGATGCTCCCAAAATCATATCTGAAGAAGCACAAGTAGTCTGCAGTCAGGGAGAAAGCCTCTTCAACAGCAAATACTAAAACAGAAAATAATTGGCTTCTCACAGCTAAGCTCAGTTGAGAAGAGGTTTGGATTTGTGAAGCCAAATACACTTTGATTCAATGGCTCTATTCAGAGTGGATTCCCTGCCCAGCTAGAGACATCTATTATTGAGCAGAACAATTAAAACCCTTAATATAAAAAGAAACACGGCTTAAACAAGCGTTACATACAAATCACACATATAGGTGTAAGAAATGGTGGTTAATAATCTAGGAATCAACTTACAGATTTCATACGGACTAGTATTGCCAAAAATATTGATTTAATCGATCATATTAGTTCTAACTGTCCAAGAGGGTTTCAAAACTCATTTTCAGCAGTATTGATCCACTGAAACCAGCTGCACTTTCTCGCACTCTCCTCAGCCCCTTTCCCACTGCACAAAAACCTCTAGCACCTGCGAACATCTGGCTTTTTGATGTAATGGAAACATTAAATAACAACGGGAGATTAACACCCGGGTCAAATGAATCTGCGGTAGTCATGGGTATTCACTGGCACCAGCTGTACTACGCTAATCATAGCCCCTTTACTGGTGAGAAGCAATGACAGGCCACCACAAAATACCATCCATCTGCCCAAGCAGCACTCAAGCATCGATCCAAACTAGTCTGCACCGAGTTTGACAGAACTGAACCAGTTAGAGATACAGTATAAGAAAGAGTAACCACCGTAATATTTTCATTGACCTCCATGCAGCTTTCTATTGTTTACTAATCTGTTTTCGTAACGTCAAACATGACACACAAGTAAAAAAACAAAACAAGAGCTGTGTACTCCGCTTTCGTCTACTGGCAATGGGAAAGGAGTCTATGGCCCATTTTTAGCAGCTTTACCTGAGTTTCAAAAACCTGCATATACCTCGCCACTTTGGGTGGAAAAGGGGCATCATTGTTAAAGTTTGTTACAGTCATTCTGCTGTCCTCTGTTACAAACCAAGGAAAGAAAAGTTATAAAGCCTTGTTATATTTGTCATTTGGTAAAATTTTCCAACAGTCTATGCCAATTTTCCCTGTGGTATCAAAAGTGGTATTGAATACTGATGTTGATCAAGATATTGTATTGTAGTTAGAAATTTCAGTATGTAAATAAGAGGCACCTTTAAAAACACCCAAGGTTACCTTACAGAGCAGAATATAACATATGAAGAAGAGGTACAAGTAGTGTAGGTAGTCTTCAGCTTACAGTGACGTAGCAGCCAGTATTGAGAACAGCAGGTGATCAGCTGATACGTTGGGGATACAATGTGTCATAATCCTGTCTGAGCCTTCACTGTAAGCACCGTGGGTGAGATATTTTCATGTTCATATCAGCCCCCCATTTAGTATTAAAAGGCACTGTTTATGGGTAATAACTCACTTTAATGCAGTTGTAAGCTTATACTGTACAAAGTAATGGACATAGCTACTGTGACGTCACCCACTGGTTTGTGGACTGTCATTTTGAAGCCTCAAGTTGGGCATTTTGGCTGTTGCCATCATGATTTAGACTAGAGGGTGGAGCTGTGGATGAGCGAGGGATGGATCTGACTCATAGGCTGTAGCAGCACTTTGCAGACAACCTGTCACTCAATCTGACCTGCCCTTCAATACGCATTACTTTAAGCCTTAATAAAATGTAAACAAGTGAGTTATTTAAAAATTCACCCCTGTACAGCTGTCATCAATGCTGAAATTAGTTAGGGCATTTTAACATGGTGGGGGTCTATGGGAGTTGACTCGCTTTTAGAGCCAGCCTCAAGTGGCCATTAAAGGAACTGCAGTTTTGGACACCTCAGCCCTTGAAATTTTATTTCAGCCCTTGAATTGTACAACCACATCATAGTGTGTCTAAACCATTAATTAAATGTTTACTGCTTATAAATGCTAAATATAGGGGGATAAAGTAAAGTTGTACCAAATAAGGTTTGCACAGAAGTGTTTTCTTTGCAATGTGAGCTATACATGGCCATAAACAAACGCACACACACACACATGAACACACAGACAGTGGTGGCGTCTGCATCTAAAGTAGTGCCCAGAGCGAGGCATATGTGTGTCAGCGGGGAGTAAGCCTGTGTCAGTGACACTATGAGAAAGAGGCAGAGGAAACCTGCTGGGTTTGAAAGCAGGATCTCTACCTCCTTTATTATTGGATTAATGAGAGAGATGAGGGAGGGAGGGGAGAGAGAGCGAGAGACTAAATTAGGCAGTAAGAGGAAACAGTCCACAGAAAACGGACAGTTGACCCACTCATCCAGTCCTTGTTCTATAAATGACAACTGCCGGCATTTGAGCCAATACAAAAGTTTGAAATGAGGAGATGAAACCTAATTAGCTTCTCCCTTAGGTCCTTACTTCACTCATGTCCTAACTTCTTCTTTTCCCTCTTATTTTATGTCCATCCCCCCTGCTCAGTCTCTATTATCAAATTATCCTTTATGGCTGTGAAAGTGCAAAGTAAGATGTTACTGTGGCAAAAAGTCATTTCTGCAAAAGTTCCAAGTGAGGCCGGCTTCATTTGCACAAATGTGAGACCATTACATTTTTATTTTATGCTTATACAGTGACAATGACTTCCCATGCTTTAAAAACTCCATTCTTTTTTTGATTACGTTAGAATATGTTCAGTCCACTGTCAGCTACAGAGAGAGAAAACAGTTTGACGCTGCAGAAAAAATCAACACAAGATACACGGCACTGACTGTGTATAAAAATGGACAACCAACATGTCTCCACTTACTCCTATTTTACAAAAATGAAGCCAAAATATTGTGGATATTGCAGCTGCCATCTTGCCCTGGTGACATAATTTGGAGCCTGAGTCTGCGTGGAAGCGATCGGGAAGTGAGGCTGCGATATCGAGTTCCAACCCATACACCTGTCTGACCCAATAACAAGCAGCGCCATTAATCACGAGCCCACTAACTGGCACACACAGCTGTCAGTCATGATGTCACACCTTCATTTTAGAGCCTCAAATTACGATTAAAACCACTTGAACACACAACACAGCAGCGTCACAAGAACTACCTTAAATGACTGTGTACTTTGTTATTTTAGTTTGGCCCATGTCCCATCTGCTTACATGGAGGGTGCGGGGTTTATGACCGACCAATACTGCAGCCAGTCGCTTAGGGGTGATCAAGATGTTTTGACCTTACCATTGGGGTGCTGTCATTACATCACATATAGCCTATGATATAAAGGTGAATAAATATTAGTATCACTGTAAGGTTTAGGGAATGTTTTTATCCTTTTCCAACAAATCAGCTGCTTATGCAAAAATGCAAACACATTGAACTGATTCTCCATAAACAGCCCTGTCTCGTGGAAATTACATTTACATACTACTAATTTGAGACAGCAAATACCTTTTGAGTGAAACATAATGCTGAGCAAATTACATTTTCTATTAACATAATGAGGAAATGCTGCTAATTAATGCATCTGGCAAGTCACAAAAACCTTTTTTAGTTGTTTTCCACCAAAATAGACAGTCTTGCAATACACCATCCACTCATAATGACTACAGCATTATCTGGGTTATCACTTTGTTAAAAATATAATCACTTTTACCACTTTTATCACTTTTGTTTGTTGCCTAAACTTAAAGTTACCTAAAAGAAATGCTGTCTTTGAACATCATCCAGGCAGTGTTTATGTTGCCACAACACTGTAATTAAGAAAGCAGTTTAGTAACATACAAAAGTAACTTTGGAGAGACAGAGTTGCCTAGTTTCATAATAAAGACTTCACCTGATTAAACCCAGGTAAGAATCCCAGGTCGAGATAAAAATTCAGAGACAAACTTTTTGGGAGCCTCAAATCAAAGAATGAAGGTGCTTTTTTTCTCTTGTTTTCATCCTTTATACTGAATTTTTGCTGACAGCAAATAAAGAATTGATAACACAAAAAAGAAAAAAAAAAAAAGAAATACTCATGGTGCAGACAAACAAACAAACAAAGGGGTCTTATATATGTTATTTTGTCGAAATCCTTCAAGATTTTGGGTTTAAAAGCTTGTAGGAAACCTTGCCAAGAGAATGGAGCGCGTAATGGTTTTGGAATGAGGTGATCCACAATCAATGTGGGTGTGATGCGCAGGTGTCCACATACTTTTGGTCCTGTTTACTTGAAAGTATGAAACCTACCAAACAACTAGAGCAACATTTTAACATGCTGAACTATACCACGCTATGGATGACCAGCCACCCAACCTGCTGTGCATTTAAATCAGCAACACCTCTCCGGCTCTGCAACAATGCCTTAAAGCAAGTGCCAGACAAACACTATAACGTCTAAGGCTTCCAGGAAAATGCTGCAGTATTTTTCAAAATGGTATCAAATCACAAACACAATGGATTTACTTACCTCCGCTTCCTTTAAATGATTGCACAGAAGAGAGGCAGAGGAATAGAAGGGAGAGAGGAGAGAAAGAAAGAAAGGTCAGTGATAATGGCACCGTATGCTATGTCTATCAGATCTATTACAACCCTGTGCTACTCATTCTGAATACTGAGCTCACCTCTGGAGATTCATTTAATAGGAATCTGATTCTGAAGGTGGCAGAATACTAAAAGACTCACACATACACACACTCAGCCTTGCAGTCTTATGAGATAGCCTTATTTGATGTGGCATGTAATTTGAAACACATCGAGGGCAAATTGTACAGGCTTAGAGTTAAGGCATGGCACACAGGAAAAAAAACAGAGAGGGGAGGAATAGTGAGGGAGAGGCAGGGGAGTTGTGCACAGAGGCAAGCTGAAGAATAGGTGTGTGAATTTAGTGCCTCTTTATGTGCTACAATGTGATGGAGAGGAGAGGGTTAAACATACTGTTGTGGAGGTCTTAATGAAGGTCTAGGATTCAGGGTGTTGTATGTTCTGAACACCTTCCTTGTTACTTGTTTGTTTGTTTGTTGCTCATTTTGTTTTATTTTGTTGAGTAATGTCACTTCTCTTCCTGTTATTTGAATAGGGGAGGACGCTGAATAAGGCTTTTAGGCTTCCTTCCTCTCCGGCACTGAAATCACTTCTGTATATATCTTGTATTTCTTATTTTTGTGCAAATAAATAAACCAAACCAGTATGTTTCAAAACTGAGTTATGACAGGAATCTGACTTTTTGGTAGGGCTGGGCGGCATGGAAAAACTCAAATATTTTTTTTACCAAATATCTCAAAATCGATATCACAACGAAATTGCAGGGTTGACTATTCATGCTTTCACAACATGTACACACTGAGATTTTGGATAACTAATGTGGATTCAATGACAAAGTGGGTAAAGGCAAATAAAAGGACAGCTACATCAGTCAGAAAAAGACATCACCTTACTGTAATGCAGCCTTTAAAACCAAGAAAAGACAACACTTGTGATATCATATCCAAAATCTGAGACAATATCTAGTCTCACATCAATCATATCATCTCAATATATTGCCCAGCCCTACTTTTTGGCATCTGTTTTACCATAATAACTAAACAGAAATGTTTGTTTTCTGTGAAAACAGCATGTAAAAACAGGAGACATGAGGAGAAAGGTAGCTGGGGAGATAGCCACTACTAGCCTCCGGTCATTCAATTTACTAAATATTCTAGTTATTATTTATATCTAAAGAATAACATTTTTATGAAGCAACATCTTGGTAATTCACGTTGTTATTCCACATAACCAAATGAGGCAGTATCTAAATTAAATCATGATGGATGGAAAAACCTCTCTTAGCAGAGTAGCTAAGTACCATCTCAGCTCCTGACTCTAATGGAATTCATGCAATTTGGGAGGAGGACCTATTATGCTCATTTTCAGGTTCATACTTGTATTTTGGGTTTTTACTGGAACATGTTTACAAACTTTGATGTTCAAAAATCACTTTATTTTCCTCCTACTGTCTTTGCTGGAACATCTGTATTCACCCTCTGTCTGCAAACGCTCTGTTTTAGCGTCTGTCGCAGGCCAAACCACAACTTCCGGATCTGTAACATAATGCCATATAGACTCCTATGAGACTTTATCCCACAGACGTACATTGGTAAAGAAATGTCTGTAAATCAGTGCATTTTTAAGCAGGGTGCCCACTAGCTCACCTGGTAGAGCCTGGTAAGGCACCATGTACAAAGGCTGCAGGCTTGAATCCAACCTATGGCCCTTTGCTGCATGTCATCCCCACTCTATGCACCTTTCATGTTAAATCTGTCCTGTCAAATAAAGGCAAAAATAGCCCCCAAATTTTTTCAAGCATCACACCCCCACACAAAATGACTCGATTCATTATTGGAATTTGATCCATTCGGTCTGATAACCTTTTAAAAGTCAAGGAGAGCCACACGATTGAAACATTTTAGATTCAAAATAGCACTAAATCAGAAGTTGCTGCTGCTCGGCTGGTGGAAGTCTCTGATGCTCTTGCTATTTTGGCACCATAATGTCGAAAATCTGCGTAATTTCATATCGCAAAAACAGAGCTTTTTTTTTTGCTTCATGCACCACCAAGCACTTTCCAAAGAATGAACGGCGCCCTCCAACACTGTACCCAGTCTCTCATAGACTATAAAGAATAATGGAGGTAGCTGCCCTGCCATCACCCACTGGTTTGTGGACTCCTGATTTGGAGCCTCGAGTTTGGCACTTTGGCCGTTGCCATCTTGTTTTTTTTTTAAGCCAGAAGTGACCATATTGGGCTAGAGGCTGGCGCTGTGGAGGAGTGAGGGGTGGATCTGACTGAGAAGCCGAGGACACTGTTGGCAGACAGCCTGTCACTCAAAGCAACTCACCTTTAATTATGCCTAAATTTAAGCCGTAATAAAATGTAAATGGGTTAGTTATAAAAAAAATTCACCCCTCGTACAATTGTCAAGATGGAGAAAAGTAACTATAGAGACCAAAATTATTTTTGTACCAGGCTGTAGACATGTTTATTTCTGCTGTAAAGTTGTACATTTTAACATGGGGGTCTGTGGGGATTGATTTGCATCTGGAGCCATCCTCTAGTGGCTGTTCAAAGAACTGTAGTCTTTGGCATGTTGGCTTCATTTTTCAGCCTTGGAAGGTGCTGCTTGACTTCTCTTTATACATCCCTGGTATATCAGCTTACATCAGATTACATTTTCCTGACTTCAACATGGAGCTTCATGAAGCAGCTTTTACATACATTTAGCTCAATAATTGAAACTCTGGACACAGTTAATATGAACATCTTACATTAATTGTATGACAGAGAATAAGGAACAGCATAATAACTAACTCTGTGTGTGGCTGTATATGAACCAGCTCCTTTGGAATAAATACACTTGTTGTCTTGTTGATTTCTGTTCCATCTGGACAATTCGTGTCGTCTTGCCGTGTTGAGTTCATTTTGACCTGCAGCTACAAACGTTGTGTAAAAAGAAAGTGTTTCATCTCTTATCATCAGATAACATACTGTTTCCAGCAGAGGACTGCAGCTGAGGCGCTGCTGCCTGAGATGCACTCTGCACTGTTTTTTACTCACTGGTGTTACTTCAGGTTCACAGCAGTTACTCCTAACCCTCTTATTATTCAATATAAGTCTCAGGGATGACCTTTCCTCGCACAAGACCCCCATTAATATTTTAGTGCGCTCATCTCAAAAGCATTAACTGGCTGTTTAGCTGGCTGCGACACTGCCCCAATGTCATTCAAACCCTTTAAAGTGATTAGAAGGAGATAAAACTGTCGTTATTATCATATCGTCTTTGTCGGAGGTGGTGCTGGAATTTCCAGCAGTGAGTTTCACACAGCGAAGGAAGTCTTTCAACCGTGTCCATTTAAAGTTGCAAACACTCTGCAGGAGCTCATTGGCAAGCAAAAATTTGAACCATTTAATTAAGTTTTTTTTAAGGGTTTAATTAAAATCTGTTTAAAATGTAGCACAACAGCTGTCAGTGAAATTGGGATTCCTTTATTATAAAACTGTACATGATGCTGTTTATTTAGCAGTGCCACTGTTTTAATTATGGTTAATTGAGTGCATGTCTGTGTTCTAACACCTCCATGTCGCAGTGAGTGGTTCTATTAGACGCTGCTGTTTAGCAGCGAGGCGATGGAGTTAAACTAGGCTGCAGTGTTCAGACAGTCTCCCCAGAGGAAGAGAAGGGTCAGACATGTCAATGAGGAAATACAGAAGGAAAAGAACAAAAAACAACTTGGTGAAAACTACAAATAAGCACATACAATACACTTGGCAATATAGTTATTTGACTGTTCTGTGCTCATCGTGAACCCAGAAGTCAGACTGTCTGTCACAACTCCAGCGGCTCAAATTCATCCTGCTGTCTGCTCTGCATTTCCTTGTCAGTATACCAACTCTCCTGTCCTCCCAGATCCAGCCACTCCCTCCTGCTCTGCAGTAACACCTTTCTCACCATTCAAACCACCTGACCTTCCCTGCCCACCAGCTCACCTGTTCGCTATTTCCTTCATCCGGAAAGCAGTATATATACAAGCCCATTTTCAGTCATCCCCTGTCTAGTTTGCTTTGGCTCTATGCTTTCCAGCCTTTGGGCTGCCTGCTATTTAAACTCACGTTGCTACCCAACATAAATATAAGCTGTTAAGCAAGAGACAGATGCTTTTGTTTTTGCTGAAGAGAACCATTATTGAATGATGTGTTAGCACATGTAAACACCATATCTCAGTCCCAGACAACTGGATATGCAAAACAGAGTACTTTCATAGAAACCAGGGCACTCGAAATCCAACTTGGTCTCAAGACCACTTATTAAAGGTCTCGTATCGCACTCAACTGCATTTTTACTAGGTCTTGTCTTGGTCTCAGAGAAAGAGGGCTCTGGATTTTAAAACAAGACTGGTCTAGACAACACCTGCAGGCACATCACTAAACAAAGGAAAATTCCCAAACAATATTTACTTCTTAGTGCCATTTGATTATTTTATCAAGACATCCTTCATGGTTCACTTAAACATGGCAAAACTGACTTTTGCGGTATCTGTGGTCACAAAAGCATAGTGAAATCCTTATAAATGTCTTTTTTCAAGATAAAAGTGATGACCAGCTGAGGGCACACCTGTGTAGTAATCATTGTCTAATCAGCATCTTAATATACCACACCTGTCAGGTGGATAGAGTATCTGGGAAAAGGAGAAGTGCTGATTAACACAGATTTGAACAAATTTGCAGCCAATATTGAAAAGAAATGAGTCTTGTTAGTGTGCATAAAAGTCTTAGATCTTTCACTTTAACCTGTGAAATATGGGAGCAAAAACAAAAGTGTTGCATTTAAGTTTTGGTTCAATAGGCCTATAAATGCAAATGCAAATTATTTTGTTTATTGTGGATGTTTTTACAGAGCTGAGGATCTTTGAGATCAATTTAAGGAGTGCCTATGGTTTGCATGATCAACATTTTCTACTAAGTGCGTCATGCAGTGTGGAAATTACACTGGTCTGGTATTGTTCTTAGCTTGGTCTCGGCTTAGGTGGTCTTGACTACAACCTGCGGGGTATTGTGACAGATAAATACATTATCTAGGTTAAAGTTTCTTAATCATGAAGGAAATAAAACATTTCCTGGCTATGAAAGAGTAAAAGCCAAACCTGGACCAACAGAGACGATGAGGAGCTGGATAATTTTGTGATTTTGTAGACAAGGAGATTTATAACCAGGTCCTTTTGAGTTCAACAAAATACAACATAATCAAATCTACAATAAGACTCAAAACAAGGAAACTATCATGTATTGAAGCAAGAGGTCACTTTGTCAAAAGTGGGTTGTTAAAGCCGAAAGAACAAACACCCAGTGTTTCCACTTTACTTTTGAGGACAGTTTCAAAAAGTCATTCACTTCTGTGATGACCTCTTCACAGTCATTCTGTCTCCCGGGTCTCCAGAGGGTCAACTTTTTTTTTTTCCTCTCCAGTTTAAAGTGATGGGCCTAAGATCTCATTTGATAGCAGATCCCTGAGGTAGTCCGTGACAGTAAAAGGTAGAGAAGGAACAGAATTGATTCACAGAGGAAGTGGAGTGGGAACGGCTTCAGCACGATTAGCTTCTCTCAGCAGAAGTAACCTTCACTGAACATGTGTGCGTGTGTGTGTCTGTGTGTGCGCTCGTGTGTGTGTGTGTAGTGTGCACGCGCGTATCCATATTTGTGAGTTTGCACAAATACTCATATTAACATTAAAATAGGCAAAGCCATGCCTGGAGTGCTGACTGAAGATGTCATAATCAGGGGATGAGGATGCAAATCTGGCCTCTCGGTGGAAACTAAACAGCCTTAAAAATTTACTGTGTACTTTATGCATTTTATTCATGGGTCTGGAACCTTGCCGAACTCCCTCCCTCATCTTTTTCCCCATAGTCTCTAATTCATTCCCCTCTCCTCCTCCTCCTCCTCCTCCTCCTCCTCCTCCTCCTCCTCCTCCTCCTCCTCCTCCTCCTCCTCCTCTCTGTCCTTCCTCTCCACCAAGTCTCTGCTCTCCTCCTTAGGCTACATCCTACTTATAGACAAGCACTGGTCTGGGATCTGATCAGCATCGTGTGAAGCTGATATATGAGCTTGGTGAACAGATAGCAGAACAGAGCAGGGAGTGGATTTTAAAGACACACTGCATCTGATTGCTGTTAGTCCTCTGCAGGAGTGAGGAATGCTGAGTAGGAGCAGTGGATGCTGTTTTGCTTCAACAATACCGAAGTGGGAACATGCTCCCGTTTGGAAAAAGCAACCCACACAAGTAGACAGAAATATAGTTCATTTGATGAGCCTGTTCTCACCAGAAACTTTGTCCTCATTAGTAGGGAAAAAAATGTGATTTGTGAAACATAACACTGTGCTCTGTGTGAAGTCAACCCAGCCGGTCATGTTCAGGAAATTAATCACCAAACTTTGTAACAACCTTTCCTAAAATTATTTGACCTAACAAAACTCAGAGAGTAGGACTGTCATATTAAACAAGATCATTTGTACTTTATTTTCTTAACTTATTTTTAGGGAATTTAGCATTTTGTACGGACAAATAAGTTGGATCAGTGGTTTGGTACGTGACTAAGGGCATTACAGCACTCAAACCCACAGCAGTGTGAGGTCGTGTGGGTTAGCCTTAACTGACTGAATAACATGAGTATAAACTAACTTGTCAGAGCTGCCATTACTGCTGCAACAGGGTCAAACTAAACACATGTACAGTGAAAGCAAAAATAGCTGGTTGATCACGGTCCGTGAAGCAGGCATCCCTTCAAACAGTCTAAAAGTTATTTACTCTAAAAACACAACTGTGCAACTGGTTATGACTTTGGTTGAAAAAAAATATAGTCTTTGTCTAGCCTCCACAGTCTGAATGTGAATCTAAGGCACGGACACACCAGACCGACATCAAAGAACGAGTGGCTACAAAGGCCGACTGTTGAGTCACCTCACCCCGCCTCTGTCTTGGTGAAAAGGATGAACACACCACAAAGACTACAGCTGGCAAACTAACACGTATGCTCCGTGCCTGCATGGGAGGATATAACTCTCCATAGTAGCAGGCAGCTGTGGTCTGTTTTCGTCAATCAAAAAGGGGAACTGGAACCCTGGACAGGTCACCAGATTATCGAAGGGCAAACAGACAGAGACAGACATGCATGTCTTTGGACTGTGGGAGGAAGCCGGAGTACCCAGAGAAAATGCAAAACATGCAAACTCCACATAGAAGGGCTCCCCCACCCTGGGTTCAAACCAGGAACCAGCTTATTGCGTGGCCAAAGTGCTAACCACTGAACCACTGTGCTGCCAAAACAATTACAGTCTGTTTCTGCAAAGGAGCTCAGTGGCTAAAAATGTAATCTTCCCTCATGTAACACGTTTGTTTCAATCTCATGCCCCCTTGACTTAAGTTGTTTGTTTACTTTCCAAACTTCTGTTTCTTTTCTCGAGCACTGTGCTGAACTATCATTCCTGACGCGATTCAACATGCTGAACTGTCCAAAAAAAAAAAGCCGACAAGGGCCTCAGAGCAGGGAAAACAAGGACAACAGACACTCACAACACCCTGACCTTGACCATCGACCGACCATCAGCTTGATGTGTCAGGGCCTTAACCCTATAGCCAGTATTACTTGTTTGTTTGTGTTTATAAATCCACAAACTTACATTCTAACTGCAATCTGAAACAGACTTTTTGGATTTTAGATGTATTTGTCCTTGAGAAATATTTGCTTTCACAGCCAGTATCACATTACAGCGCAGAGCAACATGCAGACACACCGACCGATCTATACATAGCAACATACAGGTCGCAAAATGTACACATGACAACGTACAGAAATATCTCAGATCACTATAGTGTCAGTGAGGCAGATTGTTCAGAGCTGCTATAGCAAAAGAAGAGAGCTCTTCTCTGTTTAAGAGTCCTGCATCTCCAGCCAGATGGGAGTCATGTGAAGTGTTGGTTTAGGGGGTGATCAGAGTCATTTAGAGGTCCCTTGTCGTCCTGATTTAAAATGTGAGGATTTAATGGACATGACTGAAGGTGAAAAAGATTTAATGGAGGAGAGAGTTCAAGTTATTCTTTGGCTTTCCTTTTTTGGAGCAGCTGTTAACAGTGGAAAGAAAGTCAGTGCAGTTTTGCTGAAAGTAAAGTCTGAGTAAAGTCTCTTGAAATCTTCAACCCAAATGTATCTAAAGCTGTTAAGTACACAGGAGAATGGACTGAACAGGAGAGTAGAGACATACATAAAACCAAAGGCAAGGAAAACACAGGTGCAGTTTGTAAAAGAATAATTCACCTGAAAATGAGCATTTGTACATCAGGAACTCACCCAGTGCTACAAATGTAGGACTATGATTCAGGGTGATGCTCCTGATTTTTTGCTTGCCTACTGTTGCTGCTCCCTCTGCAGGCCTTCCATGTAGGCACATGGAAGGGCAGGGAGGTTTGCCTCTCTGTCTCTAGTCTCGCCACCAGACAATCAGAGATATCCGCCCTCTGATAATCTGGGGACACTCCTTTCTAAAGTGTGTTTAACACACCGAAGAAAACGGCCGGCAACAAAGCAACGCCTCTTGCATTTTTTTAAAGGACACGCCCTCTCGGAAATGTGCACTCCCCCTTTTCTCGTCCGCAAGGAAACAAACACACAGGGAGCTTGAAAATGGATGCCGAGAGATTTAACTCTGTTTTATCAAACGTGTGCTCAGTCCACAAGATTGTGGAAATGAAGGACTTACAGCGACTTTGTTTAAAACTTTAAATGCAGTCGGACTATGTTTACGAGTACAAGAGCTCAGCGAGGCACCAAAGGACCGCCCTGCAATGTAGGGAGTTTTTTAAACTCTGAAATTGTATCCGCCCATCTAAACACAAAATCAGGGAGGAAGACATCAGTCTTTAGTTAAGCAAAGCGTCTAAAGACTGACTTGTGAGTCTACTCTGTCTCAGGATTTCCTTGTTTGCGCGTGGAAGGGCAGAGAGGTGTGCTCTCTCTGCATTAAGGCTTTCCACATAGGCACATAGAAGAGGCTTTTTGTGTGGGCCTGGGGAAGACAAAATATAATACTGCAAATGGAAATAAAGTTTTCATGCCTAAAGTGGTCCTGACTGAGCTTAAATTGTTCACAAATTTTCTCAGTTATTGGATTTTTTGTTCACTGTTGAGGCATGCAAGAAAGTTTTCTTCAATAATTAAACATAACAGATGGTGAGTAAGTAACACACAAATGGTCATTTTGCAGGTGTAGTATTCCTTTAACAGCAAGAGAGAAGAAAAAAGAAGAGGGGAGTGAGGGAATGCTAAGAAACAAGAAAGACTGAGGACTAAGGAAAAGGAGGAGGATGACAAGGAACATGGAAAGAGTTGGGGAGAAGAGGTGAGGAGGACGGGTGGCAGAGAAAGAAAAGAGACAGATACACTGATAGTAGTTAGCTTTCCTGTTGGGCAGCTCCACTGAAGTCTATCCAGTATTCGTGTCTACAGCCTCAGGATTGACAGGCAGCATCTCATTCACATCAACAGACAGGTAACGCTCAATATTACATGTGCTGCTGAGAAGATGAAGCAGCACACTACTGCTCACATGTATATTGTACGCACACATACACAAAAGTCAGCAGCTGTGTTTGAGGGAAGCTACACAAACTCAAATTAATAGTTTATTGGAGTGTGCTCAGACTTTCTCGCCTGCTCTCTCTCTCCCACACACACACACACACACACACACACACAGAATTAGGCTAAAAACAAACTATCATTTTCCAACAAATTCCTCCCAGACTGTAACTTTACGTAAAGATCCGGCGAACCAATGACAACATTTGTATTCACAGCCAATCCGACTTTTCTAAACAGAGACAAACGACTTCTTTTCTTCCTGCTTACTTCCCCACTTCTCCCCTCAGCTTTCTATTTTTATAGCTTACCTCATTCATCAACTCTCTTCCTCTCTCCTCTGCTCCTCTTTTTCACACTGCTGAAAACATCCCTCAACTGAACCAGAATCTGAACAATGTGGCTAAAAGCCGAACATCAAAAATATGCTTCCTCTTCATTTCTGTCCTTTCTTTTCACGTTAATGAGGGAAAAACCTTCAGTGAGCAGCATGTTATTCAGAATATTTCTTGCCATCTTCACACTCTTCAGATTTCTTTCTTCTTTCTAATACCCTCTCCAAACTGGCTTCCTCTCCTTTTTCTCCTATTTCCTCTTGGTTTCAGGATATTGAACAAGAAAATCAATCGATTACAAAAGGAGAGGAGTTGGTGGGAAGAGGAGGGGATGGAGTTAGTTTAACAAAGTGTAGTGAGTCTAGAGAAGGAGAACCGGGGGGGAAACTAGAGTTTGAAGACACAAAGAAGAAGGAAAAGACAAAAGAGGAGACTGATGGCAGTCTGAGAAACAGCAATCTTTGCACATTCCCTGGTGAGAGAAAATACAGAAGAAACAGAAATGACACAAAAAAAATGGTGAAAGGAGATGAAGACTCGCTGTAGACTTAACAAATTGACTGGTTGTCAGGGCGTCTGCAGTTATACTTCCATTCAAATGTCCTGGATGGAAGTGAGCAAACTTTTGGAACGATGCAAAGAGTCACATAAATGAGGAGATTTTTTTATTAGCCAGCGAAGAAACGGCACTCTAGAGGCAAATGAGAGTACTAAAAAGTATGATGCCAGCTACAATATGCGCCTCAGAGAGTTTTTGTGGCCTGATTTGACAACAAAATCCTTTTTATCTAATAGTGAGTGCAATGAACTGATTTATTTTACTCAAAACCTGGCAAAAGCAGTGGGGTTGCACTTGTTTGTACAACTGAAAAGAGGGAGTTTGAGAGTTCAAACCGTACTTTTCCTCTAACTTCCTGGATAATCGTTGCATGAAGTGATTACGAATGTCAAACACTCTGTTTTTACAGAAATTGCTGAATGCAGCCCCATACCAGTCGAGCCCTTCAGTTACAGTATACTGGTGCCTTTACCCCTCCCTGTACTCTCCTGTCTGTTGTGTAGAGGCGGCGATGTAATTACGAAAAATCCAATAACCCATGGAACATGAAATTAGAATATATTTTATTTCAACATAACATTTGGGGCTGCAAATAACAATTATTTTCATTATTGACTAATCTGTCATATTGTTTTTTTTAATCAATCAAACCACTGTTTAGTCTTTAAACTGACAGGAAATGGTGAAAAATGTTCACATTTTCCCAGCTGATATCTTCAATTTCCATGTTTTGTGTGATCATTTGTTCAAAAACCCAAAGATACCCTTTACAGTTTGCATTAAAATGTCTTGTATCCAGATTGTATAGATATGATTTAACCTGATTACATTTGAACCTGGTATTTACATGTCTCTGTGTCCACATTGACACCCTATTGAGATCTGAACAATCAATTGACCCTTCACTAAGCCCCGCCCCTTTGTGATGGTCCATCAGTTTGTCAGAGTAAGCACGGAGCCCACACTGTAACTAACTGCACTCCCTGAATAAATATCATCATATTTTTGGAAAAATGAAACCGTGATCCCAGAGAGAAGCAGACAGAGGGGTCTACAGTCTGTGTTTGAAGGATACATCCAGGATGTCAAACTGACTCAGCAGCAACAACAGGTTAAAAAGACAAAAATAATTAAAATCGAAAGCCGAACTATAGGCTACAGATCAGTGTAAAAGTGAACCACCACATCACTGCTGATCGCCACAGACGGGCAGGGATCTCTGGGGAAATTCAACACCATTCATCTGTGCACAATGCGTTGACACACAGCTGGTTGAAATATAATCATTAAAAAGCAAAAGCAGCATGTGTATACATTCAGTAGGCTATATCTTCAGTAGCTAGCTAGTTAACCCTACACTTTTCAGGGTCTGATTTTGGTTTTGGAACAGGGAAGAACGAATATGTTTTTCCAACCTCTCCAGGTAATGAGTATCATTAATACACAACGTGCCCCAGGCACAACATCTAGCTTCAAATCCACAAAACCAGCCAGAAAATGAAGGAAATCTGAAATGATTGCATTAGATTGCAAATCATTGCTCCAAAGTTTTCTTTGTTATGTCGGAGCCAGTCAGGTAGATTAAGAAGGCAACAGCACAGTTGATGAGGATGAAACAGGCATACCTAGTTGTAAAGACAGTGACTGACAGGAAGAATACATTACAGATGAGAGAGACATACCAGCAGTGTTAGTATCAAATGAGATAGAGAGAGCATCATGCACCTCACAGCTTCAGCATCAGGTAAAGGACAGCCACTGCTGCCTTAACACAGTCTTTACACAGTATTACACCCCAGTTGCTGTATGTGGATTGAAAACACATGCATTTACAATTGTGCCCAATGAGGTCACAATAAATCCCTGACCACCTCTCTAGAGATGGTCTGTTGGATCAGATCACAGTCTGTATTCAGTGCACTTTGGGTGCAGTTACACCTGTACTTGAGTGTGTTCGAGCGTCTTGTGATTGCAATCTATTACCCAAAACACATTTCAATGCAAAGTGTAAAGGGGGTCAAAGATATTCAGTGTCTATGTCCTTTACAATGATAAAAAGGAGAACAGCAGCATAGGAAACTATGCTTAGGAAACTACACAATCTGCAAATGTTTGACATTTTTGCCCACTGACTCGAACAATAGTCATTTCATATCTGTTGTTTTACTTGAATCACCTCAGCACTAGCCTAAAGATTGAGGTAGTAAATGGATGAAGAACTGACTGACTGCCCAAAAGAGTGACCGAGTCAGTAAGTGCAAAGGAAATAGAGCAAAAAAGAAACTCTCAGCCACACATCCAGTTAAACAGAGAGAGAACTGAGGAGAATGAGATAAAGGCAGAGGGCTGAAGGAAACTGACAAGGAAGAAATAGAAAGTCTGAAACATTTTGCGATTCACATACACCTAGCTAAGTCTCATGTTTGTAACTGTTCCCAAGTCACTTTTGGCTGTCAGATCAGCGTTTCTTCACCATGCAAGACTTCCAGCAGCTGGCAGACATGGCGGGGTCAACCTAGATCCAAGGCAGGGGGAGACTGAGGCTGTTGGACACAGAGTAATAAATAATAGATAAGACAGCATGTCACTAGATTAGCTTGACACGGCTGCAGGTCTGCTGCCCCTGGCTGTTTGATTGGCTGGGAAAAGGGGTTGCAAAGAAACATAATAGGAAGTGCTGTTTCTTGTCTTTTTGTCTACTTGACTACAGGTTTGCCAGACTCTAGTGTAGTGTGAGTGCGGGTCCTTGATCTGCGAGGTGAGCTCCACCAGCAAGTGTGCTAGATGATGATGAATAGACTCTGCCGGCTGGCTAACAGTCTCAGCTCTCACACAGTGCTTTCCTGTGGCTGCCATGCTTCCATAACCTCTTCTTGGTGTGAAAAACAAAGCCGTAGCTGTCTCTTTCTCTGCTACTGGAAAAAAATACTCCACAGCTTGTTTTGAAGATTTCAGTTTCCCTCTCACTCTCTCTGTCCTCAAGCTGACAGATGTTGCTACACTGTCACTGCTGAGCAGGATATACATCTTCAGAGTCGGGGTGTTCCTAACGATTAAGAGCCAGTTCTTAATTTCCACATCCCTGTGTCCACAAGGGTCTGCTTAGGTTAAAGTGATGTAAATGTTGTCATCCACCCATGTCCATCAGGGTCTGAACCCATGTCTGCTCAGATTGTACGCATAGAAAGCGTATGGACTGTGCATGCTCTGGTCTCTTGTTCCAAAACACTGCAGTCAAGCCAGATGCAGCCATTCGTTTACTGCTGGGGGCTGACGCAGACCTCAAATCGCATCATCAATACAACTGTGACTGCAGCTGTACACGGACATTCAGTGGGGATGAAATGTCCAAGCCTTAATTTTTTCCTGATATTAATTCAGAAGTTAGAATTTAGACTAGTCAACAAGTCTAAAATGAAGAAAACACCCAGAAAACAGTCACAATTGAGCACAATTTACTCTATAAGGTTGGCTTCTCAGATTCTCCCAGGCTTCCAAACTCTCTCGTTCAGCCTAGCAAGAGGACATCCAGCCTGTGACATATTTTCCACATTGAACGGCCAGACCGTGCAAGTTGGTATCAGTCAAACTGACTTGCACGGGGTTTCATTCATTGAGTCTGAAAGTGCACATGCGTGTGTGCATGAAAGAGAGAGCTGTTGATGTTCAGAGCCGCTGATAAGTCTTGCATGCTGATCCAAACTCTTCAGTTTTCCTCTGGATATCATAATAATAGGTTTACCTGACTAGTGTTTCTGGTGCCAACTAGTGTGGGTAGCAACATTTAATTGACTAGTCAATGAGTCATGCACATCCCTACTTTAGAGTGAAACTTACAAACTGTTAACAGCCCACCTGCCTCAGCTGTTTTCTGCTTGTGTTGTCAATCTAAATGAATAATCCTGACCCTGAATAATCTCTGTGAAAGTGTTACAGAAAGTGAGATTTGAAAAGAAACAACAAAAAATCAGGGGGAAAATGAGGCATGAGAAAATGCAGGCGGGCATCTCTGTCTCTCTTTCTGCTTTCTAACTGCTGGAAAGATCTTCAATTTGTTGCATTAGAGGGAATCTAGGTTGATAAAAAAAGATACATTGGCTGTAATTGAATCCATATATTTGCATTGATGAGCTGCGAGATGGCACCAGAACGGAGCTAAATGAAAACACAAATGAGTGATGCACGAAAAAATGAGGCCAAAGGATGCAAAAGTTCACAACAGACATAAAATATTCACATCATATGGTAACTATGTTTTTCTCTCTGTGTGTCCCTCTGCAAGAGACTCTGTACCCTAAACAGATCCATCGAGTCTCACTGTGAAATTGTATGAAAAGTGGAGAAAATTATGCAGAAACAGTGTGAAAGGGACCATGATAGTGGGCTTACAGCTGAGTATGTTGGGCAGTTCTTGTTCTAGTACAAGTTCACACACAGAATTTAAATGATTTAAAGTCAGCCAGCTAACTTCCTATACAAAACTATCCTATCTTTTTTTAATACCATCCTATCTGACAGAATCCCTCTGCTCCTGTCGGTATCCCACGGTGATAGTGCGGCTGTGGCGACAGGCCAAGTGTTAAGCCAATCATACACGGGCTCTCTTATCTGTCTGCTCCACCGGGGAAACAAGGGAAGAGCTCAGGAGGACGGAGAGATAAATGTCCTTTCTTTACTCCAAGTGCATTACTCTGCTCTGTTTAATCCTCCTCCACTCTTTCCTCCACCTCAGTTCCCCTCGGTAAGTTTGTAAGTTTCCTCCTCCCTCAGCACGTGAGAGCTGTCCTGAACGAGTCCTGCGCCCGGCTTCTCCTCACTTCCCTTTTTTCCCAAAGTCTTCCTCCGCTGCCTTCAACGTCCTCTGACACTTTCTGTCTTTCTTCTTGTTTGCCTGTCTGTTCACAGAGTAAATGCCAGTAGAAAGTTCAAAGGAAGTCTGTGGAAAGAAGCTCTCACATCTTACTGTGTGTGTGTGTGTCTTGTGCTGATACATACCTGTCTCTGAGGCTTTGTCAAACTAAATACAAGCCAAATGAATGAAGACAAAACATCCACCGCAGGCCCCAGACAAGCTCTCATACGAAAACTTTTCACAAAGTGGTTTTATGTTTGCTGTATGTGAACATTTGTCAGTTTTCACTTTGTTGTAGAAAAACCTATCGTCTGTTTTGTTTTTCTCTACTATGTGGGTTTTTCTGAAGGTCACCCAAACTACATTTACAGTAAAAGCTGAGCTCAGCTATAATCCAAACCAGTAAATACATCCTCTGCTTTACTGGTCCATATACAAAGGCAGTGATATATTGTTTGAGCTCATGCTGTGTTTCATGACACCACATATATAGTACTTGTGGGTGTCAAGGGGGGAACTTAAAGATATACTATGCAGGATTTTCCCTTCAAAACAACAGATAGACTAAGACAGAAATAATCATAGGAGCAGGCTTCCAAAATGCACAGCGCCAAAATAACGTAAATATAGCAAGACAAAAAGCCAATGCAGAGTGAATCTGAAGTTGGCTTTTTCTTCTGACTTTTGCTGGCGAGCGTGTTTACAGACACCAACCGACAATCCTGCATAGTATACTTTTAATCGATGCTGGCTGAATATTTTGGGTTTTCAGGTATTATTGTTGCAACTAACAATTATTTCCTTTACTGATGAATCTGCTAAATATATTTTCTACAACATTTCATTTTTAAAAAGTTAAAAAAAAGCACATTATAGTTTACCAGAGCCCAAGGTAATATCTGTTTTATTGTCCAACACCCAAAGATATTCAGTTCAGTAAAATGTTAGACATGGGAAAGCAGCAAATTCTCACACTGGAGAATATGGGGTCACACACACAACAAGAGGGGCTCGAACCCTGGGGTGGGGGAACCCTTTAGTGCAGAGTTTGCATATTATCCCCATGTCAGCCTGTGTTTTCTCCAGGTACTCTGGCTTACTCCCACAATCCAAAGATGCAGGGTTACTTAATTGATGACTGTAAATTGGCTGTAGGTGTGAATGTGTGTCTGTGTGTGTGTGTGTGTGTGTGTGAATGGTTGTCTGTCTCTATGTGTCAGCCCTGTGATAGTCTGGCTACCTGTCCAGGGTGTACCCCGCCTTTCGCCCAATGTCAGCTGGGATAGGTTCCAGTCCCCCTGCAACCCCCAACAGGATAAACGGATACGGAAAATGAATGAATGAATGAATGAATGAATGAATGAATGAATGAATGAATGCATGAATGAATGAATGAGAATATGGAACCATCAAAGCATTTTTGCTTAAAAATAAACTTTAATAATTAATTAATATTGGTGCACTAATAAATTAATGGAAGTTAATTTTCAATTAATAAACAAAAAAAAATTCAAAAGCCTTGATGATGACCTACAGTAGTCGGAACATGTTGGCTCTACTGACTCAATGTTTTTCAGACCAAGGACCACTTAGCTGAAAGAGACACAGAGCAGGGATCCCCGGTTGCACGTACTGTATAAAACTGAGCCATATATTAAATTGGGTGGACAGAGGTTGTCAGGTTGTCTTGACCTGTATTTGCTTTTCAGGTAGGCGAGGGAGGAAATCTCACAAAGATAAGTTGTTGCAAAAAAGCAAAATATGATGGATTCATGTTAATGTGTATTTTCAAGAAAAAGAAATAGCACATCACTATTTTATTTATTTGTTTGCATATTTTGGGGTGCCTGGATTGCCTTCCTGTTCATCCTGTTTTGATCCCCATTTTCAAAAGCACCCGACACACTATCTTCATCTACATCTACAATTGATTATACAAGCTACCACTCATCTTATTTTCCTAATTAACCAAGTATTTGAGCTCTGACAGGATTATTCACATCATGTGTTGACCATCTCATCAGTGTGGTAGTAAAACAGACGAGACATTACTGCTCAAGCATAAAGTCTTTAGGATAAAAGTCAGGATCAAATGTTTTTCATTCATGGTTCATTCTGCTTAACTCACCAAACTCCCGCTGCATTTCAGACTAGACTCGTATTTTATGTCTTTAAGGTGAATCAGTACACATATTTCATGTCAGACACGGTCGAACTGCGAAGCAAAAGCAATAACAAGATTTTTGTGTGTTTAGGAGAGCAATATCAAAACTATGCATTAATTTGCGGCCACAGAATAAAAAGGAGTACTGTAAACTTCCCTTGATTTCCATATTTATCACCTTAGGGTGCATCTTGTACAAGGAAAAAACACTGCATAGGGCAAAAGTCAAGATCTGACCCACAGTAAGAGAACATGGCCGTAACAACAGACCCCCTCACACACACACACACACACACACACACACACACACACACACACACACACACACACCGATGGACAAATAATGTGTATATTTTTAGACAAACACAGCACTGCTGCCGCTTGAGGGGAGGAAAAGGGTTTTAAGCAGGACAGCACTCTGGACAAATATTGTTCTCCTTCACTGTTCCACCCACAGTCTTAGAAACACAACAGGGAAACAGCGGCCTGCATTATGTCTGATCAAAGTCAGTAGTAAAGAGCACCAAGACTATCAACTGACACCACGCGCACACACACACACACACACACACACACACACACAGCAGCCAGGAGCTAATTTCACACAACCTCACGGGAGTCAAAAAAAACTTAGTCAGGAACAGAGTCAGTGAGGGAAACAAAGAGAAAGGAGGGAAAGGTGCTGATGTAGGAAAATAAGCAGGAGAATGAATTGGAAAAGGATAAAAACCGGTGAGGAGGAGAAAAGGAGAGGAGCATACAGGAGAGAGATGAAGCAAACATGATGGCTGATTTAAGATGCTGTAGCAGAACTGCAACTTCAGGTTAGCTGCAGCTGAGAGACATCTTTATCTGAATAAGTACACTCCGTCAGAACTAAAGCCGACACAAACAATGCACCTTTTCATACTTCTAGATGAACAGTACGGATATTGTTGTGTCAGCTGTGATCAAGGCTTAATTCCACTGTTCTGTTCCCAACTTAGTTTGTGAAGGTGAAATTTAGTTGTATTCTTTAAAACATAATACTGGTGTAATTTCTTCGGGTTCGTCTTACATATACAGACACATTTTGACAGCATGTCCCGATTTTGCCAAATGGTTGTTGTCCTGACACCAACATTTTGTACAATAGCCCTGGAACAACAACTGCCTCAGCCAATCAACATTTGTGATGTCATCAAAGACAGGCCCACTGCCAGTGCCCTGCAAAATATGAAGAAGTTTACACTAGTCTGCCACTACAGACACTGAAATATATATTTGCTATTTTGATGTATTGTTAGCATTTTGTAACCATGAAAACAAGCTCACATTTCAATGCTAGCGTTAACGTGCTAGCCCGACGTCTGTAGCCTCAATTGAGAGAAGACTATGCTTTGTTAGCTAAGGCTCAATATTTGGGTGGTGCCCTTTGAATATGAATATGAATCCAATGCCTTTTTGAGTCAGATTTTATCTATATTTACAGTACACAATGTAGAAGTCGACAGTGATGACTTGAAACATTCATATGATGATGTGAGAACAACATTATGCAGCAAAGAGTAAAGCAATGACGACTTGACAACAACATTAATACAATGGTCTTCTGCATTTTGACATTGCATGACTTTCAAAACATAGGACACGTCAATGTTTTACAAATGATCAGGAATTCAAAAGTGTTTGTCTGTGATCATAGCAAAAATTTCCGTAACTAATTAATTACTGCTGTTATTGTGAACTCATAGGAGTCAGGATACAGCAAGATATGGAAATTACTCATAAAAGTAGCCTAAATGATTATGACTGCACATCGTTTTCAATTACTTGATGAAAATTAAGTAACCATCACTTCTTATTAAAACATTAAAAACATGATATTAAGAAAAGTCATGAATAATTCACTTTCATTACTGACTTACTAGAAAGGGTTTCTCACATAAATTTATTTTTATTTGACCTCCTTTCGTTAATGTTTTTTGTTGTGAGGAGAAACACAAGTCTTTTTTCATATAAGGAAAAATGAGTCTCATGGTTGCCCATAGTGATGATTTCAAAACTAGAACGGTAATCGATCATCTGACAGTGTCAGCAGGACCAGTAGGACACATGAACCCAGATGGTGTTTGACCTTTTCCCGTCTGAGTGGTTAATCCTGTCTGATCTGTTTCCAGGGGTCGGCAGAGGACGCGGACAGGGCTGAGTATCAAACCTCTTGATTATTTGTTCTTTGATGACATAGTTTTTTTTAATTTAAAGTAAAAGTAGGAAACCTTGGTGGCATTTTAGATTCTGATTTCAATTTTAAAGCTCATTTTAATTCATTAACAGAAAGTGCATTGTATCATTTACTCAATAGCGATATGGTCGGACTTCTATTGAGCCAGAGGGATGCTGAGAAGAATGCTTTTGTAATCAGTTGTACTAACCTTGTAACACCCTATACACCGGCCTACCTGAAACTGCCATTGCAAAACTACAGACCATTCAGAATGCTGCTGCCAGAGTTTCAACAAAAACTAAAAACGAGAGACCATATAACTCCTGTTCTACATAACCTTGACTGGCTCAACGTATCTTTTTAGATTTTAAAATCCTTCCATTGGTTTTCAAAGCTCTTAATGGCATCGCCCCCTCCTATATAATAGATTCCCTATCACCGTATGTCCCTCTATGAACCCTGAGGTCCTCCGCAGCTGCTCTTATAACTGTTCCTAATGTCACTACAAAATACTTTGGGGATGCTTCTTCTAGCTACTACGCCCCAAAAGTATGGAACACCCTGCCTTTCGTTAGACTTGCTGGCTCAGTGGACAGTTTCAGATGACGACTCAAAACACATCTTTTTATTCTTCTCATTTCTCCTTGAATACATGTTGTACAATTGTATTGATTTATTTATGTCCTGTTTGTCTCTGCCGCTGAATTGTGCTGTATTCTGTGCATAAAAAGTGCTATATAACATCAGAAGGTTGAATAAAGGCCATTCATTTATTATATATACTGATAAATATTACTAACGTTTGTTTATTAACTGGCCTCTGGCCTCCTGTCATCTTGCAAAAGAGGCCCCGAGGCAAAGCAGCTTGAGTATCCCTGCTGTCCTGGCACCAGCATCACAACATTTCAAACACTATTCTGCCCGACCAACAGCGGGAGAAGATGGGACCTTCCGGACCAATTGAACTGAACTGAACCGTTTCCCACATTGATCAGAGCACCACACGGCCAAACACATTACCTTCTTCAGACGCAGAAAGGGAAGAGACAGACAGAACCACACACACACACACACACACACACACACACACACACACACACACACACACACACACACACACACACACACAAAAATTGCTGTGTTTTCCTCATCGCCTCTATCAGTCTAACCTGCTATTATCTCAACCCCCTCTCTCACACTTCTCCACAAACAAACAACACCAGGTCCCTAACAAGCCCACATGGGGATTGGCCCTTCCAGCCGGCTCATCTCTGCACTGATTGGCTGAAGGATGTGCTCTCACTGTGCAGGGGTGATACGATGATGTAGTACAATTATTATGTTCTTTACTGTTTTGTTTTGGTTCCGAATCTCTACGCTGCAATCTGATTGTAGTAATGGTATTGGGAGTGGGCACCCTATTACTTTTACTCCAATCTGAGTCATGTCTGAAATGACACACGGAAAGGTCTTTCTTCTTTATTCTGAGCTAACAAAAACAAAATCAAATTTAATGAGCCCTCCTGGGAGAGGCACCCTCCCACTGCTTTCATTGGTCGATGGAAGCCTTATTTTACCCTTCAGAGGTGAGACCAGGATTTGCAACAGATCCTGATCATATACAAACTCTAGTCTTTTGTTCACTCATTTGGGATGATGCAAAGTGCAGTCAGAAAGCATTAATGAAGTCATAAGTTTTTGCTTGCCCACTTTTGCTCTACTCCTTTTTACTTTAGCAAGAGAACAGCTTTCAGAGAGAATCAGACAAAATTCAAGGCGTTACAGGTGTCTGGAGTTGGGCTGGTGGAAAAATGTTACGTCACACACCGGACTGGACCAGTACTCTGAATTTTAACGCTAGGTGTTGCACTTGACCCAGTAGAGTGGAACATAACGATACATGGACCTGGACCAACAGCAAACAAGAATCTGATAATCACGTTGCATTGCATACCATCATCAGACAAACATTGAGCTTGTGGCCCGTTAGGACGTCTCTTCTGTCAGCTTCATATCCAAAATGTTACCATATTGTCGCAGTTTTATTTTCCTTGAGAGGCTTACCCTGCCATGTGTCATCACCACAAAAACACATGAACTTTAAACAAACACAGTGAGCGGTGGTCTTCCCACCGCTTCTGATATTTGATCTCCTTAAGGTCGCAGCCGCTCAACTCAGCAGTAAACTTTGCACGGCCTGTCAGACACCTCTGGCACTGTTAGTCCATTTAAAGCAGCTGTGCGGAACTTTTTACCATTAATAAAACTGTCCCTAGTTCGTATCACCCCCCCTTGGATATACGCATATTAATTTGAACCCAACAGCGACAAAAAAGTCTTTCTCTATATGGCTATTTAGCGTAGCCTAGCTCGGGTCAGACACACAGCGGAAGTCAGCAAACCAGAATACGGCACCCGAGGCGGAAGTGATTCTGCTCGCCCGCAGCAGCCCGCAGCGATTAAACCACAGAAGAAGAAGGAGCCGTGTTTACAGTGTGCAGTACACTACGGGCATTGCTGAACACATAACACCTAACAGTTTTACCAGAGATGTATCTATGAGGACTTGGTTGTACTTTTGATGTCGTGGCGGATAACAAAGGAGCATCATGTAAAATGATCTGTGACTGTGACCATGAACACAAATATACAGCAGGCAGTTGTCCTCAGTTTATAAGAAATTCAGAGCTACACCAGAACATTTATGAACAGGTCTTACTTTACTACTAACTTGTGTGTAACGTTAGCATGTTAGCATGTTTCCACTAATTACTTGGACTGACCTAACGTTAGTAGCATTAGCTTTGCAAGGCTGCAGGTAACAGCTTTGCTGTGTTAGGATTATGTTATGTCTTCACTGTGTATCTTCACATAAAAGAATACTCCGATGATTTGGGAGTTATGCCCTTTCTCTATCGTTTTCATATTGAGACAACATGATCGATATCTTTTTTGTGTCTGTACGTCCAGTGGCTGGGTCTCAGCCTTTAGCATTGCGCTTATAGAGGGTCAGTACGTCCTGCGCTGTGATCCGTGGAGGGATACACCGGTGAGCAGGCACAGACGTAGCTTGTAAACAAAACTCAGCTGTTTATTTAGTCTAGCGATATCTCCGGATTTTAGCAGCTGCAATGAACACTTTAAACGCGATTTTGAAGAGTTTCTTGTAGCGGACACAGATCCAGAGCCATACCTGTTTGAGCTGGAGCACACAGATGAGGAACTCCATGTGTTTGATGCTGAGCAGAGATGAGAGAGGCTGAATCCTCCGCTCAGAATGGGACTCAGTGCTGCCATCGTTGGGGAGATATATCATCAGGAGGAAAAGCGCCGCAGACAGTGCATCACAAGGAGTGAAAACTTTGCAGCAATCACTAATCCTGGCGTGATTGAAACTTTTTTTCATGTTGCTAAAATGAACTGGAAAAAAAACGCCCCAGGCCTGCAGGAGCTGATGGACAGCTTTCAGTCGGGTGAGTAATATAGTCCGTGTCGTCTCTTTGTTTGTTTTTACCCGAGTGACCAAGCGTACCTGTCCCAGAGCCAGCTGCAGCTGTTGCTCACCGGTGTGTCCATCTGCTCAAGATGTACTGACAGTGCCATGCTAACCGCTGTCTCAATATGAAAATGATAGAGAAAGGACATAACTCCCAAATCGTCTGAGTTTTCTTTTCACATAATAATGCGGACTCAGCAGATGACTTGTTAACTGTTTATTCCTCCTTACACCGAACGTACACAGCTGCTTCTCATTGTTCCTCAGTAGCACAACAATGGTTACTACATTACCCAGAATAACTTGAGGCTCACACTACTACGGTAGCCTTAGAAGCTCAAAATACACAACAGCTTAGATTAGATCAGAACAGAAACACGACAGGAGAATTTACTGAGTAATTTTGCTGTTTCCACTAATTACTTGGACTGACCTGACGTTAGTTAATCCTCTCGCTCTCCAAAACAAATGCATGCGATAACTGCCGGCTTTACAACACCAGGCTGTGGGTGTCATACCGCTTCAACCAAAGGGGCGCTATAATCAACGAAAACGAAAAGTTCCGCACATCTGCTTTAACTTAATCATGCTGTCATATTGCTTAATACTAATGGGATACAATTGGATTTAGCACTGTGTCGCCATCGGCACAGGATGCTGATGAAGGCTACTTCTTTCTTTGCCAGAACTTGTCATATTGGCAGATGCAGGTTCAGCAAGTTTGCATAAAATCAAACCAGTTTAAGCTCGTACACTGGACCGGATTAACAAATCCTGGATTTGACCCAATTCTGAGAGGTGTAACTTGTATTTTGAAAACTGGATGTTAAATCACAAGCCTCCATGCTTAGTTTTGTCTTAAACCGTAACAGCCATTCATCCTTTCATACATCCTTGACTGTGTGTTTATTTCAATGTAAAATACAGGTAGGGGGAAAAAATCGATACAGCATTGTATTGCGATATTTTTGTGTGACAATATCGTATCGCCACACAATGCCAAGTAGCCATCATGTAAATTATTAATATGACAAATATAAATTAAACTTCAGGTAGCCTACTAGAATAACATAATAGATTGCTTATTTAGTCAAATAGATACATTTTGTAAAAAAAAAAAAATGGCTGAAGTGAGATGAACAGACTGAAAATTTAATCTTATTTGATAAAACAGATATTGACAAAATAATTATTAATGATATACAGTTGAATAAAGTCATAAATCGCAATTCATAGCAATATATGTTATCACAATACTCAGCATATTGCAACATATTTAAAATTTCAATAATAATATATTGTGACCTAAGTATCGTGACAATATCATATCATGAATCCTCTAGTGATTCCCACTCCGACTGTATAATAGTAATACTTACTAAGCAAGTTAAGTGAGCAGCAGCAGTGTCCTACCGTCCGACACAGAAATCAGCCGTCAGTGATTTGACCAGCTGAGTTACAGGAGACACCATCAGCCGGCTTGAGTCAAGCCCGGCTAGTTCAAGTCAAGTGACCGACCAGGTGAAAATGGTTTCGTCTCATCGGGAATCTTTGGTCTGAACTGGCCTTTAGATGAACTTGTAGTCGTGGTAGTCTTAGTGTATAACACACAATGTGCTGCTAGATTCCAGAATACTGTGATGCCATAGAAACATCCCACACACCTTCTCAAGCCGGTAGTTGAACAGCTGAACTATGTGCTCTGATCTGAAAACCCATGTCATATTTCTTCAGCCACTCGAAATGTTAATTATTCTGAATTTCTACAAGCGCACTCAAACAGTGAAAGTGAACTCACTGGGGTAAGTAAAAGCTCTTATTGCTCTCTGTGCTCTCAGTTCTGAACCACAGTATCAGTCTAGTCACTCTGCTCCAGAGGAGGTGCTTTTACACGCACCATCAGCTTGAGTTTCTCCAGCTGCTCACTGGAAAAAGCTTGTACGTCTAAACTTGGTAGCAACAGAGTTCAGTGGCTTATTTGCCATTTTATATCCACTTAGATCATTCAAGTCAGCCTTAATACTTCTATTAAAATCTCTCTCTCTTGCTGTGTAATTACAAGAGCGGCATAATTAGACTGAAAACATCAGACCAATGCTAAAGATAAGGAGCAGATGCTGACTAGATACTGAGGCTGGAAGCAATACTTTCACTTAAAACAACAGTGACTCCTCTGAGAAGCGCTCAGTGGATTTTTTACAGTCATCCGTGCTTTAAGCTTTCACACAAAATCTCTCTGGACGTGAATGTTGCGAACCCCGTAAAGAACTCCCACGCCCCTCACACACTTTTCCTGTCATGCCGTTGATACAGCAATTCAGACGGGGTGACGGAGGAGCTTAATGACATTTCCAGAAACCCTGCTGTAAATATAGATTTGGTTTTGGTTGAAGCTCTCAGAGTCAGGAGTGTGAAGTTCAAAGAGCTGCAGTGAATAACTAACGAGATCTACATCATTCACTAAGACAGATGGTTTGACACAGTACAAGGACTAAACGTGCTGTGTAGGCCTGTCAGATGGGTTATCTGCAGGCTCTTTATCAAACAGGAACTACAACAACTGCAGGATGAGCTAATGTCTGTTTTTCATCATTTTCATTTCTGCTGTTCACCAACAATAATAAAAAACAGACAAAGGACACATCTCCGCTGCCAGTTTTTTTCATTCACTCCTGATTTCCTTTTCCTCTTCCTTCTGAAAAGCTGATGATGAAAAACCCAACGCATCTATTCATCATGTCATCTTCCCTTTCTTGAATCCTTTGTTTCTTTCCATCTCTTCCCTAATAGCTGTTAAATTAGATTTGAGCTTCTGCATGCAAAGGCGACATTCACAAGCTGATGGTTTTTTTCTTTGTTTTCCTCTACCTTGGTCTTCTTTTCTTCCACAAATGATTGTTGTGATTATAGGTCTTAACCTCAATGTGTCTGCGTGTTTGTGTGCATGCGTGTGTGTATCTAAGCCCTTTTCTTTCAGTAGGGCACTTAAAGCAATTCACACCCAATTCACAAAGTGAGACAAGAGGAACATTTTCCATAGGAGAGTTGTTTTCTTATTATTACTCTTTCTGTGCTGTTCTCACCTTCCTCTCAATTTATCCCCAGTTGCCCTGTCTTTGTTTTATCTGTTTCTAAACCTGTTCCTCTGCAGTGAAAAATAAGCATGATGGTAAATTTACAGCGTAGGATTTAAAAGCTGCATGGACATTAAGTAAAGAAAGACTGTGCTGCTTTTCAAAGTGGTGCTAACATTCCTCCTCTTACAAATGAAATGTTAAATTCAGCCTTGCTTTATTCACATTTATAACTGTTCTTATGATATTAAATGATTTAGCACCCCATGAATGACATGATGTACTTGACATAAAGTCACGTAGGTTAGGTTTAGGAACTCAAACACTGGCTTCCTGGGGAAAAGACCTGTGTTTCTGTGACTGCAGTCTGGTAATGAACTTGGCGAAGAAACTTGGTGGCAAGTGTTAGCCACAAACCTTAGATAATGCCGCATAGCTGACATTACTAATTCAGCTCAATGACCTTTCTCTACTTGTGCTACAATTATGCTATATTGTGTCTTTCAGATTATCCCGCAACTGTCTCTTGTGTACAGCCACTCAGCAAAAATTACAGATACCCTTTTTCACCAAATTTAGCGCATATATGCAGGTGTTTTTAAACATGGGAAAACCCTCAAAAAACAGGCTCTACCCATTGCCAGTACGTCACAAACGTGGCAGAAAACAGGTCAGTAAACAGTAAAAAGCAGCATGGAGACAGTGAAAATGTTACAGTGGTTATTTCTTTTTATCTCTGTTCCTTACTCCAGCCCTGTCTCACTCCCAAGTCGTCAAAATCCAGTGCTTGGGCAGTGACTTGCGGCGTCTTTTAACATCGGCATGATATGCAGCCAGTTATTGTTATAGTTTCATGGCGCTTGGCAGCATCAAGGGGAAATGCAGCAGTCCGAGTGGGGCAGGAGGGGTGGTGGATGGGTCCAACATTTCATAAGATTGTAGAGCCAAAACCTGTTATTTTTTTCCTAAACCTAACCACATGCTTTTGTTGCCTGAATAAAAAAAAAAAACACCAATTCACTGTGTTTTACTTTTTATTTTGAAAGAGACGGTATGTAAATGGTAACTTTCCTGTGAAAACAGAAGTGTATTTTGAAAGAAGACAATGCATGTAACAGGCAGAACTTGACACGGCGTCCCAGAACATCAAAACCAACGCACCCATGTCGTAGTCCATGATAAAATGTCGATATGTGAAGAGGTTGGAGTGAGAATACGTCGCTGATACAGTCTCTCTTCCAAACTCAGAGCAGACTATTACAGAATGATGTTCAAGTGCTGCTTGGATGGAGACTGATGGAAGTGGTTGCTACACATGATAGCATCACGCCTGAAAAGGGTAAAAAATTAGCGTGTCCACCGGGGTGTCATGTTTCTATCACTGCTGATCGGAGGTGAAGCTGATACACACACACACATACAACTACTGCAGAGTCATTTGTCCTGGGAATGAATGCTGATTGTAACTTCCCACTAAAGACAAAAGCCAGATGTGTGTGGGTGTGAATGAGGTTTTTTTTGTCCGGTGGGAAAACAGCTATACTGTGGTCTCTCTTAAAAGTGTACACAACTTACCATCATTATAAAATAATACTAAAAACAACGTGAATGTTCAAAATACTGTAACACAAGAGAAGCCTTCCAACACTGAGAGAGATGCACATGGCGGGAGAGGGGCTTTGAACACATGAATCGCGGTAACACAAACTGAGTTTTCACTGCAACTATATTAATAAAATAAACTTTCATAGCAGAAAAGAAATCCATAATCCCCTCAGCCATATATATCTTGCACGCTCTGGCTCAACAGGCAGCAGAGATACCTGTGCTGGAAATAAAGGAGAGCAGTGATGATGTTGGAAGTGTGCAAGAGAGCATGTCATATTCTATGTTTATTACCAGGGCAACTCTGCTGCTCAGGCGACTCTGTTTTCTTATAATCATGTGTCTTATATTTCCATTAGTTCTTTCAGTGTGTTTCTGTAATCCTGACGGGATGTCTACTTTGCTTGATTTTTTTTGTTCTCCCACACTCCTATGCATTTGAGAGTTTTATGTAATTTCAATATTTCCTGATTTTCTTTTATCTCTAAATTATATTTTATGCTAAATTTCCACTCCTCCACATCTACCCACCCACAAAATTTAAATCTTATTTTCAAAAAGCTTCCAGTCTGTTTTTCTACATCTCTTGCAGAGACACAGCATCCTCTGTATCTGGAACAGGTCTGGACAAGTTAAAGCTCCTCCTTCTCTCCTCCAGACTGCAAATTCCACACAGAATGAGTTGAGCGGATGAAAGATTGCGTCGGTGACACGGCCACAGTCAATAAGCAGAGTAATCACAAACACAATCATCATCACCATCATCACAACAGTTATGATCACCATAATCGGCATCATAATCATAAAGCTGACAGGGGCGCTAATCAAAATGCTGATAGTAGAGTGGAAAAGTAATTGAAATGGATGTGAAGGTATTTATCTCCATTTCAAAGCTGGAGGGTTTTGTTTTTTTTGTTGTTGTTGTTGTTGACTTCAAGAAACGTGACTGAAGCAAGGCAGCCTGTTTTACATTTTGTGTGCCTGTGAGACCACATGTTTGCTGCTATGTTTGTAACTGTGTTTGTGATTTGTGTGCCAATGCAGCAGGGACAGAGATGTAATCAGCACTGAGAGAGGATGTCGTGGATGTAGCATGTTGTTGTGACTGAAAGGTCTCTGAGAAGACAGAATGAGGGAAATGCAAAAAACCCTAAAGATATCTGTCATAAGCCCTATTTGCACGACACTAGTAATACCTGGGGATCTCCAGTAATCTGGAATATTTGCAGAGGTTGTCTGGAATCTTAATCCGATGCAAATCTGTCTGTAATTTGTATAAGTATATGTTCCACCAAAATGGTCTCACATTAAAATGTACAATTTGGTCCACAGGGCAAAACATATTCCCCTCACAGTCTACAATTGTTTTTTTGGCCTATTTTTTCATATTGGCCTGCAACCGCATCATGCATGGCATTCCCGTGTCTTTTTGTTTGAACAAAAGAAAATGGCAGACATTATTTTATTTTCAATGGAAAATGAAATATTTTAAGATAAGAGCATTTCTAAATAACAAGAGGTCCCCTTGAAATGCTGAACCCACGCAAAAGGGCTGCAGAACACGGAGGAAACCAGGAAATATTCCAATTTGAGAAGCTGAAACTTCATCAACTTTTATCATTTTTGCTGAATTACTACACAACTAATCAATACTCAAAATGGTTGCCGGATATACTTTTGGCAGACCCTTCACATAATGTCCAGGCTTATAAAGACAAATGGGCAAAGAGCCATTTACAAGTCAATTCTGAATTTATCCTGATGACACTCTGGCCCATGAGCTGGAATTTCTGCTTACCTAGGTGACATTCTGAGCCGAGCTGGGCAGCTTCCCACCACCTGAAGCTCAGCGTGGACTGCCAAAACTGAGCTGTTCCTTTTCCCATGTCAATCTTATCTCCTCAAAGACCTTTCCATCACATTTGACAACATGACAGTGAGTCCCGGCCAGACTGCCAAGTGCCTTCGTGTGATGTTACACAACCTACAGTCGACATATCCAAGCGCTTATATCATCTCTAATCTTGAGTACTGTAGCCTCCCTCTAGCTGGGCTGCCAAACTCTTCACTTCAACTACAGTAATAAGTGAATGTTGCAGTCTGCTCCTTCTTTAGTCTCACCAGGGTGTCAACGAGAAGCACAAGAATATACACTATCAAGCTGGGGAAATTCAGGATCAGATTCTGCAAGAGAACAGACTTGACAACAGAGGCTAAAGAGCACTCAGTGGCAGCTAATTTGTTTTACAAATTGAAGATACTGATTTCTGCAAGTGCTAAAATAAAAATGTGTCTAAAAGCATCTGAAAATGTTTGCCAAAATCCAAGTGCGAATTGCGAGAAAGGTTTTTGTAGAGATGAAAGGAAGCTCATAATATCTCTGGAGTGCACTTGTTAAAAGTGTAGATAAGTCAATGAGCTCTGTTTTATCTCTCTGGCTGACAACACATTAAGCTCCATATGGCTGCGGTCTGACGACAACAGGCACTCGTGGGCTGCTTTTTCTGTTTGAAATACAGATTTGAGCCCCCTTACACCCTAACATACACCCATCACACTATCACACTTGTAAAGCAACAGAAAGCAACTTGCAGCCGAAACTAGTCATGTTAATACCTCAGCTGTAGATCATAATCATCAGACTTTAAGTAGAATTCTGCATCAAGGACAATCCACTCTTCAGGAACTACTGTGATCACACTGTGCATTAAAACAAATGTCTTTACCTCCCTTTTTACTGGAGGAGCACTTCAGATTATCATAATGGACATAATGCTGAGGTCTCAGGAGCCAAACAGAGAAAGGATGATCAATGAGAATAAAAAGAAACAGGCTTTTTTCATGAACTGTTTATATGTTGTTCTACAAACCCACGTATTTGTAAAGGCTGTGATTAATGCGCTGACAGAAGTAGGGAAAGAAGCGATCCCCGAAAGGAGGCAGGAGACTCTCCCAAGTAGAGTGATGTTCAGAACCGTGTCAGCTTTGAGTCATTTTAAGGTACATCGTCACCGTGTTTCTTTTCCTTAATCTAACAAAACATAACTTTTTCACCTAAATTTAACCTACTTAACTTTATGTTCAATATGTAACTTTAGGGGTGCCCTCTAGGGGTGGGGAAAAAGCTGATACAGCATAGTATCGTGATTATTTACATTTTAATACTGTTGGTACTAGAATAATAAAATCAATTGCTCTTTCAGTCCACTAGATGGTGCTAAGAGGTTTTTGCCGTCGGTATTTAAATTAAATGCCTGCACTTAAAGCAGCTGTGCGGAACTTTTTACCATTCATAAAACTGCCCCTAGTTCGTATCACCTCGCCTTGAAGATCCGCATAGACACAGCAGAAGTCAGCAAACAAGAAAATGGCACCCGGAGGCAGAAGTAAGTCTGCACGCCTGCAGCGGCCCGCAGCCAATAAAAAACAGAAGAAGAAGGAGCCGTGTTTATGAGTAGTATTTAAGAAACAGGCTAAATGACATGTAGTAGGGAGTAGTCTCTTGTACAGTAGGTGGTGGTATGCACCTGGAAGTTGTTTGCGATCCGCCAATAAATTGAGAGAAGAAGAAGAGCCGTGTTTACAGAGAGTGTTCTTCAAGTAAGCGGTACACAACGGGCATTACGGAACACTTAACAGTTTTACCAGATGTATCTATGAGGACTTGGTTGTACTTTCGATGTCATGGTGGATACAGAAGGAGCACCATCTAAAAGAAAAAGAACAGAGGAAGGCTAAACGGGACAGTAATAGGGCTCGAGCCCAAATGAGTGTAAACCTCGGTCGGGCATTCACCAAGTGGAGAGAGCTGAGAGATATGAAAGTTTTAAAATTAAGAGCTACACCAGAACATTTATGATTTTCCTCTCGCTCTCCAAAACAAATGCATGCGTTAATTGCCGGTTGCAGTCGAGATTTTAGGACACCAGGCTGTGGGTGTCATACCGCTTCGACCAAAGGGGGGCACTATAATCAACGAAAACGTAAAGTTCCGCGTAGCTGCTTTAATTTGGACTTTTCATAGACCATTTCAAACTTGACAACATAAACATTGTAATGGGTCCCTTGGCACTTCCTGCTGGAATGTTTGTTAATGCAGTAACTGACAGGAAGTGCACAGGGACCAAAGCTGTTGCCCTAGTAACAGAGCATCAGTGAAACAGTCTATATGGAAGGAAAAATGACACTTTTAATTTGCGAGCAGTGTCATATGAGACTAAAATACTCTGGGAATACTACGAACATGAGGGCTCATCTCACACTCCACCATTCGGAGATAACGTTAGCCGCTGATGGCCAAGCTAACACAAATCCACTCCGCCAACAGTTCAGTTTGACAGGTGTATGCAACATTTCTGACCGGTTTTGGGAAGGTGTTGGTCAGTCTGTCTGCTTTGCCTCACATTTTGCTGCAATAAAAACAATTAAAGTCAATAACATTGTATTATGACTTAACTGTCATGAAAATACTGTGTGATCCCCACCCCCAGTGCCCTCTAGGTCATCAGGGAGAATGTGTCCTTAGCAACAGCTTGGGTTCAATTCCAACCTGCAAACCTCTGCTGTTTATCATTTCTATTCTCTCTTCCCCCTTCCCTATCACTCTCCAGCTGTCCTATAGTGGCAAAAGTCCTAAAAAATAAGTTAAAACAACATAATCTGTGGGGGGCTTCCCTTTAGGATATCATGCGAACTGTTGTATGAGGATACAGTGTAATATTAAATCAAAAGATCAAAAGATTGATCGAGTGTATTTTGCTGTTTTTCGGGTGAAACTTTAGTAAAAGATGAGCAGGTCAGCAGCTTCAATTATCTCAGGCTCATCATGGACAACAAACTCAGTTTTAATCAACAAATTACTGACATCCTCAAACAATCCCAGCAAAGACTCCATGTCATCTGTAAACTCAGAGCACTGTCTGTTGCCCCCCACCATCTGTCCCCCCATGCTTCCTTCCATGTAAACCATCTCCAACAAAAGCATCACACACACACTGCCTCTAAAATAATCTGCCTTCCCACACCCAGTCAGACCTCAGAGTCATCACACGCCTCGCACGCACAACATCAAATGACTCTAATCACCCTCTAAATCAACACTTCACAATACTCCCATATGGTCAGAGATGTGGGACTGTTAAATGGAGAAGAGCTTCAGCAGGAGTTTTGTTCCTTCTGCTATGGCAGCTCTGCACAATCTGCCTCGCTGACACTGTGGTGAGCTGAGATAATTGAATGGATGTATTAGGGCTGTGCCCAACTCAGAATTCTATCAGTCAAATTGGATTTGGCTGTTCAATCCGAATATTCCGCTATTTGGTCCTTTGTTTCCACGTAGAGTTTCAGAGTATTAATGGGGCTTGATAGAGTGACAGCAACATTCACACAACAAGCACATTAGCCCTCTAAGCTGATATGTGCTAACTACACTAATGACGAATCGGAAATGTGCAACATTATTTGTCCACACTAGATATCAAACAAATCAAACAGAGACTGTATCGTATTAAATTGCTGTGAGTGTAAATTCACCACTTCTAAGCAGAGGAGAGAAAATAACATTATCTTGGAGCCTGATCGAGCAAAGCCTCTCTGCCTCCATGTCACTCAGAATCACCCCTGGTCTGGGTCTGCAGCTGCCTGTACTGAGAAGCAGTGGAAGTTGTATGGAAGCAGTATGGAAGTTACGGGCACTCACTCTGCAGCTATATCTAAGGATAGAGGACATCCATTGAAGTACACTGCATACTTACTGACAAGAAAACAAACAACTGCTCAACTTGAAGAATCTCAGTCAGGGATTCAAATCTTCGACTTTCACTTTGACTCTACTTCTGTATGCCATCATGTGTAAATGTTGCTGTCTGTGTGTTGCTGTGTGTATATCTGCATGTGGCTCTGCGATGCAATGCTGCATTGGCTGTGAAAATGAAACATCCCTCTGGTATAAATGAATCTAAATCTATAGAATCTAAAGTGATTGTGTGTTGTGCTCTGAGACCTGTCAGAACGCTGGGGTGACCTACCCTCAATACTGTGCATGAACCCATCCTGGGTGGACTTAAGCAGGATTTATACTTCTGCATCGAATCAGCGCCGTAACCTGTGCACTTCCCCAGAAACACAACTACGCATCGTGGTGGCGCAGACCTCCTGTCTATTTTTGTAAGTTGAAACCATTTCCCACAGTGGAAACAAAGTTTTTATTTGCTTTTATTTCACAGATAAGAAACTATAAATTGTGAGGACAATTAGCCTCTACAAAATTGCATTTTATGTCTTGTGCATGATTTATCCTGGCTTCATATGGGTAAAGAAAATCTCTGCAAGTGGCTAGGCTAATTTACACAATGTGAAATGCCATAGGCTTGTGCTAATAACATTAGCATGTTGTATTTGTTTGGAATTTTTTTTAGTATAAGGCAGTTGTTGGTGGTGAAGGATGTGAGTTGTAATGGATTTGAACTTTGTATTGTTACCTTTGTTAAATGCTGCTGTTGTCCCTGGCTTTATATGTGTAGAGGAAATGTCCACTAGCGGCTAAGCTAATTTATGCAACGTAAAAATGACATAGGCATGTGCTAATAACATTAGCATGTTGTATTTTGGGGGAAAATGTGTCTGGCAAAAGACAAGTGCTTTGTCAGTGAATCCTGCAAGTTATAATAAAGCTGATTTGTGTATTTGTGTTTGAAATTGTTGCTATTAAGCCATGTTTAATGTGTGTTTGGGGTGTTTTTTAATTGACTCAGGTTTACAGCACTTCACAGAAACCCCACTGTGGACTAGTGATTTTGAGGTGGAACTGCAGAGTGAAACAGACATACCACCACACAAGTATAAATGCTCACGACAGCGTAGGCAACGTGCATAGGCTGTGGCGTAGGCTCTGCAGCTCAAAGGCCAATATGAATCGGTCAGAGGGGAGGCGAGGGAGTAGAGGGAGATGATGCAAGTGTGGAATTGAATTGAATAAAGTCTTCTTGACATAACAGTGAATTCTTTTAGCAGTGCTGCTGAACATGCGGCATGAAGGTAAGAAAAAAAAACAATGAAGTGGAGAAAATAAATCAACAAACTGAAATTTAACACCACATTTTGAAAAGAAAAACACTACAGCTAAATAAAATTCAGGCAAATTAAGAAAAACATTTTCAGTTTGATGACAGGCAGCACTGAAAAACCCACTAATTCTCCTTCTAATTTGTCGATCTATTTTCTAGTCAAATTTATCTTTAGATGTTCCCTCTGCACCCATAGCAGCCATTTAACTGCACTAACTGAACGTTTCTCAGATCTACCAGGATTGATGTGTTTCGCTGCTGTAATGTGCCTTGTCAAAAAACACAGCTACAGAAAACAAATCAAAGTGAGGCTCACGTCGAGGATCACACGAGGTCAAAGATCAAGGCAGCGTTAAAAAATAGTGCCATCGATGAAACAGCTCAGGAACAATGCCTGTAGGGGCTGAGTGCGGAATCTGCTGTGTAATACTGTAATTTCAAGGTTTCTTTATTCACAGTAGGGAATTTTTCCCCCCATTTTCCATCTATCCACTCTATCCACTGTTTTAAATTTAGAATTGAATTGAATTGAAGCAATACCCATTTCATTTGAAAATGAAGGACAGCGAAGGACACCGGCACGCACGCACGCACACACGCACACACACACACACGCACACACACACACACACACAGGCTCCAGTAAAAGAGCACGATTAAATCATTTTTTCATCAAGACCTCAGGCTCCCCAATGACACACAGTCCAATCTGGGATCCTCACAGCAAGCAGGCAAACATACAGATGACAGAGAGCTCCTAAAGGAAAGATAGTCAGAACACCTGTCTAATAAATATTCTGTAGAATAAAGAAATACAGCAGAGAGACACATAACCGTAATATAGCTCCAGACTGGGCCTGGTGAGTAACATGGGTTGTGTTTCAGCTGGCTTACACCGCCTCTTATCTCCACAAACGCAAGCACAAAGACCAGTTTTTGCAGCTTTTGTTGGTGTGGCCGCACGCACAGACCTCTGCAAAACACAGCTCTTTAATGTGTGAGATATGAGCTTTGACGCTTTCACTTTCAGTTACAATTTTCATCCAGTTCAGTGCATGTAAATATGCACCTTAAAATTCTCCAATGAATGCAGTTTTAATGCAAGTGAGGCCTCCGTTGGATTCTTACAAATAATGTCCTCCACCACTCCTTGTTTTCAGGTCTTTCATTTTAAACACAGTAGCCATTATACAGCATTAAGGCACATTTCCATCTGCAGTTTGTAATTTGAGAACAGGCAGGTCAAACAGCATGTGCACCTTGGTAATTAATTACACAGCACAAGGATGTAACAAAATAGGGACAAGACCTTGTGTGCGTGTCTTGTGCACAACAAACTAGTGAGCTTTTTCGTGCAGATTCGAGAGTTACATGTGAAATCGTTTGAAGCGTAGGACGCATCCTGAGGATCAGAACCTGTGTGTTACTGTAATCACTTAATTAAACAAGATACACAGACAGTAATAATGAAACACAAGTTACTGTAATTGTAGCCTCGCTGCCTCCCGGAGAAGTTTTTCTGATGAGAGCCTGACCTGAACTCTCCTCCTGGCTCATTAGAAAACTGTCTGCTGCAATTAAAGAGGATGAGAGGAGCCGACGTGATTGGTCATTATATTGAAGCTCGCCCCGACTCCACCTTCTGATACTGTATTCCTCCTTCTAATAATGTGCTCATCCTGCTCTGTGCCACGGCTGCACTGCTGCCCCTGGTCATCCAAATTGGAAATATTAATTGGTCACACTTTTCTATATATATTATAAGTGTGTGTGTGTGTGTGTGTGATGACAATGCAGCAATAAGGCATGAGTGCTGGCTCCAAACACAAATCCAATACAGACTCTGCACCACAAAGCAAAATCGAAAAGATCGAAGAGAAGCTGTGTATGTGTATGCCATTGTGCATGCGTGCGGACGTGTGTGTGTGTGTGTGTGTGTGTGTGTGTGTGTGTGTGTGTGTATGTGTCTGTGAGTGATCACAAATGTGTGTGTATGAGCATGTATATTTGACATAACATCACAGATGCAAGTTTGTGACCAGTCTGCTGCCTCAAGACAAAATTACAGAGACGTAATCTGAGTGTGTGTGTGTGTGTGTGTGTGTGTGTGTGTGTGTGTGTGCGTGTGTGCGCGTGTGTGTGTATTTGCGTTACCAAATACACACCCATAAAACAATTTTCATTGTTATATTAAAGCCAAAATCATGATAATAATCATAAGGTGCAAATGTTACAATAATCATTTGAAGCTGAGGCAGGCAGTTTAATTGTGGCATCACTTGGAAAAGTGGACTGAGAGAAAACTAGACCTCTGCACCTCCTCTTGGCTCTGTTTTAAGGCTTTAGAAAATCTACGCTGTGACGATAGACCTTGGCCAATCACAGGTTGTTTCTATTTGTTGTTCCACCAATGCAGATGCTAGTTCACAATAAACAAAGTAAAACACCTGTCAATATTGGGAAA
Organism: Epinephelus awoara; assembly: GCA_035609425.1. Classification (NCBI taxonomy): domain Eukaryota; kingdom Metazoa; phylum Chordata; class Actinopteri; order Perciformes; family Serranidae; genus Epinephelus; species Epinephelus awoara. The sequence goes on from CM069299.1 coordinate 21,992,332, forward strand.
GAGTTTCAGAGATGGACAGAAAATGTTGCTAATAGTTTTGCTTTGGGAGGGTTTTACTCTGGGGGAGCTGACAGCTCCAGCTACCACTGGATAAACTTTCTGTTGCTGTCGTTACACAGGTTAGACCCGGTCATTGCTGGCCACCAGCCTACTGTGACACCCAGCACTGGAGGGTTTGTGCTGACCAAACCCTCCAGTGCTGGAGCATGTATATCGACATTTGGTCATGGGCTTTCCACGTCCAGATACAAAGTGAAAGGTACCCTGAGTGTGTTGGCTGTTCTGGGACACTGCGTCAAGTTCTGCCTGTTACATGCGTTGTCTTCTTCCATTTTCACAGGAAATTTATCATTTGCATACAGTCTCTTTCAAAATAAACGCACCAAGTCAGTACAACAACTCAAATTGACGTTTCTTTTTCCTTCAACAACTAAAGTATGTGATTAGGTTCAGGAAAAAATAACTGGGTTTGGCTTTTTTATGGGATGCAAACACCGCTCTCCTGAGTTAAAGTCCGTGTGTGTTGGACCGCAATCCACGCAACCTACTCGGACTTTCACTGTTTTAACTTCCGTTCTTGTCCCACCACGTTTCCCCTTAATGCCACTGAGCGATCGGCCGCGTATCGCGCCAACGCTGGAGGTCGGGTTTTTTTTCGTCCATGTCTGATGCCACACCAAGTCACTGCCCAGGCGCTGGATTTTGATGACTACGAGGTGACTAGCAGCTAATTCTTGTTTCATTTGTGGTCTGATAAACAGAGAGAGCGGGGCAAGGAAGGGCTGAGCAGATGTGCTGTATGCAACTTTATAATGAAATAAGATTAAATAAATCAGTTTATGGGAAACACTGGGTTACTGCATGAAGTGTGTGCATATACCTGTGGTCACCTGGTGGGAGGGGCTTAGGAGCTGCAAAGGAGGGTGTATTTTCATATTGTTTATTTTTGCTTTTTCTTTATTTCTGCCAAACCCAGCTTTAACTTGTTTCCCAACACATTCTGTCAACAACTGATGACATCAGATACAAAGTCAAAGAGCATTTTATAGCTCTGGATTTCAGAAGAACTAAACCCTCCCTGCCGCACTGAGATCTTCAAATCAGAGACTCTAATTACTCTGCAGCTATCAGTAAACCACATTCATCTTGGCTCTTTTAAATAAATCAACACACCAACTATCTTGCTGCTGCATTTTCATCATGGCAGGAAATTAATTTTTCTCACACATAGAAGAATTAAAAGCTTACAAATTGTCATTTTGTGGGCAAACATAACGAGCAGTATGCCCAACCAAAATGTATAACATAAATTCCCACTGGTACATATGCTGAAAACATTTGCTACTATGTTTACGGCCCTCTGTGATTTTTTTTACATTCCTTTTCTCTTTTGTATATCACATTGTAGTATTCATTGCTTTATATTTTCCCTCTGTGGTTAAATCCAATCCTATAGTATATTACTTTAGGTACTACAAAGATCCAACTTCCCCATGAGGATCAATAAAATTTCATATTGTCTTATCTCATCTTGTAAAGTCAGCGACATCTGCAGACTGAGTTTGGAGCTGCTGTCCACTTTACTGTTACACTTTCACACACACACACACACACACACACACACACACACACACACACACACACACACACACACACAGATGTATTTGTACTGGAAGGTTTTGTCCTTTTCCCATCAGCAGGAAATCTGTTATTGTACTTCAAAACCATCAAGTACCATTGTATGACTCTCCTTTTCAGAGAAAAAGAGAGAAAAAAAGACCTGTGGGAAGTGTGTAAGGCACGGTAGGGACGATAATAGAGCAATTATATAAAAAAAGAGAATAATATAATAGAAAAGGCAGTGACTGGCAGACATAAAAAAGGGGAATGGATGAAAAAACACACAAAAAACAGGTACACAAGTGAAAGAAAGGCTAAGTAGAGTAGAGAGAGGGGGTGAGGGAGATAGAGGAAACCGGCTTTTCTTCGTGAAATGTGATTTGCTGACTCCAGCGTGGTAATGATGCAGCACAAAGACACACAGGACAGACCACCGTCCACTTCTTTCTCTTTCTGCCCCTCTCACGGTTTAATTACCGCTCATAACAAACACACATGGCTGGTGATTGGCAGTCTGTTAGAGGCTTGAGATCAGCACTGTTTTTGTTTGTCTCTCTGCAGTAGGACTCATTTCTAGCACTAATGACTTAGCTGGCTCTTCACAGACGATGCAAATAATGGAGCTGTCATTGTCCAAACCTAAAGAAAAGTCCTCTTACAGAAATCACACACAATTCACTTCTTCCCCTTCTTTCGCCGTCTTTTTCAGCATCTTCCCTCCCACCCTCATTATTCATCACGCTGTTTCGATATCTCCTAGACAAATTTCCATCGTCGTCCCCGTCAGCTTTTCATTTGTCTGACGCACGCAATGTCTCGTCGCTCGTCATCTTCTCCGTCTCCCTCCCTATAATTCTCTACACCCTGACCTCTCAGCTCACTTTCCATTCCCCTCATTTATGGCGGGGCTGTTGACACTCTGCTTGAGAACAGAGATTAGCATTGTGTTTGTTTGTCTCTGCGAGCGCCTGGATTCATTTCTCACACTAATGACCTGGCTGGTTATTAATGGATGATAGCAGTAATGGAGCTGTCACTTTCAAAACTGATACTCTTCTGTTTGGTTCCTCGCTCCTAGTATGTTTTACTATTTCCTTCACTTCTAACTTTTCCACTTCTCTCTATCCTCTAAAGCTGTAGCTCCCGACTGGTTCAGCCACGGGGTCCAGATTTCTTCTTAGTCATTAGTTCAAGGTCCACACAGTTTGATAAATTCAGCGTCATACTTGTGTCTGGCCATGTCATTGAGCTAGTTTCCTGTCTCTCTCAAGCAGCTGTCTGTTAGTCATTCACTCTCAGCGGGGAACAGCACTTAAAAATAAAAACTCTGTGCCAGATATTTATTGTACTTAAAAATGAAGCGTGTTTTTGTACAAACTTGACACCTTTGCGAGTCACTTGTGGTCCATTCAGAATCCATCCGCGACCCACCAGTTGGGAACCACTGGTGGTATTACACTAATGTCTCCTCATTCATGTTGAGGAGTTGTTGTCATGTGATGTTTTCAGTCATGTTTTGCGATACTGTGTGTATTCTCATAAAAACTACCCATTATTAGTTTACATTTAGAGAAGGGTTGTGGCAGCGGTTCTTTTAGTGTAGCGTTTATACCCCTGACCTAGGGCTGGGTGATGTAAACGGCCATGTACAATATCTTAATATATTTTCAAACACGCTATGGATTCAGACAACATTGTTTATATTGTCATAAGGTCAAAAGTTGCATCACATAGCAACATTCCTTCGGAAGGCCATACCAGTGTGCATCTCTTCTCTCTCACACTCTGCACAGCTCTGCCCCACTCACTCACTCACTCACTCACAAGTTCTCCAGCAACACTAAGATGACGCAGACCTGCTCCTCTGTTTAATTTGTCTGTTAATTAGTCTACAGTGTGACATTGTTATACCTGTATGTTGCACATGCTATGCTAAATCAGTCTGTGAGATGACAGATGCTGAAATTAGCACGGTAGCACACGCGCAATCCAGCACTGCACCGCATGTGTGGGAGACAGATCTGCTTAATTGTGTTAAGTGATCTTTTTTTTTTACTAGTTTGTGTGTGTGAGGTGGATCAAAGCGCATCACCGTTTTTGTTGGTAGTTGTAGCCTGTTGTGTGACATTGAGACAGCACCTGAATGCAGGCGACAGATGTGTTTAAAAAAACACACTGGCAACACAGACATTTCATATACAAGATGTATATAACGAAGACAAAGTATCTCTCGCTCCTTTCCTCCCTGGGCTTCTTTGTTGATGATATGCATATAAATAAGATTAATATCCTAAATAAGTAAAAATATGTAAATCATTTTCCAGCACTAGATTCATTTGAAAGGCCATGGAAAATGGCTTTTTAACTCCCCCACACAGATTTCGCATTGTTTCAAACCACAATGGATTTTGGCCTACTTGATACTTTAATACTGATGTTATAATTTTGTATCCTACGAGATAACCCTTTAAACCCCTGTTGCTCCAGTGCTGTGTGCAAAAAGTGAACATACTGCCCTGCTATTTATTTTACATTATTGTTCATTTACATGTTGTGCAGCTGTATATTTCCGAACGGGAAGAAGAGCGAGTAAAAGAGCTTGTGACATTTCAAATGTGGCTTTGACTTGCAGCTAAACATTTGGCCCATTTTGTAGAAAATACAGATATACATATATATATATATATATATATATATATATATATATATTGTGTATCGCCATTTTGCCTGAAAATACTGAGACATGAATTATTGTCCATATTGCCCAGCCTTAATCTGACCTCTTGACAGCAGTGTTGTAATCTTTCTTCAGTCATTTGACTCCCCCTGGTAATAACATACTGCTGGCTTAAACATAAAGAACACAGGCCTGTGAAACATGTGGAATCATAAAGGTTGCACTGCTAGCATTGGCAGTTCTCCTAAAATTGCATTTAAAAACTAACAATATATCACCTTGCTTACAGCATCACAACATATGGCAGTATTTTGAATCCTAACCACTGTATTGTGACACATCTTATCTCTAGAATACACAGCCCTAATATACATATAGCTACTAGAGTATAAATACTCCTATTCTTGTTTGATGTGCTGCTATTATCGCAGCATGAGCAAAGCTTGATTTTATGTACTAAACTAGACTAGGGTAGCTCTACATCATTCTACCCATATATATTTGTTTTGGGTTTAAAAAGCACCATAAATGCACAAAAGCTTTAAAGGTGGTGTATCAAAAATTCATTGGCCTCTAACTGATGGTGGTAGCGGTAAAGGATAAATAAAGAGCAAACAAGTCTTGACATACAGCATTAGCATTGGAAAAATTGCAGTACTAAAAAAGTAGGTGCTGGTAAACTACTGATAGCACGAACCTTTCTCAGAGCTAATGCTATGTGAAAGCAGCAAAGTCATATTTACCTGAGCATACAGCATAATCAGAGGCAAACACCTCTAATTGTCTCATTAACATCTATTTACATTACATTTCTCTGGCAAAAGTAATTTATTTTTTCCCACACATATAAATTGGGAGCAGTTTGGCATTCAGCATCTCACTCACATGTAACCAAGATGATTTACTCTGGTATAAGAAATAATAATTAAATGGGAATTTGTTGTAGATTATTTTACTGTGTCCTGGATGCAGCAGGAGATGTGTACTATTGTGCAGCAAGACTGCATGAGAAGTATAATTTTATGCACCATCAGTCACCCATAGCCTTGATAGTGGCTCTCTATTTCTTGGATAGCATCCATCCAGGATATAAAGATGAGGTTTTTACAGAGGCGAATAAAGAGGCTCCTCTTGATGAATAAACTTTACAGCCTGCTGGTTCATATTGTGTTTCAGAGGTTAGTATTGCGCTGCTGGGAAATTGTTACAAGTTCTGAAAGATAAAAGCATAAATAAATAAACACTCCAAAGCACTATATTTACTTAGTGTATCATTTTACAACCTGTTCAAAACCCTACAAGGACTAAGAACTTAAAGGAACAGTTCACCCATAAAATGACTATTTGTTATTTCAATTGCTCACCCCATATCACATTGAACTCTCAAAGGGAGTGCGTGCCTCCACAATGAACAACTGATTTGATTAAAACAACAAAACTATATCAAAGCATCCATTTATAAACTCTCGCACAAGCAGGTGCAGGTAATAATCCAAGTCTCATTTATGCATTTGTATGCCTAATACTTCCCAAAAACATGTTGTTTTGTTAAAACTGTAATGCCTAAAACACACACTGCATTGGAGTAGCAAGCCAGAGCAAGCACTGCTTATGTGGAAGTGTTTTAAATAATAAGGATTTAGCGAAAATCAAGTGTGTTTGGGAAATACTGGGTTTGTAAACGGATGTTTTCATATAGTTTTGCAGTTGCAAAACGCTGTTGCCTTTTATTCAAATTCATCAAGACTTTTGATTCCTCGTTCACTGAGGAGGCACCCAAAATAAAATAATAAAACAATGTTTTCTCCACAAATTCAAGGTAACACAGGGTGAGTAATTGATTCTTTTACGTAAATCCTAACCTCAGTCCAATACAGAGTGCTCCAGTGATGATGTTTTTCTGTAGGCAGACATGGAAGTCAGTGTCAGCCATAAAGTTTTATATTTTCATCATAACATGGATCACAGTGCATGTGTCAGTGTAAAATTATAAGGAATGCTTGATTTCTACACCACTATATCCTGCTGGCTTTTCAGTCTGTGTGTCGTGTCCTGAGGTTCTCCAAACAAGAGGGTAGGTCTGTCTGTTAGCTGGCAGTTGGTTTACACACCAGCAAGAGTTGAACACTGTCAGTGGGATACTACTAACACCCATATTAGGATTGTCATACCCAGTGCAGTGATAACGGGTAACACCAGTGGGTGATTTCATCACCTCAACGCTTGTAGGGTTATCAGCTGATTGCACCAGTTAACAGCAGTCAAACTAGAGGCCACAGAGTTTTCAGTGTCTGCAGTGAAATCAAACTGTACTGTGTGTGTGTGTGTTTGTGTATGTGTGTGTGTGTGTGCGTGCATGCGTGTGTGTGTGTGGAAACTCGGGGGAGGACAGAGTACAGAGCTACAAATCTCCACTGCCACATTCAAGCCTGGAGGCCAGTACTGTAGTAGCCAAGGCTGAACCTGCTAAAACACATACAAACACACTTACACACTCAAAGTCGACAAATCATCTCGCCAGCGGCGCAGATCTGTGTGTGTGTGTGTGTGTGTGTGTGTGTGTGTGTTTCTGTATGTGTGGATGTGTTTGTGTGCGTAACCCAGGTTAAAAGAAACGGCACGAATCCCTGCAGTCACAATTACACAACAACCAGAAAACATGCACACACAAACACACTCATTAAAATTCAGGCACCATGTTTAAGCCCACAGCACAAGAAGCAAATAGAGAATACAGACTTACCTGTTGTACCATCAGTGGGGAAAAATGGATCAGGGAGGACATGAAAGGGAAAAAGCAAAAATAATAAGTTAAGTCACAAACTGAGATTGTGCACTAAAGATGTTTGTCTAATACACACACATACACAAACACACAACACACACACGCGGTCATGTTCTGTGCACTCGCAGATGTTCACGAAATCACTGCATGGACACAGAGAATGTGTTTTTCTATCCAACCACCATCAAAGATGGTTTTTTTATTTCTTGCTTTTCATTCTAACATTAAATTATAAAATGCTAACTGCAATGATGTGCACACACACACACATTCCTGTATCTCTGTGAGGACCCTCATTGACAAAATGCATTCCCTAGCCCCTCATCCAAACCCTGACCTAAACCTAAACCTAACTGTAACCTGAACCCCAAAACCAAGTCTTAATCCTCAAACAGGCCTATGAAGAAGTGACGATTGACCAAAATGTTCTCACTTTCCAAAATGTCCTCACTCTGTTGCTATAATACGTATTTTGGTCCTCACTATGTAGCATGTACAAGTACACAAATACACACACACATATGGCACACTCATGTTTCATGGGGGCTGTGATCAAATCTGTGACTGTATCCTGGAAGAGGCTGTAGCCAAAGTTATTAGTAATCAGACCAGACCCTGCTGTATTTAACCAGCATTTTCTTTGCCTCTGTCGAAAACCTCAAGGAAAAGTGTATTTAACACGCACTAAATACTGTGCCCATTCCCTCACAAAATGTTGACTTTTACTTCGACCTTCACTGCAAAAGTATGAAATTAGGCCAGCCTTAAAATCTGAGTCAGGAATATCACAGTCGGGAAATTCTGACCCTTTCTCGCTCCCTCGCTGAGTGTCCTTGTTAAACCAGGACGGAGGAGGAAGTGTAAGAAATGTGAATAAGGCACACACACAAACACTCATACACACACACAGAGCAGTCAGTTAAGTACTGACTTTTAAACTTTGAGACACAAATTTGAAAGTGCAAGTGCCCTAAAATGACATACTCTTACATTCAAGTGACAAAGCCCTAAAGTAACTACAGTAATTATGATGGAAACAAACTATTTCCAAGCATGTCTTTTAAAGCATGACCATGATTGTTCTCCAATCCTAACCGCATGTTCATTACTTTAACCATGATAAAGAAGGACTCCTAATTTTAAACATAGTAATAAATTTAATCCAAACTACAATCTTTTCCTACACCTAGCTAAGTAATTTTATTGCCTAAATCTCACCAAACCCTAATAGTAGCATCACAGTTGTATTTTCAACAAGGATTTGTAATGGTATTGGAAGACAAATGATTTTGTCCTGCCAATAGAGGTGTCAAATCAGAAAACACTATGTGCCATTCTATGTGTCATGAACAAACAACATATTTTCTTGTTTAATTTGCAGGATGGCTACTGTGGCAAAAATAATAAAAGCACAATACAACCTGATCACATACAACACATCTGTCTAGTTTTGTAGTGGTGCTATCAAGGGAAGAAACCCAACACTCCCACTTACCCCACGCATTGACTACAAATCCAGTTTTATCCCATGGCAAATATCAGATTGGCTGGGTTTGAACAGGTGAAACTCTATCATGACAAGTATCCTTTTCCCTCCTGTTTTTCTTTAGCAAATGAGCGAGTCATTTAGTCTGACATCACCAGACCAATTAAAAAATGTGACTTGGTCTGGAACCTCTCAGTTCCTTTTCAATTTTTAAGGGGCGTTATCAAGATGCTTCTGGATGCAATTAAGAGAGAACTACAACTAATCAGAGCAACGACACATGACATAGCCCTGAGCAATGAACAAATGAAACTGTTGCAAATGTTCAGTCAGGAAGACAATACTTTTCATGCTCAGGCTGTAGGTTTCTTTCTCACCCTGCTGTTCACTCCTTGCAAGCATGCTCACTCACTCTCTCTGGGTGTCATTGTCCGGGTCTGTCAATTGAGTCATCAGCTGATTCACAATGAACCTTCTCTGTCAGCCTATCATCTCACTGTGCTTCATTTTAAATATGATTCTTTCTCTGCTGTAGTTCTTTCTTGCTGCAGTCATGCGCACCCTCCACCTCCCCATCACCTCCTAGTCTTTATGGATTCATCAGCCTCATCCGCCTAAACAGTCAGCAGCCTTGGAGTCATCAGCCAAGACAAGGACTTCTTTTAAATCTTAATCAGCACAAATCATCTGTTAATGTACACTCATGTTCTGTATTAAATATTATTTCATTCTTCACAGACTACAATGTGCAGAGATGAGCTTTGATGGTGGAGCATCAGTATTTGAAAACGGCACTTCTACAGAAAGGCTCACATGCAGCCATCTCTGTTGTTTATGAAAATGCCTCAATGGCACTCCTCTTCACTATGCTAGGTTTATTCACCAGAGTCTGTGGCACGTGGGTGTCAAAGCCAAAAATGAAGTTATCACATATTTTGCACAAAGGACCCACAAGTTGTCAGTCATTGTATCAAATCCCTCATGTTGGATAAATGTAATTGGTCTGACCAGCAGCCAGGTTGGGTGGAAATCTGTTTAAACGGGAGGGGAACCAGCTGCGTCTGACAGAGCAAATAAAACAAGAGCTTGCAGACTGGTCTGGTTCCCAGGCTACGCATCATCATTTTTCCGCCAGACTGGAGCAACCATGAAATATGTGACTTTGGTCCTGTCAAACCAGCTTTCAGCAGACCAGCTCAAAGCCTCACGAAACCAGTCTCCCCAGAGATCCTAAAGTCGTCATGGCAAAGCAGTACAGTTCCTGTGTCCCAGGAAGTGAAACAACTGAAGCTCGGCTGACAGAATGTCAGCTCTGGCAAATACCATGCTGGGTGCCATATGGGCACACACAAATACAGGCATAAAAAAGTACATTCACTGGAAGTAAGCTGCAAAAAAACTCTCACCCACTCTGTCTTGCTGAAAAGCCAGACAGAGAAAGTCAGAGTGGGATGGTATTGGCTGTTTCCATCTAAATGTCAGAGCTCTCACCATAAAAAGTTGAAATATAAAGGTAAAAACTCCTATGAGTAAAGGGTTGTGAACTTTGTGTGTGTGTGTGTGTGTGTGTGTGTGTGTGTGTGTGTGTGTGTGTGTGTGTGTGTGTGTGTGTGTGTGTGTGTGTGTGTGTTTTTATCCCCGCATGTGCAAGCAGTTTACAGTTTTGTTGATTACTTAAATTGCAATCAACTGAAGATCATTAAACAGACCACTTTTTCAGAGTTTATGAAATGTCAGGCTGATATTACTGTGTATTAGGTTTATTAATGCAACTGTGTAGGTGTGTGCGTATTTGTGAATCCTTAATTACTTCTGCTCAAATTAAAACCCTATCAATACTGCATTTTGGGGCCCCTTCCAATACACATATATATATACAAGTTAAAGATATTTTGGCCAATGTTTCCTTTTAACATAATCACAAAGCATAAACAAGATGTTCTGGCAAGGATCCCTCACATTTTACTGTTTAACAATTAACTTTACGGTCAGAGAGTACGCTCACAGTAAATACAGTGTAACGGCTAATTTTGCACAGTATACTTTAGTGGAAATTAAGTGATAATAAAGAATGAATAACAACTTATATACGCTGTAAATATTCAGTTTAATTACTTTGAATAACACTTAAGGGTAGGTTCAGATTTTTACAAGCAGGCCTTTAAACAACACTCACACCCGCATACAGCATGTACAATAAAAGAGTGACTAGTTGCTGTGATTTATATTCTGTACCTCTTCCATTAGACTTATGCTACAAGAAGTTCACTCAAGGGGCTTTCACATCAGGGACTAGATCAGAGTACACTTGTCTCCAGTGTCCAGTTTGGTTGTTGTTGTGTATTAGGTACCAGTATCCAGTACGGTACGCATCAGGTGTTAACACCAACTGTGCCAAAACAGTATTTAACATGAATAAAAGGAGTTTTTAACTGGTTATTAAACAGTCCCAATGAATACTGATGCCTCTATATGTGATGGCAGCACAGCCTGCAACAGACAGACCCTGATCCAGTTTCACTGCCACCTTCGACCTGCGGAGCTTTGGTGGGAGACAGAGAGTTCCGACAACAGCAGCTCCTCCTCTTGCCAGGAGCAGAGCTTCGCCTCACTGCTCAGCTGGTCCCCACTGATGACTGTCCACAGGGAAGCAGTGTCTGTCTACAGTATCCTTTTCTACACTCCAGCACAACATTTCAACATCATTACCAATGTAAAGGCAGAATGGCAGGGGAGTTGGGGGAGGGGGGCGGCAGTTGCACTCGGGCAGGGTATGAATCAATCGTCATACCTGGTATGAAAACGCTCTCAAACTTGCACTAACTGATTTTTTTGGCAACCTGGGTGCAGCAAAAATAAGCTGTGAGCACAACACAGACATAGAGTATTATTATAGGCTGATAAACAAAATGGAGCCACAAAACATATTTGAGCCTTATGATGACAGTAACAAAGCCTATAAGTCTAAATTATTATCAACATTATTAACAAGTCTAAATCATTATTCACTAATGTGTTTTACAACAGGGTGGCTTCTCTGCAATGGGCCATTTATGACTGTTTAGTATTTAAACTTTGCTGCATTGGTAGCAAAAGCAAACATATCTGTCCGTGCACTATTAAATTCTCTATTTTCCTCTGAGACTTTCACTGGACTTGGAATCCAAAGCTAGCCGAGCTCGGGAGACTCACGACAAACCGCTGCTACTGAGGTTTGGAATGTAAGAATCATTTTAGGCCTGCAAAAATGATGAATGAAAATTGACACGCTAAAATTTTTGTCAAAGCCACAGAGAGACACTGGAGAGAGGCTAGAAAGTCGCAGGTTGCCTTTAATACCCTGTTCTGGCTACATGAATCTTCTAATGGCAACAGTTAAAATAGTGCCATTCAGTCCATCCTAGTTTAACTTCTAGCCAATTATCTTTAATCTTTTGTCCAAAATAGTGGACCTGACTATAACCCCTTCAGTGCTCTCATTTGGATGACTGCCTCTTTCTCTGTCTTTCTCTTTATCCCAAAAGGCTATAATCACCTCTTCACCACTTTACAGGCTACAAGAGTGATCCTGACAAGATGGAAATCTCCTGCACCCCTGTCTTATACTCATTGGATTTGGGACATGCTGTATTTTCTTAAGTTGGAGAAAGTAAGACTCTCTAAGGAGGGTCCACTGAATTTGTCAAGGTCTGTGCCCCCTTCTCAAGCATATCAAGAACACTCATTTTTTAGATGGTGCAACCTAATTAATTGTCCAGGGGTAAGGTGTGGCAGTGTGAGTTTGTTTTGTTTTGTTTTGTTTTAATGAGTGGTACAACATTAATTTGCTTTTGAACTTCCTCATTGGGTCGCTGCCCACTTCCATATGAAAATACATGTCTTTGTTGCTTGATGGCACATCATAAAATGCGCTTGTATTTGTCTTTGATACAAATGGTGTATAATCCTGCAAACAGGATAACAAAAGATTTCAAAAAATGGCACCGTCCAAAGTGAAGCCATGTGTGTTAGTTTTGGCAGGGATGGACCAGTTTTATCTCTAAGTTCCAGATAAAAGAAGCTCCCAGTATTGATCAGCAGCATCCAAGCTCACCTTATTAACCAACTCAAGTCATTGGGAACGTGCCAAAGGCTGGTGCGTGTCAAGGTTATAAGTGTTCACACACACACACAAACCAAAGGCAGACAGAGAGAAGAGGGGAGGTTTAAAGAGATGGACCGTATTCCATGTGGACTGCTGGGTGTGTGGCTCATTACAATGTGATTGAAGCTGCAGCTCAGAGGCTGACTCAGCTGAGTTTAATTAAAGCTGTCAAACAATTCTTGTGTCACTCTCCAACATGCATATGCATAAATATATTCATTTTCACACCCACACCCATCTCACTCTGTCTCTCTCCCATCAATTGAAGCCTGACATTCGCATAATCAATCTGCCTTTATTCATCCTGGAGACATGACTAGTCATTTGGCTTCACTATTCTTCCCATGTCTTTCCCCCGCCCACTGCTCCATCACTGGGACAGCCGTTGTCAACACATTAAACGTGCCCATATCACTGCAACCATACAGGAATGGGAGATGGAGAGAGACAGAGGAGAGGGGTGAAGGAGTAAAGAAAATGAGGGAGGTGAGGGAGGTTATTAAGTGGGAGGGCCTGCAGTCATCAGGAAACACAACCTGCATGGCCGTAGCTATCACTGAAGACACGGAGCACCAGACCTTGTGTCATTTTTACCACAAAAATTAAACTGAACTGCTTCAAAACTAGAATAAGGAGCTGTTTTACCACTCAGTCTGCCACTTATATCTACCTGCTGCTCTGCCACATACATATCAAGGCTGGTGAACTCATACATGCCTATTAGAGTGACAGATCAGGTGAATTCTGTCTGTACGGATTTTGATGTGTAAGATAAAGTTACAACATATTGTTATAGACGTCTGACTTTGTCATTCTCCTGTAGCTGCACTGCCTCTGTACCAACACAGCGGTCTTACTGAAATGAGACTTTTTCGCCTCATGTAACCAAGCGCCGCTCTCAGTTTGATATCTTGCTGCTGAAGCATTACATACAAATACAATTTAAATATGTGCTGTTAATTTAATTTTGTTTTGGATGACAGCGCATGGAGATTGAGTTGGCAAGAGTCCTCTGGGATATTAATTGAACACAACTAAAACCTGTATGCCAAGTACGGAATCGAGTATTTTTACCCTTAAGAAAGCACTGAAAGATTGGATGCTAATGAAAGACAAGCCTGCGTGTAGTTTCATCACTCCTTTGTTCTGGAAATGTTTGCAGCACGCACCACAGGTTATTTGTGCATGTGTGTTTGTGAGCGCTGTTCGCTCTCATTGCATTACCTGGTGTCATTTACAGTCAGCTCATTTAGATGACATGTTGGCACCGCTCATGCACCTCGTAGCACAGAATCCCGTGATGACACATTACAATCTCAGGCACATACAGCACATTACAGGACAGGGTGCATCTTGTGCGTGCAGTTGCCAAGCGTTGTCGATTTTAATTACCAGTCAACACCAGGGTTTAATTACTTTGCTTTGAAGTCCCAGTGAGACGGAAGAGAGAGCGTCTTTAGTGTCTGCACCATGACGTATTTCCGACGAATATTTGGACAGTTTCAGCTACAAGAGGGATTTAAAACATAACCTTCCAATTTGATTGGGCTGACAAAAGGTGTGTGACCTTGGAGTTTAGTGCAGTTTAGTTGGCTCCACACACACCTCCCTCACTTGGGGCACCATTTTGCTATGGTTTCCCAATACATTCTAGTCCCAACCAATCAAATAATGTCTATGTTCTTGTGGGTGGTGGGTGTGTTAAAGGGGTTTACCAAATCAGCAGCAACGTGTAAATAAACCCTGCCATATTACAAGGCAGTGTATTTGCAGAACACAACAAGGTGGTTAATGCACCAACATTTCCATCTAAATATAAGTTTCGGTACGTTTTGTCTGGGCTGAAAGCTCCCCTGTTGTTAGATCAGGAGGAGGACGAGGGAGAGGCGAATGAATTAGACCTCTGCCACATTGTTGTTGAAATGAAAACAAAGGTTTACCCACTGATATCCAAACACACACCTCTTTTTATCTCTCTCCAGATTGCTTTGTTAGCTACAACCCACAAACGGCGAAGTGCAGTTTTATATAACCAGTGCAGCTAGCCAGTCTCTCAAAGTCATATTTGATAAAAATGAACTTTTAGAAATGAGTGCAGAATGAGTCATCAAACATCTGAAATAATTTTACCTAGACTTCCAGAAAGTGAAAAGACAGAAATTCTGATGTTAAAATACTCTAATACTATTTTTTTTTTCATATATGTGGCATATACCAAAATATATAAACATTTGACAGAGTGACACAAGATTAAAACTTTGAAATGCGTTGTTCATTTCATTGGGGTTAGGTCTAGATGATTTAATGACCACATCATTTTTTGTGCATTAACAGGAATGAAGTTAGTTTTAATGGTTTCACAGGGAAAAGAGTGTGCAACAATAAAAAGTCAACATCCCAGTCAAAGTCCATCTGATCTGACCGAAGAAAAACTCGAAAGACAAAAACAGACTGCTTCAGCAGCGGTGCAGAAATAGGTTTTTTGTCCATTTAGTAACTGTGATATTTCAGTTTGATTTAAAGCCTTGCTGAATGGTGCTTTGTGTGCGAACAATGACAGAAATCCTTGTCGGAGTATCTCATTTTATTAATCCTACTTTATACATTCATTTAACTGTTATAAAAAAGGATGATTTTATTCAGTCAGGTAAGCACTCTTCTATAACTACTCCTGCATCAAGTCATTTGGTAATTTAAAAATTACCAAATGACTTTTAAATCAGACTTTCTCCTTCAAACCTATATCAATGTGTTCAAAATCAAAAAGTTAAAATAGGATACAAGGAATAAAAACACCATCTGGCTTAAATCTGGTTACGCGTATCTCTCTGGATTTGAAAGTCAGCCTGAAACAGGACGTCCAGCCAGCTGTTACTCTGACAACACTACGGCATCTGACTGTTGTGTAGTGCCAGAGAAAATGGATGCAGAGTTGGCATTGATGGGCTAAAACTAACTTCAGTACCACCACCATCATCCAGATCAGCAGCAGTCCATCTATCTGAGAGGTTAAAGTAGAACACTGTGTCCAATGCTGTTTTTATCCACTTGAACTTTTCATTTCTGACCCGCAACACAGAGCTGTATGACTCACTCACCCCGCTCTGACAGCAGAAGCACACTAGCGTAGAGACCAACAATAAACTGGATTCTTCTCCATTAAGAGCGGTCAGCAACAACATGGTGCTGAAAATACACTGCCTGGATTATAGCTGGGAGTGTAAATACTCACTTCTACCCCATCACCCAGGGAGAACATTCATTATGCCAGGGGAGATTTGACATAATTCAGAATTTAGATTTTTTATTCTACCAGATTTTAGGCATTTTGTTTTCAGCCAGGCTACAGGTATGAAACTGCGGATGGCATTGCTGGTTGTTCGGCTGGTAACCACTTTGGTCCAGATATGTGTGAACAGCTACTGGAAAGCATGATATTTGGTACAGTCATTCATGTCCCCTGTGAGATAACGATGGTCGTTCTGGCGTGAAGTTTCCTGACTGTCAGGTCACTGGGTCAAGGATCCTGAACAACCAGAGTTACAGTGGCCAGACATCTTCATATACCTTGTGGAAAAACCCAGTGTCTATACAAAAGAATAACTCCAGACACATAAGTCTCTCGATGCATACAGTTTTGTATTAAGTCAAACAACTGTATACTGACAGCAAATTGCACTTCATGGTTCCGTTAGTATAAAGTTCTTTTCATTGTTAAATGTAATTTAGAACAATGAAAATACTGCTGCCAGTGGGTATATGTGAATACAGGCCTAAATATTGTTTCATGCTGTAACTGTAGGGCTCTATGAAATGCATATGTGAATATTATGTACATTGCTTGTTTACATCGAATTCTAGCAACCATACA
The DNA here is from genome assembly GCA_035609425.1 of Epinephelus awoara. Lineage (NCBI taxonomy): Eukaryota > Metazoa > Chordata > Actinopteri > Perciformes > Serranidae > Epinephelus > Epinephelus awoara. Next base: position 22,008,915 of record CM069299.1, read on the forward strand.
GTTCTTTGTTTAGCTTCACACGGCGTCCTTGGTGATGGTTTTCTTTAGAAATGAAGGTTATCTTTTTTGTATTCCTGTTTTGACAGCCAACAACACAACAAGACATTTTTATTTTGGGTATCTCAACCCTTTCTCTCCGGTTTCCACTGTTTTTCTGCCACCACGATGCAACTGCTATGACGTAACTGTGATGTCCACTCCAGATTGGTCTATAATGACCGAATACTTGCAAAACTAAAGACATTCCATTCAGCCTCAGCTGTAGTTCATGTTGAGTGCAACTGGCAAATGTTAGCATGCTAACATGGTAGACAATGTGTTAGCATTTAGCACAGAGAACAAATGTGCCTTCGACCAGCCTCATAGCACTCAAGGATCACGCAAGGATGTTGCTATAGGACTGAAATGAAGTCCAATCTTTATGGGCCTTTGTATTTTTATACAGAACCAAACAACAGCAACATCATGTGCCGGCATCGGAAGCAACATCAGCCTCTAGTGTGACATCTAACATATGCATGAGCAGCGCGTTCTAAACCGTAACAATGGCATTGACATGGCAATCATTTAGGGTCCCTGTTATACAGCGGCTGACCTCGTCCTCTCCTCAGGGGGTGAGAAGCTCCAAGACCAGATTGTTTTACCAATTTGCAGACACTTTGCTGCTCTTCTTCTTCTTCTTTGAGTTAGCTGCTAACTGCTATCGGCTAGTTTTTAAATCTCCTACGGTGGGTTGCACACAAACACCAAAATGTCACACCAGTGCAGGCCATGATCATATCCTGCTGGCTGTCCTGTTTATACAGATGATGTTTCGTTGCTGTTACTACTTACAATGCCAACTTAAAGGCGAGACAACTCATTCCCCACATTCCACAATAGTACCTTTTATAGAAGAGCTGATGAGAAAACAGACAAGTACGTAATATGAGGAGAGAGACAAAGAGAGAAAGAGATAACAAGCAAAAGCAGGAAAAGAACAAAGGCTGTTGTATTACTATGACACACTTCTGAGACCATTAAGCCATGAGAAGTGCTAATACAAACAACTCTTCACAGGAAAGACTTTCACAAAAAGCAGCAGTCAGTTCAGTTTCACTTAGTTTCCAAGAGGTCTTTCGGAGAAACTAATGCTGTCTAACTACATTACCCAAAGGGCTATTGGTTAAACTGTCCTCACACTCATGCAGAGAGTCCATGACTTTACATGCAGTATTCATTCAACCCCTCAGGGCTTGACTATTCCTTACCATTACCTGCAATTCCCTAGAGTTTGTGTGTCATAAACAAGAGTGTAGTGGGGAGTTATTTAGCTGCAGAAAACTACAAAATGATGCAGTGAGGAATATGGAAAGGCACTAAAAGCTACAAGGAACAGATCTGCCACATCTCCGTGTCAATCTCTCCCTCCCCTCCTCTCTCCCTCTCTCCCAGGAGCATCACATGAGCTGCAGCAGCAGACACCTCCTGAATTATTGAAGCAGACAAGACATCTCTCAAACACACACACACTCACACACACAAACAGTAACTGTATCCCTTGTCCTTGGGGGGAAAATTAGATAATGACCAATTCAATCTGACATGGTTTTAGAGACCATAAACATCAGAGTGGGAGAAAGTGAGGGAGGAAGAGGAGAGGCTGACACTGATCAAAAGGAGAGCTTGGGAGGTGTGGAAAAGAGAAACAGACTGCCCATGATTTATTTCACACTGTGACACTCAGGGTTGTAGAGGCTACTTTCAAATGTGATCTGTGCAAGGCTTGTGTATAAAATCCACTGCATTACATAATTGATTAGGCTGCCTCCGAAACACTAGCCCGTCAATTTATTCCGAAGAACGATATGTAATTTGAATGCTGTTAGTATGATCAGCTACCACGACAGGCAGAGCGATGATTGCGTCCATCATCTCAATAACAGCTACTGTGATTACAGGGAACAAGCTGAGGCAGACACGTATTATCAATCAAAGCACAAGATAGAACCTCATTACATGATGGTGAAAAGAGGGAAATGTTGGTCACACTGTGGCAGCTACATATTGCGAGATAAAAGATGATTATTATGAAAGAACAGTAAAATGGACAACACTGATAAATATCTGTGTCTGATGTTCACATCCCTACTGATAAACTCATATCTGTTATGATGTTTACATTTTTGGTTTATGTTGAATCGGATGGGTTTCAGCGCTTCTTAAAACTCTGGATAAAAAGCATTTTTATCACTATAGGATGCTGAAGGAATACAATTAACTGATCTTTGAACATTATGTTTTTTAAATTTGTGTCTTGTTTATAAAATTTTAAATGGTTTGGCCCCTCCTCCACTGCACGATTTGGTTTATGCTCGCTCAGTTCAGAGCAGCAGCTCTATCAGCACGTTCAAAACCACCTAAAAAAGTCTGTAAAAAGCTGTTCAGCATTATACTCACCGACCTTGAATTCAGTTTTATGGTCTTCATGACTTGCTATTATTTGACAGACATGCACCTGTGATGTGTTAGTGTGCGTAGCTTTTTACTGTGTGTCTTGTGTGTTTTCTTTTGTATCATGTAGTTATGATTTTAATCTGCACTGTTTGTTGGTGGGCATTGAAATGTCAAAAAATGTTTACATGTTACATGTTTTGTTGAGCTGTGTACTAACAGTATCCCAAACAGGGGGCGCTGTTACACATCTTGTGTAACAGAACAGCACTGCGAAGACGCAAACGAAGATGATGTGCTGGAAACTGTAAGAAGCAGTGGCGATTGCAAGGAAAGCTCAGCTTCCCTTAAAATGTCAAAAAATAAGTGGTCAAATATGTACTGTTGTGTTTACATTTCATTGACTAAATATGCGCTAGAACACGTTCAACTTTTGTTCAGAATTAGCTACTTATCACAGGTCACTGACGCGACTTTCTTCTCATTCATTCCCGTAGCGTCACAGTGCATTAAACAGTGTAGAAGCTCAGCGTCCAAAGACTTCAATGGGGACGCATAGAGTGGGTTGTTCCACTGCAGCGAAACTAGACAGTCATTGGATAAATGCTCGGCTTTGTCCCGCCCATCGGACGCTCAGCGTCTCTGGGGGTCTATGGGGCAGTGGGCTGGCCTCGGCTGGCCTAGACGCTGGGCTTCTGCATGATGATTGGATGATCTGTCTGAGGCTGAATCCCTTTTTGATTGACAGCGAAATGAGCGAATCAGCGATCTTGAAATATAAACCACCACCAGAGCGATTTTCAAGTTTCATTCTGTTGTGCCGAGTTGGTGTGGAGACTTTTCCAATCCTCTTAGTGACTTTTTCTTTGTTAACAACGAATAGCGACAAATCTAGCATCTTTTTCTGGTGTTATTGGAGACTGTACTCGTGTCTGGAGACTCTGACTTCTGTCGGTCTGCAGTTACTGTCCCCAACGACCAGCGGGTGCTGCTGTGAGCCCCTTCACCGTCCCAAAGCACTCACAGGCGGTCTCACTAGCCTCGCGCAGCAGCCCCAGCTAGCGAGCGAGCTAGCAAGCTGCACATAATGGCAGACAATTTGAATATTGTTGACCGGATACTGGCGAAGCCAAACAGCAGGGCAGATCAACACCTCAGATAGATTTGGTGCAAAGGGTGGGGAAAGTAACAGTTCTTTTCACCCATCTGAAAACCTTTGAGGTGTGTTTTGCTGTGGTTCTATGGCATGAGTGTGGTGGAAAAACAGCTTCAATTAAATGTTCCTTTTATAAGTTACTGCCTCGCTACAATATGACAACTTTTATGATATAAACTTAAAGTGAGCTTCCCCTGTTTGAAAGACCAGCAACCGCCACTGTTAAGAAGATGATTACAGAAATGTAGCCTCTTGTAAACTGCACAAAAATGTCAGCGCTGATGGAAAATTTATGGTTGCACAAGTGGTTGAGATGTTGATAGTCTCCAACTTCTTCGAATTCTTGCTTTCAACATTCTGAATCCGGTCAACATTCAAACCTTCTTTAGTTTCATGTATATAATGTTTACATATTTATTGAACAAATTATTCTGTGGGTCTTGAAAGATTATTGAATATGATAAAAATGCCGGAGGTGGCTGGCAACTTAAAAATAATAATCTGCAAAGTGTTAACTATATGTTTTAATTGGATAAAAGATTTTAGTCATCAGACGTTTGAATTTTAAGTTATTGGAGAAATAGAAAATAGCAAACTTTAGTGGCAGCTGCGTTCCAGACCTTGTCATGTTAAACAGCTTTGGCGAAACACTGAATTTTAATGTGACACTGCTTTATTCTGTGTTTCACTGGTTTAAATCAGTGAGTACATTGGTTTTGGAGAGGAATATACTTCTGTGGATTATTCGGCTTCCACTAAAACTTCCTGAAAAGCAACGCAGACAGAATCCTAACCAGGAGAAACCGACTGCACTTAATGTTTAGTGCTAGTTAGCAAATATTTACAGGCTAACATGCTAAGCTAAGATAGTGAACAGGGCAAACATCAAACCTGCTAAACATCGTCATGATAGCTTTGTCACTTTGTTGCATGTTAATGTGCTGAAGTTAGCATGTAGCTGAAAGCACAGAAAAGAGTCAGGAAACAAAACATCATCAAAGGAAGATGTGATGGAGATAAAGGAAATAAAAAAGCAGAGACTGATCAACAAGATTCTCATGTGCCAAACTGTCAAATCATCTACATCCAAAAATACCCCTTAAAAAATGACACTATGTTCATCTACTGTATACAATTACAAATTTTTATTTCAGATGTCCACTGGGTTCATTTTCAGGGTCACTGTCCAAAGCAAAGACCTCACACTCCCAACACAACAACACTACCACTGTGCCATGAGGGACTTCTTATTCAGTAACAAGCAGGCAAACAAGGCCGCTGTGGCTCATCTCCACCTAAAGATTCAACTTATAAAACAGATTACAAAACGACGATTCAAACACTGAAGGGATGTAGAGGGAGCCAAACCCGCAGGAAGAAACATCTGATCATGCAGTACAGCTAGAGCACAATGGAGGTGACAGCTTCATTAATGGCGACAGAAACACACACAAAGACGTACAAAACTAGTCTGACATACAGAGTACACGTCTCTATTTTCACTGACACACAGACACGGTGATCAAAACAAGCTATGCATGTTTTTTGCACAAAACTATACACAATTCTGTTCACATGCAAGGCTTTTCTACACACACGCACACACACACACACACACACACACACACACACACACACTCTGATATCCTCCCCTTCCATCAAAACCAGCTTTCACAGACGTGAGTTAAAACCCTGCAATATCACAGACATATGTTGACAGAAAGCTGGCTGCCTGTCATTAGTATAATGTAGACTTCCTAACAACGACAGCAGACATGCATGAAAATGAAATATGGTGAAAATTTAGTGAAGACAGCTTGGAGCCATATGGATCGCTACTGCATGCAGGGTAATGGCACATTATTGACACTGGGAATTCAATTTAAAATGAATCTGTTTTAGTGCTGAAATCATTAGTCGAATAATCAATCAGATGATTGACCGGCAATTATTCACAAATAGTTTTTTTAATTGAATTGTTCATATCAACTTTTACTGTGTCTGAAATATGAGAATATGAAACCTTTCTCGGTTAAACATCACTGTAAACTGAATGTCTTTGGCTATGGGACTGTTGTTCAGACAAAACAAGACATTTTTACGTGCCTTTTTTTTTTTTTTTTTTAACTTTGCATACTAAAGGATTAAAGTAATTTATTTTTTAAAAGTCAGCATATTAATCAACAGTCATTGGTTGCAGCCTAATTATGGTGATGCTGAGGATAGTATGCAGTGATATTAGATCCTTAATAGAATATCTCAGCCTGAGTCAGTGTCTTTGTTTAAGTCTCTTCTAAAAACATGCTTCAAAACAAAAAAAACAAAAACATCCTGAGTTTTTCTGCTGTCTGTTACATTGCTTTGTCATTGATTTTATTCCCCATTTATTATCTTGATTTTAGTTCTGGCCTCCTTTATTTGATCTCTTACTTTGGTGTCATTTTATGACATTTTAGTTTGTTTTATTCTCCTTGTGTTTTAAATGTGGTTAGTTTTTTGAGCAGCACATCATAACTGTGTTTTTAAAGGTGCTATATAAATAAAGTTTCTTCCTCTTCTTCGTCTTCGTCTCATTATTGAAATAGAATGACAGTAGAACACACATTCCTATTCAAATCAGCATAGCAGGATGGTCAAAGGGACGGCCAATTCTATGTGTACAGTTGCCATTGCAACAGTTGTAGCAGCAGTCCCTTAAGTCACTGAGATGAGGTTTTTCTGTAATGTTTGGTGAAAGACAGGGACTTGGATTAATACGGTTGTACATTTTGTTTAGGAAGGGAAACAGGTGTAAGAATAGGCCAAAACAGAGTTCTCAGACAAATGACACACTTTACGGCCACACTGTTGTGTGTTGTCATACCGAACAACAATCATTGTTTCTTTTGTACTAGTTAGATGACCATGTTAAACAGTTCGATATCTTTGTAGTTACTGTATTTCTGTGATCTCAGCAGAGAACAAGAACACTATAGATAGGATTGAGCGATTGAGCATTTTGTAGTTTAGCATGTTAGCATGCTAACATTTGCTAATGAACTCTAAATACAAAGCACAGCTGAGGCTGATGGGAACATCATTGCAGGTATTTAGCCATAATCCAAAGTTTGGGGGGGAAAAAACTGACCTGGTGATGGCACTATATGAAAAGTGATAACCCTTAACTTTTCATATATCACCTTCCGCAGGTCAAAAATTTATTTAAAGTTGTTACAATTTATCCTGGGGATCCTGTCTGTAGCAATCTATCCATTAGTTTTATCACAGCAAAACCCCCAAAATGTCAACCTCATGGTGGTGTGAGTAGAGTAGTCAGAAAAAGTCAAATTCATTGGGAATCATCTTGAGACCATAAATGTCTGTACAAAAGTTCATGGCAATCCATCCTATAGTTTAAGGACCAACAGACCGACAATCCCTATAATGTATTCCCACTAGCATGGCTAAAAGGCCAATATGCTGTACCTGTTCATTGATCTGAAACATTGTACGCAATGATCTGAGATAATAAAATGGTATCTACCTCAATGGCAAATTCTTTAAAGGTAAACACGTGAATTAAATCTCATGGTACTGAGCGTCATGTCACCTGACTGACAAGGTAATAATGCTGGTGGCTAAATACAAGTATCAGTTTGGTACATGCAGTAAAGGTGATCCAATGCAATCCCTCCTCTAAGAATCAGGATTTTCTACGCTTTAGTGTGGAGCTAACAACGGTAAAAAATATCTGCCTCCTAATAGAATATTGGTCAAAGAAAAAGATCCACATCCAGAAAAAGTGGTGGAGTATTTTGCAATGGTCCAAGGGTGGTTTCTCTGTCTTGGTAAATATTTAGACACAAGCAGCAAATCAGACAGCATCTCTTCAAAAGAATCAACAGCTTAGCAGGAGCGCTTCATATCAGCGCCAAATAGACCGGCAGAAAGACAATCCCCACAGAGAGAGAGAGAAAGAGAGGGAGAGAAAGAGAGGGAGTTTAGAGGGGCTGCCATGACAAAGCTGACTGAAACACACACACACGTTTTATTGATGATGGATTCCACATTTCTCCCATCCCTCTGTCCTCCGCCTGTCCATCTGTTCGGCCCACAGTGTTCATGGGCTTCACATGAAAGCTCCTCCTCTTCCTCTCTTCTCCTGCTATCTCTCTTTTTTTCCCATTTCCTCTTTCTTATCATCAGCCAAAATTACACTGGCAATCCTTTCGCTCCCCTGCCTTGTCTGTCTCTGAATATTCTACCCTCTAACACACACACTAAACCTATTAATCCTGGTCATAGGGGACAGTGACCTTTGTCTCGCCTGTGACCGAATTGCCCTCCAATGTGCTCATGTGTATGTGTGTTTGTGTGTGTGTCTTCCTCCCCCTTCACACTCTCATTGATTATATCAAGGCTCCAATCAGTTTTACCAGGCCCTGTAAATTTACTGATCGATCCCTCCAAGAGCCTCGGGGTGGATGGGAAGCTGTGTGTGTGCGTGTTTGGGTGAGCATTCGTACACATGCAGTGACAGCGTTTGGAGAGAGATGTGAAAATTTTCCAGGAGTCCGTTTAAAGGGGAACTACATGACACAGAAAAAAACTCTCCCTCAGTGCTGAGATTAGAATCAGCATTTTCTCATTTGAAATCAATAGCTCAGGGTGAGAGGCACGCATGCAGAAGGAAAGCATGGAAAAGGGGAAAGGGATGAAAGGAGCAGAAAGCGCAGGAGTGAGAAGGTTTATTTTGAAGGGCACTGTTTCATCGGGAATTAGTCAGGTATAAAACGAGAGAGGGAAGAGCGGGGAGAGAGTGGAGGTGATAAACGGCATGAGGAGAAGGTGTTGAGGCAGCTTAAGAGGAGAAAGAGAAATGGAGGACAGAGCAGAGGAGAGATAAGAAAGAATGACAGGTGTTCACCCAAGTCTTCGCTTTATTGACGGGAATACTGTATGTCTGCAGGGGAGTATTCACTCACAAGGTTTATGTGTGTGTGTGTGTGTGTGTGTGTGTGTGTGTGTGCGTGTGTGTGTGTGTGTGTGTGTGTGTGTGTGTGTGTGTGTGTGTGTGTGTGTGTGTGTGTGCGTGCGTGTGAGAGAAGGTGAAGGTGACTCCAGGGTTCGTCTTGTCTAAGCTGCTTCTCTAAACCGCACCCCGCCCCTCCCCCTCAGCTGCACAAGCAGCCAATCAGGACACACACACATACACACCAGGGTGCAAACATAGACACAACAAAAGACAACCAGTTAATTTGGATGCAGGGGGAAGCTCCCATGTGTGAATATGTTCACCATGAGTCAGAGTGGGGGCTGAATAAGGAACGTGCAAGCTCAGCAAAACCCTCTCCTCTATATATGGAAGAGGGGAAAACATGTAATACAAGCTACCACACCGACCAGCTTTGAAATGGAAATATTAGTGTCACAGAGGCTGCCTACATTGCAGGGAAACACATAGTACCTCAAAACACACACAAACACATGCACACACAGTCCTCTTGTTTGATAAAGAAAGACAGCGGGGGTCGGTGACTGACAGCCCTGGAGAGACTGTCGCCTCGGAAAAGCGAAGACTAATGATAAAATATGACAAATATTTAATTGTCACCGTGAGACTGCGCCGAGACAGGCCGCACGCTCTGACACATACAGTCACAACACAGCCGCACAAACACGAACAGATTCTCAACCTGCCGCCAGGTCCACCAGCTAATGAATAGACAGTCTGGAGACGGCGCGCATTTACACAAATATATGAGGAGAATATGCAGCACACATCCCATGTCCCTCGCAAATAAGATTTAGCATGTTCCTGTAAACCTGACAGCATGCGAGCGGGGTGGAAGAAAGGATTTGGGTTAGAAAAACGAGAGAAAAGGGAAAGGGAAGGAGGACAGGGACAAGAAAAGCCTCTTTTAGGAGAAACAAACAACAGGCTCAGAAGAGTGAAAACAACTTTTCCTCCTCTTGAGGATAAAAGTGGGTCTGCCTGAATGGCAATGACAGCTTTTCTGTCACTGTTTGCAGAGAGATTCTGATAAGAGACACAAGAGAGTAGAGGAGAGGAGAGGAGAGGAGAGGAGAGGAGAGGAGAGGAGAGGAGATTACACAACACAATGCGACCTGCGACAAAATTAAGATTAAAACACTCAATTAATTCAGTCCAAAACAGGACTGAGGTTTAACACCTGGCCCAAGACGAGTCAAAAAAGTGTCCACATATTAGAGCTGCAGTGATTGGTTGATTGAGAGGCGAGAGGCGGGGTACAACCTGGACAGGCTGCCAGACTACCACACCTACAAACAATTTAGGGTCACCAATTTGGTCTTTGGATTGTGGGAGGAAGTTGGAGTACCGGAGAAAACCCACACTGACACAGGGAGAACATGCAAACGCCACACAGGCTCCCCCACCCTGGGTTCGAAGCAAGAACCCTCTTGCTGTGAGGCAATTATCCTCATTGGTTTTCAATTTAGTTTTGGTTCTGCTTTCATTTGGACTTCTAGTTACCTGCTTGTACCAAATGTTTTCTATCAGCTGCATTAAAGCTCGCTTTTAGTTAAAAATTCAACCTGCCTGTTGGTCTGCATTTGGGTCCTCCTTGAACTGACACATGACATAATCAAGAAAATAATCAGCAGATCAGTTGATAATGAAAATAATCATTGGTTGCAGCTCGACTATATACCTGCTCGCCTGAGATTCATGACATCAGCAGTCCTGACGATCCACTCTCTACACACATTCTCTATCAAACTTATGCTTGTGCTATACACAGACTCTCCGACACTAATGCTTACTGTACCTTTTACCTCAATACAAACCACCCAATAATTTCCTCGCACCACATAAATCCACCAATAATAGGCTCGCTCAGGCCAGAATAGCACAATCGGCCTAAACCGGCCAGCTCAGCAATACACACACCATAACATGTATTAGCTGACAGACGTCACCACTATATAAAAAGCAATTATACCAGGAGCTTCTTAAACTGCTGTTCTCCAACCTTTCAATAAACTCCCCAATCGCTAAGTTCTAAATTATCAGTGTTTCCACTTTTCACTGCGGAGACCACTTAAGATTGAGGTCGGCGGTTTTGACGCGAAAGGTGAACGAGGTGAAGTAATTAGGCGCATAATTTAGAAATAGTGAAGGACTATAATTATCAGCTAAAATTGTGCCTATTACTGTAAGAACACTTCAGGAAAAGTGTCTTCAGGTTCACAAAACTTATAAATATATTGGGTGTAAATCTGTCTGAGGAGAGTTACTGTAGAGAGAGCGAATGCATTACCAGCACCATAAAGACACAGTGTGGAAATCACTGTAGTTACACATTCATGCACAGTCTCACCCCTGCATGCTGGTGCTACCAGATTTATATTGGTTAATAAGATCTTTTGTTTTACTGCTGCTGCTCCCACCGCTATTCCAGCAGGACCCTCCAATATTCACTCTCGTCCTGACCAGAATACTTTGATGTAGCCAACAACACCAGGCAGCTGCAGGCTTACAACAAAGTTGACCCTGCTTGAAACAGAAACACAGTCGAACTCAGCGCTGCATACAAATGTGAGTATATTCACTGCAGCTATACTTTATTTGCATAAAAGCTCATGAAAATTAAAGTGGAGATTGTAACCTAAGGAAAATGAAAAATACTGTTGGAATAAATTACAAGTGATTTGGCAAAAGATCAAGAGAAGTGGTCGAGCAAATTTAAAGATTAAGAAACTGTTTAATTGGTCGAAAACATTTAGATCCTCTAACAAGCTGAGCAAGCTCTGAACCGTCCGCAGAGCATACTGGAACTAAAGGCACTGCACCAGCAAAATGAAATAAGACGATTTTCCACAAGACAACTCAACTAATCAGACAGTTATACAATGGTGGCGGCTGTGTGAAGAATTAGACGAGCTCAGCCTGCAAGCCTGTCCACAAACTTCAGTCTGTAGCCAATACAGTGTGTCATTTATTCCACAAATGTGTCCTTTTATTTCTGCAAACCAGCTGAAATCATGTCTGCTTCAAGTACACAAGCCAGTAACAAAGATGTTGGTTTTGTTTTGACTGAGGAGAAATGTTTTAACTGAAAAAATGTGATAGTAATGAAGGACATTTTATAATTCCCACTGTATGGCATTCCTCAGTAGAAGTGGACTAGAATAAAACTGTCTCCGTCTGCATCATATCTTCTAATAGTCGAGTTGTAAGAAATGTGCCTATGAAAAATGCTATTTTCCTTATGTTTTCAAGATACGCTACCTGAACTTTGACTGTTTAACTATTGCACCGGCTCCCCTGCCAACAAATGGACGCTCATACATTATGCAGGAGGGAGCAAGTGGCTCATCAGGGATGCAGAGTGAAACATGGCAGGCAGGGGAGAACAGCAGAGAGGAGGAGTCATGGGTGAGGGCAGAGGGAGAAGGAGGAGGGAGGAGGGAGAAGGGGGAGATAGAGAGGGCCATGGTTGAGGAAGCACAGGGTCATTCACAGCTCCAGAGACAGAGGAAGAAAATGAGTGAAAGGGAGAAGCGTGGAAGAAAAATTTGGAGTTCATGACTCGGTGAGAATTAAGTGGAGGGTTGTGAGACTGACTGAGTGACAGAGAGACAAGAGGGGGTTTTAGAAGCAGATACTGTGCTTCACATGGTCAGGGTGGAAAGGACGAGACAGGATTTAGATGTGGTGGACAATTGTGACATCGAATCATGATGGTTTCATAGTTTTCATAATTAAGCTCACCTGATACTTGAATTAAAAAAGAATGAAGAATTTCTGAAAAATTTGTCTGACACTGCTTTTTATATGTATATGCATTTTTTTTTAACCAATGTTCGCATAAATCTTGCTATTAAAGACGTAGACAAAACCCATTCTCACTCCTGACTCTTGGTCAATGGCCCTTTAGCATCAGTCACCAACGCACAGAGGCACTCTTTAGCAGCGTAAGGAGACGACCACGGCAGCAGCATTTGTTGACGCTCCAGGCAACTACTGTAGTATAAAGAGCCTGCATTGGGTGGGTGGAACTGGAAGTGGAGGGATCAAAAAGACTCTGGACTTTGACCCAGGAACCCGCTGTTTGTGTCCACGGTGAAACCAGAGGTCAAAAATGCTGTTTTAATGACAACATAGTGTACTAGTATGTTAAGCATCACATGACCTTACATTACACAGCAAACAGTTATGTTAAGCCAATCCATGATGTTATTTGTGAACCTAACAATGTGTTAATCTAAGGAAGTAAATGTTCAAAGTTCTTTAAAAAAAAAAGACTATCTGCATTTACAAACAGAAACTGTTTATTTCCTGTGAAAACTGAAGTTTATTTTAAAAGGAGATGATGCATGTAACAAGCGTAAATAAAGATGCCATTCCTGAACATCCAAAAGTGAGGAGGCACACCTAGCGCATCATGTGTTGTTGAGATGGCCTACTGACCAAGCATTGGTATTCAATGAGTTGGAAGTGAGAATTTGTTGGACAAATTCATGTTCATATACTGCAGGCAAGGTAAATATTATGCTAACTCACCATTGTCTTCTTAATCATTTCAAGTTGCATTCTTTGTAAACGTGAGCCATTGCATCCAAACCTGCTCACAAAAATGGCCAGGGTTCTGAAAAGGTCTCGTGAACATGTCCTTCCTAAATTTGCTTTGCTTATACTAACATATGCATGTAAACTGAGAGACTTATTCAGTGATGGGGGACACATAGGTACTACCATTGTATTTCTCACAGAGAGAAGCTCCTTCACTGATGCTAGCTACCTCTTGGTTAGTAACGTTAGCTGTAACGTTAACCTACTGGTTATCATTTGTCCCATAAGCCTGGCTGGTAACAGCATTCGGAGGTGACTGAAAAAAGTTGGTTATCACATTATTATTTGAGTTTAAAGCTCTTTCCAGCTCTGTTTTTTTCTTCTCCTTTCTTTAACGTCAGCCTAATTTATATGCAGGTCTTGAAATCGCAAACTCCGATATTAGGCGTTTTAATAATGAAACAGGCCACATTTTACTAAAGCAACATTAAAAACAGTCTTTGTTTTATTGTTTTTTGTTAAGTGATGGGGAATATTTTGTTTCAAAATAAAATCTGGGTATCATTGTTTGTATTTGAATGAACAAGATTATTGCGGGTCACTATGGGCTCCCTTTAGCAGCCGGGCCTCAAAAAGCTTCTCCTTTCATTGTGTCCTAAATTTTCAGAATTTAAACCAGCTTTGTTTGTCACCACATCTCTAAATAAGCCGTCATGGACGTGTCACACAAAACGATTTAAGACCATGACTGACGACCAGTGATTTCACCACACATTTCTCACAACCGTCAACTTATCGGGGAAAACTGCAGAGTGTAAAAGGGGTCTTTGAAGACAACATGATCACATCTACAGTACCTTGAGATCAGGCCTAAGATTTAGATGGTTGCAACTAAGATTGGTTGTTCTGTAGTTTGAAACTGACTCAAACAAAACCACATTTCTCCTAATCTCAGGTCTTGCTGTCTGTGATAATAAAGGGTTTGGCACCAGAGAGGGGAGGAAAGAAATGAGTTAGACAGAATGGAGGAGGAGGAGAACACACAGTGGGACAAAAGGCGGCCAATGTTGGAGGAGACAAATTACGACCAGCAGGTTTTTCCTATGTGATAGGGCAGACAATGCACACAGACGCACACGTAAACAGAACAGCAGGTTGGTAGCATTGCTTGAAATATTAAACATAAATGTCACAGCCTTTCCCTCGATCCATTGCTCCTCTTCTCCCCTCCTTCCCCTCCCTCCTCTCCGCTCCTGTCCTCCGCCCTCCACTGACAGTTTCCTGTTAATGAGTTTCACTTGCACAGGAGACCACAGAGAGAAATAAAGAGTGGGCAGCATGTTCACACACACACACACACACACACACACACACACACACACACACACACACACACACACACACACACACACACACACACTGCAGGTAGTAGAGCCCTGAGTGTATACAGACATGACTAATACTGACTCTCACATCGCCGATCCAGTGCTGTACGGAGAAGGCCGGCTCTAATAAGGCCAAAGTTAGCCCACTGTCTCCTGAAATCTCTGGAGAACACGTTAGCAGGCAGCAAAGGACATCGTCATGTTAGGAGTATGGTATCAAAATGAAAAGCCGGCGGTTACACTGCTGTCACCATCAGCCCGATGACGACTGCTTAGACTGGAGAGTGTGTTAGTTTAGCACTGTTGAGGCCAGAGCCGGGGCTGACAGGAAGATTGTGGGAGTCAACATATTCTGAGAGGAACACAAGCTTGTTCTAAGTCTATCCCAACACCAAGAGTAACTAAAGTCATTATGTTCATGACATGATGGATTCTGTGTAAATACAACCAGCCCCTTTAATTCCCCCTTAAGTAGCTGTAAGGTTGTTAAAACCACATTGTCTGGCAGCATCACATATATTCTCTTCAAGCTCCTCACAGAAGCTGTATAATGTTTACACTGAGTGAAGTATTCAGATCCAAGACTGCGTGTTTGCATGGCTGCACCATTCCATCAAATGGAAGTCAGATGGATGTGTTGTGCATAATTTTATACACATTTCCCCCAAATTAACGATGACATATTTGGCATCTTTCAAATCAGCCCAGTCTCTAGAATAAATGTTGGCATTCTACATTGCTGTAAACCATGGATGTTTCATGCGTGTGCGGAGTTTGCATGTTCTCCCCGTGTCAGCATGGGTTTTCTCCAGGTGCTCCGGTTTCCTCGTACAGTCCAAAGACATGCAGGTTAATTGGTGACTCTTAATTGGCTGTAGGTGTGAATCTGAGCGTGAATGCTTGTCTGTATGTGATAGCTTTGTGATAGTCTGGTGATCTGTCCAGGGTGCACCCCACCTCTCACCCAATGTCAGCTGGGATAGGCTCCGGCGATCCCAAACAGGATAAGCGCTTACAGAAACAAATGTTGTGACAGTGAAGTGCAATATTGTAGGTAACTGGACTTGCTTGAGTTTCTTGAAGATGTTTCACCTCTCATCCAAACATCTTCAAGAAACCCAAGCAAGTCCAGTTGCCTACGATATAGCATTTAAAATTACCATGACCTGGATGACTGACAATCTTCACCAACATGTTGCAACAGTGCTGTAGTTAACTTGAGGTTAGGTTTGGGCACAAAAACAACTTGGTTAGGGTTAGGAAAACACCATGTTTTGGCTTTAGATACCCAGCTAGACGTGTCCTGACATCTCATTAAAAATGAGTTGTCTGTTCATTTATTGGTCTCCAACAGTGGTGACAAACCCAGCTCATACACATGTAATCTGAATTATGTCACCTTATAAATGCTGATATGATGTGTATGAAATTTGTATTTTCTTTGCAGAAACCCAAAATGCCAACATTAATTCTGGAAACTGGGCTGTTGAAAACGCGTGGGTTTGAACAATGTGGCTGCACAGCAACTGGCAGAAAATGTGCTTTAGCTCTTACTTCACAATAATTAAACCTACATGTTGGTGTCACTGCAGAGAATCGTGCCCAGACTTCCAAGTGACTTTCAGCAAATTTATATGAAGCACCTTCCGTATTCACTAAGTTTTTATTCAACTCAAAGCTTAAGGCTGTTCTTCAGAGCATCTCACAGACGTTTTTAACCATAGCAGCCAAGATTTCAAATTCTGACCCAAATCTCAGACAATCGCGGTGTTTTATCCAAGTGTAAGACACTTGTGCATCAATACTGTGTGTGTCTGCATTGACTTGATGGCACATTGAGTGAGCTGGCCTACAGTTGACTGAAGAGCTATCATGGCCACTTCTGAGGAAGCAATATCATCCAATTTATGGCTGATATCCCTGAAGAAAGGAGCCTCGATGATTCACCATAATGGATTTATATCTGACACGGACCTCTGCACATGGGCGCACTAGCTTCTGTGTCTACTACAGACTTAACATGTACTGTATGTTCTTTTTCTTAAGAGAAAGGCAGAAATACCAAACTGAAGCCATTACTGCGGAGGTTGTTCCGGATGTTGACTGTAATAGATGATCAGTTATCAGCAATAAAAGCCCACCGTTCTGGTACAGCTACTTGAAAATGGAATGAAAAAACGACATTTCTTAATGTCAACATTGGCAGGTAAAAGCAGTTGATTCGTTTGGGGAAATCATTCAGTCAGTCAAATCATAAGCTCTGAAGTTTTTTCTTTCTTCTCTCCATCAGATGCAGAACTCTGATGTTCTCTGTCTATGAGTCTGCTTCTCTTTCAACCAGGATCTGAACCTGCTGAGTTTCTACAAGGTGGATTATGCCTGCTGGCAAGTGCTCAAGTACTCACAGGGTGTATCAAGGGCGTAGTGCGCTTTTCTCTATCTCTCTCTCTTTCTCTTACACACACACACACACACACACACAAACACATCACACACACACACACATCACACACACACACAATGAAGCTAATTATGGTGCTCCTTTTGGCTAGATGTTGTGTCTCTCAGTTCAAACTCACATCTCTGAATCTGTTCCAGGATCTGTCCTTGTTGTATTGAGCCACGGTGCTCAGCCATTTGTCGTTATTGTTCCCGGAGACCGCCGTTTCTCTGCTCAGCAAGAGAGCCACGACAGGTAGCAGAAAGAAGAACATCTTCTGAAAGCAAAGACAGAGAGAGAGAGAGAGAGAGAGAGAGAGAGAGAGAGAGAGAGAGAGAAACACAGGGGCATTAGACGGATAGTGAGAAAACAGATGCAGAGGAAGAGGAGGATGCAGCAAAGTGTTTAGAAGAGCAGGACGAAGTGAGACAGAGCACTTTACAGAACACACAACTCTCACATTGTGACGCAGGATGGGTCAGGATGTAAAAAAAAAAAAAAAAAAAAAAGCAGAGGAACCGAGCCACTGTTTGTGACTGCAGAGTGCTCATTTTATCAAATTGCTGATCCGTCTTCTAATCGGATTATAAACATTGGAGAGTTGTCACCGCGGCAGATGGGGGGCACCGTGAAACGATTAGCTCGCGAGCTTCCCCTCCGCCAATTTAAAAAGCAATTAGCGGCGTCAACACTATTGGCGCCCCCACGGAGCTTTGTCTTGGCTCTCATCTGCTTTCTCCTCCATCCAGCAGCGAGCAGCACCATGAAAGTCGACAACTACTCACTTTCATTTCCAGTTTATATTTCTTTGATAAGAACAAAAAAAAATCACCAAATGACAGCAGCGGTGCTTCACCTACCTGGGATAGTTCGTTGGTGTCCAATGTGAAGGATTCCCGGGGGTAAATAAGTCCACGGCCCCGGGCACTCCGGTGGCACCCGACTGCTTTGTAGGATTGACGGCAAAAAGGGAGCTGCGAGGACGAGCGGACCGGGAGCTTTCTCCTCCTCCTCGGTCACCAGACACCGCCTCCTTTCTCTCCTCCTCTCCCTCTCTCTCCAATACGCACTCACCGTGTCATTGATTTTAAGCAGGGGGGGATTTTTTTTTTTTTGTTCGCACCAGAGCGCGAGCAGGATTTGGGAGCCGTGTCACACAGCTGTTCCAGGCTGTACACACATTTCATTTTAGTCACGCGCCTCTCTTGTGAAATTCAAGCTCGTGTCCAGTATAGTAAATATAATTAAGACGCACACACACCGTAAAATCAGCGCTGTGTTGGTGCGTGAAGCGTCTCCAGCTCGGGTTGATCCGCTGAGGGCTGCGCGCCTTTCAGCACCATGGACAGAGGCTGGACACACCAAACGCTCCTTTTTTAATGAAAACACAATTCATAAATGGGCCACATAACTAGGGCGTTCATTTTGGGGGGACATAACGATATATGTTTAAATATTTAATCTGCAACTCTGCTGAGGCTCACTCTGTTTTTTTTTTTCGCTTTGGCAACACTTGTTTCTCCTTTTTTCTCTCTTTGCATAATGTGTGTCTGGATGTGTGTGTGGAGTTCAGAGAGAAGATTGTGTCTGCTGTTCAGTAAAGCTGTGGCGCTACTGTTGGTGTCAGTGTGGTGAGGAGGACCGTGGATGGATTACGGTGCTGCGGGCACAGGATTAGGGGCCCAAACTTTTCAGGTCCCCTGGGCCTTCACCTGCAATTTGTCACTCAAATTTACATGTACTGGCCAGGAAAAGACTCAAAATGTGCACAGAGAGATGCAAGGGAACTGCCAAGAGACACAAATCTACTGTACAAAGGGGCAAAACAACCACAGAGAGACACAAAGCAACCAAAAACGATACAAAATGATCTCAAAGAGACACAAAATGACCAAAAAAAGGTACAAACCGACCATTAAGAGCCACAAAATGACCCCAAAGAGACACAAGATGACCGCAAAGAGATACAAAATGACTGTAAATAGACAAACTAATAACAAAGAAACACAAAATGACCCAAAGAGACACAATATGACTATGAAAGACAGAAAAATGATTGCAAAGAGACACAAAACAACCACAAAGACGCACAAAACAACTAAAGATGACAAAATGACTTCAAAGAGACACAGAGTGACCAAAAAAAGGTACAAACTGACCTTAAAGAGTCACAAAATGACCCCTAAGAGACACAAGATGACTACAATAAGAAGAAAATGACCCGAAAGAGACACAAAATGACTACAAATGATACAAAAATGATTGCAAAGAGACACAAAACAACCACAAAAATGCACAAAACAACCAAAAACGACAAAATGATTACAAAGGGACACAGTGACCCAAAAAAGGTACAAACTGACCTTAAAGGGTCACAAAAAGACCCCAAAGAGACACAAAATGACTTCAAAAGACACAAAATGTCCAAAAGAGACACAAAGTGATCCAGAAGAGACATAAAATGACCCAAAAAGGTACAAACTGGCCTTAAAGAGTCACAAAATGACCCCAGAGAGATACAAAATTACTACAGAGAAACACAAAATGACCACAAACAGATACAAAGTTATATCAAAGAGACACCAAATGTTTAAAAAGAGACACAAAATTACCCCAGAGAAACACAATATGAATCTGAAAGACACAACATTAGAGACATAAAATGACCCAAAAAAGACACAAAGTGACCTCAAAGAGACAAAAACATTAAAAACATTCAAAAGAGACACAACATATCCCCATTGAGACACAAAATGACCTCAAAGAGACAAAACGACCACAGTGAGTCATTAAAATCACAATAAAGAAGAAGCAAAAGTGAGAAAAAACAAAAGACCAACAAAAAGAATAAAGTAATAAACCCACAACAAAGTCTGTGTCTGTCTTGCTCCTGTTGAGCACAGGTGATGGGGCCGGATCCATATATCCACCTGGGAGTAGGAATGTCGCATCACTCTCCTTTTCTTGTTGTTCAGTCCAGCTCTGTCTCATTGACTTGTTTTGGCACAAAGGAAGGCAGGAGTTTGGTTCAGCTCCTAATCTTCTTCAGTTTCACAAAAAGTCCTGCTCTGGCTGACATCACAATTCTCTGTTGTATTGCTTGCACTTCTGGAAAGTATTACCAGTATTAATCTAGTTGGGAACAGTAGTCAAAAGAAAGATTGCAGTTTCCTTTTACAATGCTGTATTCATCTCAACCTGCTATGTTACAAAACTCACTGCCCTTACAAAGATTTTTTATATCTGTATTTGCTCGTGCTATTTTAATGAGTCTGGATTGTTTGTCAGCCAAAGTTCATTGCTGTTTTTTCCACCAGGGAAGCCAAACCTTATACGTTAGATGCCTACTGCACTTTTTCTTTTTATTTCCTTTTCTTGGTCCAGAATCAGAGCTCATTAAAAATGAAACAGGTTAAACACAAAGAAGTTATATGTGTGAGTATGCAATTGTGTTTGCTACAATGTGAAATTGCCAGATCCAGTCAAGTGACCTTCCAAAACCTTCCTTTATGAAATACTGTATTTGTTTCATGTGTGTCCACATTATGTGAAGTTTTAAGCGTTAATTGGGAGGAGAATTCTCATCACATGAACAAGCCTCGCTAGTGTTTTGGTGTCTGGTGTCAAAACAGGATTGCTCCTGCAGGCCTGTGAGGTTTAATGAAGCAGTTAAACACTGCGGGTGGAGGAGCTGTTCATGCTGCTGACGTTTTTTAATCCTTGTTGCAAAGTAGTTAAAGACACAACTAAAACATCAGAGACTATTTTGTTTTTACAAGATTATGCTAGGATTACAGCACTAACTATATGTTTAATAAATACATTTTATTTACAGTATATAACCTTTATCTCACCAGGATTAAAAGACTGATTGAGATTAAAAATATCTGTTTCAAGGGTGTCAGTTAACATGGTTGCAGACTTATAAAAACAGTCTAACATCCACAGCTGGATGTGCCAGCAGCCAAGTCATTTACTTTAAATGCGTCCAGTGATCAAGCTCTTGAAGATTCAGGTAATGTTACAACTGATTCCAAGCCGAGGAAGCACCATATTTAAAGGCCTTGTGTGTAGGATTTATTGGCGTGTAAAGGTGATGTTGCATATTGCAACCCAACCCGATCTCACTCCAAAGTCATTAAATCTGGCACTTGGGCGGTGACTTGTGACGTCAGACACTAACTTAAAAAGCCATCCTTTAATGTTGGCATGATAGGGCATGATGTAGGACAAGTGGGACGGGTGGTGGATGGGTCCACCAAACACCGACTTTCACTCGCAAGAGCAGTGTTCGCATCCTGTAAGATTCTACCACCAAACGCTGTCCTTTTTGCCAAACCTAACCACGTGTTTTGTTGCCTCAACCCAAACATGTGTGTTTGTTGTTGAAGGAATAAAAACATCACTTCCCGTTGTTGTACCGACATAGTGCTTTTATTTTGAAAGAGACTGTATGGAAACACTAAATTTTCTGTGAAAACGGAAGTGTATTTTGAAAGAAGACGATGCATGTAACAGGCAGAACTTGACATGGCGTCCCAGAGTGTCAACAGCTAACGCACCCAGGGTGGCTTACAAGGAAAGTCCATGACTAAACGTTGATATGTGACGAGGTCGGAGTGAGAATGTGTTGTGCAACCAAGTACAACTTCTCAAGTGTGCTAAGCATGTAGGAGAACTACTGTGGTTGATGCAAAAATGTGAATGGCCCTATCTAGAGCCAGTGTTTGGTTTGTCCTTTCTGGGCTACTGTAGAAACAGCTCAGCAGCCTTAATGCAAAGGGACCTGCTCTGTATGTAAATATTAACAGCTCTTTCTAAGGTAACAAAAACACGATGATTCTTATTTTCCATAATAAAACCATAGTGATGATTATTATGATGCCCCTGAATCCCACGCACTGGACCTTTAGACATTCTTTCCCAGTTCAGTATGGACTTCAGGGACAGTTAATCATAATAACTCTTGCAGCCGATATCTGTACATTAAAAAGAAACAACCCCAGACAGCCATGAATAAGCCAATGGTTATGTCTCTGTGTGACTAAGGCAGACCATTCAGCCTGAGCATACATGGAGCAATGTGCATAAAATTAAAGTAGTTATTGGTAATGTGTTATTTTGAGTAGCAGCTGAGTCAGAGTTTACTGCATTAAATATTTGACCAGTTTCCAGACTCACATATACTGATGAACTTATCATTAGCTGCCTCTCATTAACACTGTGTTTAGCAATTATGTGTCCTATTAATAATTAGCAGTTATTAGTGTGGCTCCACAGTGGAACACAGTGTTTTCCTGATCTCCAGCAGTCTGGCTCCTCTACTCAGTTTGAAAAGATGAGCTCAAGTGCTCCAAGGCCATCAAACATAACATTTACTGTATTTATGCGTGGCTGCATATGCATGAGCATGCATGAGATCAACAACGGCACGGCGATGGCTGATACATTCCACTGATTTTGAGTGACTGACTTTGTGTCCCGGTAATATACAACAGACACATCCTCATCATAAAGCTAATGGATTGAGGTGAAGGTCTGCATAATACAGGCTAATAATGAGACCTTCCTCTTTAAAAACACGTCTCTCACTGAGCCATCTTATACTCTGAAGCACTGTGTGAGTGCTGGAATTGGAAAGTCCAATAAGCAGCTTATGAGCTGAATGATTATGAGACACTTGATTCTGACATTTAGAGGCTCTTACAAGACATTTATATGCAGTATATGTTAATAGTTATGTAGCCGGTGTTAAATGGGTACTCTGACATTTACAGTAAATCTGGGTAAAGTTGGGACACTTGGAAATGACATCGAGCATTTGTCCTTCAGCTGCTGCAGAGTGACATGTTTACAGAGCTCTTTTCAGATTTGAGCCTTTTGGCTCCAGAGAGACTTTAACATGTGGACAATGCCTATAGATTTCCTCCAAAGGGCTATGTGATGTATGTACAGTATTTTATTTCATTTCATTTCATTTTATTTAATTGTGTCATGCCAACATTTTTTTGACTGGGCCCATCCCACATGGGATTACAGGACAACATATCACGTACTTATTCTGGTCTTGCATGCATGTACAAACATGGGAAAGGAAAGACATGAAATGCCAACAAACTAAAAACAATATAAAAACAATATCCCAAAATGAATTGATCACATAAGGAACTACCAACCATTTCTTTATCTTGATAAAAAGCCTTGTTTTTCTCCCGGGCTTTCTCCAGATAACTGACTAATTTATATGTATCATATGTGAATAGCCATCTCAGTCATTGTGCATCGTTTATATTTGTCATATCCATTTTAAAAAAAATAATGTTCACAGTGTAGTTAATTATTTAAACACAACCTCCTGAGACCCAAACTTTTGTTTGGTATGCATTTTTAATTTCTTAGTAGGACCACACAAGTATAAAAACCCAAGTCCCAGTGTCCTAAAGCAAGTATATAAGGTCCCAATATCCTTCAGGGAGCTGATGATAAATTCCCAATGTCTTAAAACAAGTACTTTTTAATTAACAGAGTCTTAGTTGTTACTGTTTGTTTGCTCCAAATATTATTAATCTTAAACAAGTTTCAACTATGAAATGTGATCAGATTTTGTACCTTGTCCACTTTTGTGACGGGTCGGCTGCAGACTGACTTGGCAGAGATGGTTGTCGTCTTGTCTTTAAATGGATTAGTGTATTGTGGTCTTACCACCACTAGATGGCACATAAAAGTGTCCATAAATAAGGACAACAGGTCAAAGTTAAGCAGAATGAAGTAGAAGGTCCAGTAAACCCACAGGGTTTGACACGGAGTCTCATTTAACTATTTTTTATCTAAAGCACTAAGAGGAGCAGCGTCTAGGATTTTGTGGCATGTGAGTGAGGAGCAAACATATTTATTGTATTACCCTCAATTTCTGCCAAGATATACCTCTAAATCAGGGGTTCGCAACCCAATCAAAAGAGCCATTTTTTACCAAAAATAAAAAATATACAAAAATCCATGTGGAGCAGCAAAACATATCTGAGCCTTATACTGAAGGTACCCGTGAGTATAAATAAAATAAAGCCCATACTACTAGTCTAAATGAGAATTCATTTATATGTTTTACCACAAGGTAGCTACTCTGCAGGGCACTATTTATGATTATTTGGTGCTTTAACTTTGCAGAGCTGGCAGTGAAAGCAAACAAATCTGTCCACACACTTCTAAATTCTCTATTTTATTTCAAGACTTTTTGGGATTTGGCATCCAACCAGCTAGGGAATCTCAAGACTAGCCAAGACTAGGTGCCAGGCAGTAGATGTATTACACACATTTAGTTGTTGAAATGTTAAGGCAATTTTTTATCCGGCACAAAGGCTTCAGATTCTTACATTTTGAGAATGTAAGAATTCCTTTACAACACTGATAAATAAGATTTAAAATAATCATTAGTCATTTCCGTATGATTTTTTTTTTTGTCAAGGCCACAGGGTGCCACTGGAGAGGGGCTAAAGAGTCACATGTGGCTCCAGAGTACAGTGTAGATGACCTGGCATAAACTCTTATTGTTTGAATATGTGGTGTACGTGACCTGAGCTGGTTGTCTGAATGACAGGAAAGCAGTAGGTTAAGTGATGGGAAACACCCTTTCATGTGTACTGGAAAGCTGTAGGTTTGTCAACTGATACTGTTTGTTTGTCAGACACTATAAATTGTCATGATGTACTAATTCAGTGGCTTTTTCATGAGAAAACCCTCAAATGTCCAATCCTGTGTTTTGAGTGTCTTTATTCTCTACAGTAGCCAAAGGGTACCTTCCCTTGTCCTAAATCCTACATTTAAAATATTGATGTTTAAGAAGTACTAGAGTCCATGGTCTTAAACATCAGAAAAATATGTCACCAGATGGAACCATTAGAGCCACACTTTGAATAGAAAACCAAGTTACATATACTGTATGTTCATCATTTTATCCTTCTTCATTGTCACTGTGTTGTTACGGCAGCTTAGCCATGCAGAGACTCACCACTGTCTGAGTTCAAAGGATTCAATCCAGGCCCACTTCTCCTGATTTCCTGTCCCTCTTTTTCTCTAAATCCCAGCATCCACCAGGGGGGACTCGCAAGATGAAGGATAAGAACAGCTGTAGGGGATCCAATTTTGAATAATAAAGATCAAAATATATGAAACAAAGCAAAGGGGAGCCATGAACCCGGCGATAAATTTACTGTTGTACATCCCCCACATTGCCGATGCAGATGGAGAAAGGGAAAAGAGGGAGGGGAGGAGAGGAGGAAAACAAAAATGATGAAACAAGATTAAAGTTGTGCGGGTGTGTGTTTGTGATTGTGTGTGTGTGTTGGAGACAGGCGAGAGTGAAACGAGATGGGGGAACGTGCGGGTGATGTTTGAAAGCGAGCAGTGGGGTGTGATAGACTGTTTCTTAATGAGCTGTGTGTCTGTAACTTAACTTGTGCATGAGAACTTCAGTTCCACTTGAGCGACTCCGGAGAAAAGCTCTGTCAGCCTGCCTGAGAAATGGACCATGATCATAAAGCATATCAGCCTCCTAGATGATATCTGCCTGGGCTGTCCCACTGTGCTAGGTGCAAAATGTTGCAAAACGTAGCATTTCCATCAGACAACAATTCACATTTCTGCCGGGT
Source organism: Epinephelus awoara (assembly GCA_035609425.1). Classification (NCBI taxonomy): domain Eukaryota; kingdom Metazoa; phylum Chordata; class Actinopteri; order Perciformes; family Serranidae; genus Epinephelus; species Epinephelus awoara. The sequence goes on from CM069299.1 coordinate 22,034,512, forward strand.
GCTCTTGGGGGCATTCATAAATCCAATCATACATCTGACGTTCCACATAGGATGAAAAGAGAAAACTCATAGAGCATGAAACCCACCAGCAAATGGGATAAAGAGTATAAATGTCTCAGATGTTTTTATTCACTGGATACGTATCCTAATCAGTTCCTCATCAAGGACTTCAGTGACAGTAAACATGTTGTTAACTTGCCCAATCTAAAAACAGGACTAATCTACATCCAAATAATAATGGGATATAATTCAGCATGTAAACACATCTGACTTTTTTTTTTTTTTTTTTTTTTTTTTAGAAACAACCCACCAATGGGCTTTGATGTTTTCCTCTGTGATTTAGGCACTACTGCATTTATATGTCATCTTTTTCAAAGCAAAGAGATGGGTGCTTTTTTGTCATTTCCCTTGATTTCTGTGTGAAAAGCTGGTTTGTCGAGGTTTGGGAAAAGTTCTAAATGATCACAGCATTTCTTTGTTCAGCTGAAAAGGAGTTTTAGCCTCAAATATGAGAAGGGACCATCTGAAAAAAAAGAAAGGAAAACGATATGAACAGGCCCTAAATAAATTGATTAAAAGAGGACACATTTATACTTAAAAAGTATGTCAGCTCGTTTTGATTTTTTTTCTCCACTAAGACATCATTAGAGAACGTAACATCACAGCTACCAACACATAAGAGCATAAACCGTTTTAAATGAAGTGTAAATAATGTTAAAGGTTGACACAGTGATGTTTTAGTTTCAGATAAGTGAACTTTGTTTGGCCTTTGATTACAAGAGAGGTTTATAGACATGCACTGTTTTATCCAGGCAGCTGCGGAGAAAGGTCCTAGTTGAATAATACTAATGATACTAATATTAATTATGTTAATACTAGTACTACTGCTACCACCACTGCTAATGAGAATTATAATATTAATAATAACAATGATAATAAGAAGAAGACTACTACTACTAATTATTATTAAAATTATTAAAATACTACTAATAATAACATTACATTTTTATTAGTAGTAGTAGTATGCATTTTATTTATAAGTGCCTTTCAAAGCAAACAAGGACACTTCACAAGACACAGTTTAAAAGAAAAAAAGCAGTGTATCCGTACATCATAAAATCAAACAAAGCATTCAAATACAATAATAAATAAATTAAAATAATCTAATAAATAATATTATCTATTGTTTAATATCATCTAATAAATAATCACCTGCATTGACTCTATACATGCATGTGCAAATGATCTAAACTAAACTAAATTTAACTAAACTAAACTACACTACACTACACTACACTACACTAAATTAAACTAAATTAAACTAAACTTCACTAAACTACACTAAACTAAATTAAACTACTTACTACTTCCTGGTGCAAATCCCATGGTGTGTAGAGTTTGCATGTTCTCCCCATGTCATCATTGGTTTTCTCCGGGGGCTCCGGCTTCCTCCCACGTGCAGGTTATATGGTGACTCTAAATTGGCCGTAGATGTGAATATGACCTGCCCAATGTCAGCTGGGATAGGCACCAGCCTCCCGCGACCCCCAACAGGATTAGCAGTTATGGAAAATGAATGAACAAATGAAAGTTGTGGGACTTGTAACTGGCATGCTAATCATACGAATACATAGAAGCATTGCCAGTATATTGGGGCATCTGATGGTGCTTTAAAAACATATCAATCAGGATTGTGCAGCAGGGATATGAGGTTTAGTGAAGCAGGTAAATATTGTTGGCAGAGGAGCTGACCTTTGTCTGACTTATGTCTTGGAGTTAGGGGAAAGAACGATGGTGCTCTGAGGTGGAGACCATATTCAAACCCCACTTACCCCTATCCCAGGAAAACTGTCAATAATATTTAAACAAACAACATCTAACATGTTTATCGGTGAGCTTTAGAGGTAAGCTAAGCTAAGCTAACTAGCAGACAGCAGCAGATGAAGCGCTCATGTGGATTGCAGTATCATGGTATCCAGGAAGGTGCTGGAGATAAGCTAACTAGCTGTTGGAGGTGGCTTCATATTTCACAAAACAGAGAAGTATTAATCTCCTCATCTTGTCACAGTGTGCCTCTCTGCCCCCTCTCTTCAGTCACATTCCCACTTCCTTAAAACCATTAATTGCCATTCCCTCCCTGTCCTCCGGATGACTTCCTCATTCACCTGCTCTCACCTCCCTCATCAGTCACTCATCACAGAGACCAACCCTGAGCCTTTTGTCCTTTGCCAGTTCATCCAAGTTACTGTGTAGCTTGCACTTTGGTTTTCAAGCAACCTGACCCCAGCTCTGACTCTGTGCCTTACCTGGACCTGAGTCTGCCTGTCTGTTAGCCAGTACCACAACCTGCCCGTAAGCCCATTTATGCACAATAAATCATTGAACTGCACCAGTCTGCCTGTTCCCTTTGAATCTGGGTCCTTCCCCTGCTGCCTGCACTCCCCATCCTGACACATATAACTCTTGGCAAGAAAGCATATAAGCATGTTTTCCAAAATTTCAAACTATTCCCTACAATCAACAAATTGTACAACAATCAAACAGGCCGGTGGGGACTGATGGAGGACTGCAGACAGTGGCGCTGCAGGCCCCAAAATCAGAGAGCGGCTGACTGGTTGTATGATTTTGTCTTCAAAGTAGAAGAAAGAACAGTGATGCCCTAAAGAAGAGGAACAAATTCAAAAAGTCTGGACTGTGAGTACAAACTATGCAGGAAAACTATCTAAAGGATATGTTTGCTTTCTAATCAAGCAACCGATAAAAAAAATTGGTTGTATAACTCTGCAATGTCCAAATCTGTCAAAGATGTTTTTCTTGCACTAACACAGTCCTCAACCTGTAATATGTAATTCTCTTTCTCCTCTTATTTATTTATTTTATTTATTTATTTATTTTAAATTTCATACTTTTGGGGTGGAGGTGGATTACATGTTTGTTAAATCTTCAGCAGATTTTATTCAGTTGTCATTTCAGTTTTCAGTTTGATGTTGTGACAACACTGTGTTTAACATGTAGTTAGGTCTAGGCACAAAACCCACTTAGTTATTGTGTGGAGAAGATAATGTTTTGGCCTGAAATACCCACTTTTGTCTCTACGAACATGGCTGGAAATGTCCGACCTGTCTTTATTAAATGCCAGCTTCTGTTGATCTTGAACAGTGGTCTGCTGCTGCCTGCTGTTTGGCAGCCATCTTGCCTTCTTTCCTTCTTCCTCCTAATGACGGACTTAGCTCATATACACGGAATCTGAACTATGTCGTACTTATGAAACATACAAATGTAACATATATGTGGTTTGCAGAAACAAGCATTTTATTCTGGTGACTTGGCTGAATCAAAGATCTTGGGGTAAATCATGAACAATCATTCGGAAAATAATCCACATTACGGGACTCCCAACATATTGAACAGAGTCTCTGACACTGTCACACATACTGTAGGTAGATAAAGAGAAGACACAAAATTGGAAACAACCAGGAAAAGAGTGAAGAGAGAGAGAATTCAGCATCAGTAAAAGTTTGCAGAATTTTCTGACAGTATGAAATGATCTATTTCTCTGTTAAGACAGACGGTGAGGCAGACAGTGAGGTTACGGCCAAGGACAGGAAAGCTAATACTGAATAGTTAAAGATTAAAAAAAAAAAGAAAAAAAAAAAAGAGCTGTTCATGGCACAGAACAGGAGTGCAGAAAAACATTTCAGGGGCTCTAGCACCACTGTACTCTGCTGCTAGTGTTATGTTCAGGGTCTAAAGATATTCCAGAGGACACAGAAGAGGAGAGTTTAGTGTTATATACTAGCAATGACACCAAGAGGTTATCTTCCTACAGCAGCCCACTGTTGGAGAGGACACAACAGACAGAGAGATGCACTGCAATGCAGCATAGCACCAAAAACTGCTGGGCCTCCCTCCAGGGTAGCAGTGAAGAGGCAACATGCAAGGTCGCTGAGGTTTCTTGACTCAGGTGTTTAGGAGAGCCATTCTCAGGAGGAGATTCTCACAAGAGAAACAACAGCACCCTGGGGAGGGATGTTTGACACCATGTCAGAGCTATTATCTGCAATGAAGCAGAGCAGCCCCCTCTTCACCTTTTTCACATATGAACAACTCTGAGAGCTGTTTTCTCCCATCGAGAAGTTTATTTCTGTTAGTTATGCTTTTTGATTGGACTTTATTAGACATGCTGTGTTTGTACTCCTGAGTGTTTATGCGATTATAACTTTTATTATTTCACTGACTGCTTTGTGCTTCCCAGATGTAAAAAAAAAAAAAGGGGGTGAAATAAAGTGAGAGAAAAAAGGAGCAAACCTGAGCTTACAGAAATGAGATTTCCACATTCAGCTTGTTCTGTCATCTTAAACGACAGTGTGCTTTCTTTATGGTGTGACTATAGTCTGGATCAGCCAATGGGTTATATGATATGAGACACTTATAAGACATATTTTCATGAAGTTTCTGCCAACATTGGCAACCATTTATTGCATATCATTACAGGAAACTTTCCCAAAGGTCTTTGCTTGTTATTTATGATGGATAAAACAGTTAAAGCCTCAACTAACAGGGCGCCCAGCAGCTCACCTGGTAGAGTAAACACCCAATGTACAAAGGTTTTGTCCTTGCCGCAGTGGCCGAGGGTTTGCTGCATGTCATCCCCTCTCTATCGCCCCTTTTCATGCTCACACTGTCCCACAGATTAAAGACAAAAAGCCCTAAAGATATCTTTAAAAAAGCCTCAACTTAGAGTCACATTTAAGTATTTTTTTTATTTCTGTGCTTGTCATAAATGTGCTCAAAGTATTTTTCTTCTCTATTGGTCTGTTTTTTTTCTGTAAATCTCAAGTATACCCTTCATTTGGATTTGGTGCTAACGAGGAAACATGATAGGTCACTGAAATGTCCCAGTCATGAATGAGTTACAGGCTATATGGGTCAATGTTTCTACTCATTTTAGCTGAGACCAGCGGCTCTATAGCTCACTGGCGGTCACAGTTTTTGCCCTAAGAGGCTGAAATTTGGCATGGAGGTCAAGTGTGTGTGTGTGTGTGTGTGTGTGTGTGTGTGTGTGTGTGTGTGTGTGTGTATGTGTGTGTGTGTGTGTGTGTGTGTGTGTGTGTGTGTATGTGTGAGCTGTGTGTATTCATGCCAATTGGCTAAAAAGGTGGGGGTAGATGGTGGTGGGCTGGGATTGGCCCAACACAAAAAGCCGCATATTTTATAAATCAGACCAAGATTTTGTGGAAAGACTGGACGTGAGCAAAAGGACAGCTGACTAACTGTTCATGCCAACTGGCAAAAGGGGCAGCGCATGGATGCACGCCCGTATATGGCTGCAGCTATTGCGAATTTGTGCTTGTTTTTCCTTTTTTTTCAAAGAGGCAGTGTGAACTTCCTAGGACACAGTGTCATTTTGTGGTTTGGGTGATAATCCAAAATAAAGGTGTGAACACACCCTCCGTCTTGACAGCTTCCCAGCTTGATGCAGTGCTTTCTCTACCCACGAGGACAAAGAGAAAACTCTCTAACTGACCACAGTGGTGGGCTCACAGCTGCCTGAGAGTGGGAGGAAATAGATTGCCCGTATCAAGTAAAGTTGCAGCAATGAAAGCTAATTAAATTCTGGAGCCGCAGAGAAGAACTGTTAAACCTACTGATCCTTTACATTTTATTATTTCTGAACTTTGCTGACATTTTAAATAGTTATTTTTTGTGTGTAATGTTATGTAATGTATGTGATAACATCCACAGAAGAGGAAAAAAAACCCTACTACAGGCAGAAAGGTTGGGGCATTACTGTGTGATCTTACAATGATCAAAAGAGAAAAGAGAAGAAAGAAAGGGACTAATGACCAAAGGAAAGAAGGTGTGGGAGCAGACAGTATCTACACATTATTACCACAGAGAGTCGGTTTAATTTAATCAAATTAATGCCCCAAAACAGCTCCCTCAGGTCCTTCAAACCTGTATCATATTTGCAGATACTGTCAGTCAAAATCAGTCTCTTTCACTGCTCAACAAATCATCACTCCTTCAAACATTTGACACTGACAGCGTCTGACTGCCAATTAAGAAGATTTTTCTCCCTCTTTGTCTATCAATCTATCTCCATATGTCTTCCCTTCATTTCCCTTTTGTGTGGGTCAAAATAATCCCAGGAGGAGCGCTCTCCACCTCATACCAAGACAGTCAATCTAACAGACAAATTCTTGGCATGCCTGATCGAAATTTTATTAATATTCCACAAGGAAGCATTTAACATTCAACTGGCAGTTTCTCAAAGTTCAAGAGCAGCCTGACACGCGGATCGTTTAGGCAAGACAAGTGAAATAAAAGAATAATAAATTGGTATACGTGTCTACAGAACTGCATCTGAAATGACTGGCTCTTAAACTATAAAAGAGGCAACAACTGTCAGTGTCTAAGTTATTTAGGAGAAAGAGCGGGCAGAGAATGATCCCTGTGTAAAAACTAAAATTCTCATCTGGAGTATAATATATCAGATACAACATACAGTGAAATTCCTACTTGCACATTTAAAGACCTCACTTAGTTTGCTTCAGGAGGTCTATTGCACCAGGGAGACAGGATCTGTTGCTGTTTATTTGCATTTTGCAGCAATAGCTAGAGTGGGAAAAAAACACTCAGGATGAAGGGGATGGTTCATGTTGTTGATCCACGCCTGTGCCGCGCTGCAAAGAGCTGAACCACACATGAAATTCAGTCGGCTCTGCTGCCTCTCCAGGAGGCTGCTATTGTAGGATTTTTTTTGCAAATCTGCACTTGAGTTTTCACACCATACAGCTCTATTTCACCAGGGAGAGAGTAATTGAAAGAAGGGCTTGGAGAGTAATTTAATTATTTGATTAAGTGTGCATTACAGGAAGAGTTAAAAAAAGATATGCCAGGGGTCCTTGGCAGTCTCTAAAACATACTGAATGCATCCTCCAAACATTTATTGAAAAGAAGAGCCTCTAGTTGACTTTCTGTTGAAGATTTAATTGTTGCCAAATGTACATGTATTAAAAGACCTATTAAAGCTTTAGGAAGTATATCAGACTCCAGGCAAATATATCTAGAACTGTCCTAGTGGTGCAGGTGGACTGCTCCTTTAAACCTGTGCCATCAGAAAATAAGCTCACAAGCATATAATAATCATTTTTGAAACAGCTCTTCTGAGTTCTTCTGCATTTTCGTCTCATTTGTTTTAGAATGGACATAAAAATAAGTAGGTAAAACAAACAGCCTCGAGGGTAATGTAAATGTAAATGATCTTATTACAAAGCACAACCTTGTTGCGTATTGTGGCTATCCCGTGACAGCAGTGTATCTCCAAGTCAACTTTTCATGAACTTTGGAAAACATTTTTGAATTAAGCTTGGTCAGATTGGAGCCTACGGAAATTTCTGAACACAATAAAGATATACTTCGCAGGATATTCCTTAAAGCAATGTACAAACTCATACAAAAGTAGTCGCTCTTAATCATCATCATATGACCCATTAGAGAGGTGTGTGAAGTGTGTATTTTTCTACAAAGACTCCACCCTCTGCCTGTATTTTTTTACTTTCTTCCTATTTTCTGTGGTTGACACATTTATGGGCATGTACCCACTCAGTGCTGAGGTGAGGTTGGGGCTTCATAAAAAGGTAGCAACTAGCTGCCTGGCTGTAAGCAGCAGGCATACAGGAGACACAGTGCAGAGGAAAAACAAACAAAAAAAAGCAAATATAGTGAGGCAAAATGCCTAAACAGAGTAAATCTGGGATTGGCTTTTACTTTTTACAATGCTGGTGAGCGTGCTTACAAACTGACAATCCTGTGTAGTATACCTTTAAGGTGCATGTACAACTGAAAATGATCACATTCAGACACATGACAGTACTCTGCAGGTGGTGTATCAGAATGTCTTTTTTGTCTCCTTCTGTCTCTTTCTTTCTTCGGTCCAGTATTATTGGTATATTTTCTCACGTATCCTCTACAACTTTTCTCTCACTCTTTCAATTTTTCTCCCACTTCCCACCCACCCCCCTCTAGCTTTTTCTCAATTTTTTTCAAGAGTCTGATCGTACAGCCTGTCATCTCTCTCAATTTTTTCTTTGCTCCCAGAACCCGAAAATTGTTCTAACGGCAAGCCTCCTCTCTAGTCTAGTCTCTAGTCCTCTCTTCACTTCCCCTTCAGGTTTCAAATGTTGAATTGCATCTCTGGTTTATTCTCTGTACTTTTTCATCCTCAGACTTTTTATTTCTCTTACTGCCCCGTCTCTCAATCGCTCCCCTCAACTCTCTGTAGACTTTGCATCGTGGCTCGGGATGAGTCTCAAAACACCCCTCTTATCTGTTTCTCTGGGTGTGACCCAAATTGTTTTGGACAGGCATGGCATGCCTGTGCCAGAGGTCCTTTTGTTGGGCAATGATTCAGAAAGCTGTAGTTGAAAACATTCCTGCGCCGACTGAGAGACACGTTGATAGAAGGACACAACACAGAGAGACAACACAGCCAGTTAACTGTCTCCCTTTGAGCTCTAAAGCAGGGTCAGGCAGGTTTATACATGAGATGTCAGTCACACAAACTGCATCAAAACCTTTCCAAGGGCACTGGAGAGATTTTATGGGTTGCACAGTTAGAGATGAACATTGCTGCTGCTGTCAGTATAGGAAACATCCCCAAATAGTTAAAAGTTAAACCTTTTATTCGTCAGGAGAAAATGTGCAGAACCTGTTGGTTAACATATTAAAGAGTATAGAGTGAGGAGAAGAGAGAAGAAGAAAGAACTGACCAGGTGAGGAGTGGAGTCTAGCAGGATCTGTTATGCAGTATGAATATCCTATGTGTCAGATTTAGAGGAAGCGATTAACTCTACCTGCGGCACTGACTGAGATCTTCCATATTCTCTTATCACAAACTGAGAATAACTTTCTAAACACGTACAAACACACACAGGGTGTGAAATCTAATCCCCACCTTCTGTTACCACAGCCGCCACCTGTGAAGATGCCTTCCTCTTGCCCTCATCTCCTTCTACAGAAAAAACAAATGAATCACTGGTGAAGGGAGAAGAGAGAAAAGGAGGAGAAAAAAGGAGACAAACAAATGAAACACAGCCAGGGGTGCCAGGTTGGCAGCTTATCAGCATATAGTAACTTCAAAACAACACACCAGGCTGGAAAAAGGCACACGCTGGAGAATACATAGAATTGTTAAGCAAGTGTTAAAATGAGGATGAACAAGTGAGACTGTTGCACAATTAATGTAGCTATACAGCAGTTCATTCAAGGCAGTTGTGGGGAGGCAATGCATTTACTCATGTACTGCACTTGAGAACAATTCTGAGGTACTTGTACTTACTATAGACTGTATAAAGTAATGGATGTAGTTTTTACAGATGGTGTGATGTTTGCTTCCACAATTTGCGGGAATTTAATTGAATCCATTCTTTGCCCGACCCGCAAACTGAAAGCATCCTTCTTGTTTAGATGTTCCTTTGTAAAACTTTCTGATGGTGAATTTTGTTGTGAAGACACAGGAAAGGTTTCACTCTGATGACTCTTCCAAAAAGATGATAATTGTGAAGGTCTTAATTACATTACAAACTGAGGAAACAGCTACCTGAAAATGTTTTGCGAACGTCTTCTCCTGCTTTATGGGCAGCAGATATCTTAGTTTTTAGAGTGCTTGGCAGCTGTTTTGTCACGGTGGGAACTGTCGACCTGCCATACAGGCAACTCTTAGTTAACCCAGGAAATTTCCACTAACCCTGCCTCGCCACCACACCTACCTGCCAGCCTATCACCTGTCCACACATCTCTCACTCCTGCCCCTCCACCACACCCATCTAATCAAGCTAATGTCCCTCACCTTTGGTTCATTACCTCATGCTAGTATAAAGACAGACTCTCCTTGCCAGATTGTTCTTTGTCATTCACATGCAAGACTTTCCAGCATTTATTCCCAGTGAGTTTACCTGTTCTGCTGTCTGTGATTTCCTGTGCTGTGGATTACTTCACCACGTGGCCGCAAATTCTGCTGTGTTTGACAAGTGTTTTCATTACAGACTATTATAAACTGTCCTTCATGTCTGTGGTGCTGCATCTGGGTTCTAACCACACCTATGACATGTTTCGAGGAGCCCATGACTGCTGATTGTTAGAACAACATTTCAGGAGTCAAAGTATTTCTAAGCTTTGAAATTTGCATCACCTGACCTTTTCTTATGATGATTGTGAGCAAGCCATAGTGCTAACAAGGTAAATAAGATGTAAGACCCCATTAAAAGTTGTCTAAGAGCTCAAATGTATCCAAGAGGAAGCTACAAAAAATTGCAGACGTAGCCCGGAGATGCCAAACCAGTTGGCTTTCACTTTCACTTACACCAGCGATACTGTTAAAAAACAGCCACCAATGATTCGTGCATAGTATACCTTCAAGCAAGGGAACTACATACTTCTGTCAGCACTGATATAAAGTTTAATTAACACTTGAATTATCTCTGTTTTAATGTAGAGTAGACTATCACAGAGAGAAATCTGTCACAACAGGTTAAACTGATATAAATCAACAAATTGCTACAAACCACAGTGTTTACCGCTCATATAAAGTGTGGGTAGATTACCCTATTAGAGCAAGATGTTATCAGAGAATATAATGGTGGATTCACAGATCAAACTGCAGTAAAACAGCCAATAACTAAAGCAAACGTACAGCTTAAATAAGAGTTGCATTACAACATCAACCATTGGGACGTGAAAGGATGAAGAAGCCAGACTGTAACTGGAAGGTCACCAACTCCAATCACCAGTCAATGGCTTTTGGAATCAGCTACTGCAGTCTATAGTGGAGGTGTTTCTGTAACACAAATAAAACACTGATTCCACCCATAAAGGCAGTGGCAATAAGAGTGGGCAATAAAAAGCAAGTAGCATGAAGGACAAAAAACAAGCTTCTGACAGGAGGGTTTCTGCTCCTCTTAAAAGGGTGTTAAGGGGAATGGGATCAGGTTATAACATCAGGGGGCCGTGCTGCAGAAAGTTTTCAACAACAAGTTTGTTTGTTCAAATTCACTGAGCTGGTTGGAAAATCTGGACTACAATTGTGAATGAAAGTACCGTTGTGCAATGTGTTTTGGCCTTGTCAAGAGCTTCAGACAAAGAAAAAGAGAAGAGAGGCTCCTGAGCCTGTCAAGGCTATGTATGAATACATGGTAAGCCAAAGCAGAAAGTTCGCATCGAACAAGTCAGCACAACTAGATTTGGACTGAGGTTGAATTCTGACTTGTTGCAATACAATATAATACAAAACAATGTTCTCCCTGTAGTCTGCTCTTCATTTTGATGTGTTAGACTGAGCACAAAATTGCAACATTGAATCTTGAGACCTTATATGACTTCTCTGTATTGTCAAGTACTGTTTGAGTGTGTGTTAATTGTTTGTGTGTCCCCACAAGGGCCGGCTCAGGAGAAGCTATTGATCTGTAAATATCAAACACTGTATCGTGTCAGGTGTTACAGATAAAAAGATTGACAGCATTGCTAATAATGTAAACAGAGGTCATGGGCATCTCTCTTGCATGGTTTAGGTTCATCATGACATAATGAACTGTCTTCAGACCCCAAAAACTAAGCAGCACTCTCATGGTGGAAGACTGCTTGACATGAGGAAGTGCTAATTATTGGCAATTTGAATGAGCACAACTATATTTAGAAGCATACACAATGACAGATTCATATTTTAAATGTTTTTTTAAAAAAAATGGAAGTCTTAAAACTAGATTTTGACAGGGGCCAGAATATTAGGTAATAATATTTAGCTGATATTGTTCATTAGTAGGGTTATAATGGTGATTGTTTCACCATTACATGATTCATGGTTCAGTTTGTTTTTGATAAAGCAAAAAAGTAGAAATGCCAGAGAAATTTCCATGCTTTTTAATTTCTTTTTTAAATTTAATGTTATTTTAATTTGTTTGTTAGTTAAAACTAACATCAAAAAGTATAATCCTCTTTGACTTTGAACAATGATTGAGCTGTACCTGAGTGACCCATCCTCCGTGGTGTCTTCTTAGCTGCATAAAAACACAAAAACAAATTGTATTGTAGTTATAAACAAACACAAACAAAATAAACTATTCTGTTTCTGAAGTGTCAGAGAAAATTTCTTGTTTTTTAAGTTTTAAATGTATTAAAACTAACATCATAACGTAGGCTTTTGTATTTTTGTACAAAGCAGGAATTCCGGTTGGACTGAAATGGGTCTGTGGAGGAGTATTGTAACAGGGCTCGAATATAATATACATGTTAGTAAAGCTTGCGTTTTCCACCACAGAACCAAGTATAATCGTGGCTATAAATGTACCAAAAGCTGCAGCGACTTCTTTTGCCCTGTCTGAGTCAGTAGGGAATTGCTGCCTAAATGCTGCGAGGCATGTGACATTTGTGTTGCCCCTTATCTTTGTCTGCTTCCACGCATTAACACACTACTGGGGTGATGTTGGCGTAAATGAGTTGACATGTTTAAAGTATTTCCACTGATTTAACAGCAGCAGCAGATGTGGTATACCGGTATTCTTTTTTTATCCACCACTCCCTTGCCATCGCTGTCATAATTCGCAGTGAAACCAAGGTGGCTCCAAACGCCAGACGTGTAGGTTATTTCTGGTCTGGTAATGGCATTGCGGGCATTATTAACCACCTTGCTATGAGCTATCTTAGCATAGAATATTTTGCATTGGAGTTGAGAGGGGCCTTTTACATGATACGGGTTGCTTTGTTGGGCACAGTGGCACTGAGAACATAATATGTCATACAATTTAAGCTGTGTATTTTGTTTTCCAAATGTAGTACGATAGCTCAACGAATCGTTTGTAATGCAAATCCTAAACAAATGTCTCTGTGATTGACCTGAAGTGATCCTTGGGGCCTCTGGAGACTCTTTGCATGGTTGGTAATTCAGGTTCACTAACAAAAACTGAGAAGAACAAGCCAGACTTTGCCCACTTTGCATATTGGGTTTTTACATATGAGTGCTGTATTATCTATAAATAATTATGGCAAAGACATTTAACCAAATTTGCATGGATATGTAGCCCACCGTAGCCTGTTATACTTCTGACTATTACTATCTTTTGCACAGACTATTTTCCTATGATATGTGGACATAGGCCTATCATAAGAAAAGCACAAGTGTAAATAATAACATTAATGATAGCTGCACTCCACTTGGGAAAGACCCTGCACTGTGCATGTTGCCTCACTGGAATAGTTTAATGGACACTTAATGGAACTGAGCCATCATTAATGTTACCAGTTTCCCCTGTGCTTCTCTTTCTATGGCAAGTCAAAATATCTACTGTGAAAAAGGTCCATTGTTGGCCTTTTGGAAAGAAGTATGCATCTGTTGCCCTGGTAACCCTTGTTTTCTGGAAAACCAGATACAAAGAGAGGTTTGGTGAGAACTGATGGTCTCGATGGGTTTCGGTGTTGTTAAGAGAACAGAGAAATGTAATTGTTTCATTATTTCTTGTGGAACTATGAGAAGTGTGTGTTTTCAATGTGTCCCAAGGACACAGTTTCCAGCAGACCTGATGGTTTTTATTGCAAAACCTGGGGAACTGTGTAGACTATCAAGGTATCAGCATCCCTTGGTATTGCTTGTATATTTTTTCCACAGCAAAGTGATTTCAGTAAAAGCCAGCAGTAAGCATCCTCTATCTCACCACAATTATGGTTAACTGTTAGCAAACAGCTAGCATCTCTTGCTGTTATTCATTTAATATGACTACATATATGATGAGACACTATTAACAATATGTGGTCTGGTAAGTGTGAAAGACTTGCATGCTAAAAACTACTGCATATAACTGTACTTCATGGTTGAAAGTTTCCATATTTCCACTTGACTGAGGTCCAGTGAGGGGCTGTCTTCAGATGAGGTTATGTTTACTGTGCTCACAAGAAAAGTAATAACCCCCTTGTGTTTGCTGATGTTTTTGGAAATGGCAGAGACCATGGCAGAGACCATCGATGAAAAAAAAATGATGGCCAACATTACTGTCTTTAAGAGGTTATAGCAAACTCATTTAAATAATACCTTGTGAAACTAGACAATGTATGGCCTACCTTGATACCAACCATGGTATAGCTTGTCAGGAATGGGGCTAAATAACTTTCAAAAGTCAGGCTGAAAACTGGCATTGCCATTTTCAAAGGGCCCCTTGAACTCTTACCTCAAGATATCTAAATGGGTTCTATGGATACCCATAAGTCTCCTCTAAACTTAAGAAGGCAGTAAATGTTTTGTTCCTTACAATCAATAAACTTCTTCAGATCAAATCCATATGTTTATCTGTACCAGCCTGTTTGCAGCTTTTTCAATTAAAACAGGATTGTTGTGGAACTCAAAATGTTAACTGTACAAGTATCTACAGTATAGAGACAGAGTGTAACGCATCATACTCGACCAACCACGACCACCAGGAGAAAAGTATCAGCACCACAGTAAAGGCTGAATCTCTATCAAATGCCTGTAGCTAACTAAAAACATTAATTCAGTCAGGAACACTTTGGTCAAAGGAAAACGTATATCTGGCAGTGATGGCTCTGTTCTGGGGCCTCTCTGCCTTTCCACAGGCCTATGCAGAAAGCCTCTTCCACGCACCTATATGAAAAGCCCAAGGCGGAGAGACCACACCTCTCTGCCCCTCCATGTGCCTGTGTGGAAAGCCTAAGGTAGAGAGAGCAAACCTCTCTGCCCTTCCATGTGCCTATATGGAAAACCTAAGGCAGGGAGAACAGCATCAAAGACCCCCTGGAAACAGAACTGAGCAGCATCAATGACAAACAGAAATGACATTGATAAGTCGGACACGGCATGAAAAGGAGGAGCTGGGGTGGAGGTGGGTTACAAAGTGGCTTGCAGAGGAAGCAGCAACAGTAGGCAGGCCAGAGCAGTTTAAATGTGGCGCCCTGAATGAGATCCGTCCATTGGTTGCATAGAAAAGAATCATGTGATCTATCAGCTGACTCCCTTCCATCAGTCAGCTGCTCCATCAGTTCACTGGACTGTTTGTGATCAGCTGATGTAGCTGGAATGTGAGCTGAGCTTGACATTGTGTCCTGCCTGAACTAACACTATGCTCAATATCAGCATGTTAAAGGATTATTTTGGCACCTTATGTCTACCAGGAAAATATACACTGAAAGATATATTGGTGATCTATCTCAGTGTCCCCTCTCCTTGCCTTGCTTATCTTGGAGAAATGATCCCACTAAATGGCCAGTTGTGACTAAAGACTGTTTGTGGTAGTGACATACTTTGATATTTACAATATTTTTTTTTTTTTTTTATCAAATCACAAGGTAAGATTATCATTTAACCCAACATGGCTTGGTTAGCTTCAACCTCTACAGTTTGTCTGGACAAACTAGCAAAATGCTTGCTGTGTGCAGGCATTCTTTGCATCAGGATCCCACAGTTTTCCTGTATCACCCTGCTGATGCCTCACGTCCTATTGCTTTGGAGCTCAGTTTTTCAGTTCAGCAGATTATAAAAATGTAGTTATGGATTCTTTTCCATGTTGATAGTACATCCCACCACAAAACAGCTTTTTGTCATTTTTCTGTTGTTCGCTATCAGGCGTAAATGACAAGGAGGCAGCTTCACGCATTACAAAGTCAATGGGGAGTGATGGATTGTTCTCCCCTCCAGTGGGGGCAGGATTTAAATGTTCTCTTTCTCTGTGCACATCAGATAGATAGTAGACCTAATATTAATGTTAAAAATGAGAAACCAAAACACATCAGTATGCAATTCCTTCATTCATATGAACTTAGTTTTTAACTACACTACACCAGTAGTGTACTGTATGGTAGTTATGACGGGCCCCAGTGCATACCAGTATGATCGGACCTGGAGCCAGATTTGCATCCAAAACAGCTACTGTATGTTTCATGTGTGTGTTTGTACACAGGCGTATTAATAAAGTGGCAAGTTGAATCACTCGCAAGGGCCCCTTCTCTGCTCTAAAGAGCGTGGGCTCTCCAACTCCTCTGCCTACGGGTCCCCCCACCCCATGGGCCCCAGTGCAACTGCACTGCCTGCACAGTCTACATTAATGCCCCTGGCCTAAACACTACAACAACATAATCTTATTCATGAAATCCAGTCACAGGTTTCAGTTTAGGTGTGCCACCCCAGTGGCCCTGTCTGACTGCCCCTGTGAAACATTTCTGGTGACGTCACTGTTGAAGGCGGCGTGTCACCGTCCGTGTACTGCGCGCATGGAACGCAAACTGGCGTTGCTAGGCAACCCACTTTTCTCAGCAGCGCCAGGTGATTTTGATTAACTGATGCTAACAGTAGCTAACTGCTAAGAGAAAGTTCTGGACGGACCAGGTCCACGGCACCAGCACCACCCAGCTAGAAACTGTGAGTAGTCAGGAAAAGAAATGGCTTGACGTACATTATTTTGGAATAGCGGTGTGGTTTTGGTGGCAAACTTCCGACAGCGTCAACGTTTTCTACTTAGCTAACGTTAACTTAGCTAACGTTACTCTTAGCCTGGAGCAACAGCCTGTCAACGGTCTTTGGACACTGTCATGTGCAGAGGACATTTTTTTTCATCTATTCAACCGGAATAAGAAACTGTAAAGGAGGACAAGAACAACAACTAAAGCATTTGGACATTTAACTTCGACGTAGACCCACAAACTGTAAGTAAAAGTCGTTTTTATTTATATGTTGTTAGTGGTGTGTTTGTGTTGTGTTGGTGTGTCGGCCGCTGTGCCTGAAGTTGCTGTACGATGAATATGAGGAACTCTATCAGTAGCGATGTCTGCTACAAAATCCTGCCTTTTTCTTTTATCTTCATTGCAGTAAGGTATATTAGGCCCAAACACTTGTAACACTGACAACTAAACCAGCACCAGAACTAAACCATGTTCAACACACTTTAATTATTTGGAGATTGAGTAACTGAAAAGAAAAGCCAAGCATGGTAACTTACATTATAAATCCTATAGTAATTTCATTTCTTTTGGCATAAGTTAGACTGAAAAAGGGTTATTGTTCTTCTTCTTTTGCCGTTTTGGGGAGACTTCAAGCAATAAATGTGACTGCTTGCTTTTTTCCCAGCATGACTGGTATTAAATGAATGAAGTGCAGTGTTAGACTATATGTGAATAGACCAGTGGTTTTTAAACTTTTTGTACCCAAGGCACACCAAAGGGCAAGATCTCAAGGTGCACCTCTCTGTGCACAATAGCCTATATAACGTGTGTTATCACTCTTATCAGGACATAAATGTTTGTTTTTATTTACTGATATAAAATAACAGTTGACAAACAACTATTACTCAGGAAATATTTATTAAATTATTCAAGAATGCATTTTAAACTTTTTAAAATTACATTGGAGCACCAATAAGCACCATTTAAACCATAAATAATGTAAGACAATGTAAGATAATGTGATGTGTCACACCATAATCCCTCTCGTGAAGAGCAACAAATAGGTTCCCTTTCAAGGTTTTTTAAATTAAATTAAATTGAATTAATTTTAGGTAAAGTTTGCCACTTTATTAGAAAATGCACACAACATACTAATACAGTCAATTGAAAATTAATTCATAAGGTTTTGTATAGGCCCAGTTGAATATTGCAGTAATAATGTGTAGTTATCACAGAATCAGCACACCATTTGAGAACCACAGGAATAGACTATATGCTGGTTATCAGGACTGTTTTTCCTCAGTATAAGCCTTGACTACAAATTACAACATGCTATATTAAAAAATTATTATTCTCTCAAGATTTGTGAGCAAATCTGGCACAGCAGCCAGTCTCCTACCCAGCCACTTACATGCTGTTTCAGCACTGTTGTGTTACACTGACCTTCATTGTTGAAGGCTCTTCTTGCCATTTATCCCTTCACTCTCCTTTTATTGCTCTGTCCTATAACACAACTTCATTATTATTTTTTCTACTTCAATCATTCTATTTGTGTTAGCCTCCAACTTCCTACCTCCCATGCATCTGTATCTCCTTGAGGTTTATGTGTGTGTTTTGACAAGCACATCTCTGCAGCCCTCGTGTATGATGAAGGTTAAAATTGCAAGGGTGTAAGACCTCAAGTTGGAGTACGAAAGCAGAACAGAAGAAAAGCTGCATACTGTACTTCAACTGACAATGCACCATCATGTTTTAACAATGGGTCTTTTTTTTACATTCTTCAGTTGCAGTGAATGTCAGTAAAAAAAAAAAAGTTTGCATAATTTAACAGTCATGGCCACAACAATGAAAAATGTTATTAAACATAAAAGAAGCCTCGTGAAAACAGGAAAGAATTCAGAGAGTGAATACTTCTTCCAAGGCTGTACACCCCTACAAATAGTCTCTTATTTGTAGTAATAGATGTTCAGAACAGCATCTGCATTGAAATATGCATTGTGTATAGAAAATCATGGAATTGGATGAACCACAAACATTTTTCACTCAAGTAAGTGTAGTAGTTCATATAAAAGTATTATAGATATAGGCCTCACTATCACTACTTGACTTTCACTGCAATCTTATTATGATAATATAATCATATCATTTTATGAAATTAATCATCCATATTCAAGGAGTAGAACACCCTTTATTACTTGAATAATCAATTAAAGTATTTTATACTGGATGTAACATTTTCCATATTGTATTGATATCAGCTAAATCAATTTTTGTTAGGGCTGTAAGAGTTTGTCCTGCCTGCCTGTTCCGGGTCAGCTACAACAGCAACAGAGAGAGAGTTTTGTATGAGATGAGGACTGTGTGTTAGTGTTGCACATCTGTTGTAGGATATGTTAATGGCAACACATCAAACAGGCTAATGCACATGCAATGGCATTACACAGATGTGCCAATCACTGGGATGAGGAAAAAACAAATTGAAGCCAAACTCTTTATCCCTGCTGCTTTCAAGCAGCCTCAAGAAGAAAAAACAGGATGGGATGAAGCAATTACTGAGGCAATTGGAGCTGCAGTAATTAATAAATTAGTTGTCAGCTATTAGAGTAATTTTTAAGGAAAAAAAGTAAAAATTCTCTGACTCCAGCTTCTTAAATGTCAGTATGTTCAGCTTTCTTTTTTTCTCTGTGACAGTAAACTTAATATCTTTGGGTTGTGGACAAAACAAGACATTTGAGGACATCATCTAGGGCTCTGGGAAACACTGACTGAAAATTTCCACAATTTTCTTACATTTTATAAATAGAATGGCTATTTGATTAATTGAGAAAATATAGGCAGATTAATCAACATTGAAAATAATTGTTAGTTACAACCATAGATGCAGTTACATTGGAAACACTCCTCCTAATGCATAAGTTTTACTTTTTATTGTTCCATATATTTTTTTATTATCAGTTTCATAACATTAGAGTAGCTTTTTTTCAGTTTTATAGCCTTTTGTGACCTGTTGCATTTTGGGAAATTTTTTGGTCATTGTTTGTACAGTGTAAAACAGAAATGTTTGAAATGTTCTTATTTTTTACAATGAAAATAGTTCACCAAAGTTGCCAGTGGACAATGCTATTTCAGTTCCCAGACAGGGAGTGTCTTTGACACTTGAACTACACTCTGTTCAAATGTTAAATGTAAAGAAACTATCTCTTTCCATTTGGGATTTTTACCTTGCTGTATGAGACTTGCACAAAATTGTGACTCCTAAACCTGGGTACAAGCCGAACTGTGCCATGTGTGTACCGTTGGGAACACACCTAATTTTTATGAATATTGTGATATGGATTTTGGCCATATTGTCCTGGGCTTATTGGAATATAGCATAGTGTAGTTTGTGGTCGTTCAGTGATGATTGGCATGCCCTCCTTTACAGGCCAGCAGGTTATCTTTGCATATTCTCTTGTGCTACTCAGCAGGCAGAGGAAAGCAAGGAAAACAAAGGAGAAAGGGAAAGGGCATAAGAGCCAGAGACTGGGCAATGATGGATATGAAAGTTGTTGACAGCACATAAATGGCTGAGAGATGGGGTGAGGAGAAGTGAGTGTAAAAGATGAGATGGGGGAGGTTTGACTGACAAACAACCCCCCCCCCCCCCCCCCCCCCCCCATACTCAGTAAGAAAATAGGTGTTGTCAGCAAGCATGAGGCAAAAATACTTCATCTGCATGATATTTGACAGGATCAACTCTGCCCTGAGAGATCCTGCATCCCTATGCATTATATAAAGTTTATTTACTATGACTTGCAGTCAAAACAGAGCAGCAGCAGTTTGGGGTAAAAAGGAGGGAAAAATTTGTAGAGTGAAAGTATGAGAGATCATAATGGACATTGCTGGTCACTTTCAGCTAGTCAAAGATGACCATAAAAGCATGTAAAATTTAAAAAGAACAAGAACAGAGCCAGGGAAAGGGAGGTTGAGGGGAAGAGGATGAAAAATATTTATTAAACGCAAGCACATATATGGCTCAGCTAAGTTGAGTATTTTTAGATACAATGATATTTGACAGAGAGGGATCTATACACAGGGATATCGTAAGGGTGATTTATTTGACACATACAGGAAACACAGAGTAAAGAGCCAACACTGGAAATCAGAGTAATGCTGTTGACAGAGTCCAGAATCTGGAAATGGATCTTATTTCTTCTCACGCATACTCATCCACTCCTTTAGCTCCCACAGCCAAGCTCTCAGCAAGCCAAACGCATAATTATAGTATCTATTGAACAAAGATGGGGAGGAATTAATTAGGCAGCAGTCAAGTTTGTAAAACACTTCTCCTTTACAGAATCACTTTCTGTTCCCTCTATTCTTCAGCCTTAAACTAAGAGAATAAGATAAAGACTGTGCCTGATGGACGTAAGGATTCATATGAATGCTTCTTTTTTTCATGTGAGAGTGACAAGAAAAGGCCAGTAATGGCAGAATACCAGTGTTTTTGCATGTAGAATCTGAGCCACATCTGGGGTTGGATTACTAATTGCGATATCATTACATGAACATGCTTTTATTAGCCTTCATGCTCTATTTATTATTCAATCTCTGTCTCCCTTAAAGTCAGCAGTATTGCAACAGTGAAATCAAGTAATGGTGATCTGGTGAATTATGTTCTCCAACCATCCTTTGTCTAACCATCCACTGGAAAATTCTCACACTGAAAGAAATGTTGGGACTGTTATGTACAACGTTGCCTTACATTTACATTGCATTAGCAGTTTTTATAAAATATGCCGGTGGCACCACAAACTTGGCTACACATTTCTGCTGACAGTCAAGTTAAAGAGGAGCAGTGAACACAAGGCAATTAATGCTAGCATTAGCAGTTAATGTTGGGAGGCGTTGGGGCCTGTGTCATTCCTCCTCAGGAATTGGCCAAGTTTCCACGTAGACAGAACCAACATGACATTACCTAGGGTTGGGTAATATAATGATTATGTACGATATATCAATATATTTTCAAGCAATATATAGATGTAGAAAATATCATTTCTATTGAGAAAGGGTCAAGTTGCGTTACATAAAGCATACCAGTATGTCAAGCCGTTTTAACATTTAATAGCTAGACTGGATATTCATTACTGAACTGCAACATCATTTTGCCTAGTCAAAACTCTTATTCAAGATATCTGTGATTAGATTTTGACTAGTCAAAACTCTTAATTACAGATATCTGCAATTCAGTTTTGACTAGTAAGATTCAAACTACTTTTGCCATTCATGTGTATGGGGTTTGTCATTATAGATATCTCCAATGTAGTTGTGGATATCTGCAATTCTTATTGTGGATATCTGCAATTGAATTGAAGATATCTGTAATTCCAGTTTGAGATATCTACAATGTCATTTTGACTAATCATAATTCAAGTTCAAGATATCTTAAATTATCATCAATTGAAGATATCTGCATGGTCCTTTCTAGATATCTTGAATTAAGTTTAGATAAACAGAAAGACGTTGTAGATATCTTGAACTTGAGTTATGATTAGTCAAAATGACGACGTAGATATTTGCAACTGAATTATAGATATCTCTGCAACTACAATGGAGATACCTATAATGAGAAACCCCATACACATGAATGGCAAAATAGTTTGAATCTTGCTTGTCAAAACTGAATTACAGATGTCTTAAATTAGAGTTTTGACTAGTCAGAATGACGTTATAGATATCTGTAACTGTAGTTTTGACTAGTCAGAATGATGTCATAGATATCTTTAATTAAAATGCATACATATGTTTATCTCTCAGGACTTTTGGAGCTTCTGACTCAATCTCTGTGGTTTTGAGTTTAGTTTATCTCCTGCGTCCTGTTTTTACTATATGCTTTATTTTACTGTTTAATGTTCGCTATCAGCCATATTAGAAGTTGTATAAGTTGCTGCTTGAAAACTCATCATTTCCTTATTTTGCTGCTTCACAATAAATGTTTTTAGTTAACAAAATAACGGGGGACTTTAATTGTGAAGAATATTCTTTAATAAAGGCAAGTCTAATAATGCAACAGGGAGGAAGAGCAAAAGCTGCAGTGAGTTGTTGATGAAGAGCTGCAGAGAAAGGCTTATTACTGCACCTCTGCAAAGAGCTCCCCTCCAACAGGTGAACTTCTTTTACCTGTCCTGCTGTGGAAAAACACATGCAGCAAAAATAACAGGGAACTTTAGCCATGGATCAGTTTGCAACTGAACACGTAGCCCATTTTGTAGGAAATACTGCCATTCAGCCTGAAAATACAGAGATATGAATTTTTGCCCATATCGCCCAGACCTAAGGTCATGCATTAGTTTTTGGACTCCCATGTTAAAGCCTTTAGTTTGCCGTTTTGGCTGTCCCCATCTTGTTTTTCTGGAGCCAGAAGTGACCATATTTGGACGAGATGATGGAGCTGTAGAGGAGAGAGGAGTGGATCTGACACATTGACTGTGGTTATGCCTTGCAGACAGCCTGTCACTCGAAGTTCAGAAACAGAAAATGGTGCTCTCAGTGTCGTAGGACACCTTTTTTCATCCATTGTCGATGGAGTTGGTCCAGACTTTATACCCTATGACATCACAAATTTGAGCTTTAGCACTCTAGTTTTTGGATTTGGAAGAGAGTTGTTCATTTTTTATGAAATGAACAACAATGAACTGTCTCGGACCAAAGAATTAATATGTAAATTTTAGAAATGGGTGAAGTTCCCCAAAGATAGAATGAATAGGTAAGTTTTATCAAAATTCACCCCTTGTAAAATTGTCATGACTGGGGTAATTCGCTTTAAATACCAAAACTGTTATTTTTAATACCAGGCTGTAAACATGTTTATTGTCTGCTGTAAAATTGGGCATTTTAATATGGGGGGGGGGGGGGTCTGTGGGGATTGACTTGGTTTTTGGGAGCCAGCCTGAAGTGGCCCTTTGAGAAGCTCAATTTTTGGCGCTTTGTCATTGGCTTCATTTTTCAGCCCCAGTGGTTGCCATTTGGTTGTGCATTGCATAGGACTGCAACTAACAAATATTATCATTGTCCATTAATCTGTCTATTGTTTTCTCAATTAATCATTTAGTTGTTTGGTCTATAAATGTCAGAAAATGGTAAAAAATGTTGATTAGTGTTTCCTAAAGTGTGAAGTTACGTCCTCAAATTTCTTGCTTTGTCCACAATCCAAAGATATTCAGTTTACTGTCAGAGAGGAGTACATATTCACATTTAAGAAGCTGGAATGAGAAAATACTGACTCTTATTTTTCTTTTTAAAAAAGTTACTCCAACAATCAAATAATTTGGTGACACTTTATTAGTTGACAGTAAATCTATTCATTGATTAATTGTTGCAGCTCATGCATTGTATCACTTCCTGTGTTTACTGTTGTTTATGTTTCACAAGACAATTTTTGGAATTATTCGAAATAAAAATCAAAGAAGCAATTGCTTAATTGCAGTTGTACATTTATTATTTTAAATATTGAATTTAAAAAAACATGATGAATCAGCTTTGAAATGCAATGTTTTATATAGTTACAAATTCAGATAGTGGACTATTTATGTACTGTAGATAAGCCTTTGAGATACACACCTCTATTAGATAGATTAGGTGGATAGATAGATAGATAGATGGATTAGCATTTTTGCTGTCCCTGAAAGAACATCCTATCAAAACAGAATACATATTCATGAACTCATAAGATAAAAAAAAGAAAAGATGAAATAATATGAATGTAGATATACCGACATGAATTGTTTATAATCCCCGTGGGGAAATTTGGCTCATCATCTCTGCGTCACTCAGCATCTGAGAGGAAGGTGGAGGAGAGCAGCATTAATATGGAAAATACAGTCACTATTTCTTTCCTTTCCTGTCAATTTATTGAATAAACATACAGAGGGAATCTATTATATATCTAACATATATAGGGCGGTATACAAACAATCAGTCATGCATCTACTAAACAAGATAATCCCTCTATATCGATGTCTAGGTAATGCTGTGTGCTTTTGACTGTAAATATCAGATTACGGTTCATTTTGTGTCTCACTGCACAGGTTTATTCGTTTCCTTTGTAGTCAATACAGGAATGAATTTCTGCTCTCTCCCCAATTCACCTCCCACACAAGTCAAGCATCAAGCACACACACATATGAATTCAATTTATATTAGGACACATGCCAACACTTATCACAGATACCACACAAGTGGCATGGTCATACATGCACTCACTCACTCACTCACACACGCGCATGTGCGCGCGCACGCACACACACACACACACACACACACACACACACACAAAGAACAATGGATGGAGTCTGTTAGTCCCCATGTGGGAGAGAGGAAACTGGTAACCATAACAATCCATTCTTTCTGTGTATACTTTCTTTTAGATTGTATTTCTCCTCCAGAATCTCTCCATCCATCTGCTGAAATCCTATTTTCATGACAAACAATAAGACACACACACTCACTCAGTCACTGCTCCCTGTGGCTGCCAGAGAGCCAGACGAAGGAGGAGTGGAGGGAGGAAAAAGAACACGGGGAGGAGGGGGTGACAAAAGGGATGGAAACCATTCGAATCGCAAGACAATTTGAGGGATTACCAGTGTGTGCATGGGTTTGTGTGTGTGTGTGTGGTTTTGTAGGTCTATGTGTAATCCTGTTTCCTAGTGTTTAGACATGTGCCAGAACTTCAGATGTGAATGTGGTAAACATGCAGTGCCGTGCCCACTGAATTACATTTACATGCAACTGGCATGTTTAGTGGCAACATTAGTGACATGCAGGAACTGTGATGGTGTAGCACAGTTAAAAGTGAAGTGTAGACATCAAGGCACCGCCTTCAGCCTGTGTGAGTGTTTTGTTTTGCCCTGATTATTCATCCAGCTGAACTGAGTCCGTCAGATTTAATAAAAGTTAACAGCAGGCCATCTAATCAAAGCGTGTCATTATCTGAAACTAAAATTCTAGTCCAAAAATGAGATTTGAAAGGCAGGCGCCCCATGTACAAGGCGGTTGCCGCAGGGGCCCGGGTTCGACTCCCGCCTGTGGCCATTTCCTGCATGTCACTCCCCCTCTCTTCACACTTGTCTGTTCTGCCAGTAAAAGGCTAAAAAGTGCCCCCAAAAATATCTTTAAAAAAAAACAGATAAATAATCGACTCATCCCATTAAATCGATCTTCACTGGAATGACTTGATATAGATTCGTAAAATCCCAGATTGATCTTTTAATATACTCTTTTTCCCACGGATGTGTGGTGTTTTAACCCCGTTAATCCTGCCAGAAGTAAATTAGCTGCAGTGCTATTATGATTATTATTACTGTATGAACACCCTCCTTCTGAGTACTATCAGGAAAACACAGCAAGAATTAGGCAGATGTGCCTTTTGTCATTTATAAATATATAAATCACTGTTCTATAATACATCACTGATATTTCAATGGAATAAATTACTTATTGACTTATTCGTACTTCAAAAACAGCATCAATAAGTGATTAACATAGGGGGGATCAAAATAAAAATAAATAAATAACAATAACAATGACAAGTCCCTTCATAAGTAAAGAACAGTCCCTAAAGTGCAGTGAGGTTTGTGGGCCATTACCTGCTACGGAGAGAGAAATGTGAATGGCTCGTTTCTCCTCTGATACGCCACATACTGTGTGCCGCCGTGGCTCGGCTGTTCAGGTACTACTGGGTACTTTTGGGCAGTCATGACAACAAGTTATTCACCTGAAGCTGGACTTCTCCGTCTGCTGTGCCACTTTATTCTTTCTAAACTTCACTCAGTATTGTGATGTCAGGAATATGTTTATTTTATTGACATTTTTATTTTGTTTCCAGTGAGATATTTAGTTTGTATGGTGACTTTGCTGTTTTAATATTACTGTTGCTGCTCTAGAAACATTTAGTTATAAAATATTCAGTTTCATTCCTGTTGTAAATTTATTCTTTTAAGAAAATAATTCCTTGTAAATGTTACACTGTTAGTTTTATGAGAATCTCTTTAATATACTAGCAAAAATTGGTATTGTAACTGAAAAATCTCCAGTCAAATCAATATCAGTATGTTACTGTGAGAGCGATAAAACCTCCCCGAGGATACAGCCAATACTTTATCAATACACCTGATCAGCAACATGTAAACATGTAGAAAAGTGATATTTCAATCTGCTCTGTCCGCAGTCTGTCATCCAGTGCCACTAATATTATGTTATAAACAAGCACAGATTGCTTTACAGCTGATAGCAAGTTGTTACTAACAAGCTAAAACAACAACTACTGTTTACGTTCAAAGGTTTAGCTCAGTTTGTCTCGTATCTTCAAACTTGCCAGTGGTCATGTGACCTGCAGGCAGTGAGTCTCCTCGGAAGCAGAGGGAGGAACAGAGAGGACAGGAGGACTGATACTGACTGATCTCTGTGTTCTTTATTCTTTCTAAACTTCACTCGTATTGTGATGTCAGGAATATATTTATTTTATTGACATTTTAGACTTGATTCCAGTGTGACTTTGCCATTTTAACATGACTGTAGCTGCTCTAGAAACAACATTTAGTTATAGAATATTCAGTCTGACTCCTGTTGTGAATTTATTCTTTTTAAAAAACAATTCCTTGTTAATGTTACGCAATTGGTTCTCCGAGAATCTCTTTGACATACTAGCAAACAGTGGTATTGTAGCTAAAAATTCTCCAGTCGACAAGATATTGGATCGAATCAAATCGGGAATCGAAACAAATTGGGACTCCTTGAATCGAAATCGAATTGATTCAGGAAATCAAAAGTTGACTAAAACAAACTTTATGGCTAATTTCAAATGATTAATGTATTTAGCTCTGTGGGAAACTATCAGCAGACTGTTGCTTGTAATTTGGTAATTTGGTCTGTGGGGATTCATTTTCTCACAGTGGCTGTATGAAATCAGACAGTGAAAATATTATTTTATACATTGTCCTCACTAGTCCACAAAGTGACTGTTCGGTAGGTCTAGTTAGGTTGCGTATCATTCCAGTATCACCACCTGGAATTCAGCACTGGTACCCAGTAGTACCTTTTTTGGTACTTTACTCTCTCGCTGATTTGCTGTCTTATATGGATCTATACAGCCGTTTGCACTGGCTCTTTGCTGGCTTGCGTCTCAGCTGTGTCTCACGGTAGTAATTGTGACCTTTACACATCAAGTCTATATTTTGGATAATAAACGTAGAAATGTGAGGCTGACACCAAATTAGAAGGCACTGAATAAATACATTCATCTACATTTTGCAACAGCAACAGAGCAGAGTGTGCTGTCTCTGTAAAGAGCACCAGAGCAGTACGGTCTTGAAGAACTTTTGCCCAGCAGCTTTGAAGCAAGACAGTAACTTTTGGGGTACTGAAGTATACATTGCAGTGTTTATTCATGGGTAAACTGTAACCTACACTGTACATTTACTGCCACTAGACCACTGCACTGTAACCTTTCTGCCTGCTCCTATCGCCAACACCTGTCTGCTGTGACCGCAAACACGGCCACTCCCTGTCTCACCCAAGCACACATTCACTACCCACACATACTGCACACTGTGCTCTCAGGTATCGAAATGTGGCACTGACTGATTTAATGTGAATCAGCTGGTACGCTTAAAGAACCCGGCCCTAGTATTGTTCAGATTTATTTTAATCTCTTTCCTGCCACTTTCCTTTTGATTCTGCATTTCCATGACTAAATATGTGTTGCATTTGAGTGACTGGAATGTTGAAAGTTTGTCCAAAAATTAACTGAAGTCCTCTGTTTCTTCATCTTTTTCTCCTGACTCAATTGAACATCTCAAGCCTCTTCTTCAATTCAACAGTTGGCAGAAAAAGAAAAGAACTTGCAAATTCCACAGCAGAAGGAGCCCAATGAGACACTGTTTAACTTGCACACACACTGGAAATTAAAATAAGTACAGTAACTATCAACTGTGTGTAGTTAAAATAACTTTTTAT
Source organism: Epinephelus awoara (assembly GCA_035609425.1). Classification (NCBI taxonomy): domain Eukaryota; kingdom Metazoa; phylum Chordata; class Actinopteri; order Perciformes; family Serranidae; genus Epinephelus; species Epinephelus awoara. Next base: position 22,062,940 of record CM069299.1, read on the forward strand.
TAAATGTTGATCATTAAGTAAACTTGGCGAAACTCAGTGACTAAAACAAATAACAGTGAGCCATCTCAGTCAGGGAGTTTTCTCTACAAAGCATTAGAAAAAAAGTCATCCCCTTCTCTGCTCTTTCAGCAGCAGTCTGGTAAATGGATTGTACATTTACATTTTTACACTGTCGTGCCATTTAAGGACATGAGAACATGGCAGATGTGATAGCAAATGATTCATTTACAAAAGCAGACATGTGAGTAAGGAAAGCAATGCTGGAATGGTTCATTTTCACAAAACGTTAATAAAACTATCAGGACAGAAATTTGCGAACCACACCCAGGTTTAACTACTTCAAATGGTACAGTAATTTAACAGTATTCCTCTCCTCTTGGGTAAATGTGGGAAGGAAGAAATTCTGTGGGATGAAATCCAATTACGAAATCCTTCCAAGAGAAATAATGAAAATTCAAATGGCTTATGTAAATTCTGCCTGTTAAGTGGCTGGGGACAAGTGTGGCAAGTATAAGATTGTGCACAAGCACAAATGCACGCACGCACACACGTTAGCCATTCTGCCTCTCCAACACTTTCATTTTCAATATTCTAATCTGAATCCATCATTTCCTCCCTGTCACCTCTTTGATAGCACTGCTAATGTTGCTTAATGAAATTTGTTGACAAAGGAACAGCGCTCTGTCCTGTTCTCAACATATTAAATTAGCTGTCTGGGGAGGGAGAAAGCGAGAGAGAGAAAACCCAGGAGATAGATGACCTCCCCCAGTCACTGTCAGCAAACTGAGAACTTCTGAGAATCTCTTAGTCTCCCTCCCTCTGTCTCTCTCTAGCTTAATATGGTTTCTGTACACTGCTCACTGACTTAATGCAGCATGAAAATAGAAGAGTGAAAAAGGGAGAGCAGGAGAAAGACAGTGTGAGAGGAGGTTAAGAAAAAGAATGACACTGGGGGATAGGCGGTAGATAAACAGTAAAAACAGAGCAGAGGATGAGGCACAGAAGGGGAGAGGAGAGGGAGTAAGGTAAAGAAAAGAGAGAGAGACGAGTGGACAAGAGCGATAGAGTGCCTAATGAGAGGCAGTGTCAGAATGAAATATGAGGGCAGAACGTGAGAGATAGCAACTGAGAGAGGGGGGGGAGAGGAGAATGAGAGCGAGGCATAAACTTGGAGAGAAAGCACCAGTGAGAGATTGGGAGGAAATGGTTTGGAAAAACAGCCATGACATGAAATAAAAAAAGAATTGCTGAGGAAAAAGGCAGGAAGAGTGGAGAGGAGAAGAATGATGGCTAAAGAGGGGGGCAAAGCATTGGATTTGGTCTGTGAACACTCTTGAGATGGGAGCACTTTCATATTAATAGGATCTGGAGTATAAAGGGTCAAGGTTGTGTGTACATAATCAAAAGTAATAGAATAAATCAAACTCTGTCTTTGCCGTCTTCATAGAGAACTGCTCACTTGCGAGCCCACTTGTGATTTTAGCTGGGGCCAGAGGGACTCGTTAGTATACCAGTATACTGAACCCAGCCATTGGATATGCAGAGATGACGACTGTTATCACTGGTTATCATTCACAACACTGGAAGACTTTCTGACCCTACCAGTCCTATTTATTCTGTTTCTTCTTCCTCTTCTTTTTTGACCCTCAGTGATCCTCTTCCTGCTCCTTGCCTTCGTTTAAACAACCATGGCCCTTGACACTTCAGCCTGCCTTTCCTTTCTGTCCTGAATGAGGTCATGACAAGATGTGCATAAGAGAGTTTGTTGGAGGCATTTTACTGACAGGTTGCGATACCTTTGTCATTTTATCATAATAATAAAAATGATAGAAGGGGAAAGACGGGGGCAGCAGCAAGGGAGTGACATCAGGAGATGGGGAGAGCCAGCTTAGATAATATAAGGGTTGGATGGGAGAGTAGCACGAGAGGTTATGTGAGGTAGAGAGAAACTTGAGATTCCAGGAAGTAAAAATAAGCAAAGTCTACACACAGAATAGAAAAATAATCTATTGTATCAATTCTATCAGGCACAATGCAGATGCAAACACATAAAATCCTAAAAAGGTTTCACTGAAATCTTATAAGTTGAAATGAATAAAGGTGATGAGACAAAGTGGTGCAGACACATTAGAGAAAGGGAAATGAAAGGGAGCAAAGGACTACTCAATTTGGAGGCAAAGGTGTCGGCTAGTGCAGTCCCCACGAGGACCAGCTTTCAGCATATGCTGATGGTGGCTGCTTTTCCTCAACGTTTTCTCCCATGACAATGAAACATTTCCATAGGCATATTAGACCAAAGAAGCCTTGTAAATTAAATTTCTTAAAATATAAAGCCTGAGCTCATGTTTTTCCTGCCAGCTCAATAAAGTCGAGCACAAAATTGATGGATTTTTTTTTTTTTAATTTCATAAAAATGTAATCAAACTCCTGTTAATGTGTTCATCAAGTCACAGATTCAGATTTATTTACTCTAGACCACAAATAATGGTATGGCGTACAAACATAATACAAGCCAGCAATACAAAGGTAAACAACCAGAACAGATCTGCAGCACCGACTGAGTCATTTAAAGACAGGCAAAACTTTACTCAGAAAAGCACCTGTTTTACATATTGTACAGCAGTTCCTGTTGTTCCTAATTGGCGGGTAGTTAAGTGACAGCCTGTAAGGCAACTGTAGTCTGAAACTGCACTGAGATAAAGCGGTGGCCTAATGAAGAAAAAGAGAGAGCATCTTGTGTTGTCACATATCCTTCGTATAATACTGTATGTTAGTGATATATGACATGATAAGAGACATTGTACAAAAGTCTCATCTTTGGTTCATCATAATAAACTCAAGGACACGTTCACTGTCAGTCATTATCATCTGTGAATGAGAGAGTCATCTCATAAGAAATGGCATTGGCACTTTTCCTGCTTCTTTGTCTTTTTTGCCCACTCATTTTCCTTCACCTGTCTTCCTGTCAGATCCTCCCTCCTGCTTTCTTGATGTTCTCCTGGTAGCTTTAACTCAACAGAGCTGAAGCGTGTTCAACACATCTGTGTGCACTGAGATGTGGATTTCCTTGGCCAGAAAGCTTTGTCATGTGCAGATAGCGTGTGTTAATACACACACACACACACACAGACACACTTTACAGGAAAGAGTCGCAGGAGGGATTAGAATCAGGCTTGTGTGTGTCTTGTTAATACGGTTATTGTGCACTGATGGATGGCTGGATGGACTATTTGCAGCACATACATACACTGCCCTCTTAGTAATGTGTTAAATGCCATCGTGCTGTGGAGCTGTCAAAACCAGCTGCCACTTTCCCTAAGAAACTCTCCCCTCCTGTCACTGTTGAGCATATTTCTGAGTAGCTCTCATCTGGCAAGAGCTGCATTACAGTTCAAGAGATTTTTTTTCTCACTGTAATTTTTAAGGATTTATGTTACTGTAATGATAACCTCAATGCCTGTAAGTTTGGTGATTCAAATGACTTTCAGTATTACAGCATCTTTGAGCCTCAGTGGCCAGTGCTATGGAAACATAGTAGAAGCTGTGAAATCAGAGTATGAGTATACTTTCTTGATGTTGCAATCAGTTGTTGCTGAATTCCTACACAGCACAGCCAGAATCCAGAGGGAAATTGAATCAACCTACTGAAGTCTACAAAGCTCAATTCATAGTCACGGTCAGGGTCAGTAAATTTGAGACCGTAATTTAAACACATAGGATATAATTTAAAACCCACATTATCAAAGAAAAAGTTTTTATTATGCCTGCAAGCCGGTGATAGCCGTGGCTGGAGTCATTATGTTTTCCGTCCATCTGTTTACCCATCCTATTCTTGTGAAAGCATTTCTCAAGAACACCTAGAAGAAATTTCTTCACATTGGTACAAACATCCACTTGGCCTTAGGGATGAACTGATTAGAGAGTGTCAAGGTCACTGACCTCACAAAAAATATTTTTGGCCATATCTCAAGAATTCATATACTAATTATGACAAATTCACAATAATGTCTAATAGGATAAAATTTTGAAGTGTTGATATTATATTTCCAAAAGGTCAAAGGTCAACTCCACTGTTACATCAACATTGTCTGCAAAAATCACTTTTCTAGCCATTTTTCAATGTCAGCTCTCAGGAACAGAAGGGGGACATTTGTTCAGACACCAAATTGGTGACATTAATCTTGGGTGTCCATCTTGAAACTGTGCTGATTGTACCCACCTTATGCCTGAGGGCACTACAATAGAAATGATTATGTGTCCAACTTCCATTGAGATAGTGGAAGTAGCAGTAAGCTAGTTAGTCCCATAGACTGCCTGCGGTTAGTCCCAGTGGCTACTCGTGGTGGCTAATCGCCAACGCTGGTTCTTCTCAAAAGTAATTTGTCTTAAGTTTAACAAATACTGATTTATTTTTTAACAAATATTTAACTAATGTTAACTAAGCATTTTTTTAAATGTCTTTGTAGAGCTCTGGTACCTGTTGCACTCTCCGTTTCTGTTACGACTAACAACCAGTCTAAGATAAACTTTTGTCTTCAGCAACTGTGTGTTGAACATGTAACCAGAACAAAAGGGATTGTTCTTGTTGCCAAAGGTACCATTGATATGAGAAATTAAACCACAAGTTTCAATAGACATAGCGAAAAAGTATTAAATCAGAATTTACAGAAGAGAATGACACCTAGACTGACACATCCGTCACTCAACGTCAGTACATGATATCCCTGTCTTTTCCCATCTGACTTCATTCTCAACCTACACTAGAAAATTGCTGGTGATAAAATAAACTCAGATACATACCCTGAAATATGTATTTAGTCATTAGGGCTGCGAATGTGTTACTGATTTACTGTACTTAATATCATGTAAAAAAATGAATGCCAAAAGTTATTACTATGACTTTATATTACTATTACTGAAGTCTGCTGCTAAATTCAGCATCAAGTTTCTCTCAAAACAGCTTTTAATAAATCAGAAGTTAAAAAAACATGTAAACTGCGTCGTAGCTGTGAAACATCACATTTGTTCACTTTGCATGGAGCTACAGTCAATACTGAATTATGATAAATGTTTGCCGAATATGTTAGTACCTCTTAATAAGTCATCAGAAATCAGAAATCATCTTTAGAAGGAGCGGATGTTTACCCCAAGCTAGCTTGGGCCATGTTAAAGTTAACAATGTTTTAACTTAGCAAGCGAGCTAATTGCTAGAGTGTTCAGTTGAAAAGGAAAAAAAATGCTTTGACATTGCCGTCAGAGATGGCCGAGGTATAATCACATATTCCCATTTGAGCTGTAACGGGTGATGTGTTCCACGTTTTATTTCCCAGTTGCTCTTTGAAAGAAGAATAGAATACTGTAAACAAACGATTACCGGTTTGCCGGTTTCGGTTCAATGCCGGAAGTTGCACACATTAATAATTAATTCACGTAAGGTATCATGGCGGCTAGGAATAAGGTGGATAGATCTCCTGTGCTGGCTGGGAGAAGACAGACATGGATGTAAACTGTAAGTGCAACTTGACTGGTGCATGAAGGCATACAACCACAATTCTAGTTTTTTCATGAAACATGACCCTAACCCATTTGTCCTTAATATTTGTAAAGTAAAATCATCAAATGCTAACAAGAAGTGCTCGGTCTGTTTCATGGTAGCACCTGTTCTTATCAGACCAAAGAAGAGAACAGTGACTGATTTTCTTTTTTTTTTGTAGAAAAAGACCCCCGAAAAGAAAGAATAAATTCAAAGCAGGCAAAGGGGTGAAAGGGGAAACTTCATAAGGAATCAGTTCATAAGCAAAAACAAACACAGCTTCGGCTTATTATCTTTAGAGCTGAGCAATCTATTATGTACTTGTCACCTCGAACATTCAAAACTGTGATTAACAGTAAAGAATCCATTATTACTTTGTGTTTCAAGGCATCCTGAAATATATTTGCTCAGTTAAATTTTCAGCAGTGTGACAGACACAGGTTTAATCACTGAAAAAAATACTGATTAAATGTCGAGCTCTAAAGGCACTGACATTTACAACTACAACACATAACACACAAACAAAAAATGAATCCAAGCTCTTGTATATGATAAAAATATTTTGCGTATACTTAACACTTGTACTCACTGCTTTATAGATAAAGTATCTTTTTGTTTGTTAAAGATAGGGCTGCCACGATTAGTCGACTAATCGATGACTAATCGACTATTAAAATAATCGGGGACTATTTTAGTAGTTGACTAATCAGTTTGAGTCATTTTTCATAGAAAAGTACTGTAAAAGTACCCCAAAATACTCTTACTGCAGTTTCTTATGTTCAGATATTGGCAGCTTTACACACTCTCCCGTGACAGTGAACTAAAACCCTTTGGCGTGAGTACTTAACAAGACATTAGATGACGTAATTTTGGGGTTTGGGCGAGACAGACCGACATTTTTCAACATTTTAACACATTTTTCGATGAAATGATTAGTCGACTAATCGAAGAAATAATCGACAGATTAGTCGACAATGAAAATAATCGTTAGTGGCAGCCCTACTTAAAGATAATGTTTGCATAGCATTTGGGTGTGAAATCTGTAAAAACATTTTGATTCAATACAGTCTCACATTTTCACAGATCTGTGAAAAATGTTTGTTTGCAGATTTAATTAGTTTAACCTTGCCATCTGAAAATAATTATGTGAATCACTATAACTTTTTATTTCTAAAGCCTCAGTGGGTGGTACAGGTGGGAAAGTAAGTTTCCAAGTAAATAACTTTATTGATAGACCACTTGTCAGCAAAGATAACACAATTTAAATTCAAGTGAAAAACAAATCCATAAACTAAGCTGATGGATAAATTAATAACATCTTAATTACCCGCTGGTCTAACATGCATATTTGGGGTTGGTGAATCATCCTTAACAAAACACTAAACGCATCTTAATTTTTTTAGGGGTTGCTTCAATATTGGAAGAAAAAAACTAGATATCCTAAGTACTGTAATGTCTTTTTTCCCTCTTCACATTATCTGAAGTAATTGATGTCCTGCAGACTGGACGGAAAGCTTTGGCAAGCCACATGTGGCTTTCAGTTGATGATCCCTTCCCCTTTGGCCCCTTTGGCGCCTTTGGCTTGGTGGATGTGCTTTTGGTCGAGGGTGGGGTAACACAATTTAACACTCATTCTGCACCAACCATCGCACCAAATTCCATTCTCACCTTAAAGTTCTTTGAATATTTACTATATATGTTTTAACAGTTATCAGTTAATTTTTGAAATCCACATGAGCCACTCATCACATCAACATAAATTAGGCCTAAATCCACCACATAACACAAAACACACAAAAAAAAACCCCAAAACGGTTTCACCTGTTTCTCCCATTATTTCAGTATAGTACACAAGATCTAACCAAATGCCAGGAAGTGAGTTTTCATAGAACAGAATTATGACGACAGGGCTCCAGACTGCGCCTAATTGGTCGCATTTTGTGACCTTTTTTGGAGGCCGTGCGACATAGTTTTTTTAACTAGGAGCACCAGCGCGACTTACAAATCCACCCCTCTCCCCCTTTTTCTTTTTTTTTTTTTTTTTTAAATAATTGCATTTCATGGAGGAGCGGAAGCGAGTGTCTCTGGGTGTGTGTGTGTCTGTCATGTGTGTCTGGATGCGCACTGCGAGGCGGGGAGGCGCCAGTAACCATAGCAACGTGTAGCAGTTTTAGTACCTACGTGTGTACTCTACGCGGGGTTAGACAGAGAGCGGTCACAGAGCTGGTGTCGAGTAGAAAGTGCTGTGTTGTTTGACCATAAAGTGACGCTATGAAATAAACTATAGATTCGTTTTTCACAAGACAAAATTATCCAGAAACTCCTGTCGGTCCTGTGCCAGTTTCCTAAACTTCCGATGACAATAGTTCAAGGGAGGAGTCAGCAATGTCCTGCCCACAGCCCCCCATTGATATTATTTTGCGCGACGGACGCTTCATATAATAGCATGACAATATACTATTCATGGTGTTATGTCATCGTGTCATTTCTGTCTCTACATGGTCACGCGTTAACAATTCTCCTCTGCTCTCTGTATCCCGCACGGCGGAGTTCCGCCACACACACAGGTGAGCACGCTAGAGTGCGGCTCGGGCCGCATTTTCCTGACCAAACCTGACCCGAGCCCGGCGCAGTTTGTCAGCTGACAAAGTTATTGTTATGGACAGTGTGTAAATAACAACAGACTGCTGTTACGCACTGAGCTTGTGTTGTGTTGCGTTCAGGCGTTGTCAAGTAATTAACAACTTCCAGCACTTAAATAGGTCATAGCACAAAACAGCACTTTTTACTTTTATTATGTTCAATAAAATTGTATTTTCCTAAATCTTGAGACACCTCATATGTAAGCTAGACAGACATTTCACCTGCTCATTACTGTGCGCAAATGTACTGTATGTACTTAATCCTAAAGAGCCCTTCCGGTGCCAGTATACATAGAAACATCCCAGCAGGCTGTGCTTTGCAAGCATACAAAAAAGTTTCATGCATGTGAAAATTATTTTTCATGTGTGTGCTTCACCTCTGCTGCTACAACTCCATCCTAGGGGAAACACTGATGTGTGCGTTTTGTGCAACAGGTGGATGTGGTACTCTACTGGTAGAGTAGAGAGAGAGCTAAGTAGCGTTGAAGTAGAGTAGAGCAGGGCAGAGAGATGGAGGCAAAATATATTAAACCCGTTGTTAATACAGCAGAACTGGAGAGAGGGGTGAAAAATAAATAGAGGTGGGCATGGCTCAAGTAGGGCGCAAAATTATAGACAGAACGATTGAGAAAGATTGTCGCTGCCCTGACACTGTCATTTTTGCCGCTGCCCTGACCTGTCATTTTTGTGTAGGAATTAAGCTAAAATACATGACAGATGTTGTTTTAATTAATAAGTACAGTGTGAATAAAGACTACATAACATAAAAATAACTGCAGTCTTTGTTATTTGATAGCCACTTAAATTAAACAATTTTTATAGGGCAAGTAAAAACTCACTTCAGGCAAGTAGATCTCTGACCAACTTGCCCAACCGGGCAAGTGAAAAAAACCTTAGCGTTGAACCCTGCAGGGTTGTCTGTGTTTATTGCTAAATTATCAGTAATGCAGTTAATCTCGACAAAATTATGAATATGTTGTGTCGATATAGATAGTGCTCCTAAATTTTGTGCTGGTGCTCCTAAAATGTTCAGTAAGGAGCACTGGTGCTCCTAGTGGAAAAAGTTAGTCTGGAGCCACATACGGCAGCTAACTTCACAGAGAACAATGAGGACAAAACAGCATCACTGATCTGTTCTAAACAAATATTCTATGGTCTAGCTCAGCAGAAACGACACATACACCAAACCTGTCGGCACGTTATTGTGTCATTTCCTACACAGCCTGTTTGTAACCGCTAGCCTTCCAACAATGTTCTTCATTTCACTTCTTTTCAACTGACTTAGCACTTTAGATTGCAAACACTCGGCTTTCCTGCTTTTATGACAGATGTGCGAACTAACCACAGACACTTCATAGGCTTGCAGAGGTGCACCACTGCAGTATAGGGAAAACACTGGAATGGATTTCTGTTATTTCTGGCATTAAAAAATACATATTTTTTCACCTGGCGGGGGGTTGCAGTTAAAGGCGAAACAATGTTAAAAACTTCTGAACATCAGTGTCAGTGTTTCCGCTACATTCATTGAATTATTTCCGCCGCTGCTGCTCCTTCAAAACATTTATTTTACATTCGGCCGAATATTGCAAAAAATTACACACATTCAGTATTCGGTGGCATAAATGAAAAGCAAGGCCGAATAATAGCGGCGTGGTTTGATAACACAATCAAACAGTGTGTGGTGACGGACGGAGTAAAATTTCGGCAGTGTGGCGATATTTTACTCTGTCCGTCACTGCACTCGCATTTGCAACTTAAAATAGTTTTGTGCGGGCAAAATAAATCATTCAGCACACTGTGTGAGTACAGATTTCAACCAGCAGCAGAAACGAGGGGTTGAACGGGGGTCACAGACATGGATAGGTATACGTATTTCTGTCAAATACTTCGGCGCATGATAATGGCTTACCGACGGCGCAGAAGTCCAGCTTCAGGTGAATAACTTGTTGTCATGACTCCCCAAAAGTACCCAGTAGTACCTGAACAGCCGAGCCGTGGCGGCACACAGTTTGTGGCGTGTCAGAGGAAAAACGAGCCTTTCACATTTCTTTGGCAGATAACGGCCCCACAAACCTCACCGCACTTTAGGGACTGTTCTTTACTTATGAAGGGACTGTTCTTTACTTGTCAGGGGAGGAGGGAAGCTGAGTGATTTTTATTTTATTTATTTATTTTATTTTGATCCCCCCTATGTTAATCACTTATTGATGCTGTTTTTGAAGTATGAATAAGTCAATAAGTAATTTATTCCATTGAAATATCATTGATGTATTATAGAAAAGTGATTTATCTTTTTATAAATAACAAAAGGCACATCTGCCTCATTTTCGCTGTGGTATCGTGATACTACTCAGACCCGTGATACTGTCACTGGTAAAAACGGCAAAACGGCATCCCCCACCCCCCACTGCTGAAAAAAATCCTAGAGTAAACACTGCCAGTGTTATTTTGCAAAGGGACTGTACCTCAGATACAGTAGGTAAATGAGAGTACAAAGTGCTCCAGTCCAATAAAGAATGAAAAATAACAAAATGCGAGCAGGATTTAGCTTCATAATACCATTTAAGTCATACGTCATCATTGAGAACAGCTGTCTTAGAAAAATTAATGTCAGTGTTTACATCCTCTTTTCCTACTCTCTCATTATGGACCACCAACCTGTACTTTTACAGAAAAGTTTAAACCCCTTCAGTCTCGTATACTAAACTAGTGAAATACTGAAAGATGGAGAACACATTGTTATCTCACACTGCAGGAGAACTGTCTACTCTCACACACAAAGCAAATGTGTAACTTAAGTTTCCATTTTTTGATGAAGCCGATTGTTCTTTGTATTCCCCAGCAGAATTCAGCTCATCTGTCTATCAAACACAATGAAGAGAACTGGAAAGAAAGTGTCAGAAAATCTGAAAAAAATGGGGTGAGCATCAAAAGAAGAATAACAAAAGACATGTCAGTTTTCTCAAAGCATGAACAACTTAATAAGGACTGTTCTTTCTGTGGCACCGCTGGCAGGCATCCAAGGCGACAGAGTTCAAAGCAGCTTATTGACTCTGAGCATTGTGCCATTTCACAAAAGGCTAAAAGCACAAACTCACATGCAGGTGACATAGAAGAGGGGATAAAACAAGCTTGAAGAGGTGGAGGAAAGATGGGAGCAATAGACAGAGAATTGATATTTAGTGCAGATGTAGGCAGGTGAACATGACAGTGAAAAGGATGTGGAGGTCAAGCTGACATCCATATGACAGTGAAAAGAATGTGGAGGTCAAGCTGACATCAGGCAGTAGACTCTTGTTCTTTGGACTTGGTGAACCCATAAAGGCTAAGTCAGATTTGTTGAATTACAAGAAGATGTTCTCAGTGACTAAAAACACTACGCAAAGAGTCAAACTGGTAACATGAAACATTAAAGACAAATAGCTGAGGATTTAATTTTACAGATGCAGACCTTGAAAGACTGCATTATAATGGCAGGTTTAGAAACAACTTCAAAGTAAAATTTAATTATGATTTTCATATACAGGTATCAAGCCATCTGCTAAGTTCTTATTTAGTTGATGCCCCCACATAATTGTATGTAACTGAAACACACAGCTGGCGTTTGCGTCACATGGCAGCTGTTGAACATTGTTGGAAAAAAATTAATTTTAGGATTTAATTTTCATCACTTTACCTCAAAAAATATACTGTCTAGTGTGTCTGATAAAACAAGCCAGGGGACGTAACAAGTGCTTGTCTCTGCTGAAACTGTAAACTCTAGTGTGATAGTTAAGCTTCCACTCATTAGACACAGTTAAAGACCCATTATCTCACCTTCCTTCCACGGTGTTATTATTAAACTATAGAGTTCAGGGAGACACACTCTGAGCAGAAGCTGGCATTTGGTGTGCTGGGGAGAATGTACATAACAGGGTCAGGACTGGTTGTTTTATTGAGCACAAGCATTTAAAAGCTTTAACATTATACCAGTTGCAGTGGATTTTTATTTGAACCTATTATTGAATAAGGCCTCCACCACAACAACTGCATTTCACAGTTCATTCAGCTGGCTGAACTCGTCACACCTCACACGGTGTTCACTTATAGGGCACTTTCTTATTAGGTACAGTTGATTAGTACCATGCCCAAGTACAATTGCTCCCCGTATCTACTCCCCCACTGCTCAGCTTCCACATAAGCAATCTTGTTCTGTACCCAAGAACACTTGTATACATTGTCTGTGTGATATTTTTGTTGTGCTATGGAGTTGAGTGTAGAAAAAGTCACTGCATACTGACACTTGGGCGAAGCTCTGCTCCTGGTCTGAGGAGGAGCCGCTCCACCAGAGCATTGACGGCAGGTTGAAGGCTGCTGTGAAGCCAGACCTGGGTCCCTCTGCAGCAGGCTGCGCTGTTGTATGATAAAAAGGTATCAGTATTAAATTTAGACGTTTTTAAAACCCGTTAAAAACTCCTTGTCGTCGAGTTAAGTAGCAGTCCACCTTGGTGTTTTGCTGCAGTTGGTGTTCACACCTGATGCGTACCATACCGCAGTTCACATGAACAGTTAGTGCTGCACAGTATACTGGTACCAATGCTAGACCACGGTACTTAAACACCATGGTACATATGACACCATAATGTTGGAGTACCATAGTACTACGGTACCTCATGGTACCACTACTGTGGGATAAGTTCAGAGTCCAATTGCAAGAAGGTGAGTGTCCAATAACAGCGTGCGCTGGGCACCTGGCACTCAACATGCTGCTACAGTGGTTTGTTTTCCAGTGACATTTCAGGTATTAGCTGAGCTATTGAGTATCTTTAAGCAGTGAAAGTTATTATTTATTTCTTTTTACTTGTAGGCTAGATTTGTTTATATATGCTACAGTGATTTGTTTTCCACAGAGCTCTACGGTGCGAGCATTTTACTCACATTTGCGACTAAAAATAGTTTTGTGCGAGCAAAAGGAATCATTCAGGAGCACACTGTGTGAGTACAAATTTCACCCAGCAGCAGAAATGAAAGACGAATCCTGCCGGTTGTGGGTTGAACGGGGGTCACAGACAGGAATACGGTGGACCGCCGCAAGATAATGCGTTTTTAGAAGCCTGGCTCCAGGTCCCATAATTTCCTCTTAGTTGGTGTCATGACTGCTCAGAAGTACCTGAACAGCCGAGCTTTGGCGGCACACAGGTATATGTGATGTCTCAGAGGAGAGACGAGGCGTTCACATTTCTCTCTTTGTGGCAGGTACAGTCCACAAACCTCACCGCAGTTAAGGTACTGTTCTTTACTTGTCAGGGGAGGAGGGTGGCTGGTTGATTTGTATTTTATTTATTTAGTTTTGATCCCTCCTTATGTTAATCACTTACTGATGCTGTTTTTGAAGTATGAATAAGTCAATAAGTAGGCAAGGCAAGGCAAGTTTATTTGTAGAGCACAATTCGTACACAAAATAATTCAAAGTGCTTTACAGAAGAAGAAAATGCATTAAAATCACAATACAAAATAAAAACATAAATAATCATTATAAAATGAACTTTAAAAGAGAAGAGTGCAGATAAGATCCTTTCAGTCATATGCACAGTGAAATAGAGCTGTTTTGAGCCTAGATTTGAACATTGTCAGATTAGAGGCCTGTCTCACATCTTCAGAAAGACTGTTCCAGATTTTAGCTGCATAAAACTGGAACCCTGATTCCCCATGTTTAGTCCTGACTCTGGGCACCAGGAATAAAGTTATTTATTCCATTGAAATATCATTTATGTATTATAGAAAAGCGATTTATCTTTTTATAAATGACAAAAGGCACATCTGCCTCATTTTTGCTGTGGTATCCTGATAACTACTCAGAACCATGATACTTTCACTGGTATCGTACCGTGGGTCCCAATTTTGGTACCGTGACAACATTATTAACAGTGCTTGAGACCACTGTTTCGAGCAGACTCGGGGACAGATCGGCTTACCATGCCCTGGAAGGGGATACAGTCTTCACTCTAATCCAACACACTGGACTTCAGGATCAAGTATACCCTGATCCGAGCCCTAGTCCCTGATGTGAAAGCCCCCCTACAAATTCATCAGTTAAAAAAGAAAATCTTGTTAGAAAGTCATCTCCCATCGAAAGGATGACAGATGACTGAAAAACAGGGGTCAACACATCCTGTGTAGGCAGCGTGTAATGTGCCTCGCTGAGGGCGGCTGTCAACGTTGACATCTCTAGTGCCATAAGGGACATGGGGTTGAAACAGAAGACCTTGAACTGACTACTATAGACATCTTCTGAAGTCAGTCATGTGGTGAAAATGGTTTTTAGACAGTGACTAGGCACCAATAAAGCTAAGATAAATTGCAGCCAAAACCCAAGGCTTCTGCCATAAAGGTGACCGGCGCCATGAATTTAAAATAGTATTCGTGACTCCAGAAAGAAAGCATGCCAAAAATTTGTATTTATTTCCTTTTTGTCCAGTTCAGCTTGGCTTAAAGTGGGATGTCGTCAGACGGTGAATGCAGCATTTTTTGCAGCTTATGTTTTTCTATGAGTAAGCTTCTCCATTAATGTGGATGCATGCAAGCAGAAAGTCACTGTTTTTCAGAGCTGTCGAAAGGTGCATAAAAGTGATTAGTTGGACAGCCACAAACTGGGATCAGACAGCAACCATCTTCTTAATGTGAAGCTAAAGAGTAATTTTTGTAAATACAATATTTCTCAAAGTCAAAGCGCTAAGAAAGTGTCAAGGTCTGACAGCCACCACCTATCATCATATGGAGACAATGTTGTTTTGAAACTTCTCCGTATTAAAACAGTTGGAGCATCTTAGAATCACTGTCACTGATGTCCATCACCCTCATTGTATGGAAGCCACTGCTGTGCCTTTGACAGTGTCTGTTTAAAGGTGACAAAACCAAATTTATATTAAGGTGTTTTTGACACAGATCAGTAAAAGCTCTCCAAGAGCTTCAGAAAAGACACTGAGATTAGCGGCAATTATAAATCATAGTCCATGCAGAGCAACAAACACCAGTCAGGCACATTGTCCCGTTCTTCAACTCTGAATCACATGATTCCTCTATTCAGCTGCTGAACTGAAATGATAAAGTAAATTTTCATTACTTCACAGCAATTTCACAGCTCCTTCTGTTCTCCGTGGTGGTTGCCTTGACTACGCTATCATGGGGGGTTTAAATGAAGTAAGGTCTTCTGTTGTTGATAAATGAGAGGAGGGGTTGCCAAATAAACAGTGAAGTGTGTGTGCGCATTTGTGTGTGTGTGTTCCTGTGTAATGAATGTGATGATTCTTCATCAGAGGCTGTGAAAAGACACATAATGGTTTAGCTGATAAGAGAGGAACAGAGTGGAAAAAGTCAATGATGTGGGTTGAAAGTATGTGTGTCACCACATGATGGCATGCGCGCAGCTGCCGAGGGAGGTCTTGAAACGTGAACACAAACAAACACACACACAAAGATGAACAATTTGTCTGACCATTGTTCTTTACTGGGTTAATGAGGTGATTGACAGCCTCGGGGTGCTGTGATGGCTGAGTGGACAGACACAGATGGCACTGAGTTGGAGGATGTGAAAAGTTGAGAAAACTTCAAATTTCACTACCGTTTTGCTCAGTACACAAAATACAGTTGTGGCACTTCTTCCTCCTTATTCAACCCTGATTCCAAAAGAGTTGGAATGCTGTATAAAACATGAATAAAAACAGAGTGCAGTGATTTGCAAATCCTTTTCAGTGTAAGTGGAGAAAATAACCACTCAACACATTTTTTTTTTCATTCCACACATTTCCAATGCAGCTATAAAATTTAGACCAGACATTGGTATTAATGCAATAAAACTACACTGATAAAGAAATCCTAACATTTCAATTCATAAAAATGATGTGCAGTGGAATACAGTGGGATGACACGGCTAAATGTATTGAACACGCTAACTGAAATTTATTTAATACTTGAAGGAGCCTTTGTTTGCTATGCCAGCTTCAAGTGTCCCCATGTCCCACCTGAAGACTAAGCTCCTGCTGGTATAGCTCTTAGGGTCACTGAGGGATGCAAACCCCCTGACCACAATAAGGTGGCAATCCCTCAGGGAGGAAAACTGAAAGATAAAATAAAGATATCCTTCATCCAGGCACAACCAACATCTTAACATTTATCTTATTGGATGGCCATTAGGCATCTAGACATATGAAATAAATTTGAACCTAATAATTACAATAACCTCACTATAGCCAGTATTTACCAAAGCTAGTCTTATAAAAAAAAAAACCTTATCAAACTAACAGAACTAACAAGCACAACAGATACAGGCTAGAGCAGAACATTTTATATTTTTTTGTTTTCTTTTGTTTTGTGTTTTTGTCATTTTTTTGTTGTTTTTTTGTTAGCAATTTAACAGATTTCTCTTCACTCCACTGTCCTTTGAGCTGCTGAAAGCTGCAGGAGTGAAAAGTTAATAAAAGCTTTGTAAAAAAAAAAAAAAAAAAAAAAAAAGCTGTGATTATCAAAAAACAGTGTGCAGAACTAGAGGCTGGGCAGGGCTTTATGTAGGGGTCTGGCACACACAGGGCATTTGTCCTCAGTATGTGACATGCAGCAGACACTCATCTCTCGCTGTGCTTGTGTGATTGAAGAAACGTTCACACTGACAGGCTCACTCTCTATGCTCACACTTTGTTGTTAACTATATATTAAGTATCTCACAACACGAGACACTACAATGAGTATAACAGAGCTTCACTTCACTGCTGCATTCTGCCTCACGGAAACTGAGAAACCTGACGCTGATGCATCTTGGCTCATTTGCATACTAAATAGTGATTGGGTGTTTACTGGGGGGAGGGTCTCTGCCGACTGCAGACTGTAATGTTACATCACACACAGCTGGCACACAGCATGGGGTGGAGTGGAGACAGAGGAAACTTTTCGGTTTTGTGCCTTTTTCAGTGGATTGGATTTGAGGGGGCAAGACATTTGTTTAAGGGGGCATTGCCCCCTCTTGCCCATGCGTAGAACCGGCCGCGTAAAACTATTGTGTGTGAGCACATGTGGGTGTATGTGCGCCCCCCCCATGTGTGTATGGATTGATGCATGTGTGTTTGCTTAAGTGAATTGCTTGTTTCTGTGACACAGTGAGGTTTCCTAATTCAATCTGTGTTTTTGTGACTTTCTGAGGGTGATGTTGGTGAAGAGAAGGGCTGTCACAATAAGCAGAATATTGCATCATGCTACAAATACTGATGTGCTGAGCGTCTATTCTGTGCTGAGCACTGCACGTTTACCAATTTTTTGTGGTTGACAAAAATATTATTCATCCACTCATCATAATTAGGCCTACTTTTAACCTAGCTGTCCAATAACAGTGGAGGAGGGGCAGGACAAATACCACAAAGACCAACCATCATATTGCTAAACAAAAACAACAATGAAAGAGAAGTTAATACTGAACCCTCTCTGCTGAAAAACAAAAAAAAAAACGCTGTGTCCCGTATTGTGTATAACAATTACCAAGTATTTAATTTGTATTCGTATTTAAAACTGTGTCCTCTTGGTCTTTTAAAAATTAACACTATGCCTAATGATAGCCTAAAAATAAAGCAGAGCCTATTTACATTTAAAATCAGGATGAATGAAGTAATTTGCAAAAACATCATAAAATGGGGGTAATGCCTCTTATTGCAAGGTTGAGCCACCCTTGATCACCGCAGAGGACATTCCTTCACCATGACATTGAGGAGGCACATAGGGTGTGTGGCGGTGGCAAAGGTCTGCTGCAATTACTGTGTCAAGGGTAAAAGCATTTTCTGCTGTACATCTCCTGCCTGCAAGGACCAGGTCACTGGCAAACTGTGCAAGGCACAGTGTTTGAGCTACTACACATGAACATGCACAGTTGCCATATCATTAAGGAAGACTGCAGAGAGATTCTTGATTCTTACCAACATCTGTCATCAACAGCTGCTTGTAGATTGTACAAAGTTCTTCCTTTTCACTTGATTGATTCCCTACAGCAAAATTAAGTATATTCGTTCATTTGGCACCACGAACAAATTGCTAACTTTGAAACACAGTATACAGTCATGGTAGAACCATAATATTACAGAAAAAAGGACTTTGTGTGTGGGTGTGGGTCTCTCACAGGACTGACAGAAAATGACACACTGACAGCTATGGACAATTAAGGGTTTCCATTTCTCTAACCTGCATGACCACTGTAAGGAAACCCAGACATGCAAATTACATCCAAAAAGGGTCCGGCTGGCTGACAGATTAAAACCCAAGACCTTCCTGCTGTGAGGTGACAGTACTAAGCAGTGAGTCACTGTGCCTTCTGGACACTAAGATGTAAATGAATATTTTCCAGTTATGTGAGAGTTAGACCCAGCCAACCACCGACTATACAGAGGAAATATAAAAGTAATTCCATCAAAAAGTTGGGCATTAATAATATTAATAATAATAATAATAATAGTAATAATAATAATAATAATAATAATAATAATAATGATAGTTAGTTTTGGCTTTATGTGGGTTTTAATGATGAAATCTTGAATCCTTGATACAACATGCAATTATTGTTTATCAGTATACAGTATTGGTATGTGTAATAAATGCATTCATATGGTAAGCACAGTTTAATGTAGACATACAGCAGCATGTTAAGATCCTTATGTTTATATTGAAAAGAAAGGGCAGCTCTCTCTTGGTGGTACCTCCATGTTTCCTGAGAGGAGGTTTTTTTAAACCAGGCGGCAGCGTTCTTAGGGCATCATTTTATTCAGGGAGGGTCAGGCCTTCACAACGCAGCGGCTTAATCCACAAGGTATCACCCATACTATTTTGGTCTCATACCGAGGACGGGCCATTTGACCAGACACGCATGCCCCCCTCGCTCCTGCTCACCACAGCCCCGAGCAGGAAGAGGCCTCATTGTCAGGGATCAGCCCTTTAGTTAAGGTACCTTATGCTGGGAGAAGGACCAAGCCTGGTCGGCTGGCGAGGGATACCCAAAAAGAAAAATGAATAGTCTCTTTCAGCAGTTTTAATCTTCTTTATTTGAAGCAAAATCAGCAAAAGTTTTGGTGTCTAAGATACAATTTCAGTAAAAAAAAAAAATCAATCATAAAGGCAATACAAAAGAATGATTCAGAGTCTAATACAGAGGTTCCTAGTTGCTCCCCAAGAAATAAAAAGAAAACAAAAACAGTCAGGTGAGTGGCCATCATGGTAAAAAGACAAAATACTCTGAGTCTGTCTGGGCTTTATATGTTCTGTGACGGGACTTGCTAATGTGTTAAGTATGTAGTTACATACAAGTCTCGCTTGTTAAGGCAGACAGAATCAGGAGCTCAGGTTTCAACTATTTCTCTGACAACTTCAACAAATACAATGTAAATAGATGATATTGTGTGGATACAATAAAAAGTGATTGCATAAGATCATATGTAAAGTATGATACAAACAACGGGAATAAAATGGAATAAAACAAATGATTTCATGTGGATGAATGAAAATGATTAGGTGTATAGTTTAGTACATAAAGTAATTATTAACTGTGGAGTCTATGAGCATGTTGATCACTGAAAATATAAAACAGAGTAAACAAAAGACAAAATCGAGTGCAACTGTTGCAAAGTTCCCCCTGCACCTCCCCCTTCTGTTTCCTGTGTGGTTTTTTTGTGGTTTTTTTTGTTACCAGCTTTCAGACACAGACACGGGTGCAGGGTGTAAAAAGGCTCACTTTGAATGGAATAAAAAATGATAAATGCAATATACAAAGATGATTACAGGCAGATGATTATAAGAGTACAAGTATATCATAATAAATACAACATAAAAAGGATGATTATAAATGAGAACAACTTTCAATAAGCATGAACATACTAAAGGTACCTAGGGATGTGAGGGTTCAACGCTAAGGTTTTTTTCACTTGCCTGGTCGGGCAGTGGCAATCTTTGTCAATCATTCTCCGTCTATAATTTTGCACCCTACTTGAGCCATGCCCACCTCTATTTATTTTCCACCCTCTCTCCAGTTCTGCTGTATTAACACCGGGTTTAATATATTTTGCTTCCATCTCTCTGCCCTGCTCTACTCTACTTCAACGCTACTTAGCTCTCTCTCTACTCTACCAGTAGAGTACCACATCCACCTGTTGCACAAAACGCACACATCAGTGTTTCCCCTAGGATGGAGTTGTAGCAGCAGAGGTGAAGCACATGCATGACAAATAATTTTCACATGCATGAAACTTTTTTGTATGCTTGCAAAGCACAGCCTGCTGGGATGTTTCTATTCGGATATTTGAATATTCGTTTCTATGGGTAGGTATTTGTTATGAAAATTTGGTATTCGATACCAGTAGTTTTACCACTTTATCACTATTCCCTCTAATTTGTAGCTGTTTTTCGTTATCTTTTGAATTTAATATGAATTACGGAACCGTTTTTGTCAACATTTGTTTCCCCCATTTTATACAATAAATTATTGTTTAAAGTTTCAACAAGTTTCTTTTGGAGTGCGAGACACAAGTGTGTTTTGAAAACAACTGCGGACTGTCACCCGCTCAACGCATCAGTACCTGTTGATGCCATGACAGTAATAGCCAAAAATGTCAAAGTATCATTTACAGACCGATTTAACAGATGATCACTGCTGCCCGACCCGCAGGTCCATTTGCGGGTCCCACGGGTTACAGGTCGACCCGCGCATCACTGCTCAGCTCAGTCTATAAGGCTGTATACAACAGTACGGCTATAGACATTGTATTCTATTCAGGCCGGCAGTGCATTGGCTCTACAGTGCACGGCACTGCTGATTAACCATTTTATTGCAGCACAGAGTGTCTGCCAGCAACCAATTACTTGCAGAGGCTTCCTACAATTTGTTTCAATGGTTCCGATTTAATCAAAAGACAAATTAAACAGGATGACTCGCCAATGTGAAAATCAAAAGAAAGCATAGAATAATGTACTGAAGGAGACTGTTGTGCCATCACATTTTTTGTGGTGTGAGAGCAAAGATCCGGTCGCCACTGTGCAAAACTCTGCAATACAATTAGGTCCGAAAGGGCAGACCGTTATTTACACAGTCTCCATAACAATAACTTTGTCAGCTGACAAACTGCACCGGGCTCGGGTCAGGTTTTGTCAGGAAAAAGCGGCCCGAGCCGCTCTAGTGTGCTCACCTGTGTGTGTGGCGGAACTCCGCCGTGTGCGATACAGAGAGCAGAGGAGAATTGTTAACACGTGACCATGTAGACACAGAAATGACACGATGACATAACACCATAAATAGTATATTGTTATGTTATTATATGAAGCGTCCGTCACGCAAAATAATATGACTTTAGTTTATGAAGAGGTAAGACAGAGCTCTCTCCTCTGTGCTTCACTTGTGCCATGTAACCAATCAATGGGGGCTGTGGGCAGGACATTGTTACACAGCTTGTGCCTGTGACTTTAGGCAGAGAGACCGCTGCATCAGAGCCGAAGGAGCACGTTTTAAAATACATTTGTTTTATCAGTTAGTTATTAACTTTTACTATTTTTAGAAACTTGCCCAATCAGGCAAGTGAGTTTTTAGTTTACATGCCCGACCTTGAGTTTTACTTGACCCAGGCAATCAGGCAATTGTTATTGTTGAGCCCTGGATGTGAAACTAAGATAAGAATAAGAATTAGGGAAAATATGCACTTTATTGAATTCATGAGAGTGATAAGAAAATGAAGACTATAAAATTCTGACCTTATTGTCTCCCCCCACAAACTCAGCAAGCAATCTTAGGAATTAGTTGAGTTAGTGTTTAGTCTTCAACTGCAACAAAGCAAATGAACTATGGCAAATAACTCATTAACATACATGTTTCAATGCAGTTAAAGCTCCTATTTATAGAATGTAAGATAAGATCATCTTTCTCATTAATGCGTTTCTTTAAAGTGTGTAGGATTTAGTGGGATATATTAACAAAAATTGAATGTAATATAGTTTTTTTTAGTGTATAATAACCTAAAAGTAAGAATTGTTGTGTTCTCCTTACCTTACAATGAGCAGTTTATATCTACATAGGTAGCGGGTCGTCCCTGTGATCAGTGTGTTGCACCGCCATGTTTCTACAGTAGCCCAGAACAGACAAATCAGACACTGGCTCCACATAGAGCCATTTGCCTTTCTGCGTTTTCATGTCTGCCATCGTAGTAAGAAGCCAAATTGCAATGAGTGGCACCGGAGTTGCACTGATTTGTAATGTGAAACTGCTTAATTTAATGTTTCTAGCAGTTTAAATTACCTGGTCTGTTTGTTTTGAAGAGGAAGAGACCTCTGTGTATAATTTGGCTTCTGGTGAAAACCTCCTGAGTGTCCAGATTGTATCTTATCAGAGGGAAAAATGGTGACCAGTCATTAGCATGTGTTGCACTAGCCACCTGCAGCATCATGCCAGATTGCATTGGAGAAACTGGAGATTTTAATATACTCTTTTTCCCACGGATGTGTGGTGAAAAGGGAGCCTCCTGTCTCGAGATGATGAACAGAGTTGGAGATGACTGATTTGTAACGTGAAGCTACTTTATTCAGTGTTTTTACCGGCCTGGTCCATTTGTTTTGGAGAGGGCGAGACCTCTGTGGATATTTTGGCTCCCCTTAAAAAACTTCCTGAACCAAGAACATTAAAGGCATTCTAGTTGGGAGAAGTTTTAGCTGGTTGCAGTCTGCTTACATACTTCACCTTTAAGTTATTGTCACTTGCATTGCGGTGCAACACTTGCATTGCGGAGCTAAAACTATAAATCATCAACAAGTAAACAATCTTAAAGTCCTACACATAGGGGCTTTGACTGCAATGTAAACAATTTCATTAATAATGAAAAAGACACACAAAAGAGTAAACTTAATGTTTAGATTGTAAGTGATCATGGAGCAACTACTAGGGATGCCAATGGTTAATAAACCTGTGACAACACTGGTGTTAACAATCACACCTGATTAGGGTTGGGACTTGTTAGGATTTTAACGATTCCGATTCCTTACCGATTCCTCTTAACGATTACTACATTATATTCATTATACTTGCTATACTTAAGTAAGTATAATAAATACAAATGCAATCATACAAATACAAAAACTTTATTCTAACTGTTGCACAGTACAGTGCACTTATATCATCTCCCTGAGAATATATAACAACAAAAAGTGATTCTCTGATTTCTACAGTAAGACTATTACCTCAAATTAACCACAGCAATGTAATAAAAAATACTTATATGCATTCATGCTTGGGCACTGTTATTGACGTGACACCACCTGAACAGAACACACACACACACACATTGGCTGTTTGTTTCTACTGCTCCCCTCACTGGAAGCATCGGACCTCCCGCCACCCATCTCTACCTTGATTAAACGCTGAAAATTAAATAAAAGAGGGAGACAGGTTTTTCCTGTTTTATCTTTTTTTGTTATATTTCTCCCTCTCCCCTCGCTGGAAGCGTCGGACCTCCTGCCACCCGCTAGCGTCTTAAACACAGAGGTCTCCCGCCTGTTAAATAACCTGTAACCATAACAACTGTGTGACACAAACTCAGTGCTTTAGTAATTAAATAATGTTGGGCTTGGTCGGGTTCGGACAGAAATATGCGGCCCGTGGCGCACTCTAATGGAAATGCATGTGATGTTTTTTTGTTTTTTTTTACAATCTAGGAACCGATTGCAGGAACCGTTACTCTAAATGTGATGGACCCGGTTCCAAAAAAGAACCTGATATTTTACAAGATTTCATTTAATGTGACCTCTCGGTTACACTGTTTCCACATCTATGTTAGCTGGTTTAGCTCCTCAGGTGAGGGGAACATTGCGTTGATGCATCTCAGCTCCTCTAAGTTTTCCTGCAATTCATCTGCCGCCTGCCTGATTGAATGAGCAAATTTCATGATCTCAGATCTGATTGGGGAAGTCTGGTCCTGTACCTTTGATCTGTCAGACACAAGTTCAGCAAGGTCAGAGTCAATGGTGTCTGCCTCAGACACTGACTCAGAAGGAGTTCCCTCTCTTTCCCTCGTGCCTTTGCCTGTCTGATGTGGTGTATCTCTTTTGCATCCACGGCAATGAAGAAGACATCCACTGCCAAAAATAAACCAGAGAGCACACCTGATGCTACCTCTGCCACACGTACTGCCCTGGCCCCTTGTGCTGCAACTTTGCCTATGTTCGTCACTTGAACTAATCGCA
The DNA here is from genome assembly GCA_035609425.1 of Epinephelus awoara. NCBI lineage: Eukaryota > Metazoa > Chordata > Actinopteri > Perciformes > Serranidae > Epinephelus > Epinephelus awoara. Next base: position 22,087,336 of record CM069299.1, read on the forward strand.
CCAGTTCGGCAATGCCACCAAGGCCCTTTCCTGTTCTCATGCAGCCAGCTACCAAATTGCCTTGATTTAACTCACTGACCTCATTGCTAGTTTTGTCAGCTGAGTCACATCTGCTCCTGATTTCCTCTAAGATGTAGCTAATTTCCTGTTGCCAGCAGACAACTGAATTAACTTTCTGTTCAATCTTCTTAATGATGCTTCGAACAGCTTTGCGATCAGACGACTGGTTGACCATATTAGTGATACTCGAGGCACCAGCAGCGACCCCACCAGCTGCACCAACCCCTATTCCAACCCCAGTGACAATGAGAGAGGCTCCGAGAGTGAAGGGGGACAGTATAAGGCCCACTATAGATGTAATCCCTCCCACCGCTCCAATCACTCCTCCTGTCAGACTGCCGATGGTGGCACCCTGATGCACACGTTCCAGACTGTCAGCCACATCCCCTAACTTGTCCACCATGGTCTGGAGTTCCTTTACAGTTGTTTTGCACTATCAAAAAATCAAAGACATAGTCAGTACTAGATTAGGTACTTGGAGACAGTTATTCAGTTAAAAAGCAACTTAGACCCCCCCCCCGAAGAACTTGTTATTGCAGATCTCCTGAGGTTCTTTTCACCTTATGAATGGATGTATGCGTCTACTCAGGGTCTGGAATAAACACCAGTTAAGTGCAGAATGTGGGTGTTTGGTGAGTAAATCTCAGCAGGCTATCTTCCACACTGGCGAGTAAATATTGTACCAAAATTGGCATGTAATTGAAAACTTTGCTGAGTCTTCACTGCATTTTGGGTCATTTAGGGTGCACTGACCTGCTCCTAAACTGCTCCTGTGCTGTCTATCAAACACAAACTTCTTAAGTAGTATATTACAGGCAACTGGATTTGCTTGTATTTCTTGAAGATATTTTACCTCTCATCCAAGAGGCTTCTTCAGTTCTGAACAACTGAACTTTTTCTTGGGTGGCTAAAAGACATTTTGTTGCAACCCCCGTCCACAGCAGTACATTGCTTAGCTTCTGTGCTGGTAGATTTGGTTTATCAAAGATGATAGCAAGCAAAATAGTACATAAAATTAGCACAGCAGAGACATGAGATAATTCGGACCACATTGTTTAACTTTATATCTTTAAACATACCGTTACAGCTGAAAACAGAAATAAACGAATTTGCCTATTTCACATATCTGTATTATTCATAAGGGACTATCAGTGTAATTTCTTGCCAAATTAACTCGCAGATTGCTGAAAATATAGTTCAGCTCCTGAAACTATTGCTGCAGATCGCAAGCCAGCCAAGGAGCTCTGGGCTGCAGCGCGTCCTGTGTTAACATGGGTGCTGAAAGGAAGCAGGCAGCACTCCAGTGAAAACTGGAGGCAAATACCCACATTAAGACCTGGGCTCTGACTGGCATCTCTGTTACTCTGACAATTAAATTTTCCTACCAAGTGGCCCAAGATATGTCTACCACTGATATACTGTGTATTTTATTGAGCTTACCCTTTTTGGTGTTACGTTAGCTACCAAGCTAAAGCTTACTTTTATCATGAATATACACCAGCGGGCCATGTAATGTTTATCATCTATATACTGCATATTTCTGTAGCAAACATAATGATGTTAGTTAGCTAAAACTAATACCTTTTCTGCCAGACAGTGTATCATAATAGGACGCTTCAGGATCTCACTGGCTGTTGGTCTTGACTGAGGGTCTTTACTGAATATCTCATTCAGTATTCCCCAAAGCTCTGATGAGAAGTTCTCTGGGCGAGATGGGTAATGACCACTGATTATCTTGGGTATGAGCATGAGTGTAGTCTCTGCAGAGAACTTAAGGAGATTTATTGTTAGAAAACACTTAATACTAATTACAATGAGATTTTCTATTAAAATGTATGCATGTATATAAATATTGGTATTTATCAAGCTAATCTTTGTTGGAGACTTAACATCAAACTCAAGTATTTACCTAAAACACACACGTTTCACAATACTGTATGTATTTTCCTTGTGCGTGGAAAACAAATGATTGCATAATATTGAAGACTGTCCTCATCCTCTGTAATATAACACAGCAGCATATTTATTTCTTTTCTTCGGTATATTGTTTACAGATACTTTCATAAATTTTACAAGAGAATACATAACCCAGCAGTGGTGAACTTTTTTAATCTCATTCATGGATTTGATATCTTACATTTTTGATAACATGCGAACCTTTGGGTTATATTATTGGGTTACTTACCACTGGTTCTCGAGTATACAGCTCATAAAGTATGCATCCCACTGACCAAATGTCACTATAAATAAAGAAAATATTATGTAGAAAAATTAAATAGTACCATTATTATGATGATGATGATAATGATAATAATAATAATAATAATAATAATAATAATAATAATAATAATAATAATAATAATAATAATGATGATAATGATAATATTATTATTATTGACGATGATAATAATGATAATGATAATAATAATAATAATGATAGCTTCCTGGAAATTCTTTGTACTGCTCTTTTGATTGAACAGACTAAAGCCTATTTCACGGTACATGATTTTCACCCTGATTTTTTGTCGTGGAGACTATCGTTATCCCTTGAGTGTTCATACCTGGTGATGTGTGTTTCTGTTGCCAACTGTGTTACGACCTGTGTGTGCACACCACACAAGATTTCTCCACCGAGCCCTCTCTGACAGAGCCCCAGATAGCGCAGTGACATTACCAAACTACGTTTTTTAACTCGGAGACGACACATCGTAAAGGCATGGATATTCTTCCCAGTGCTGAATCAGATCTGCCTCCAGGGCCTGGGTCCAAACACAACGCGCTCCCCGTGATCCTGTGTACGCCGCCATTGTTGTTGTTGCTTGCCGCTTGCTGGCTTGTCAGTGTTGCCAGTAGGGCTGACTCAAAAAATTCGAAGCTTCGTTCGATGGTACGGGATTCGATTGAGAAAAAAAAATCGAAGCTTCAGCGCTTTTTTTCCGTTTTTTTGGGGGGAGGCCTTAGACGCAACACTAACACGGTCAACGAGCCACAAGCGCACTCAGAGCCGCTCTGAGTCTGGTGTCAGAGACACTTCTGATCCTCTGAGTTGCGCATCTGTTTGATTGTGTTGCAGTGTGCGCCGAGAGTTTTAATTTAAGGTGCTCACAGACTCGGGCGCATTATAAGCGGAGCGTTGAGCGCACTTACGCATTGTAGTTTACAATAAAAATGTCCGTGAAACACTACATTACCCCCAATTCTTGCATGTTTCTGTCATGGCGATGTGAAAAATACACGTCGAGCAGTCTTTTGAGTGACACTGGTGCACGGAGCGGAGTCCGCACGGTCGTAAAATCTGAGCTTTGCGTGCACAGGGCTTGCGGACGTCTGCTTTTAGTCCGCGCAGACCTCCGCAGAGTTTTTTTGTAAAAACAACCTAAACCAAATGGATTTGCTGATGTATCAAGTTATTAAGCAGATTTCTTATTTTGGTAATAACATTTTTTTTTTTTTTTTACCTCTTAGCATCATAGGTCCCCTCTGTGAAGACTTCTGGTGGCAGGTAATTTATTGTCTGCTCTGAATTGGTGCTTACTGGAGTTTTTTTTGAACTGTGTGAAAACAAATCAAATGTATCAGTACAACAACATGCACCAATAGAGCAAAAAAAGAGGGAAAGAAAGACAGAATAACAGGGTACAGTACTTTTCATGGATATTGCCAAATCCGCCCAAGCACACTGTTCCAATTTCGGTGAGGAGCACGTTCTATAGAAAGAGGAATGGTACTTTTGAGATTTTTCAGGATAAAATGTTGTATGACAGCCTAAAAGCCCATAAAAAAAAGAAAAATATATAAGGATTAATTTGGATGATTAAGGTCTCATTTGTGTGACAACGATTTCAACTGAAAACAGTAAACTTTAGTTGCGTTTTGCCTGATCATTTACACAACAGCAACGGTTTCAATCAATACATATGGTCTCTTATTCAGGGTTAGTGTAAAATGTGTAGTACCTCTGGTGTCAGACATTTGTGAAGAAGGCCTTTTTCATGAATGGTTCTTAAAGCCACACAGATCTCAGCAATCCAGCTCAGTACCTAGCAAACAAATCATGGTACTTAAAGAGGAACATCAATGTCATTTTCATTGATGTTAATCCGAAATGTCTTTTGTATTAGATTGCTGTACCTCAGACTCTTGTGGAGAGTCACTCATCTCTCTGATCTTTGCAGCAAGGTTCTGTCCCTGACAGTATTCCATCACTATATAGTAAACATTCTGATCCTCATCTTTATGACAAAAAGAAAAAAAGAGAGTCTGTTAGTATCAAGAACAACTCGTCTTCAGTTTTTGACTGTGTGAGGTACTTCTCCCAAATAAATAGAAAATTATAGGGCTGTTAAGTTTTTTGAGCTGACTGTTGAGTTGTTGTTTGTTCTTAAGAATCTCATTTTTAATTGAATGTAACTTTTTGTCCGAATGCTAGTCATCTAACTCCTTCCACATTTTTCAACATAGAAACTGCATTCAAACACCAAAATATTCTGCTCAATTAGGTCATGATTGCTATGACTTTTTCATTCACAACCTTCATACTGTACTTTGCAAAAATATTTGTTTTTGGGTATTTTTCCCCTATTCAAGTGAACAGATGGAATATTCAAATCTGACACAAATTACAGGTTTTTCATGTATTTTCAATCCCTATCTCCTCATAATACATTCATTTAGAAACTCCATTCAGATTTTAAATATCGTCTTTCGTACATTCTAATTCAACTTTCAAATCCCATTTAAAGTTTTGAAATACTCAAACTTGTTTGGAGCAGGATAAAAATGCCCTTTTCAGGTGTTTACATTGGTTTGTATTGAACAGAATGTTCAGAGCTAGGGTCGGGGACCCAGTTGGAGTGGGGAGAGTTCTTAAACCTTTCTCTTTAACTCACTGTCACAGCCACACTTTTCAGTCTACATACATCATTTTTGGTCAAAATTAAGTAGAACTTGTGCTCTTTCAGATAATTTTGCTGTGGAAGCAAACAGACTTACACTTTTAGCACGGTGAGCCTGAAAGTAAAAAAAAACACTAACTGCTGCATTGATTTTAGTGTTCCCTGAGACCAGAAATTTCTGGAGGGCAGCATATCATGCCAGTTTTCTAACCTGCACCCTCCGTCAAGCCATTTTTACACTACATATACAAATTTTATGCTGCTTATTCATCAGGTTGTCCACTCTCTCGGTATACAAATTGTAATAAGACTACGATTTTTGACAAAAGGCCAGCAGTTTGAAAGGTGAGCTTCGACTTAATTTCTATGAGATTAACTGCCTGACTCAGGAGTCACTTAGCAGTTATCATTCCCATTGCAATCTGAGCTCATGAGTTCAGTTTGACACACACAGACACATACAGATGCAGAGAGAGGACTTAAGACATTTTACAAACAAAATTAGACAACCTGGTGTCCTGCTCAGATTTCTAAACACAAACATTTCACACTCTGTGTTCATCAGTGTGTCCTCTCTCTCAAACTGATTTGGGTTTGTTTTATATAAGATATGTGCCTTAGCTACATCTCTGTAACTCTGTATCTCTTAACTCTGACCCAGGACACACTTACCAGTGTGACCTTGTGGTTGCAGTTGGAGACACACAGGTAAATTAGATCAGTTATTAGGTGCAGTTTGTCATACATAGACACATACACAAGACTTCCAGACATTTTCTGTCTTTTTAAAAGCATTTTTCATCTCTTTTACACTTCTCTATACTTTTAGCTAGAACCTCAAATCAAACTTTACAATGTTCCACATCTTTAATATCTCAAAGGCATTATTCAACTTTAAGCCAGCAAATCAGTTCCACATCTTTTAAAACATTGTGGGTGTTATTTAACTTTTCAATGATATTTATACTAATTAGACCCTTTTCCACTTTTTCAGCTATTCCTATTACTTCACCTTATTCTAACACACTTTCGGCGGCAATTCAGAATAGCACAAGCTTCTCGACAAGCCTTAATGAATTCGACAGCATGGGGTAGCATTCAACTCTTCACATAGAGGATGCTCAGTGTAGGACGTTATACACAGCACTGAGTTATAGCAGCTGTCCCGGAGATGATGTCAGAACTTAAGGGGTAAAGCAAAATCAGTGATTTCTTTCTTAACATATCACACATATAAAATCTGACATGTAAGAGTTTGTTAATAGACTGGGAACTATATAGTACATTGTGGATTTAGACCATTAACCTACTTTTAACCATTTCTGTATCCAGGACTTTTTTGTGTGGGCCTAAAATTATGGCTCATTGACAGACTGTAGCCATCCTCATCATAACACCAAATCTACAACATAGATAGGTGGCGGAGTGTGCAATGTTCCATAGGCACTCTAAACTCTTTCAGTAAATTACATACATATAAAAATCTATGTTGAATGCCACGGTTAGTGATGTCAGCAGTTGAGTGTTAATCACCAAAAATATTTTTGACCAGTTAAGCATGTCAATCTATAGGTTCAGTTTACCGCACTGTTCACCACCTGGGTCTTGTGGGACCTAATTAGCTAGCGGGGCTGCTCAATTGGCACTTGAGGCTTGTAACGCCTTCCTGAACGAACAGCTTTGCTCCTCCTTAGTTAAGTACTGTTAGATCTGTTAGTGCTGTTATCACCATCAGCTCAGTTATTGGTGTAAACCAGAGATGGGTAAAGGTTACTTTAAAAGTAATCAAATTACTTTACTGAGCTACTTTTTTGAAAAGTAACTAGTTACTTCACTTCATTAATCCCTGAGTAAAGTAACTCAAGTACTTTTAAGGTACCTTTGAGTATTCTACATTTCCTATTGGGCAATGGACCACAGGGCGCTTAACCTACATTTTTTGTCTCCAAAATGAAAGTAGTGTCATACAGATAGACATCTGTATGACAACAACACCCCAGTGTAGGGCTGACCCAAAAAATTTGAAGCTTCGAAGCTTTGTTCGATGGCACGGGATTCGATTGTGGGGGGAAAAAAATTCGAAGCTTCAGCGCTTTTTTTCCCGTTTTTTGGGGGGGAGGCCTTAAACTCAACACTAACCCCCACCTGTCCGATACTGACAACGAGCGCACTCAGAGCTGGCAGACATTTCCAAGAGGTCATCAGATGTAAGGTTGCACTTTAAAATATGCCCAGACAACCCCCAGAAAGCAGAGTGCCAGATTTGCCAAAAGCAATTGGCATATCACAACTCAACAACAAATTTGGGAAATCACTTGAAAAACGTAAGTAGTAACTAGTAGGCCTAATATGCATTTTCCAGTTCCACCGGAGTCTGGTGTCAGAGACACTTCTGATGCTCTGAGTTGCGCATCTGTTTGATTGTGCTGCAGTGTGCGCTGAGGGTTTTAATTTAGTGTTCAGTCAAAAGTTAAACACTACTTATCACCGACCATTAGTGTTTTTTTGTTTGTGAAAATTTTAACTTAATTCTAGTGTTGGAAGAAACTACATTTTTGCCATAATTTCTAGCGTGCTCATCTGTGTGTGTGGCGGAACTCCGCCGTGCGCGATACAGAGAGCAGAGGAGAATTGTTAACGCGTGACCATGTTGAGACAGAAATGACATGGTAACATAACACCATAAATAGTATATTGTTATGTTATTATATGAAGCGTCCGTCGTGCAAAATAATATGACTTTAGTTTATGAAGAGGTAAGACAGAGCTCTCTCCTCTCCTCTTATATGCTTTGCCGCTCTTTGCTTCACTCGTGCCATGTAATCAATTAATGGGGGCTGTGGGCAGGACATTGTGGACAGCGTGTGCCTGTGACTTCAGGCAGAGAGACCACTGCATCAGAGCCAAAGTAGCACGTTTTAAAATACATTTATTTTATCAATTAGTTATTAACTTTTACTATTTTTTAGCAACTTGCCCGATCGGGCAGGTGAGTTGTTAGATTACATGCCCCGGGCAATCAGGCAATCGTTATTATTGAGCCCTGAACACTTACTAAATTTGTTTCAAATTAAAAGCCCTATATAACCTCGGCTGATAGAATCCCTCCATTATCTAAATAAGCTTTTATTGAGCAACATTTGTAGGAACTTGGCTGTGGAGGATACAGTAGCTTGAATGTTTGCGTACAGTACTTCAGATGAAGCTCCTGCCATCTGCTGAACATACACAGTGACTCAGATGATAGTAGAAGTAATAAAAATAGGACAAGAATAACCCGATCACATCACACATGCTGTGAAAGACAACTGGGGATAATTGGTGTGGACCATCGTGTAGTATGTCATGTCTGTCGGCCAAGTGACGGCACGATTTTATGACTCCACAATCGTATAATGTGACATAGTGACTTTCAGAATGGGCAGAAAAGTCGTGTAGTGTGTACCAGGCATAATGCAAGTCTGGCCTGTCTGTCAGTGAGTCCTCCATCTATTGAGTTGTAGGGATTTTACTGATGATCCTGTGTAATGTTTTAGACTCCACTGTAGACAATGGCAGACATTTCTTCTACCACGTAGCTAGCCACAAGCTTCATGACTTCTTTCGGACTTATAGGTTTAACGTTATCTCCGTTATTAGAACCAAAAGACAGTCATTGCTGTTTCAGAGCTGAAGGACCAGTGTTCTAAAAGTAATGGAAGTAAGTATTAGATTACTCAAACAGCAAACTAACGCGTTAGGTTACCTGTTACTGCAAAAAGTAAGTTAGTTTGTAACGCGTTATACCCAACTCTGGTGCTAACATAGTTAACAGTGCTCAAGAAGTTTTGCAGCTAAAAATGAAGCTGCACTCACCATGGCTACCTGGGGGAGACTGAAGGGTGGCCACAACGTATCGCTCCAACGCCATGCTGTCACCAGGACGGTGTCACTAGCCGTATGAATGAACAGCACTGTTGCTAACTCCCATCCGACCTCGGTGATACGCAGTGCAGAGTGGACAAGGCTGACGTTTACTAACCAGTGGAAACTGGAAGGGGGGCGTGGACACTAAAGCCTTGTTTCCACCAAGCAGTACGGTACAATTCTGTCCGGTCACTTTTTTCCCATTTCCACTGTGAAAAATTGTGGATGGTACTAGGGCTGCTACTAATGATTATTTTCATTGTCGACTAATCTGTCAATTATTTCTTCGATTAGTCGACTAATCATTTCATCAAAAAATGTGTTAAAATGTTGAAAAATGACGGTCTGTCTCGCCCTAACCCCAAAATTACATCATCTAATGTCTTGTTTCGTACTCACGCCAAAGGATTTTAGTTGACTGTCACGGGAGAGTGTGTAAAGCTGGTTTTGAGGCTTATGCAACCTCTGTTCATACTGTGGAGAGTTTTACTAGTAGACTATAACTATAAAATGACTGATTTTATGATTTGCTGCCTCTAGCAGCAGCTATGAGGAAATACAGTGCACGGAGCAGTGAGTGACAACAGCCCCGCCCACATTTAAGGTTACTGTTTGCGGTGGTAACATTAGGGTCTAGGTACCATGTCTGAAGGGTTACATTTGGTTCCAGAGGTACCATACCAAAAGTGTTTGGTGAAAACGGGGCTTAGGTTTCCACATGTTAATGTGTTTTGCTGCCTGTCAGCAAAGCCAGCAGAAAATAAAAATAAAGGAAATATATTTACATCACCAATCATTAAAATTTCACCACCCCTAAATGGATTGGTTAGTGCTTTGAAATGTGGTACTGAAGCTCACTGAGTCAATGGAGCGCTGGACTAATGTCAAAAGAAAAGGCCTCTTGTATTTCATGTAATTTTGTATTATTATTTTTTTAATTAGTCAATTAATTACTGGTTAATGGGTGTTGGGCTATTGAAAGCAAAATTAATGAAACTGACATCCCTAGCCACAATCATATAAACACAAGTAAAATAGTCGTCACTAATGTACCTTTCAGTCTTCAACCCAAATTGGGTACCCTGCAAGTTGGCAGTTACTGATCACTGCTGTAGGTGTATGCTTTTTGCCAACGTTAGCTGCTGAGCCGTGGGGATCACGGTGGTCATCTGTGTTACTGTGCTACTGGGATAGCTACTAACAAGAGTCTGTCACTTCGCAGCAGCTCAATCTTTGTTTCAGCTCCTTCAAAAGACACACCCCAGAGAGCAGAGTACACTGCTAATATTTTTCTCTAATTTTGAAACCTCATTTTATATACTTTGGGATTTTTTTAATCATTAAAATTTGGCTTGGTAGTTAGTAACACATTTTATTGTGGTGTGTCAGACTCATTACAAACACTTTTATTTTTTCTTTACCCACACTTAAGTGCTCTGTTCTACAATACATTAATTTTAAAATTCTGTTGCGTCTCATTAATTGTATCGTAACTTTATTACATGCATACTATCTTTGTGTACAGACATCACCTTTAATAACAAATTCAGGGCATGAACAACTTGAAGCAGATTTGTCAAAATTTACCTTTGAAAGAGTTCTTGAGGCTCGCAATGTGAGGATGGCTTGTGTTCATCAGGAGCTTTATCTCTGGGATTAATGCTGGATTTGTGGATGTCTGTTAAAAACAAATAAACAAATGAACACAAGAAAAAAAAACAAACTGTTTCATAAGAATGTTCCGACAGGTGCCTGGTAGTCAGAGTGACTGGCAGCAGACAGGTTAAAGATGTATGTCTGATATAGATGTCAATCAGATTGATCCTTTTGGCTGAATACATTGTAAGTAGGAGAGATACCCATAATGATTTCACTGTTGCATTCTTTGAGTAATAGCTTTCCAGTCTGGTGTGTGAGAAAAAACACAGAACATCAATTACTGATCCTCTCTGCGACCTTAAAAAAAGTATGCAAAAAAAAGAAAAAAAAGAAAGCTGGCCAGGAATTGAGGAACTGAAGGTGTTATCTTAAACCTTTAAGATTCCTTGGCGAAAAGAGTAATTTTACTTAAACTTGGAATTGCTGTTCTACCGCTGCCTTTATCAGTTAGTCTGTAAGGTAAAGCGGCAAAATGTTTTGTTGCAGCGCTTGTCCACAGCAGTGCCTCGTTTAGCTTCCATGCTGCTCTTAATTTTCACACATTAACAGTTGGAGTAAAGTATAATCTCCCATTATATTCGTGTTATATGTTGTGCATTTGCATTACATTTTACTTTATGCGTCCTTGAAAAACCACGAAAAAATGTTGAAATTTTGACCATGAAAATGGGTGGGAAGTGATTGTTAGCATGACGTCACATTAATTCAGGATATGGTCAGACTGCCTTATAAAAATTATGCCTCAATAGGGCTTAAAGTTTCTAGATTTTAGCATTTTCCTAGCAGTAGAAAGCTAGCTAAAAACCTACCATGCTGTCTTTCTATGTTCAGGGATTTAGGTTCTCTGCCACTATATTGGATTTCCCTCATTTGGAGTTCATACTGTATAAGCCTAGCCTTTTCAGCCAATACTTATCATACATGTGTTTAGCATGTAGAAAGCTGTATTTCAATCCGCTCTGTCCACAGTATCTCATCCACTGCTGTTATGTTTTACAATTGCGATTTACACAAGCACATATTGCTAGCAGGGGTAAGTGAGTTGGGTACAGTCCTATTATTTACATACGGCATGTGACTTAGATTTGAAATCGAAAAGAGAGAGGCTGCATGATGGAATGACTGGGTGTGTCTCAGCCTCTCTCCCAGCCCCACATTTTTTGATACTTCTTTCCTGTTCCAAGGAGGAGGCACTTCAAGGATAACTTCTGTATTTTTCAACCTGGGCCCTATTTTCCCATGTATATGTGTGCGTATGATTCATAGGTACAACTCCTGAACTTCTAAACTTCTAAAATTGGTTCAGCATTGAGGGAGCCGGGAGCCGCGAAACGAGCTAAAACGGTAATGGGGGCAAATGCGTCCCGTATAAGTTTGCGCATTAAAAGTGCTTTTTTTCGCCACTGACCGGTGGTACCCATGAATCATACGTGCACATACACATGGGGAAATAGGGCCCAGGTTGAAAAATACCGAAGTTATCCTTGAAGTCAAAAAGTCTGGGGTTTAGAGAAGGCTACTCTTTAAGTTAGCTCTCTTTCTGGAGCTAAAAATGCATATGTTTCCTAAACTCAAGGTTAACAAACTCAGTGTTTTCTCTAAACCTGCTTTCTGAAACAGGTCCTTGGACATATGTTTGATATTTTTCCTTATAAATAGGAACTCTTAACTTACCTGATCCAACTTGATCGCTTTTATGAGAAATGTGTCATCTCCCTTTGTGGCAACAACAGCATTTTCTGTTGTTTTTTGGAGTACGTAGCCATGTCTTTCCAGGGTGCTCTGTGTTGTCCCCATCTTTATTTCCTAATGGCACACAAATGATCAAACCAACACAAACGTCATAGTTGTCTATACCTTGTGTAAGTGACATTTTTTGTATTGTTGCTGAATATTGTTTTCCCATTTTTCTATTTTATATGTTAAAATGAAAAATTACATGTAAATTCAACATACAGACGGCACTTTATCTTTTTGAGAAGGACCCCAACTCTTAAACAGTGTTATTTACTCAAGCCCAAATCAGTTTACAAAGCAACTCACACATATACACCCACAGAAGAGTTTTGATCCCTGTTTGGTAACAACAAAATAATATGAAATCTAGCCTTTCACTGGGACAACTAAAAATAGAGCAATGTGAACCTTAGTTTATATTGAGAATTGAAAAGAAACTGCATATTAAGGTCTTGACTCATACAATGCTGTCACTTTGAATCATCCTATCACAGCCTTTAAAGAGATGCTGAACTCATACAGTATTTGCATTCCTGTGTCAGATGGTTGAAATGTACCACATTCTAACAAGTTACGATGAAAAAACTGTTCTGTGGTATTTAAATGTAAACTTAACAAAGAAAATACCTGTGAAGAAAGTCAAGGATGCAAGACAAAAAATTCCAGTATGATTCCCAAGATGTATCTTGTTAAGAAACATCTCATAACTGAGCTAAAAATTCTGTTGCATGCACTGCTAATGGCAGGTGAAAGCTACATGCTTACATTTGGTAAAAACCTGTAAAATATTCAGCAAGTTACAACAGATCAGTTTTATATTCTGCATCATTCTAGATAACAGTAGGCACTTCTGCATGGTGTTTTGTTTGTTTTGTTTTGTATATTTGTATGTAATGACAAAACATACTAAGTTTTCTATGTCTGATTACACAAAGAAAAAAAATAGAAATGTACAGTAATTTAATTTGCTAGATGTATGTGTATCTGATGTGCTGTGTGTGTGTGTGTGTGTGTGTGTGTGTGTGTGTGTGTGTGTGACAAAACTGTCACTGTATTTTCTTCCTGATTTGCTAAAAGGTACACACCCTTTTCCACACACTTTCTGTTCCTCATATGGTTTCTCATAGTTAACCTCAGTTCACCTCAGGCTGTGAGCAGTGTAAAAACTGTTGTCTGTATGAGTTAGTATTGAAATTAAATGTTGAAATGGTGGCACAGTGGTTCAGTGGTTAGCATTGTCTCTTCACAGCAAGAGGGTTCCTTGTCTTTTGGGCTTGAACCCCTTTTATTTATTTATTATCATTATAAAAATAATAATAATAACGATAACACAGTAACCAAGCTCTCTTTTTATGAGAAATGTTTTTTGTCTTCCTTTGTGGGAACATTTTCTTTTTCTTCCTGTAGCATGTAGCCACTTTGTGACATGGTACTCTGCTCTTTTCACAACTTTGTTATTTCTAAATGACACACAAATGATTAAGCCAACACAAAGTTTTATTATTAAATTATTGTCACCACACAAATTTCTTTTTTTTTTAGTTGTTGCTGAACATTGTTGCGACATTTTTCTATTTTAGAAAAGTTTTGAAGAATAAAGCTTTTTATTATTCGGCCTTGCTTTTAACTTATTCCACCGAATACCGAATGTGTGTTTTTTTGCAATATTCGGCCGAATATATTCGGTTACCGAATATTCAGTGCATCCCTAGTAGAAACCAAGCAAAGGAAGATGCTCACTGAATTATGGACCCAGAACTCTCAGATGATCCTATTATTAACTTATTAACCTGAAACTATTAAGGGTACAACGGTTTCAATAGCAAAAGGTTTTCCAGCAACACTCACACATTTACAGCTTCTTATTTATGTTTGATTAAAAAACAAAAAAACAAAAACAACAGGGCCTTTAATTTTGCTAATCAAAATGAGAACATACTGTGAAACATGTAAGTACTGTACATACCCAAATGCAGGAGGAGGAGGAGACCTAACATCAGTGACTGAAACTCTGCTCTAACAACAGAAAGTGAACCTTAATTTAAACTGAAAAGTGAAAAGAACCCGCATATTAAAGTCTCCACCCACATCATCCAGGCATTGTCCAATTGCAACCTTGATCTTGAACACACTGCGCTCTCCCTGCAAAGTGCATGGTGGTCTTTCTGATGCTAACACTATTGTAGCGTCTTTCTCATCTGATAACAGTGATGGCCACTGTCTAATCAGGAAGACCTGTTTTTCTATGGACCTCGCTGTTCTTCCTGACTGAGGCATATAACAAAGAAAACTATGGACAACCAAAGATTCTTTAAAAATATTTGTCATAATGTTATCAAACCGACAGATCAAACCACATGCAGAGCAGAAATTCTGGGAATGAGAGAGTACTTCTGGTTATTTGGTAGGCTTTAACAAAGTGAGAGTGTGGTATAAACACCCAGTCTGCAGTGAAATGTTTCCTGATATTTATTCTGAAAAATTGAGAAAGCAAGCAGTTAGCAAATGCATCCCTGATAGTTTCACAAACTGAGGCTGTAGTAAGCAATGCTTCTCTGATAGTTACATAAACCAAGGCTGTAGTTAGCAATGCTTCTCTCATGGTACACAAACTGAGGCTGTAGTTAGCAATGCTTCTCTCATGGTACACAAACTGAGGCTGCAGTTAGCAATGCCTCTCTCATAGTTACACAAACTGAGGCTGCAGTTAGCAATACCTCTCTTAGGGGCTGTCCACACCAACGCGGGTATTTATAAAACCATGACTCTTTGCTCACAGTTTGGCCTTTCACCCACAGGTAACCGCAGTTTTGGGCCCCTGTAACCGGAGTCCAGGATGAACTTTCTGGAGAAGTCCGGTGTCAGCAGTCATGTGTGGACAGGATGAACACAGTTATTTTGTTTCTTCTCCATTGTATGACGTCACGGTGTGCGACGTAAAACAGCTGTGTTATTACCCAATCCAGTGTGTGCGAGAGACGATTTGAGGATGGACCTAAACAAAATACTGCTGCTATTCAGCAGCATATCAGCACTTTGTGGCTGCATCATACAACTAACGCTACTCAACCACATCCAGCAACAGAGGCGCAAGAGTGTGCTATTACAGAGACTGCTCCTGCTGCATAATAGTACGCTTGTTGTTTGTTGTTTTCCGGTAATGATGTTTTACTGGCTTCTGATTGGCTACAATGGCCTTACAGTTAGGAGTTATATCGCCACCTACTACTTTGACATGTATGTGGATGCAGTTTTTAAAAAAACTGGAGGCCAAAAAAGTTCGGTTTTAAAAATACCTGTGCTCGTGTGGACTAAGCCTTATAGTTTCACAAACTGAGGTTGTAGTTAGCAATGCTTCTCTGAAAGTTACATAAACCAAGGCTGTAGTTAGCAGTGCTTCTCTCATAGTAACACAAACCAGAGCATGTGAGCGGTGCGGAGCCGGTGAAAATTTCCGCTCCTTGCTCACAGACCTATCACTTTGCGCCGCTCGTCTGCTCCGCTTGGCTCAGTGCATTCTCCGCTCCGCTTCGCTCCATCATAAATTTTATCCCGCTCCACTCGCTCACCTCTCCGCTCAAAAAAACTGCATCGTAATACCCTAACCTGTAATTTTCTTTTCACAAATAAAACATGAGCTTGGTAGATTCTCCAGGGAAGCCCTCTCCCTGCAGTTAGGGACTGTTCTACACGGTACCGCTAGCAGGGTGGAAATAAGTCAAAGTGTAGAGGAGACAGACCAGGTTAAGTGGCCGACCTCCGGGGAAGCCCTCTCACCTCTCCCCGCAGTTAGGGACCGTTCTCCAAGGTACCCCTGCTTCTCTTCTCAGTTTCTTTTCTGAAGTACACAGTAAACTCCATAGTTTTGAAAGAAAATAGTGTGGGTGTGCGCAGGTGCAAAGATGCATTCTGGGTGGGGCATGAGTCACCGGAGCAAAATTGGAGCAAGAGATTAGGCTCTGCTCCAGGTTTTTAAAAAAAATAGCCGCTCCTCGCTCAACACAAAATCCTCCCGCTCCCGCTCTGCTCCGCTCACATGCTCTGACACAAACTGAGGCTGTAGTTAGCAATGCTTCTGTCATGGTACACAAATGAGGCTGTAGTTAGCAATGCTTCTCTCATAGTAACACAAACTGAGGCTGCAGTTAGCAATGCTTTTCTCATGGTACACAAACTGAGGCTGTAGTTAGCAATGCTTTTCTCATGGTACACAAACTGTGGCTGTAGTTAGTAAAGCTTTCCTGATAGTTATACAAATTGAGGCTGCAGTTAGCCCTGTAAGGCCCACTGTTGTAAAATTACAATATCACTTTTAGCTGTCCCACAAACAAACTTGCAAATGTTATTTTTGTAAAGACCATATTTACATAGTCATTAGGTCCTATTGTTTAGCCTTGCAATTCCATTGTATGGTAAATGTGTAAATGGGTCTGGCCATCAGGCCATGAACTCATACAACTTGGGAAGTTTCCTGGATGCACATCTCCCTGTTTCACTGAACTATATCAACACTGAAATAAGTAAAATCCGTGAAACTTTTTTTTGGTGATTGACAGTGTTGGGACAACGTTGCGTGAGGATGATAGTCAAAAAAGCATATGCACCTATGCACCTTGCACATTACATGGGGACATTGCACTTCTCAAATGTTCAAATATGGTAAAATACTTACTTATTACTACTAGAAATATAATGTATTTGATGATTTACAATTTCTAAATATGTTTTATTTGTTCAGACCAGATTTGAGTAATTTTGGATGAATAAATGATTTCTTGTTGTGGTATTTCAAGCCCTTTCAGTAGCAGTATTGTATAACTGTGGCCAGATTTTATCAGTTAAAATACATATAGATTTCTG
Organism: Epinephelus awoara; assembly: GCA_035609425.1. NCBI lineage: Eukaryota > Metazoa > Chordata > Actinopteri > Perciformes > Serranidae > Epinephelus > Epinephelus awoara. The sequence continues at coordinate 22,104,453 of CM069299.1, forward strand.
GGCTTTGTTTGTTTGCTCAGATATCTAAAGCCAGACACTGGTTTTGTAGGCTGGTCACTCACTGTATGGGTGTAGGGACAGGTGTGAATGTTCTTGACTGTGGGGATCTAAGTGGTCTGGGGGGTTGCATGTATGGTGCACTGTTCTGGACTCTGGGGATGTAAGTGGTTTGGGGGTTCCTTTTAGTATGTTAACTAGAGAGTACATTAGGCTAGCCAGACAGTATTGTGCGACTTCAGTGGAATGTATCATATAATTAGGATTCATTTGCACCAAATCCTACACAGAGGTTGAGAGGCTTTACATTGTGGGTACCTACAATAAATACATGGGTGGTGTGGATTTGTTGGACTCATTTGCTGTAAAATAGCAAAGGTTACCGATGAAATCGTGCCACTGGTACATTTAGTTTTTCTGGCACACCATCATCCTCGTCATGATCAACGCCTGGTGCCTCTACAAGCGGGACTGCAAAGCTTGCAATATTCCCAAGAAAGAGATGCTGAACAGGAGAGGGTTTCCGAAGCAACTAGCATTTTCTCCAATCCTGGTAAGAATCCATTTCTGTTGTTTACAGTACAGGCCAAAAGTTTGGACACACCTTCTCATTCAATGCCTTTTCTTTATTTTCATGACTATTTACATTGTAGATTCTCACTGAAGGCATCAAAACTATGAATGAACACATGTGGAGTTATGTACTTAACAAAAAAAGGTGACATAACTGAAAACATGTTTTATTTTCTAGTTTCTTCAAAATAGCCACCCTTTGCTCTGATTACTGCTTTGCACACTCTTGGCATTCTCTCGATCAGCTTCAAGAGGTAGTCACCTGAAATGGTTTTCCAACAGTCGTGAAGGAGTTCCCAGAGGTGTTTAGCACTTGTTGGCCCCTTTGCCTTCACTCTGCGGTCCAGCTCACCCCAAACCATCTCGATTGGGTTCAGGTCCGGTGACTGTGGAGGCCAGGTCATCTGCCGCAGCACTCCATCACTCTCCTTCTTGGTCAAATAGCCCTTATACAGCCTGGAGGTGTGTTTGGGGTCATTGTCCTGTTGAAAAATAAATGATCGTCCAACTAAACGCAAACCGGATGGGATGGCATGTCGCTGCAGGATGCTGTGGTAACCATGCTGGTTCAGTGTGCCTTCAATTTTGAATAAATCCCCAACAGTATCACCAGCAAAACACCCCCACACCATCACACCTCCTCCTCCATGCTTCACAGTGGGAACCAGGCATGTGGAATCCATCCGTTCACCTTTTCTGCGTCTCACAAAGACACGGCGGTTGGAACCAAAGATCTCAAATTTGGACTCATCAGACCAAAGCACAGATTTCCACTGGTCTAATGTCCATTCCTTGTGTTTCTTGGCCCAAACAAATCTCTTCTGCTTGTTGCCTCTCCTTAGCAGTGGTTTCCTAGCAGCTATTTGACCATGAAGGCCTGATTCGCGCAGTCTCCTCTTAACAGTTGTTCTAGAGATGGGTCTGCTGCTAGAACTCTGTGTGGCATTCATCTGGTCTCTGATCTAAGCTGCTGTTAACTTAAGATTTCTGAGGCTGGTGACTCGGATGAACTTATCCTCAGAAGCAGAGGTGACTCTTGGTCTTCCTTTCCTGGGTCAGTCCTCATGTGTGCCAGTTTCGTTGTAGCGCTTGATGGATTTTGCGACTCCACTTGGGGACACATTTAAAGTTTTTGCAATTTTCCGGACTGACTGACCTTCATTTCTTAAAGTAATGATGGCCACTCATTTTTCTTTAGTTAGCTGATTGGTTCTTGCCATAATATGAATTTTAACAGTTGTCCAATAGGGCTGTCGGCTGTGTATTAACCTGACTTCTGCACAACACAACTGATGGTCCTAACCCCATTGATAAAGCAAGAAATTCCACTAATTAACCCTGATAAGGCACACCTGTGAAGTGGAAACCATTTCAGGTGACTACCTCTTGAAGCTCATCGAGAGAATGCCAAGAGTGTGCAAAGCAGTAATCAGAGCAAAGGGTGGCTATTTTGAAGAAACTAGAATATAAAACATGTTTTCAGTTATTTCACCTTTTTTTGTTAAGTACATAACTCCACATGTGTTCATTCATAGTTTTGATGCCTTCAGTGAGAATCTACAATGTAAATAGTCATGACAATAAAGAAAACGCATTGAATGAGAAGGTGTGTCCAAACTTTTGGCCTGGACTGTACCTTATTTAATATTTCACTGACTAAACAGTTTTTAATGTATGTTTGACATTGTACAGTAATTGATCTTTTTCTCATCTTAGTCAGACAAATTCAGCTGTCAACACACCAAGGAGAGGGTGACCATCTTTAGCCAATGGGAGCCCTGTGTCACCAGTGACATCACAGAGCCCTTTGACATCCATGACAGTAACACCACAGAGACCTGTGACTGCTCCGAAGAGGTCATGTGTACCACCAGTGAATGTGCGCAAGGACATGATCGCACATTTCCCAGTAAGGACAAAGAGAGGACGCTGCAGACACTGCCATAAAGGCTACCCGAGTACGCTCTGCAGGAATTGCAGTGTCCATCTCTGCTTTTCAGAGGAAAGGAACTGCTTTTTGGAGTACCACTGTACATGAACACTGGGCACTGTTTTTTTTTGAACACAGTTGTCATTGCCCTCTTCTCTCCACTAATCCAGGTTCCACCAGCTTGTCTTGGGTCTGCATGGAAGTTTTCATTGAGTTTTTTTTTTTTTTTTTAGCCCAATAAATTATGATTCATAAAAATTTGACTGTTGTGTGATTATTATTTGTGATATTTACTGTTATAGAGCTTTGTAAGCAGTCCACACTGCAAACTAACCCATAGTTGTTTAGTATATTTGTTCTGACAGTATGAGTGCAAATAGAAAAATTCTGCTCCAGGCCCAATGTTGCAATATTACAACATTTCTGTAAAACTTACTAAATGGAAAAAAAAAACAAAAATAAAATAACCCTTTAATTTCTGCATCAGAGGCCTCCTTTAACCAACATCTGAGAGGTGTTGCTGTTGACTGGGTTAGCAATGCTTCCATGTTAGCTGTACTATGTTTGGGGGCAGAATAGGCGTACTGCTGTTTGGTGGTGGTTGGTGGAGGATTTGGGTCTTTTTTATGTTAATAGCTAGACCAAGCTGTTTGTAAGCTTTCGCAAAGGCAGCCAGAGTACTCTGTAGGTCCTCTTCTGAGAGGGCTACAAGGGCGTTGTCGTCTGCATACTGCAGCTCCATGATGGAAATGGTGGAGAGAGCGCAGGTTCAGAACCTTAACGCAGACTTCATAGACTGCCTTTTTCCCCACCACCTCCAAGCTGTTTAGACGAAGGGTTTGTAAGGAAAGCAGCTCACCCTCTTGCCATTCCCCCACAGCTGGGGTTATGGAGAGAGAGGGGAAACTGTACTCACACTCATTATCCCATTGGTCAGACAGAGCATGGTTTACTGCAAACACTCTCAGTGGCTGTGGCGGGGCCGCACAGACTTCCTCCACCACTCTGTTGATGAGCCTGACAGAGCTGATGTTACTTCTCTCCATCAGGGCTTCCATAGCTGTGGACATCATCTTCATAAGGTGACCCAGTTTGGTGCAGCCAGCCATTCAAAGACTGCCTCTCAGGCTGGCAGACTGTATTGTATGGGTCTTAATAAAGGTGTTGTAGAACAATGGCTCCTCAAAAAATCACATGCCCGTGGGTACATTTGTGTCCTGTGCAGTCTTAAAAATCTGCCAAGCCTGCAACACAGCTGTAAAATGGTGTTACATCTGTAAAGTCCACGGCCTCTTGCACTAGGAGGAAAAGTTGCTTGTTGTAGCCCAACTGTCCTGTTCTCCTTAGCAGCAGGCAAGCCGTATCACACCAGCTGGGGCAACAGTTGTACAGCAGCCTCTGAGCAGTTCTCAGTCTAAAGGAAGCAATTTTGGACTGAATGTCAATTAGTCCCTGTCCCCCTTCAGCCACAGGCAGGTGAAGAACAGCTGATCGGATCCAGTACTTGCCCGATCAGAAGAAGTTGAGGATGTCCTTCTGGATGTCCTATATCAGACCCCTTGGAGGTGTCAGAGCGACAACTCTGTGTCACAGAGTCAAGGCAACCAAGTTATTAAAGACCAGAACTCTTCCCCTATACGACAGCTGAGGTAGCAACCATTTTCACTTAGACAACCGAGTACACACCTTCTCCTTCACTCCCTCACAGTTTTTTCTTTGGAACCCTTCAGAGCCCAGAAACATCCCCAAAACTTTTAGTCATCCAGGCAGACTGGGCACTGCCTGATCCCTCCACTGTCTTATGACAGGGCTTGAAGCAAGAAAAAATCCTGTGCTTGAATTTTTTTAGAGGGCTGTGCTAGGGGGGCCCAGGGAAGAAATCCGGAAGAAAATTTTGAACATTTGACATCTAAATGAATTAATCTGGTGCACTTTGTGAGTATCAATCAAGTATCACATCAAGAAGCTACTACAAAATGGTTGGGGCTGGGCAATTTTAGGCAATTCTGAGCAACAAGAGGCAGAATAGGAAGACAACAAGAACATCTGCATTATAATGTACATATTACATCAGCTGAGGCTTAAACTCACAACCTCTGACATCAAGGAGCATCTTCTATCTGACTGAGCTAATTAGCAAGTGACAACTCATCTGTGGCTTCACAAATTATCTCCCACTTATCTCTACCACCCCCCCTTCTCTCTTTCTGTATGTGTGAATTGCAACCCCCAACCTGTAGCCATTTCTGTGTGTGTGTGTCTCTCATGTCTAGACCAAACTGAACAAATATTTATAGACGGACAAGCAACATTATAATTAAACAGGATTTATTTTTTTAATTTATTTTATTTTGAAAATTGGCCAAATTCTCTCGTCTTTTCTGTGTCCGACTTCCTGTTTGGTACGATCCGCTCCATCCAGCTTGACAGAAGCGCTCGCGTGATTAAAAAAAATTGACCAGACTGAAGAACTGAAGCGCTGCAATGCACGAGCCTCCGCGGGTGCTCTGCTCTGCTCAGTGGCCTGTGTGGACATAATAAAGAGTCTTTGTTATGTCTATGGTGCAGACAGTCAGATACCTTAACATGGGCGCGGATTGAAAACTGCCTCCGCAGGTGGGCTCTGCGCTTCGGTTCCGCGTCCGGTGTATCTGGTGTGACTGAGAGACTGTGAGAACTTAAGGCCTGCCATACTCTGCCTCTTATTGGCTAGAACTCCTTGTTTACCTTGAGTAATGTGACACACTATTGGTAATTGGAACTATCACTTTGCTTTACTTTAAAACGACTGGTTAAATGACTGTTGCTACGGCAAGATGATGAAATATTCACAAGAAAAAAATATTCCTGCGCCGGAAATCCGGCACTGTGCCGGAGAACTTCAAGCCCTGTTATGAGCAAGGCTTCGCTCGTAGCCTAGTTCACTCTTGCAGATGAGGCCTTTTCATAGGGACAAAGGGTGTCCTGCAGACATTTAACATCATCCTGGCTGCTAACAAATACATTAACATCGTCTGCATAAGCAGATACAGTGGGCAGACCATGAGGTACACTTAAGGTTCCAGGGAAAGATAGACCAATGAGGTGCTGTCTCAGCCTGCACAGCAAATGGCTCAATGGTTAGGCTATACAGTTGCATGAAATAGGGCAACCCTGTCTTATGCCTTGCTGTACAGGAAGTGGCTGTGAATTGGATGTTTATCTCTTCCACCAATAATGTTAATAGACCCTATAGGGCTGCTCTGCATATGAGGGTTAAAGAAGAGAGACAGAAAAGAGGAAAGCAGTAAAGAACAGTGTATGAAAAAGAACACCAGGTGATACATGATCATCTTACCTAACTTTAGTCTTTTTAACAGTTTTGCCTTTTGATACCTTTCTCAGTGTTGTGATATGTTTCTTGAGGCGGAAACACTTCATTTCATCCAATAGCTCCACACCAACAGATCTCTTCAACACTCCCACTGATCTGATGAACTTTTCAGTGTCACTAAAACAATGATTAACTTTTACAGATCTGTGAAAAGTTTGGTCTAGAAAAGTATTTATTTCCTCTAAGGAATATAGATCTGTGTTCCTGTTGGACACCTCACTGACTGACACAGTATCTGACTCTGAGTCCCATTCTGCATCCTGTCCTCCACCTGATGCCTGACTGCTGAAAACAGCCTCCATAATCTGTTAAATGTCACAGCCCCCCACAGCCTCACCTCCACCTGCAGAAACTGTTGGAGGGGCCTCCTCCACAGTCTCCTCAGGCTGTAGTCTGTCAGCGCTGCTCAGGCTGACTGCAGCCTCACCTGACACGGGACTATCCAAAGAATCACACACTGACTCAGCCACCGGGCCAGCCGAGGGCCCTGCGGGAGCCACATCAGACCAGGTCGCAGAGCCGACAACGGACGTGGCGGCGGGCCCCGTTTGTGCCCCACATCCCCACACTCAAAACATTACATTTGGCCAGAGCTAGCATAAACCATGTAAGAAGCTTCGCCATGCTTAACTCTAAAAGACACCTTCAGTGTCTGTGCAGGTGAGTCCAAAAACATGCTTCAGTTTAGCGTCTTTACAGGCCAAATTGATTACTCTAAATCCGCTAGCAAACTTCCCAAATCTGCGGAGGTCATGCTCGTTTGGGATGAAAGGCGGAACACCGGAGACAGTGATCCACATTGACGGAACTGACAGCAGCGACACCTGCACGAAGGTGTCCCTAAGAAAAACTCTGCTCTCCACCAGGCTGTGAACACACTGCTCCATTCTCAAAAAAAAAACAACTACAGCTTTGTTCATGCTGGAAGCAAAGCTGATGTTGTCATGTCCCACCTGTTCAGCTACAGCCGGCAGAATTTCCTCCACAGTAACACTATTATCCAGCAGGACTACCCTCACTCCCTGCCGAAAAGACGGAGGTGGCGTCTCGGCGGACGCCATTCCTCCTGAAAACAACTACACAAAAAGACTAAACACTCATCAAACACTCCGCAAAAGAACCTGAAAAAAGCTTACCTGATCATGTACAAGAGACAGGTGAAGAACCAAGATTAAAGTCCAAAAGCAGGAACAGCAAACCATTCAAAACTCCGCGCCACTCGCACACCACCACCACCACTCAACGGAACCGGAGAGGAGAGGAGAGGAGAGAAGAGGTGAGTGGAGAGGAGGAGAGAGGAAGAGGACAGGATGACAGAGGTGAAGAGGAGAGAGGAGTAGTAGAGTGAAAGAGGAGAGGGTGAGAAGAGAAGATGAGGAGAGAGAAAGAAGAGGAAGAAGAGGAGGAGGAGTGGAGAGGAGGAGAGAGGAAGAGGACAAGGAGAGAGGAAGAGAGGGAAGAGTGGAGAGGAAAGGAGGATTCTAACCTTCAGGAACTCATCTTTCAAGACCTGATGCAGGGCCTCGCATGTCTCCTTCACAATGATAGATATTGTTGTTGCCCCAGTCCTATACTGGAAGCTCAGGGATTTATAGGTTTCACCTATAACGGAGAAAAACAAAGCAACATTACTCCAAAATGAAAATACAACTGAGAAAAAAACTGTACATGTGTATCTCATATCTATAAACACCTGTTGCCAAGAATCTCAGTGTCAAGGACAGCCTCTCCCTTGCAGTAATTGCCATCCTCATATTGGTGTCTTGTCTGGTGATCAGTGGTCCCACCATTCGTAAAAGCACATCAAATTCGTCGGAGGTCATCCGTAGCATCTCTTTGAAGCCCGACCTGTCCTCCAACTAAACACAAACAGACCAAAGTTATTATAGTAAAACTAAACTAAAAACTAAAACTAGGTGTGAAAAAACATTTTAGTTAACTGAAATAAAAATCAAATAATAAAAACTAGACTTAAGAAAAAACAATAACTAACTGAAACGATATTTTGTACTCACAAAACGAACTAAAATAAAATACATCGATACGTGTTCAGCTAATCAGCGGGAGTTCGTAGCTCATAACCATGCAAGAGTCCTGTGATCAGGGTCGTAATTTCGGCACTTGTTCCGTCTGAGCGTAATGATCAGTTCCGCCTGAGCATAATGAGATTTGGTACGTGAGTGGTGGCACGGCCGTCACGTGATCACACTACACCAATAAGGTACCCGAATTTGTGTTGCCATGGTTTCATTCAGCAGAGGAAAACAGACCCGGAAGTCCTCAAAAGTGAGCAGAAATGAGCTGAAACAGCGCTATTGACATTGCTGTGTCCATGAAACACAATGGAACAAATAGACAATAATGTGAACCTAAACAAAAATGTCTTAAAACACATTTGATTCAATACCTGGTAGGAGTGTAACGGTATTTGTATTCATCGGTACGGGGGTCACGGGTCGGTACACACAGTCACATGACGAATACATGAGTGAGTAAAAAAAAAAAAAAAAGACGAGTCCTGACTCCAATCTAGGTGGCGGTCATGAGCCTAAAAGCTGCCAGCAACCGCCATTACCACAGAAGAAGAAGAAGAAGAAGAAGCAGGTACAAACAAAAACAAACGAAGAAGATATTACAAACGAAAACAAACGATGAGAGATGCAGCGTGTGGAGTTGGAAGACCCACCAGCTTCGTATAAATCGGTCGTGTGGGAAAACTTTGGATTCCCGATACAATACAGCAACGATGGCAAAAGAGTGGTGGACCGGACAAAGACTGTCTGCCGGCGATGTTTCGCGGAGGTGGGGTACGTCGCGGGAAATACACCTAACATGCTGACACACAAGGCGGCATCATCCCGACAATGCAATACAATACTGTGCAATACAATACTGAAAGTGTTAGTTTCCTTTTAATAAAGTTACTAAAGTTGCCAGTTGCTACTTGACTACCTCAGTATAGCACTACTGTATGTTTTTTTTTCTTTTCCTCTGTATGAACAGAATGAATGTTAAGAGAACCCTCCTAATACATTTCTTTTATGTTTTATTCTATTTATGTTTTTACTTTTATAACAGGAGATGGGGTAAAGTTTTGCAGTCAGTTGTGGTCTGCTCAAATAAATGAAAAAAGATAGTCTTGTACATGTGTGAGCTTTTGTTACTTTTTCCCCACTGTACCGAAAACGTACCGAACCGTGACCCCCACACCGAGGTATGTACCGAACCGTGACTTTTGTGTACCGTTACACCCCTAATACCTGGGCATAACGGACATATATGAGATATACGAGAACAGCCATGTATCTTTTTTATTTTTTCACTGAGCCGGTGAGTGTTGAAAAATAATTCCCTTCAGGGGAATGGAACCCTGATGCTGCACGTCTAATGTTATTACTAATATTAAGGCTTCAATCTAACATTAGTTCTATTTAATGCATGTCATTACTTGTGCAGTGCCCAACAGTGGTGTTTATTCTATACCATTAGATATATGCATGGCCCCCAGGGGAGGACAAAATTCAGGTTTAAAGTTATTGAAAGAGTTTTTGATGTTTTAAATCATTTTTGTGTTTACAAAAAAATTGTCTCGATTCTTCAGAAAGGGTGGATCCTATCAGGCTGCTGCCAGTCAGTGATCCCCACGGTGCAGTATGTATGTGTGTGTGACAAAACTGTCGGTATGCTCTTTCTAATGTGCTGCAAGTACTCTCACCCTTTGCACAAACACCCTGACTGCACACAGGATGTTCCTCTGATAGCCATCTGTATCCGTCTAAAATTGTGATGTGTCACTTCTACTTTCTCAGAAATAGCGTAACACCATTTGCAACCACATCCTGTTTGTAGACAGGCTGTTTCATTTTTGGTGAAGTACGTCTCTGCCCCCATAAAACCTTACACTACAGATGAATATAATAAATGCAAGGATGTGAAAGTAAAATGACTTTTAATCAGTATTAAATTTATAGTTATCGGTAATAGAGAGGGAAATTATGAATCCCAGTGTTACTGTGTGATTCTCTGGTATATCAGTTAAGTGTATAAACTACACTGCAGAGTGGACAGTGACAGCTGACTCATACAAACGGGTCTAATGTGTATCTCAGGTCTGCCTTACATCTGGTGTATGAAATGTTTATATCATCATGCTGCATTTTTATAAACATGCCTAAGCGTGGTCTCACTGTCCCAGGATACACTAGCTCACAACTACTAAGAAGAATAGCAATGCGCTGTTGATTCACCTCTTACATTAACACTGAACCCATATAAACAAGCGGCTGTGTCTCACACATAGGGGTGGGACGATACGAGTAACTCACGATTCGATACTGTGATGATATTTGGCCCTTGATAACGATAATATCACGATACAAGATATCTGCGATATTCGATATATTGCAAGAAATTTCATCAACGATCACAATGTATGTGACTGAAAAGGAAAAAAATACCCATAAAAAGGAAAATGTCTGTAATTATGCATTTATTCCAAAACTTCACACATTTCTGTTGCATCTAGAGTGTGGTTACCCGATCCGAGCCTGACGAGTCCCAATGGTACCCGACGGGTCGGGCCGGGTTCGGTCAGCTGTCAGTGAAAATGTAGTGTAAAAATAAATAAAATCCTATTGTCTGTCCTGTTTATTGCTTGGGCACTGTTATTTACGTGACAACACCTGAACAGAACACACGCACACATTGGCTGTTTGTTTCTACCTCTCCCCTTGCTGGAAGCCTTGGACCTCCCGCCTTCGCCTTGATTAAACGCTGAAAATAAAATAAAAGAGGGAGACAGGTTTTTCCTGTTTTATCTTTTTTTGTTATATTTCTCCCTCTCCCCTCGCTGAAGGCCTCGAACCTCCTGCCGCCCTCTCCCGTCTCAAACACAGCGCACGCCCAGCCTGTTAAATAGCCTGTAACCATAAAACTGTGTGACACAAACTCAGTGCTTTACTAATTAAATAATGTCGGGTTTGGTTCAGTTTTGGACATAACAAAACAGAATGACTGTCGGGTTTGGACGGGTTCGGGTCTCTACCCTCATTTACGGGATAAGCGCCCTCACAAATAGGACAGGAGACATTAAGTACTGACGGTGACAACAGGGGAAATCCATTGAGTGTGTGTTGTAATAAAATATCAATATTTGCCTTCAATATATTGATTATTTATTGCGAGAGAGATACAGTACAGGCCAAAAGTTTGGACACACCTTCAAGAGGTAGTCACCTGAAATGGTTTCCACTTCACAGGTGTGCCTTATCAGGGTTAATTAGTGGAATTTCTTGCTTTATCAATGGGGTTGGGACCATCAGTTGTGTTGTGCAGAAGTCAGGTTAATACACAGCCGACAGCCCTATTGGACAACTGTTAAAATTCATATTATGGCAAGAACCAATCAGCTAACTAAAGAAAAACGAGTGGCCATCATTACTTACATCATTAGCAGGTAAATGAAGGTCAGTCAGTCCGGAAAATTGCAAAAACTTTAAATGTGTCCCCAAGTGGAGTCGCAAAAACCATCAAGCGCTACAACGAAACTGGCACACATGAGGACCGACCCAGGAAAGGAAGACCAAGAGTCACCTCTGCTTCTGAGGAGAGGCAACAAGCAGAAGAGATTTGTTTGGGCCAAGAAACACAAGGAATGGACATTAGACCAGTGGAAATCTGTGCTTTGGTCTGATGAGTCCAAATTTGAGATCTTTGGTTCCAACCGCCGTGTCTTTGTGAGATGCAGAAAAGGTGAACGGATGGATTCCACATGCCTGGTTCCCACTGTGAAGCATGGAGGAGGAGGTGTGATGGTGTGGGGGTGTTTTGCTGGTGACACTGTTGGGGATTTATTCAAAATTGAAGGCACACTGAACCAGCATGGTTACCACAGCATCCTGCAGCGACATGCCATCCCATCCGGTTTGCGTTTAGTTGGACGATCATTTATTTTTCAACAGGACAATGACCCCAAACACACCTCCAGGCTGTGTAAGGGCTATTTGACCAAGAAGGAGAGTGATGGAGTGCTGCGGCAGATGACCTGGCCTCCACAGTCACCGGACCTGAACCCAATCGAGATGGTTTGGGGTGAGCTGGACCGCAGAGTGAAGGCAAAGGGGCCAACAAGTGCTAAACACCTCTGGGAACTCCTTCACGACTGTTTGAAAACCATTTCAGGTGACTACCTCTTGAAGCTCATCGAGAGAATGCCAAGAGTGTGCAAAACAGTAATCAGAGCAAAGGGTGGCTATTTTGAAGGAACTAGAAAATAAAACATGTTTTCAGTTATTTCACCTTTTTTTGTTAAGTACATAACTCCACATGTGTTCATTCATAGTTTTGATGCCTTCAGTGAGAATCTACAATGTAAATAGTCATGAAAATAAAGAAAACGCATTGAATGAGAAGGTGTGTCCAAACTTTTGGCCTGCGTGCCATGATGGGCGGAGTAAAATGTCGGCAGTGTGGCGATCTGTCTGTCACTGCACTTGCATTTGCGACTAAAAATAGTTTTGAGCGAGAAAAATAGGCTTAAATCATTCAGCACGCTGTGTGAGTACAGATTTCAACCACCAGCAGAAACGATAGGCGAATCCCACCAGATGTAGGTTGAACAGGGGTCACAGACAGACAGTAATGCCTATGTTAATCACTTATTGATGCTGTTTTTGAAGTACGAATAAGTCAATAAGTAATTTATTCCATTGAAATATCATTGATGTATTATAGAAAAGTGATTTATCTTTTTATAAATGACAAAAGGCACATCTGCCTAATTTTTGCTGTGGTATTGTGATACTACTCACAACCGTGATATTTTCATTGGTATCGTACAGTGGGTCCCAATTTTGGTACCGTGACAACACTAATCTGGAGGGTGTTCATCTGCAAAAACTAATGAAAAACTAAACGATATTCGGTATTTGGCCAAGCATTTAATATTATTCGGCTTCGGCTTCGGCTTCGGCCCCAAATTTTCATTTCAATGCATCCCTAGTAAACAGTGGTCTGAAACACATTTCTTATAGCGCTCTCAGTCTTTCTCCAAATAGCGAATTCCGCTGTGTGCAGAATGTTGCATGCATGTCTGCACTGTGTTCAATTTTCACAGCTCGCTGTCAGTAAATATCGTACAGTAAGCATTGGACCACAAGAGATTTGGAAGCAAAGGTAGAGTTATTTAAAGCTATGAGTGGGTCAGTTGGGTCCTGGAGGTGTGTGTTTCAGCAACTGTGCAGGTTTGGTGGGGCCCAGGTTGATCTCTTTTCATGGGGCCCAAAATCTCTGGTGACACCTCTGGTTCCTCATCCCAACTTGCAACACAGCAAAGCCCTTTGAAACAATGTATATTTAGAAATTCGCAAAGTAGACATAGACTCTATGTGAACATATCTCTGCTTTTTTTCTTTCGTGTTATTTGTGTTTTCTGTCTGTGTTTTTATTTATGCCACTGCCTCTCTTGGCTTGGTCTTAATCTCAATGGAACTTTAAAAAAAGGGATCTACACAGACTCTTAAGCATCCCACTTAGAGTTTTTCGTTTCCAAAAAAACTCAAATGCTGACCTTTTTCACCTCTAAAATCCTTGTTTTGCAAATTACCACTAAGGTCTGTACTAACAAATCCATTAGTTTTACATGGGTGATGAAACTCTCTGAGGTCTCTTTCTTCATTCCCTACCAGCCCCCTCTTCTCCCTTTTCATTTTTGAGTACCCCCTTCTTCTGGTCTTCACCTACTCATCTTTCTCCATCTCTTTTCTCTCATTTTCTGTCCACTGACTCCAAGGTCTGGGCTCGTTTAACCTTTATGGGCATGACTTCATGAATGAGCTGAATTGATTTTGAGCTAACAGCATTCAGACTAGTGTTAGTCCATTACCATTTAATTTGTACAAAGTCATTAACAATGGTTGAAATTGAGATTTTCAAGGAAAGGGAGCTCTGGGATGTGGAGATGGGAAACTGGAAGCCTTTGGTGGAGGTTTATTAATGTGGTATGAAAGAAAGATTTAGTGGGAGAAAGCAACTCTTAAAACTGACGTGTATCTTTTTGCGGACGATACTAAAATGTTTACTAAAACATTTACACACTGGGAAATGTAACGACAATAAAATTAATTATACTATTGGAGAACTGGTGGTCTAGCATGTGGATGAGGAAAAGGATATAGGTGTAGTGGTCGATAGTTCACTTGAATTCCACACACATTTCAGAAAAAGTTAAAAAGGCAAACTCCATGCTGGCGATTATAAGAAGAACTTTTCAAAATCTATGTAGCAAAATATTTTTGCCATTATACAAATCCCTGGTGAGATCACAACTTGAATTTGCAAGCTCGGTCTGGTGTCCATATAAAATAAATATGTAGAAAACACTGAGAAGGTTCAGAGGAGAGCTACTAAATTAGTCCCAGGTCTCAAAGAGTTGCCATACGAAGAGAGGTTAAGAAAATTGCAAACTAACTTTAGTATACAGGAGACATGGAGGAGACATGATCGAGGTTCATAAGCTTGTTCATGGAATATATGATACCACAGTTGAGCCTGTTGTAAACTTTTGGTATAGTCGGTACGAGTTAAGAGGGAACTCCCTAAAATTATTTCCACTAAGGTGTTTTTCTGAAAAGAGAAAAAACTTTTTCACACTTCGTGCTGTAAAGGCATGGAATGAGCTCCCAGAGGATGTGGTGCGGGCTCCTTCAGTTAACTCTTTGAAACACAGGCTAAATGTGGCTAATGTGATTTAACTAAGTGTATTTTGGTACTGTATTGTATGATTTTTGTTTTGTGCGTGGAGTCTGGTGGAGGGGATTTATGTCCTGTACCAGAAATGTCTCATTAAATTTAATTAAATTTCATTAAATGATCTGCTACAGAGAAGAAGTATTACTCTGTCGGATGTGGAACTATAGAAACACTTGGTTCACAAGTTTATGTTCATCCTGGAAATACTGCTACTCCTGGAATGTTTTATGCTAAGCAATAATGAGAGGGATAGGCTGCGATCATACAGAAATGAGACGCTAGAGACACGGACGCTTCAAGCGCTTATTCAAAGCGCGCTAGCTACTGGCGTCTGACTCTCAAAAAGTTAAAAATATTTTAACTGTCCAGCGTCTACACGTGTCTAAAAAGAAGTGTCTACAAAAACGCGCGTCTAAAAAGACGCTGGAAAAACGCCTGTCTAAAAAGACGCTTGAACGCTGGTCAGACGTGCCGTATCATAGGAAAACAATGGTTTTGCTGGCGTAGCGTATCTAGCATTTCATCTCGGTGTGAGGGTGTAACTAGCATACATGGGAGTTCTGGATAGGCCCATTCTGAAAAGATTATCTGCAGAAGATGGTACACAGATGGAATTTTTTATAATCACAATTTAAACACGTCTATTTGTCAACTGTCTGTAAACTTATAATCACTTTAGTTGTTCTCTTATCACACAACACATATATTAAGGTGTTGCATTCCTTTTTTAGGCTTCTTGACATGTTTCGGCAGAAACTTCCACCTTCCTCTGAAGTGTCACTTGGTGGTGGTTGTCATGACGAAAATGTCCTATTCTATGCACTTTCAATTTAGAATATTGAAGACAAGTAAAAAATCTAATTTCATGGTTCATAACTTTCATTTTCAACACAGGTTTCGAGCAGGTTGATTTTTGTGTTAATTTATGTAAATCTTTATGTATATCCATCAATTACAGACAGCAGTGACTATTGACCCCTAATCCAAATCTAGATCATGGACCTACATGTTACTGTTGAATATAATGGATTCCTCCTTAAAATAATGAAACAGACGTAATATTGGTCAGTTCAGTGCTGAGGGATTCTGTGTTAATCAGTGACAGTCAGACAGAAAAGGATGGATTCTCACTGGCACTAAAGTAGGAATTATTTAAGTTGGAGTGGTTATCCTCAGAGGGACTGTGTGATGGAAACCCATTTCTCAATTCACTCAATTCAGAGAACTCTTTTGCGTGTGTGTGTGTGTGTGTGTGTGTGTGTGTGTGTTGAATGTGTGACGCAGCACAACAAATATTTGCATTAATATTACAACCGGGCAAAGCCATGTGTGGAAATGGGAAAGTCTCCAGGCCCATGAATAAAATGAATAAAGCAGGCAGTAAATCTTTAATGCTGTTTAGCGTCAACACGGGACCCTGACTGTGACATCATCAGTTTGCACTTCAAGCATGACTTTGCCAATTTTATTACTGATGCGAATAATTTGGTGGTATTTGTGTCCGTGTGCACACATTTTCATACACAAAGATGAGTACTATGTAAATGACAATAATCCTCCACTTTACTTTTAACTTCCGTAATTATAAAGGAGTTTTTGCGTTCAGCAGGAGGCAACTATTAGAATTAATATCTTGATATGTTCCATCATCCTGTGTGGACATAACTTATGTAGTACAATCCAACGGTAAAAGGCCTGGATAGTTTTGAGATTAGTTAACACCACTTTCTTCTTTTTTAATTGGACACATGGGCTCTTTCTTGTTGTTTTCGCTTTGTCTCGGTCATATTCAGTCTGTGCAAGATGGGTAAGGTGTAAAGTACAGAGGGGAAAGGGATCAGATAACAGAAACAGATGTTGATGAAGAAAGATCATAGAGCAGGGACTACAAGCAAGAGAATGAAAAGATGAAAGCATTAGAAATCATAGGTGGATTTCCACATGAGAATGGTAGTCAGTCTGATTTTATATGGGGGTTCAAGTGCTGAAATATAAGTAAAGATGGGCAGAATGGGGAGGGAGACAAGAGGGGGGTAAAGAAAAAAAGAGCAGAGGAGATAGTTAAAGTAAATGCAGAATTTGTGACATAAGCCCCGGTTGTGTCTTTCCATTTCTCTTTTATTCCTCAGATGTTTAATGACACACCATTAATCTAGTCTCTATGTTATAGTGATGATAAAATATTTGAGAGAGAGCACAAAACAAAGTCACAGTGCTTCTCAGTCTGCAAGTCAATATTTGAGAGGATGCAGGCACGGATTTGTAAGAGCAGATTCGATTCCCTTGCTTCTGAGTTTGCTCTCTCTTCTCCAGCTGTTTTGGCAGCTTCTGAGCACTTGAGATCGCAAGACTTTGCTTGCCAACCATTTTGATTAGCAAGCTGCGATGGGACACACCCATATCGGGATCTTTTTTTTCTTTTTTCAAAGATAAAGGCTGCAGAATGATAAAAAGAAGTTCAAAGTTAAAGACCGCAAGGTAATAAAAGAAACCGCACATAAACACGGTGAGAGTGCAATGAAAAACTTTACAACCAACAAAATGTCTCGGTACACTGGCCTCAAAATCCATATGGATGTATAAAGCCAATAAAAGGTGTGGCATTCACAGCAACCCTGTCTCCCAGAAATTACATAGCACCACATTGTTTCATCAAAACTTTCAACCAGGTGACTCTTTTTTTTAATATGCTGATCTGACAGATGAGAGAACTGTGGCTAGAGAAGTGGAGGAGGTGTGTGCTTTAAGGTCAATACTGGCTGGTTTGTCTGTGGGAATGTGAGGTTCTGTCCCGTTCCTGCTCCTCCTGCATCACAAGGAGATTAAACACTCTGGATCAGTGCTATAAGCTGTTCAGAGGCGGCTGCAGGGTGAAGTAGCTGCCTGTGTGCAGGAGAGGCGACCATGCTGCCATTTAGTTGAGATCAAGATAAACAAACAAGGTCAAGGTAAACAAACTACGATGCATGCCCCCAGTGACGTAAGAGATGGAGCCTGGAGTCTGGAGCACGTTCCAGGACACCACTGTTGATGTCACCATTTTCACCAGTGTACTCACTGCGTCTGTGGTGGATTTAATTTTTTAACAACAACAGAAGCAGCTGTATCTAAAACTACAGTTGAATTATTCCCCAACCTGAAACCATGGATTACCAGACCCATCGGGAAACATGGGCGGTTATAAAGCAGCAGTCGACAATGTAAAAAGAGGCAAAAAGGGACTAAAATTTGAGAAAATTTTACAAACAGCGTTCATCTGCACACAATGCGATGACACACAGCTGGTTGAATATCAACAGAGTTTCCCTGCTTCCCTTCACTGGTTCCTGTACAGCAGGGTTGGTCTTTGTTTCACTGTTATAATCATTAAAAAGCAAAAGCAGCATGTGTATACATTCAGTAGGCTATATCTTCAGTAGCTAGCTAGGTAACCCTACACTTTTTGAGGTTTGATTTTGGTTTTGGAACAGGGAGGAAACGTATATCTTTTTCCAACCTCTCCAGGTAATGAGCATCATTAATACACAACGTGCCCCAGGCACAACATTTAGCTCCAAATCCACAAAACCAGCCTGAAAATGAAGGAAATCTTAAACGACTGCATTAGAGTCAATGGAGCACAGCTGGGTTGTTGTTGGACCCTGGTCTGAGCCAGCCCGATGCTACGGTATGTTTGGCCAGTCTGCGTCTGGGGGCGGTACTTAGCGAAGGGTCAGTTGCAGTACTCAAGTTGAAGTTGTACCTTGTATAAGTCCATGTAACAAATAAGGTATTGATTGATTTATGCTGTTGATGTGGTCGGGTGGATGGTGAGCGTACAAAGCACAGGCTTTACACCAGAGTCTGTGTTGACATCCACAGTCCCATCTGTTTCTCCTCTGATAACTTTAAAATCAGCTGATTGAGGCACCATCACTGAGACTCTGGGCCAAACGTCACTATATCCCCCTGCGTCTTCTCTCCTTCCTCCTCTCACTCTCTTGTTCGCTCCGCTCGTACCACTCTGACTTTACACTCTCATTCCACATCCAGAGTAATTAAGGGGAAAACCTTGAGTCAGCAACAAACTGCACAGTGTCTGTCAAAAGAAGTCCCTCTTTTCACTTGTTGAAACAAGCACTGCCATTATTCCCTTTTTCCCTACCTTCTCCTTCTCTACACTACCTGTCTCTCCTTTACCCTCTCTTCTTAAATTTTGACCTGTTTTCCAAAGTCTTTTAGGCAACAAAAGGATGGAGAGATCAGCATCTCCGCCAGTCTGCTTGAAACAAAAAGTGCGATTTACATGAGATTAGTGGTGTGTAAAAGTTGAGGCAGCAAAAACAAAGGAGGGAGGGAAAATGAGAAAGACGTAACAAAGTCAGTATGAACACAAAAGAGAGGCTGAAATAGGCAGAAAGAAAAGTAAAGGACAAGTGCTACAAAACTCAAGTTCAAGTGGAGAGTTCTGCCTCATCAGTAATCTTGTAAACCGTCTTTACTGGGTAATCGCGTTGCATCTGGAAAAGCTGCAATCCAGGCTCTGAAAGTTGGAGAACTGGCACTGGAGAGCTGGAGTTGTTCTGTCTTGTCAGCACATGGTGCAATGGAGCTGGAAATGTTTGTAGCTGCTCTAAAAGTTGCAGAAAAAAAGTTTTTTTTTTCCAGTGGTATGTTATGGAAAACACTGTTGTAGGCAGGGATGCAAACTGCAGTTCAAATGTGTTGATGATGATTTTAGTAATGTGTATACAACTACTACTTCAAAGACTGGAAACAAGAGTAAAACAGTCTGCCTAATGTGGCAGACTTCTGCGTTGAATCGATGCCGTAGCTCTGTGTTGACACAGAGCCTATGCCGTATCTTGTGCTGCAGCCTGTAACTACAAGTTTCAATGATGCAAACCTCCTGTCTATTTTTGTAAGCTGAAACAATTTCCATCAGTGGAAACAAAGCTTTTATTTACTTTTATCGATAAGAAACAAATTGTGAAGACAATAAAGCCCCCACAAAATAGCATTTTAAGTCTTGTGTGATTTATCCTGACTTCATATCAGTAGAGGAAATTTCTGCTTTTCACTAGGATAATTTACACAATGTAAAATGCCATAGGCTTGTGCTTATAATGGTAGCATGTTACATTTGTTTGGAAAACGTGTTTAGTATAAGACGGGTGTTTTCTCGGTGAACCTTGTGAGTTGTAACGGAGCAGAATTTTATAATTTTACTTTTGTTAAATCTTGCTGTTGTCCCTGGCTTCATTTGAGTAGAGGAAAAGTCTGCTAGCCGCTAGGCTAATTTGTACAATGTAAAATGCCATAGGCTTGTGCTGAAAACGTTAGCATGTTGTATTTGCTGAGAAAATATGTCCAGCAAAAGACAAATGCTTTGTCTGTGAATGCTGCGAGTTGTAGTGAAGCCAATTTGTGTACTTGTGTTTAAAATTGTTGCCATTAAGCCATATTTAATGTGTGTTTAATGTGTGCTTTGAATCAGCTAAACTTTACAACACTTCACAGGGCTCGACAGTGCGAGCGTTTCACTCGCATTTGCGACTAAAAATAGGTGCGTGCGAACTGTAAAAAATATTTAGGGGCACATGTGCGCATAAAAAATCAGCCGAAGCAGCCTATATTTTTGTCAGTAAAAAAATATGATAATCTAACCGCAAATGTTGGAGGAACTCCAGCAGCCTTCCCTCTTCCCCGTGTGACACGGTTATAGGCGGTTTTCCAAGCCACTGTCGGCACAATGAATTTAACGATCCACCGGGCACGTCAGCAGCACGACACGTCAGCAGCACGACACGTCTGCAGCGCGAGTCCCGTAGCAGCACGCCCCCCCTGTTAATCAATCACAGCGGCTCCACTGGCAACGGGAGCGGCGCATAACTCTCTATTTTAGGATACTCTTCTATTTTTGTCGTATGCTCCCATACGCGACCCTCCAGCAGAGAAAAACTACATGAAATAGTGTGCTAAACGAGCACAATGTGTTTTTAAATGAATAAACCATTATCAGAGGTGATATGTGATGATTTTTTTATGCATTTACCCATGTTCATCCATGACGTGTAAATGTCCGTGGCGAACATTTGAAAGCGAGTAGATGACAAACAGTACAGTAAACTTGTAGATAACTCAAATATATGTAATAACTTAGGTGGAAAATGCTTTAACATTTCATGGCTCAGCAAACAGTAAACAACCCCGCTGGCTTCCGTACGCAGTCAGTGGTGCCCAGATGAATACGCCGCGATGCTACACTGACGTGACGCTTATGTTTGCATCCGGTGGAACCCGGCCGTAAGTCCCACTGTCGGCAGCGTGTAAATAAGTCAAAGTGCGGAGGAAGCGGCGGACCTACGGGGAAACCTGCTCCGTCCTCCCCATAGTTAGGGACCGTTCTCCACGGCCAGGCTGTCGGCTGGGTGGGAATAAAGCCTCTTTCACACAGAGCGCGATTTTTGCGGCGCCCACCACGGGGTAGGGCACAGAGCAAGCGGAGAGCAAGACTAATTAAGGCAAATTAAATTGCAATTCTTTTTTCAAAACTTGATAATTTTACCTTTCTGTACATTTTGTATACAAATTCATTACATATTTTTGCTTGTAAATGTCTATTTGCATCACATTTATCACGGAAAACACATTATTTGATCAATTTACATTGTGCCCCTAAAGTTATTTGTGTGCTCCTTACTTTTTCAACTTAGGAGCTCATGTGCTCCTTGGGGAAAAAAGTTAGCGTCAAGCCCTGCTTCACAGAAACCCCTGTGCCGACAAGTATAAATGCTCACAATGGTGTAGGCCACTTGCATAGGCTATGGTGTAGGCTCTGTATAGAGCCATAGCACAATTATTAATCCCGCTTAAGGTGTATTTCCATGTTGTATTTTTTGTGTATTTAAATCGAAGAAATAGGAAATGAGACATAGTTGTTTTAGGAGCAGATAACTTACAAACTTGAGCTGTTTTTTGACCAGCAGCTGGGACCACTTACCACTCACAGCACCCCATTAACTATGAAACAAAACTCATGTGGCTCTCTGATGTATTGGTGGCCATTTGCGGGCTAACAAACATCTAACTACAACAGTGTCGGAGCTGCTGGAAGTCAGTTTTAATAGAAGGTAACCTTTTCCCTGCTTCCAGTCTTTGTTCTGGTCAAGGCGACAAATCTCTGTGCTTGAGACAGAAATAAAATGTGTGTTGATTTTCTCATCTGACTGTGGATAAGATGGCAAACAGGCATATTTTACCCAAGTATGAGAGTTTCCCATCAAACTAAATGGAATAGAGATGTTACATTTGACATCAGCAACTGAGGATAGAGAGATCTTTGTTTTTTTATTTTAAAAGAATGTGTGTTTTATGTGTAATAACAAAGAATGTTTTTTAATGTATTAATAGATTATTGCCCATCACTGGGAATGGCTCCCCTGTCAGACGAATTCCTCAGAGCTGGCAATTATGGAGTTTATTTTTCTGCACTTACCAGGAAGCTCTATTTAGTCAAGCTGAAAAATGCTATGAGCAGTACATGCATCAGTATCATATTCCATATACATATGCTGCCAGTCCAAACAAAAAACAGATATGACATTAATGGGAGACAGCTGCCCTCCAGGGAAATTATATTGTCAGAAGTAAAGTTGTGTTGAAAGTGACTATGATGAGGAGTAGAAGGGCGCTGAGCAATGTGACATTGCTTATTCTAGAAGGAGCAACGCAGGGGAGGAGAGAGGAGGAAAGACTATGATCAAGACAGAGAGTAAAAGACTGTGACAGAAGCTACTGTAAGTGGCAGCAGAGAGTGGAAAGATTTCATAGAGGGAAGACAATACGTGTTGTCATACAGGAGATCGAGTAAGAGGAGGCGAACAGAGGCAGAGGGAGAATGGAGAGTTGTTGGCTAAATGTAGTTGGCGTATCACTCAAAGCAGTAGTTCAAAAAAGTGATAAATGTCCCTTATCAGAATGAAGTAGGTTTTTTATTTTGGGAAGTGAAAATCACATAATTTCAGTTTTAGTGGTTTTCATATTAAATAGACCATTTCAGAGGTTTTGCATATTTAACACTTTAAATTACAAATTACTTCCATTTCACATCTTACAGCCAACTGTTTTCCAGAGCAGACCTCGTTCTGTTCAGGTTAGGGTGAGAGTTTTTATTAATTTATTTTAAACATGTAAAGAAAAAAATAGATGATCAGCAATCCTACAGCAAACTCTGAACATGCAAATTCATTCACTCACAAACAGCATAAATAAATAAGGAATAGGAAGAGGTGTACACTTGAGGGCTGTAGTCAACCAAAGACAAAAGTTGTACAAACTCTTCGTAA
Organism: Epinephelus awoara; assembly: GCA_035609425.1. Lineage (NCBI taxonomy): Eukaryota > Metazoa > Chordata > Actinopteri > Perciformes > Serranidae > Epinephelus > Epinephelus awoara. The sequence continues at coordinate 22,127,401 of CM069299.1, forward strand.
TTTTCAACCACTCAATTGGTTGATAAGGGAAAATTCAACAGAACGCTCAGTGCAATTGTATCCTGTTCAGAAGCTTTGTAATCCAACCTTAAACTGCAGTGTCTTTTTGGAGTCTTTGTTAAATGAATCCAGAATGATAAATCCAACATTAAATGTTCTCTGTTATCATTTATCTATTTTTCCATGTTGAGAAGCGAAAGTTAAAAAATGTTCAACATTCACTGGGCTCATCACTGTTACTTTTTACCCAGCCATTCAATGACGGTGGAGGACGTCTGTTACTTGTAACTTAACAAGTGTTTGCAAAGTTCAAGCCAAAAACACACCAAGTGTCGGTCAGTTATAACTTAAACAATTAGACTTAGAATCAAGTTTAACTTAAGTTACGTCATGTTCATCCTACCAACCCCTCCTCATCACTATATGTGTGATTACATACAGAAATTTTACATGGGTAATTTTACATCTAAACGTGCTATCATACATTTTTTGGAAAGAGACATGCCAGAGACGCTTTGTCTGCGTTATTTACCTCTTCTATGTGAAACGTCTGTGTTGTCACATTTTTTAAACACATCTGTCGCCTGCATCCAGGTGCTGTCTCGGTGTCACACAATAGCCTACAAAAACCAACAAATACGGCGATGTGCTATGATCTGCCTCACACACAAACTAGTAAAGAAACACTCACTTGACATAATCAAGCAGCTCTGTCTCCCACACATACAGTGCGGCGCTGCACTGCTCGTGTGCTGCTGTGCTAATTTAAGCATCTGACATCTCACTAATTTAGCGTAGCACATACAACATATAGCTATACCACAGATTAAACAGAGTAGCAGCTCTCCCTTTCTGTTGATAGAGAACTTGTGAGTGAGTGAGTGAGTGAGTGAGTGAGTGGGGCGGAGCTGTGCAGAGAGTGTGAGAGAGGAGAGATGCACACTGGTATGCATTAACGCAACTTGACTCTATATCAATATAAACAGTGTTCTATCAATCTATATGCTGCTTGAAAATATGTAGATATTTTGTACATATAGTAGTTATATTCCCCAGCTCTACTTGTCACACTTCAAGCGAAATGAAGGTCTGACAACAGAACTTCACATTCATTATCATGCTTACATCTGCCCAGCCCACACAATCACTCACATTTATTTCAGTAGCAGATAATATTAGATCTGTTTAATGTGAATGGGGAACCAGAGTACACATAATACTAATGATCAATCATGCTGACTGATGTGAGTCACAATTATGTTGGAGTTTTGTAAAGTCTTGGTGGTGGATGTACAAAAAAAGCAGATAGGGAATAAAGGGAACAAGAAACTGCTGAGCGACTGCTGCATCAACTTTGCAAGTACAGAAATCCCAAATCAAATGAAAGCCTTCACTCTCCTGTAGTTGCTGTCTTCCCACTGAATGAATGTGTGAATGTGGACAACAAATGTGTTTGCCTCAAGTTGGTTGTTGGTCTCAGCTTTTCCTTCTCAGTTCTTGTTTCAGTTTTCTAGCTGACAGACTTTTCTGTTTTCCATCTCATCAGCACTGCACAGGATATGGTTGTATAGAGCCCACATTATGAGCTGTTAATGGCCCACCTGTTTCGCTACTGCAGCTTTGTGGGTGTGTGAGTATCTACAGCTATTAATAACTTTGATGCTAGGAGTAGTGGAGACCTGTAGTGGGAGAAACATGCCACACATCTTTTCTCCCAGTGCTGATTCTACTTTTCACTACACATCCATCTCTCCTCTCCTCTCCTCTCCTCTCCATATCAGTGCCTGAAATGCTGTCCACGGTCATCTGAATGCAGGATTGGACAGCAGAGTTGATTACCTCTGCCCGTGCTCAAATGTAAATGGTTAATCAGTGTGTGGTGCTGGTGGGGTTATAAATAAAATGGTAATTGAATCCATACATTTGCATTGATTAGCTGCGTAGCACTAATGAAAGTTTCAGAATGCAGATATAAATGAATGTATCATCAGTCAATTTATAGAGTAGAGGAGAAAATATCCGTACTGAACTTGATTTGAGTAAGAGTTCCTTGACAAGGCCACATTTAGTCAGTTTGATTGATTGCTGGGCTGCAGTAATGATCCACAGAGTCCACCAAAGATCATCATTTGAGTTAAGTTTTTTTTTTAATCTTTTTTTTTTTTTAACCCAGAATTATCAAAAGAGGCAAATCACTTTAAACTAACTTTTACCCATTTTATGTCCCTACAAGTCAAATGCATTGTTTTGGCTTCACTTTGACACTGCGTCCACTTTTCCCTAACCAATTGTTAGAGACAAACGTATCCACCTGACTCAAACCTCCTTTGAAGTGCACACTGATGTGTAGCTGTGTTTTGTCGCGGTTTTAGAATCGAGTGGAGTGAATTAAAACAAACTATGATGTCAGGTGATATTGAGAAGATGTCTTGATTTCCTGTGTACAGCACTCGCCATTGTTGTTATTATTAGGTTCGTTCGAGATGAGCCAAGCCTGCGATGGTGAAGTTTAGTTGTCAGAGACTAAATAGGCCTACCTTTACAATAGTCTAAACGACAAGAGATAAAAGCATGCATCAGCACCTTTGTGCCTGAGAGAGAAACGGACTGGCTATATTCTTGAGATGATGAAAACCTATCTTTGTAACATTTTTTATGTGTGGAATAAACTAAGCTCAGAGTCAAAAATAACGCCCAGGTTCTTCACACATTGTGAAGGTTTAAAATCTTGTAATTTTGGTAAAAGTTTCTCTCTCTTGCCTTCAGGACCAATAATTGTGTCCCCTTGTGTCACCAGGAGACACGGCGATGTACAGCTGTGTGTGATCTGCGTAACTGTGGAAGCTGATGCCGTTCCTCCTGATGACGTCCCCAAGGGGAAGCATATATAGATTTAAAAGAAGTGGACCTAAAATTGACCCTTGGGGCACCCCACACCTAATTTCATGTGTTCTGGAGGAACATGTATCCATACTTACAAAGAAACAACGATCTGTGAGATAAGAGCTGAACCAGTTAAAAACAGTGCCAGAGAGGCCGACCAGGTTGCTGAGTCTGTTTAATAAAATGTGGTGATCTACTGTATCAAAGGCAGCGCTTAGATCCAGTAGTACCAAGACTGAGTTTTTGTAAATCTGCATTAAACCTGACATCATTTAAAATCTTTAAAAGGGCTGTCTCGATACTGTGGTTCATCCTAAAACCAGATTGATATTTCTCTAAAATATTGTTTCTATTTAAAAAATCATTTACTTGGTTAAAAAACAATTTTTCTAAAATCTTACTTAAAAACGATAAGTTGGATACAGGTCGGTAATTATTAAAAATGTTGGGATCTAAATTACTCTAAATTTACTATGTTTAAAATCTGTTCCTCAAAGAATCCATAAAATATTTTTTAAAAGTGATGTGGGAATCGGATCTAAAAGGCAGGTTGTTGGGTTTACCTGGGAGAAAACTCAACCAAGTGTCCTTGCATCAACCAGGGCAAAACTCTCCAGTGTTTACTCAGGTAAAAGCAACTGTTCAGGTGTGTAAAAAATTACAGTCTGTTGGGATAAAAGACTGGATCTGATATCATCGATTTTACTTCTGAAGTGGTCTGCAAAGTCCTTGCAGAGGGTGTCTGTTGACATCTTGGATGGTTTATTAAAATTGGTGTTGGTTAAGATATCGAAGGTGGAGAAAAGGAATTTTGGGTTGTTTTTATTATCGGTGATGAGTTTTGAAAAGTTGGATATTCTTGCCTGTTTGACTGTTATATTGTAGGATTTGAGTTGATCGCGTAATATTTCATAATGGACTGTCAGTTTAGTTTTTCTCCACCTCCTCTTTGCACTCTCTGTTCTGCTCTGTAAAATCTCGATAAAATTTGCAGCCACTTGCAGCTGTCTCTTGAAGTAGACGGCTTCAACGGTCTGGACCCAGCAACTTTTCAACCATTATTTTAAGATTTTAATTGTTTATGTAAATTTAAATAGGTAGTTAACTCCCAAAAATATTTGCGACTGGTTTTGCAAGTTAGTCTGGTGGGAGCTAACGTTAGGTAGAGGCGCCACTTATCGGGCGATTAATGCTATAACGCCATCCCAACTCAACAGTGATGCTATGAAAACATTGGATCCACTCTCCTGGTTTCTCTCCAGGTCACCCTGGTTAGTAAGAGGCTCAATTGTGAGCCACAAACCTGCTTTATCATTGATAACGACTGTTAGCTCTGCTAGTGCCATTAGCAGTGTCAGCATGGTTAGTGGTGCTAACATAGATAACAGTGCTAAAGGGGTTTTGTAGGTCAAAATGAAGTCACTTACACACTGTAGCTGAGGAGTGAGCAGCATGGTATTGTTGCAACTTTTACGCATACGCGTTAAGCGTGGTGGTGAGCACTATATGTTTCCGCAAGTTAACGTATTAACGTCTGTCAGCAAAGTCAAGAGAAAATAAAATGAAAGGCAGGATGTTTATATTACAAAAGCAAGAATTAACCAAAACTGACAGATAGATAGATAGATAGATAGATAGATAGATAGAGAAAATTAAGATTTATTATTTCCCCTGACAACTTGCCTCCACTTTTTAAATTTTGTCTTCTGTCTTCAAGTTATTTTTTTAAAGCTCTTTTGCCCTATCAGCTCATTAAAGCTGCTTCACAATCCTACACTCTTTCTTGTCTCTGAATTTGGCCACAAAGAGCAAATGTCAGAGAGAGAGGGAAAGTTCAAAGCTAGTCAGTGGATGTGTGTGTGTGTGTGTGTGTGTGTGTGTGTGTGTGTGTGTGTGTGTGTGTGTGTGTGTGTGTGTGTGTGTGTGCACCTTTGTACTTATACATATCTGTCTCTCAGGCATTTCCACAATAAGTAAAGTGAGGGTTTAAGAAATAAAAAAAGTAAACATCTCTCTCAGGCCAGACATGTCACTCCAAAACTAGTTAATTAATTAAGTGGAATTGCCTAATTACATTGATTTAGACAGTTATGTTTAGCATGAACATTTTCCTCTAATTATGTCCCTGTAACCGTGGTTACAGTTTTGACCAAACTGAAATGATGAATTTATAGTGTTCATTTTTGGCCTGGCAATTAAAAGTAACAAGTCTTATTTTGAAAGGCCCAAACTCCCACACATGAGAGTAGCTGCAGGGGTGGTGTATTGATTGTGTGTTTTTTTTTCTCGTTTGTTTGTTTGTTTGTTTTTCAATGTATTAATTCATTTATTTTTGACTGGAGGGGCAGCAGTGAGTCAGTGGCTATATTTACAGTACTTTAAAATATATATTCAAAAAGAATCCAAACCTGTCATTTCCCCTCCCATTAGGAGCAACTTCGTTGCATAATATATGATGTGTGTTGAATGCAGGAGTGATTTACAGGGTGATGCATTGCATTCATTAAAGTTATTCATTACATATTTTTATACAAGGGGTCTCTCTCCCCAGCAAGTCTCCCTCAAAGATCACACTGCAGCTTGAAAGAGCCTTAAACACCAACATTTACATCCTGTTTGAAATGACCTTCTCAGTGTTTGATCGATCAATGCATTCTTACTCTGCTGATTCTAAGATATCAGTTTTGGTTTTTTATTATGTAAGTGCACATTTCCTACACAAAGAGAAAAAATAGAGAACATTAAAAGTAAGAAAAGCCTACAGGCTGTCCTCTCTCACTCCATTTTCTTCTTTAATTTGATACATTTAACACGCAAGCACCTACACACACACACACACACACACATAATTGTCACCCTTGCTGAGGAAGAAAGCACGGTCATTAATACAAAGAGGGACAGAGAAAGATTAGGCTTCTGTTAGGTCTGCAAATTGGACAACAGAAAATCAATTCAAGCACAAACAGAAGCTAATATACATTTCCCCAAGAAACACAGGCTCACTACTGTGTGTGTGTGTGTGTGTGTGTGTGTGTTTGGAGGTCACTGCAGCCTAATATGAAGATAATAACATGAAGGAATGGGAGGGGGAAGCTACTGTGAAAGTCACTGAGGAAAAATACCCTCAAGAAACTGATCCAGCAACCGGTCCTCTCCCTCCCCCTGTATACGCACACCCACACACACCTATCTGTATACGCAGGGATCCATAGAGTGATCAATTACTTAATCTCTACTGACTGACAGCCTTGATTGGAACCTTGATGTAATCAATAAGTGCCTGAGAAAGTAGGGGGAGGCCTCTACACGAGCACACCAGAGGACAGTTTCAGCAAAGGTTACTTTCCTATGTGACCACTGTAAGGTTTTGTTTTTTATCACAAAACGTATTGATTGACTAAATTTTGCATCAACATGGCAGCCAAGCAAAAATACAACACCCAGCCATGATTATTAAAGATAAACTAGGCAGGATTTTACTAAAAAATGTAAAGACACACACAGAGCTAATGCCTCCCAGTAGAAGTGAGACTCTGCCATCTGCTTGTATTTCCTTATTTCCTCCTTATTTTCTCTGTCTAGGATATTTATGGGGGGTGTACAACCATAGCACTCAGGTGAAGTCGGGGCTTTATAAAAAGGGCTTTATAAAAGGGAGCCAGGCTTTATAAAATGGATCCAGGAGACACAGCACCGAAAACCCACCCCTGCAAATGTAGCAAGGCTGAACCCCAAACAAGAGTGATTGTGGAGTTGGCTCTTAAGCCCCATTTCCACCACACACTTTCAGTATGGTACCTAGAGCCTAGCGTTTCCACCACAAAAAGTACCCTTAAATGTGGGCGGGGCTGTTGTCACTCACTGCTCCGTCAAGCACTCACTGAGTGCATTCAGTTTGCACCTCGTTTATTGTCCACAGAGGGAGGTTGCGTGTTGCAAGTACAGGCCGCAGTGAGAGTCTCTCTCCATGGGATATTTAAAAATAGCAGGCTTTGCATTTAGTCCTTCTCAAGCAAACTCAGGGGTTTAGTGTTGCCGGAGCCCACAGGAATGACGCTTTTTTTTCTCTGAATGAGGATAGGCCCTTTTCACGCCTTGCGTCACGAAAGCGGAGGTAGTCAAACTCTGTGGATGTTTACTGCCGGCTCATCATCTAGCTGTTAGCCGCTTTCGTCTCAATTTCTGCCGTTGTAGATCTCAAAGATGATGAGCCAGAAGTAAACATCCATGATTTGACTACTTCCGCTTTCATGACGCACAGCATGAAAAGGGCCTATTGGGATTTATGCAGTTCACATAATCCGGTCAAAATCAATATAGATTTTTGAAGATCCGCTCATTACTAAAAGTGTATGTCATCCAAGAGGGACAATAAAAACTAAAATAATGGTCAGAGTTGTCACAGTGAAATTTAAGGTGTGCTGATTGATTCATGTTGTCAACTCATACATTAAGTAACATTACAAGTTAATATTCCACCTTAAAAGTTGGTGGCAGTTGGCCCAGTGAATTAAGTTTTTCCTCAGTCTATAGCTGCTGCAAGAGGCAGCAAAACATCCTTTCATTTTATAGTTACAGTTAAATATATGTAAAGTATACAGTATGAACACACAGTATGAATAGCGGTTACATGAGCCTCGAAAACCAGCCACAACTCGCTGAGCAGAGTTACCGTCCTTTATTAACCAATCAACAGACTGCAGTGTTCACAGCTCCACCTTTTAGTGCCAGATCTGTGTGCTAGGTACCCCAACAGAGGGGGGACCAAAAATGGGGACGTAGGAATGGTTCCATTGATACTGTGATGGAAAATATGGTATTTGACCTTATTTTGTCTTCAGCGTGTAATGCATGTTTTTATATAAGGGTACTTGCTATGATGTATGATGTATATTGCTCAGTTTACCCCTGCTGTGCAGTGAGAAATACAACAGAGGCCTGATGGGAATAGGGTTAAAGGGAGGTTCCCACAACAAGTGTCCTTGCTAGCCTCAAGAGATGTTATGTGTTAGGGATGTCAAACCACCTGAGCGCCATATATTTTGACTTTTGTGTTATGGGAATTATACAGATAGCAGGGTGAGAGAACATCGAGGCACTCACTCGTTATGGGAACTATAAAGATAGAAGGGTGAGAGGACATCGGCTCTCACTGACTGACTGACTGTTCATGCGGTTGTATCTGTGTGTGAGTCCATTCATGAATGCTTAATAAAACTCAGAAAGACAGACGACGTGTGAAGACTTTCCCTTAAACTGTTCATTTATTGTAATTTTGCCACCACAAAATTGGCGACCACGAAGGGACCTCATCTGTGAGCGGATTCTGGAATTCTGGACTGAAGGTGTGAAGACTGTGCGCACAGCAAGAGCCAAGGCTCTTACACCTCAAACTCCCCCACAAAGGAAGGTTGAGAGGAGGGCCTGACGTCTGGAAAACTGGGATTCCCTTCACCGTTGGGGTCCAACGAACTTGGTGGCTGTCAACACCTCGCTGTCTTTTCTGGTGAGTTTTGAGGACTGCTCAGGAAAAATCTTTTCCACCTATTGTGATAGGTTGGCAGACGTGCCAGGCACCGTTTCTGGGAAGCAGAGTGCAGGAAAAGTGGTGAGCTCGGTTTAGGTCAGGGACCTAAAGTAGTGTAGGTTAGTAACCTAACAACTTTTCACAGTGGAAACAGAAAAAATGTGAACCGAACTGAACTGTATGTACCATACTGCTCGCTGGAAACAGGGCTTTACTTTCACTTTTGCTGGTGGATGCTACAAATTGTAACCCACAATCCTGCATATTGTTCTTTTAAATATTATTCAAACACAAAACAAAACAAATGCACTCTAAATTTCAGGTTCAGTCTCCTCATCAGCTGCAAATGTCAGTCAGGGTGACAAATCGTCCTTCGTGACACATGAAGGATGGAGTTCTGTGTGATTAATTACAGCTTAATGGTCAATGTGAACAGATTGTGTCAGTTTTCATTTATTTTCTAGACAAGATATTATAGTGAGAATAGCTGATTTAATTTCTTATGGGGCTTTTTCTCACACATAAAAAGCCGTATGTATAATGCAGTGCCTCACTACAACCAAGTTCTTCTTAAATGTGATGTAATGGTTTTATGTTGAAACTACATATGAGGCAGAGAATGGTAACATATAACTGTTAAGAGTTTCCTAAAGCAGCATTTATTGATCACAGAAAAAGACTTCAGCATTTTCTCAAAAAGAGTGGGAGCAAGGCAACTAAAAAAACCACTGGGTTCAGAGCAACATTTGAACTAAGATGGTGTTTGACCTCCTAGTCTTAGCAGCTAATCGCCTCTGATCATAGTCTCCATCCAACTCCCTCATAGATCACCACAGCCTCAAACAGTGAAGAAAAACTGCAGTATTTCCACTCTAAACTAAAAGGAAAAAGAGAGGAGAGGATGACACATGTTTGGCCTTTGCTGCTTAGCTCTGTGCTGTGTCCCATTTCTTTCCTTCGCTGTCACCTTCAGCCCTCCCCCCTTCTGATTGTGTGTTCAGTCTGCAGATAGCGTCTGATAGATTAGTGGTGATTCAGCTAGAAGAGGAACCAGCCTCAGATAGCTGTAAAAGAGCTGACTGGCTCACAGGAGCCTGCCGGAATTAGACCCATAAAACCACAGACTGTTAGGTCTCTCACATGTGATCCAGATAGACTGCCCCAGACACGGCAAACACACACAGTACAATATACACAGTAGTCTACTAATATGAGGTCACAGCTATTTACTTGAGGCATTTACGTTAATTTAACTACAGACACAAACACTAAGATAAAATGAGAAAGAAAGAAATGACAGACCTAAGTTTGACCCAACAATCTACACAGCTACCTATATATATTTATTCGGTTTTCCACAATCCTCATTATCTGTTATCTTTCTCTGACCATTACTCTAACACAAAAGAGACTTCAATGACCCCTCTTAGGAGGAGGCTCCAGCTGAGCCCAAAGGAAAATCTGTACTCTGATTGGCTAAGTAAAGCCTTGTTTCACCTTTTGGAGTTAAGATGCGGATCTGCTTTATTGTTGCGATGCTTTGCAGAACATCCTGCTGTAGGCTCTCAAGGGCATTCTGATTTATTACCTTTCAGGAGGAACAACAGTCTTAAAGTTTAACCTCTTTACTAGCAGGAGGCAGATATGCTCAGCACACAAGCTGTTGGCCCCCAACCAAATGGCAGACAGAGAAAATTAGCAACTACTTGGTGAACAAAGTCAATTATCTGCAAACTAATGAGGCAGATTCTTCTTGAGAGTTGGTGAAAACCAAAACGGAGCTTATTGAATAGAGCTTGAATTTAGACTGGATACTGCATTTGTTTTATTTTTTGATGGCCAGAAACACAACACCAAATGAAAGCTAATGATGCTGTAGTAAAGACGACTCTTTTCTTTATTTTGACACCTCTTTTCCTGACTTCCTTTCCTCCCCTTTCCTCAGCACTGATTGGTTCCTTTTACTCTTTGTTCACTCATTAACATGACTGAGCTCACCCCTATTTAAACCCTGAATACCATTTCACCCATTGTGCCAAGTAATTCACTATAATTTGTATACCTACGTAATCATGAGCCAGGAGGCTGTGATCATTACATTGGAAGTCAGGTGATGCAGTATAAACAGTGACAAAATCCATGTCGAAAGCAGGTGCCCAGGTAGTGTGCTGGGCTTTGCGGACATTTTTTGTAGTGGCTAAACAGTGAACTTACAACTTCTGGGTCTGTCATGTGATACCATTCGACTCAAAAAGATCTTCTCCCATAGACTTACATTGTGAAGGTGACCTCTGTAAATCAGTGGATATTTTTTTTGCAAAATTACTTGTTTCACTGTCGGGATTTAATCCATTTAGTCTGCTTACGTTCTGAAGATCTAGAAAAGCTGCTGAATTAAATCATTTTATCCCCATTCAAGTTAGCGGAGGGCTGATCCGGAAGTTGGCCACTTGGTTTGCTGAAGTTTGTAGTGCACTTTGTCTATGGGCCCTTTATACATCAATGGTAGGCAGGTGGTTAGGGTGAATGTATGGGTCAACCAAACACCGGACATTGACCAGGAGACTGCTGTTCGTATCCAGTGCTAAACCAAAAGTCATCTTTGTTCTGGATGTATGTACTTAGCGCAATGTGACAATGACTAACCATGATTCTTTTTCTAAACAGGCTAAAGGGTAGGGGCGCTAATTTGTAAGGTCTCGTACAAACTGTTGTATGAGGATACATTCATGTCCACTAGATATGAAATCAGGCCTGTTTTGAAAATATTACATTGCAGGTGGTAAATAGAAAACCTTACTGTATATTTGTACACACTCAGTCCTGGTATCTATTATTCAACACAGTTTATCTGCGTCAGTCAGTCATACTGTATCATTTGACCTTGTTGCTTCCATTTAAAAGAAGGCAGATACAGTCAAAAACACAGTATCTCTGTGACCTTTAAGATACTGAAGACTTAACGCTTTTAACAGCAGTGAATTTCAGAGGAGGGCTCAGGGGAGCTTTACAGTCATGTTAAATCGGCGCCTGAAGCTTTTTGTACAATCTCTGGATTCAGATGTCGGAAATCCTCTACAGTGATTCAGTCGGGGTCACAGAGGAGCTTGATAACGCTTCCCGAGGCCCTGCTGTAAATGCAGATTTGTTTTGGTGTCAGCTCTGTGAGCAGCAAGGCTCTCAGAGGGGTTTTACTTTGGAGGTTTGAGAGGTGCTGAGAATAATCAATAACATCAACAGTGCCCACTCAGATGGACAGCCTGTCAGTGCAAAGATGGACATTTCCTGATTTGACATGCTAAGTGGGTTATTTGCCATCTCCTCAACCAGTGACTACATTAACTGCACCTGCAATTTTGTGATTTTGTCTTCTGCTGTAAAAACAAAGCTCATGGAAGCTCGACTAAAATGGACAAAAACCACAGCAGTTTTGAAGCAGCACAGCAGATCTCTCTTTCCTGCTCCAGGTTGATGACTTTTTCTCATCCATCTGGAAACCCTCAGGAGAAGTATTTTTTTCTTCTATTCTCCTGTCATAGCAGCAGTCATTGTATCAGGGCGACAGCCATTCTGCCGTTGTGACAAGCGTCACAGGCAACAATGTAATGAGACGTGAAGGGAGAGCAGGAATCTTTGACACAAATGTTTGCAATGCAAACAATATCAATCACAGTCAGCTTCTCACTCCTGTCTGTGTTCCTCTGAGTGTGGGGTCTTTGTATGTCTGTTACACAGATGCTATGCAGGAGAATTTCTCACAGGGATAAATCCCACAATGACTCTTCAGACACAGAGTGGAGCAGGAAAGAGAAAGGCACAGTGGAACAAATTTAACTGTCCCTTGCTGGTCTGTAAATCCAAACTGTTTGTATAGGAGTTGCTTTACAATCATTCCTTCAGCTACAGTGGAGAGATGCATTACTGGAACTGTATGCACATGTGTTTTTGATAAAACTACAGTAAAGTTTTTACAGTGAATTCATCAGATACAGCTTTAGTGTAGAAACCTAGTGTGTTATGTAGTTTTATAGGGACAGTCATGCCTTTTGAACTCCACACTGGCTTTAAAGTGTTATATCAACGGTTATTCTCTTTGGTGAGTGGCCAAGTAAATATAAAACAGTGATGAAATGAAACTCAGACTGAGCCCCAGAGAAAAAGAGAGGTACAGTTACAAATCACAGCTGCCACATTCCCAGCCGGAGAGTATAGTATTCACAAAGGCACTGCCAGCAAAGAAACACATACGCACATAGTCTGTGACAGTGAAGCTTTTCATATTTTAAAGTTTTAGCTTCTTGAAAGTTGAGAAAAGCTCATTTATCTCCATACTGATAAAAATAAGACTGCATATGCCCTGTAGTCTAGACATTTAATCATCATTGAATGTAAACTTTGATACAAATGGAATAGAAATTACCAAGCCTGCTCTCACCGAAAAATAGCCACATACGTCTCCTGTGCAAGCAGCTTATTATATTATTACTCATGCTTATTGTAAGGTGATGCCCTTTCATGGCCATAGTAATTGTTATGGGAGCAGAGGAGGAAGTGATGTGATTTAGCATAAGAGATGACAAAGTCTACGTAATGTTCTACAAATATCGATGGGTTGAACAAACAGGACTTTAACCCACTAGACCAGTGTTCATGTTCCGGGGCTATTATTGACGTCTTAATAACAGTGTAGCCCAGTTTATTGGTCTGCGTAGAATGCTAAACAAGTGAACGCTAGAGACAAAAGTACCAGTTTAATGCCAAGACATGTTTTTTTTTCTGAACCTAACCTCATAGTTATGTTGCCTAAACCTAACCAGGTGAATTTGGAGCAGAACAGCAACCATTTCATGATGCTAAGCATGTGTTTAAGGGTGCTTTCACACCTGCCCTGTTTGGTTCAGTTTAATCGAGGTCAGGTTTGTTTGCTTCCCAAGTGTGGTTCGTTTGAGCAGGTGTAAACATTACATTGAAGTTGAAATGAAACTCAGTGTCTCCCGAAAGCAAAAGTAGAAGTTTGATGATGGAATAGTTGCTTATTTTACTAGAGGCGTGCAAATAAAGGAAAAAATAATTGCTATTTTTTAGCAACTGCCAGTCAAAGCTCATACGTTTCATATTGAATGTGAGCTGGATTGAAATCAGTTAAGTGAGTCAGCTAATCTCTATCAGCTATTATCAGTACAGTACAGTTAATTACAAATTGATGTATATTGTGCTGGATTGTAAATCATGTATCTAGATTCATATCTGTGTGAGACACCTATACAAATATAGTATGGCGCCTTTTGTACCAGGCAGTTTTCAAAATTATCATAATTGCTGGACTATTTTTTTTATGTCTGCTCTATCAAAAAATAATGAATCTACTTTGCATTTGTGACACATCATTAATCAATGCAACATACAGTCATGCTCAGATACACAAACACACACATATCATTGCTGTTCCACTGTATCATGCAGGACAGATGGAAGGATACTGAAGTCTCATTGAGTAGTCTCAGCTGTGAGCTCCAGCCGCCTTTTTCCCTCTGTGTCTCTCTGTTAACCATGGGAACAGGGTAAGAGGGCAGCATAAAGTGATCCTGAGGGAATGAAAAAGGATTGGGGTGATGAAACATGGCTCTGAGTGGTGACTGAAAGAAAAAGTGACCACATACACAAGGGGCCGGAAAGAGGTTTCTCTGTAGGGCAATGGTCCTAACTTGTCGTGACAGGATGAGGAGCTCTGCAATCACGGAGGTACCTTACAACTGAGTTGCTGCTGCTCCTCATCGAGGGCAGCTGCTTGATGTGACCCGGGCATCTGATAATCACGCTCCTGAGAGCATCTGGTTACAACAGGGCAAGGACTGACCTGGAACACAATAGAAGGGCTAGATTTCCCAAAGCACCAAGGATTTTATTGGCTCCTTGGTAATGGAATGAAAGACTGACTCTGATGTCATCTAGAGTAGTTGACTATTGCACATGGAGCACAGTTATATGGAGTTGGTTCTTTGTGTATAAAATCCCCACAGGATTGCAGCAAATTAAGTTTAAAACACAGACTAAGGATACTAACTCATGTTTGAGTTTTGAAGATTTATCACTGCACATCTTATTTAAGCCCCTACAAATAGACATCAGACATAGACGGATGTTAAACAAACACAGTGAGCATCAAGGAAGCGGAGACTCTGTTTTAAACAGCTGACTATCCATAATTATTTTGATGTTCAGTCAGGACCTCTTTAGTCAAAGAAACATTAATTTCCATTTGTAGTATCATATTTGGCGTATGGCTCTGTTCTGGGGCTTTGTGTCTTTCCTCAGGCCTACGCAGAAACCCTCTTCAATGCGCTGACGTGGAAAGCCTAAGGTGGAGAGAGCACACCTCTCTGCCCTTCAATGTGCAAATGAGGAAAGCCTGAGGCAGAGAGAGCAAACCTCACTGCCCTTCCATGTGCCTACATGGAAAGCCTAAGGCAGGGAGAGCAGCAGTGTTGACAGTAGAGCCTGACCACTTAACTGCAATGGCAGATCTTTACAGTGAATAGTTTTTATTTAGCAGTGGGAACCACCAGCGGCCTCACAATGTAATATTATTATGATTTTAAACGTGTTTCGATATGCTTAGTATGCCACCTTTATTACATTTACCAATATAGACATGTTGGTCAGTGTTTTAGCACACACAGTATTAGCTTGACAAAATTCACATTCCATATAACTTTAATTTATTTATGACTGGTCAAAACATTAATTTACATTTTGACAAGTGATTATGCAAATTTAAGATATCCCTAATTACATTATGAAGAGCAACCCTGGAGTTATTTTGCCATTTAATTATTATGTCTATTTTCCAGGAATCACTTATTTTAAGATTATTATGTAGTCTACAACATAAGCACATCCAAATAGCTTTATGCGTGGTATTAACTTTAAATGTGAGCCCTTTATATTGCTGTTAAAAACATGTACATGCACATCTATGTCTCTGCTGTGATCTGTATGCAAATATACCACACAGCTGCATTCAGTGAAGGGCATTGGCTTAATGAGCCTCTAGCAGCAGTCAGGAAGGCGCCTTTCAAAGAAAATCCATGTCTACAAGCAACTGGCTAGGATGGCCTGCTGGCAAAGTGATGGGGGGAGTCAAGAAAAATCAAAGATCCACATCAATTTGAGTTTCAATGTGCTCCAAGTATTGATCAGCTATAACCCAGCTCGCCTTAATGCTCATGGTCTATGGGAGAGTCACAGAGGGAAACACAAGTCAAGGCTGTGTCTCCTCAAGAGGACTGATCAAATCCATTACCTATACAGACACACAGCTGACTTTGCATCACTCATACCACAAAACCAGCAATACATACAATAGTATGACAACATATGTTCATGTAGTCATACCAGGAGTATACCCAGCCATGCTACTATTATGTTATGAATGACACTTGCCACCATATGACATATATCAATGGTTTTAAGTGTTACAGACTACTTTTATTAAGGGATATATTGCAGATTTTCAACCAGCTTTGTATCATACCTGTGGATAGTATAGTGTGTAAATGAACGATAAACTCCCCCAATCTTATCAGCACCCTTGTACTTCTTCATTTTTGTACACCCACCACCACTGACACAAAGAGTATAAAAGCAGATCAAGGGAGAGACCCGCTGCCCCCTCTATCTGTCAGAGAGTTTTTGCAAAGACAAACCAAGATTCTGTCACTGTAATACTTATTTCTCACTTAAAATGTGTTCAGGAACATTTTTTAGTTCCTTGTTTGGCTCTAATACAAGAATTTGTCAACAGAAAGTTCCCTGTATTTAAAAAAGGACGCTGATAAAGCTGGGATTAAGCGATAAGTACTGATCAAATATGAACCGAGAGTCTGTTACTGTGTTGGCTATTTCTCACCAAAATTTGTTCAGAAACATTTAAGCTATTGTTTAACAGTAATTTGAGTTTGTGTTTTACCAGCAGGCCGCCAATTTGTTTCCTGTGTCTAAACACACAAGATTTCATTATGTCACCCACCAGCGGGAGCATTTATTGATTTGGTGCTGTCCAGTGCATTCTGGTGGTTGTACTATTTCTACCTCTTGGGCAGAAATGAATGCCACAGCTGTTTTTCTCTGTTCTCTCTGGTCACGTTGCACCAAAGTCAAAAATGTGTGTGTCTTTCCACTGCATAGACAGCCCAGTTTTATGAAAAGACCATGTTTCCAACAGTGAAATACTTCTTTAATGAAGCTTGGGTGATCATGTTATCTATTATTGTAGATTAAGTACGATGTGGTGTGTGTGTTTTTCATATATGTGAGAAGGACAAAAGCGGTTGGAGCTGTAGTCTGTATGATGGTGTGTAATGGTGTTTGTTGGGGACTGGCACTTAACACTAGAGGAGAGGAAAAGGGAGGCTACTCCCACATGCCATCTAGACATTTTCAACCACCTCTAAGCAAAGACAGGTGACAAAATGCACTGAGAAAGGATGTGTCAGGCCAGCGCAGCAAGAGAGCAGTGATGTATTGACGGCTGTGAGTTTCCTGTGGATGCACTGCAGAGTGAAAGAACAACACTTATTTCTTGGTGCCAAATCTGTTGTGGTGACATGTCGCCAAATTTTAAAATCACACAAACGAACACTGCTACTGTGCATCACCTCTAGTGATCACTTAAAGCTGTAGTTGTTAATAACTTTCTGTCATATTTGCTGAAACTGTCACTATATTCATACAGCAATAAGTGAGACATAATCTGTGGAAAAAAAACATATACCTCTGCTATTTTTTTTTTTTTTTTGTCTTGTGGCACTTTTATTAACATTACCAAGTGTGCACTATGGGGAGGAGAAAGGGCATTATCTTTTTCACAGATTAGGGTTCCTGGTTCATACCCAGGGTGGGGGAGCCCCTCTGTGTGGAGTCTGCATGTTCTTCCCGTGTCAGCAAGGGTTTTCTCCAGGTACTTCAGCTTTCTCCCACTATCCAAAGACATTCAGGTTAATTGGTGACTCTAAATTGTCCGTAGGTGTAAATGTGAGCATGAATGATTGTCTGTTTCTGTATGTTAACCCTGCGATAGTCTGAAGACCTGTCCAGGGTGTACCCTGCCTCTTGCCCAATGTCAGCTGGAAAAGGCTCCAGCCCCTCTGTGACCCCTAACAGGATAAGCGGTTACAGAAAATGAATAGATGACTGAACAGATTATCTTCCTCATGTACTTCTTTCAGAATAAACTGACAGTTTTAGCAAAAATGACAAAAATTATTTATATAAAAGTTACCAGCTGTAGCAGTTGACTTCACTTACTTGACTTGAACCCTTTCTCTCCTAGTGGAGCACAGGTCATCCACAGTTCCTCTCCAGCACTTGTGTTTTTTGGCAGCTTTCTCCGGTTCCATCCAGGTGTGCTTCAGTTCCTTTGTGACTATGTCTATTTTCCTCCTGCTCTTTCTGTTTCCATGTTATATCCTGTCTGGTTATATTGGTTTTGGTTTCCCATAGAGTGTGTCCAATCCAACATTTCTTCCCTTTTCTCATCTGGATGTCTGTTTTATTTTGGTTTGAATTCTTCCGCAGATCTTCATTTCTGATGGTGTTTGGCCAATGCACCCTCAAGATAGTTCTTAGACACTTGTTGACACAGATCTAGACTGTGTTGGTGAAGAATTTTGTTATTTTCTGTGTTTCTGAACTATAGAGCAGCACTGTTTTAATGCTGGTGTTGACTATCTGGAGTTTGGTGTTTTGGTGTATTTCCTTTGAGTTCCAGATGGGCCCTAGTGTAACAAAAAAGAAAAATCTGTCATCAACATCTGTTCTAGCCTTATTTGGAAGGCTACAACAGCTGTTGACGACAGTTCTCAATTTGTGTAAGTGGCTTATAACTTCAAATACGACCTCTATTCTCAGTGTTTTTTACTTCTGGCTGTGTAAGTCTTTTAGACTTACACAAAACATGTTTAATTGTTAAAATAAATAAATGTTTCCAGCTTGCAGCACAGGATATAAGCTTGCCACTGTAACTAAAAAACAAACACAGGATATGAAAGAGTGTAATTGGATTTCATTCATCTGAACCATATGGAGATCTGTAGGCACAGTTGAGGAGTGGACAGTCCCCAGTTTTGGAACCTCAACATTGCATCTCTGCTTTTTGATGATGATGCAGTTCTGCTGGCTGAATCAGACTGTGACCTCCAGCATGTACAAAGCTGGTTTGCAGTCCAGTTCAAAGTGTAAAGATGTTGGTCAGCACCTTTAAGTCTGAGGGCATGGTCCTCTGCTGCCGAGTTCACAAGTGAGGGTCAGAGGACGAGTAAGGTTGACAGGCTGATTGCTCTGATGTCCACAGTGATGCAGCTATCATACCACAATGTAATAGTGAGGAACGAGCTCAAATACAGTCCAAGCTATGGTCGTGAGTAGAGCTGGGTTTAGGTACTCGCAACCTTTTAAAGTATTGACTAAATTTACCCAGCACTTAGTAGTATCAGAACCTTTCAATTCAAACACTACTTGCATCCGATCCTTTTTGTGCCCAGATCTAGAAATAAAAGACTGTTGTTTTGGTTATGCCTGCAGCCAATCAAACATTCTTTGATTGATTGAGACGTGAGATTGGACCAGTACTTCATCAGCTACAACCTCTATAGTCTGTGACGTGGTATAGTCGAACAGTGTATTTGACATAGTTGGCAGTTCAGAGTGTATAGAGATGGCATCAGAAAGTATGGCTACACTACCCGCCACTCCATCCATATGATGGGTATTGAATAAGATAAGGAAAAAAAGGCTGTCAAATAAAGTACTCTATTAGTGACAGTATGACTTTAAGAGTGCTGTTATTAATACTGATAGCTTAATTTTTTAAACTTTACCCGACCTTATTCATGAGCTTTGGGTAGTGACTGAAAGACTAAGGGTGCTTTCAGGCCTAGAGTTGTCTTGCTTTGGTCTGACTCAGGGACTAATGTTGTTACAAATTTGCATAATTGCTTAGAGTTGGTTCGTGTTCTCACGGCAGCATTTACAAGCAGACCAGATCAAATGCCTTGTGCAAGAAAGCTGCTCTTGATTGGTTAGAATTTCCATTTGGGGAAAATCCAGGAAGTAAACAAAATGTTTAAGAGGAGTACACTTGCAAGATAAATGCAACACTTTCTAATGTCACAATGGAGGGACAACCATGCAGGATGATTTTAGTGCTGGTCATCGTGGACTATATTGCTGTCATTGCTCATTTTAGGCAAACTACAAAGTTTAAAAACGAGGCGTGGCTCCAACTAGAAAATCAAATCAAATCAAACTTTATTTATATAGCACTTTTCATACATAAAATTCCAACACAGAGTGCTTCACAAGATAAAAAAATCAATGCTCATGTTTAACCCAAACAATGTGTAATGTGACTGCAGTTTGTTCAGATCGAGGTCGAAACACATTCTCACCACAAATGACTGCACCAGAGTTTGTTTGTAACCGGACCGAGACCACCTCTTCAAGAAGGTCTCAGTCCAGTTGTTAAGGGGCAAATGAACTTGAATTTGATTGAACTATACAAACAGAGCTAGTGTGAAAGCACCTTTACATTTCAGATAGAAGCAGTTGAAAGGAGTTTCACCCACAGGGGCAGGTCCAGGAGGTCAAACATCCAAACACAGCTCAGAGTAGAACTAATGCTCTATGAAAATAGAGTTGAAAGGAACCAGCTAAGGTGGATGTCACCCTATTGAGGCATTTTGGGCATGTCTAACTGGGAGGAGACCCTGTGGTTGACCCTGAACATACTGAGGAGATTATATATCCCATCTGGCCTGAAAGTGCCTCAAGGACCTGATGAAGAGCTGGATGGACATCTGGGATACCTTGCTGGGCCTCCTGCCACTGCAGCTTAGACATGTATGACCAGAGGGAAGGATGAAGAGAGGACGTTTGGACAGACATTGTGTGTATATGAGATTTACCAGAGAATATGGCAAATCCCTGTTGAGTTGAGGTTTAGGTACGGTTCTCCCCTCCCCACTTTTCTCTCCTCTCCTCCTCAGCATCTCTTGTCAGAAGCGCTGTATGGAAACAGGGACAGAAAAGCCTGCTGTTGCCAATCAAACACCCCCACTTTGATCCTAAAGAGGTGGAAAAGTTGTTGTCTGTCTCTAAGCTCATTGTTTGTTTCTCCTCAAAGGCTTTTTACTCCTTGCCTGTCCCCCTCCTCTACTTCCCTCTCGCTCGTTCCCTCCTTTTCTCTGCGTGTGCTGACAAGGAGTTCTACTGTTTACTGCCTCAGTGCTGTCAAGGACAGCAGGTGCCATGCTTGTGAGGAATATTTCCGCATCTACATCTCTATCTGTGTGTAATAATGTTCTCTTTCTAAGCATCACATGCCTAGTTGCCTGCCTGTGTGGCACCCACCAGCTCCGAAGCTCTGTCTGCTCTCTGTATGTATAAAAGAGACAGAGAGCCTGTCTCAGCTGAGTCCCTCGACGAGGATTAGATATTGTCATCTTTTATCAGCACTCATTTCTTTGCCAAGCTCTGACAGTCTCTCAGGGGCTGCCACTTGCTATAACTTCTTTCTCTTGTGTGCGCGTGTGTGTGTGTGTGTGTGTGTGTGTGTTGTGCGTGTGTTGTGCGTGTGTATAGGCCCGTGTGGATTTTGCATATTTTTACACCCAGTCCTGCATTTTTAGTGATTATATCCAAAAGCAGGTTTTGACACATCTTGAAGATAACCTTTCCCTCAAGTGGTTTCACACTTGAAAGCTTAAGGACTTAACAGCATGTTTTTATTTTATATTGGTGGCGGCCCAGTGTGTCCCAGGGTTACACTGAGACTAACACAGTATGACAGATATAAAGGAGTGTATTAATTACCACCTCAAGAAGATGCACAACAGAGACATGCATTTTAATGTAGACTCGTTCACCTTACCTTTTTCAACTAGAAGCATACTAGTATAGCCATAAAATATTGTGCCAACTAGCCTATGTAAAGGAGATATGAGGTATTCACTTTTTTGCTGTCAGGCTGTGATATAAAGGAGCAAATTGGGTCAGATGAACAACAGGGAGAAGATGTCTACAGCAGAGATAATCTTATTCACATGGGCATCACAGGGAGGGCGTGCAGTCAGAGAGGGTATAAAGAGAAGAGGACACATTAGGAGGTGCATCACTAACCTGTAAGCAGTTAAGGGACTGTCTAACAATAGGCTCGTTCAAGATAAGCCAGGCCTGCGCAGATCTGATCAGTGGTGGGCGCTGCACAGTGCATGGTGGTTAGATTTGTGTGCAACTTTATCAGGATGAATACAAAAGTGGACAACGATAATCTTGTGAGAGCAAGGCGGGCACAATTTTTAGAGCCAGCTGATGCAGCTGCTCTCCACCAACTGCAAGACCTGGAGCATGATGAATCAACAAGATGATGTTTTAGATAGACTTTTAATTTTTGTTGAATTTCAGAGATTAAAATTGTATTTGTCTGATTTGAAGGTTTATTATTTTAACAGAAAACGTGTGATTGATGGTGACATTTAGTCGTCAGAGAAAAAATAGATTCATCATAAACTTAACGTAGTCTACTGTAAATTAACATTGGACTGTTTTCAGTATTGAAGTGTTTAGCAACACAGGGACTGGTCAGTGGGATGTGAGGATTCTTCAAGTAACATCTATACAGATGTGAAGCCCTGACTGTATCTGACTGATATTTAATGAAAGCTGTTGTCTTGTATTTTTTTTAGACTTGTACAGATACTGATACCAGTATCGGAAATGCCTCCGATACTGCCTAAAATACAGCATCCGGCATCAGCGAGTACAGCCTATGACCAATCTGATACCACGTAATGCCTCAAGTCATTACGCATACGCATGCTACAGGCAAACGGAAGCAGAGTTTAAAAAGCATTTTACTAGGGTTGCACAATATATCCTTTGAATATCGCCATCGAGATGTGCGCATGTGCGATATTCACATAGCAGGACATGCAGTGTTTTCTCCCTTTTTTTTTTTTTAGAACACCACTATTTTTTAATTTTCTTACTTTAAGTCATCTGGTGAAAATTCTTGTATTTTTTAATATTGCAATATATATTGCAAAACAAATTAAATAAATATCGCAATGTCAGTTTTTTTCCAATATGTTGCAGCCCTACATCCTACTGTAGCCATTAAAATGTCTTTTTTACCAAATTGTGTGGCTGCACTTTAACCTGTCTTGATCTGTGTAAACACTGGATAATAATAATAACAAAAAGTTTTATGGCATTCATTCTACTATTCTGTATTTATTTCTTAATATTTTACATAGAGTTTTAGGAGTTGAGACATGAAACAATTCATATCCCATCCATTTTTATTTCACGTGCTGGTATTGGATCGGTACTCGGTATCGTCAGATACCTAAGGTTCAGGGATCGGAATCGGTATGGGAGAGGAAAAAGTGGTATCGGTACATTTCTAATTTTTTTGTCTCTGTAAACATGAACCTAATAGTCAAACACAATTTATTTTGATTGTGTAGTTAAGGGGACAGGTCTGCTCTGCAGCAGCAAACTGATATGATGCTGATGTTCATGACAGTTCATGTAAAATGGAGGTTGAACCATGAACATAAATTACAGATCACCTGTAGAGCATTTTATTAGGTTACTCTGTCATAATTATAATAATTGAAGACTGAGAACAAACTGATATACGAGTCTTATAACATTTTAATAATCAACATCATATTGGACAGAATTTGATTGTTTTTGTGACTTCCTGTTCAGACTGAAGGCTGTTGGAAATGATAAAGTGTCTGACTTCACTGCAGCTTTTTGTCACCGCCTCCTGCTGCAGCCACCTGATCGTCCACTTTCAAAGCGAGGTGCAGTTAATCTCAAACGAGCCTAATGTAACAAGGACCAAAGGGGAAAAATCATGATCAACACTATTACTCATAGTCCTGTCACTATGATTGCCTTATCGATTTATCGAGGTCAGCAAAAGTGATCGAGGTCATGTCCAATTATCATACATTATTGCCTGTTGTGTTAACATGTGAGTTTGTTTACATTAGAGTGTCGCCAACATTTTAGTCAACATGATACCAATGTAAACAGCAGGGTTTTCTCACCCTTTATAACTATTGGGAGCACTGGCTAAGTGTTTTTTCACAGCGCCTAAAGCCTAGTTCACATTACACGATTTTCACCGCGATTTTGACGTCGCAGAGGCTCATGAGAGCCGCTTGGGTTGGAGGCGAGTCGGCAGATAGACTGCCACGACGAGTCCTCATGTGTGAACAAGCCTACAAGCAAGTCGCCTCCTCCTCTGAGACTGGGAATGGATATCTGGCATGCTAGAAAACCAGAGAAGTGTGACACGACTGACAAAGAGCATCAGCCAATGAGAGGCGGGATACGTCCCACGTCAGGAGGACAAGCCCACAAGCAACAACAACAATGGCGGCGTCCACAGCAGCAGGTAGAGCGCGTTGTGTTTGGACCCAGGCCCTGGAGGCAGATCTAATTCATTTACTTTTACTTCCACGCAATTTAAATAACCCACCTGTAGCCAGATAGCGCAGGGTCAAGGACAGAAGTACTCTAGGGGATATGGCAAGCCTAAATCTGGTGTCTTTCCTTGCGATGTACGGTTCTACCAGCCCCAGCAAGAAATCAAAGTCCTCCGCTGTCATCTGTAGCACATCCCGAAAACCTGTTTGATCATTCAGCTATGAAAGGTACAATAATCTGGGTCAGAATACATGCAAAGACTATATAGACAGTACAATGCAAGCTAATAGGCTAGCAGCACAGTGGCAACCGAATTTCAGTCAAAGAACTCATCTCCAACGCTCCACGTGCACCGACCCATTCCTTTAACCAAATCCCTTTCCTTTTTTCCTGTTTCTTCTCAGCGCTGAGCAGGGCACAAACGACCTGCAGAGCTCCAAGCTGTCGGACATCCATGTTGACAAGTGGCGCCGGGGAACGTCATAATATCCTGTTTTGTTCACGCGTGACAAAACATAGTTTGGTGATGTCACTGCGTTATCTGGGGCTCTGTCTGCGAGGGCTCAGTAGAGAAATCTTGTGGTGTGCACACAGGTCGTAACGCTGTTGACAAGACTCCTGATGACAGAAACACGCGTCGCCAGGTATGAACACTGAAAAGATCTCTGTGACTCAAGATTGGTCTGCCAGTTGTGTAATGTGAACTAGGCTTAAGCCAAATGAACAGTAGAAAAAAAAAAATGTGTTACATTCACACATACATACTCACATGCATGAATACTATCATGTGCAGACTCCACTACCAGTGACACACAGTCTCATACAGGTTTTCTATCAAAGTATATCAGTGCAAAAGTGCCATACTCTAGATAAAAGTATTCTCTGCACACACCGTGTTGCTGTTTGCTATCTTAAATCACTCAAAGAAACTTTCATAGTAAGCACTGTCTTTAATATTTAATTCTGAATGTTCTTATTCAAGTGCACACACACACTTTATGTTTTTGCTTTTTTCCCTGTACAATTCCAGTTTCGAAATTTTGTTAAGTGTTAAAAACTCTAAGGGTGTACTTGCATTATTTAGCTGTTACATTATCATTATATCAGTGGCATTACATGGTCTTGAAATCAAAATAACATCTTTACCACAATTATTTCTGGGACAATATATCAGCCACCAAAAGTAGTCATTGTGATAGATTACTCAAAGCAGCAAGTTATGTATTTTTGTTAAATTTAAGTTATAAATGTTGTTGTTGTCATCTGCATGGTTATAAGACATGCATAGTGAAGGTGACTTGCACTTTTTAAGCTCATCCAGCTCCTCTCACTGTCGTGTGCAGCCAACCAGTCAACTGAGAAAAAGTCTCTCTATTTCACCATCACATGCAACCTTTTTGCTAACAGTGCACTGTAATAAGTCAAAGGTTGGTGAATCGTCTGTTTTTCCTGTGTTATTCTGTCCTACACTTCTCCTCTTGTATCTTCTGTACCACCTCACGTCCTCTTCCTCCGTCTCTCTCTTTCTTTCTACCATCTGTAGTGCTCAATCTCTTGCTTTCTCACCGTCTCGTTTCATGCTCCATTAATTGCTGATGAAGTGTTGCATATATTGTCATATTCAGCAGCCTGGCACACATATTTTGTGTCTTTTTACTTGCACCATGCATTCTTTGTGTGTACACTGTGTAGGCAGGGGGGTCGCATAGCGCTCCTCATCCTTCATCACTGCTTCTCTTTCAGATATTGATGTGTCCCACCGTCTACATTGGAGCTTTAATTTAATCAATAAGACCAACACACACACACACAGACACACATCCTGAAAGACTCATAGCAGCACATAAGAGTCTCATTAAATTACTTTATTGGAGAAAGTCTAGATCAAGATTAACCTGTCGCCATTGTACTATCAAAAATGTAAATTTCCCCAGGTGGATTAAAACAGAAGATTAAACCTCTGACAGTTATTGTAATGCCAGGCCATTCCTTCCAACAATGTTGTTGTGTTTGCAACAGTATAATTGACTAATTTCTCACTAAACATTTTCACATAATGGAAAATGGCAATAAGTAAAGTTGCTGTGCATAATGTATTTGTCTAAACTTGTGTAAGTCAGTGCTTAAAACAGGAGCTTTTAGTTTTGCAGGTTACAATGTGAGAGTCGTTTCCCAGATGATCATACCCAGTAGTACTTTTAACAAGTAATGTCTAACTGGTGTAAATTATCCCACCAAAAACTGCAGCTAACGTTTTTATAATGCCATTCTATCACAGTCTCTGTTTCTATCGGTTCTTTACAGTGAGGATTATTAAACAAAAAAGCTAATAGAGCTTGATTCCCTGAATCATTTATCATCATTACCCTGCATGCAGTACTGCAGTACTGATAATGTCCCAACTGTACATATTTTTTAATACTATATTTCATCGTCATGGTGACTGCTGTAAGTTCTTCTAGCAAAAACTGCATTTTGCTAATAACGACAGGGAGCCATTAATATCATCTTTGACTGTACTTTATAGGATCATAGCTGTCATTTTGACAGGGCTGATGTGAGTTACATATTTTGATGGGTTTGGTGGTGTAATCAGACATCTATTCAAAATGCTGCACATGTCCAAAAGCAAATCAAAAGAAATCTCTGCAGCAGCGAGCAGAGCTGCACGGTTCTGTAGATTGATTCGATCAAAAATAAGTTGTGTCACATGCTGTTGTGTGTGTATTTAGGTGCACATTTCTGCATGTGGCTTTAGAGTCTTGCACAGAAGCTTACGCATGCATAATTGTGTCCGCATTCTAAAAGTAGATGGAATATGTATGTGTGTGTTTGTGTGTTTTCCCTGTAGGCCTCCCTCTGATTCTCTCCATATGCCGGTGTCGGCTTTGTCTTGTTCTGATCTATGTTTTATAGCCTGTGAATCCAGTGCTCAGCATTACGACTGGAGATGAACCATAGCGGCACAGACAAGTATAGCTACATACATCATTTACAAGACCAATGACACTGACCATACATACAGAATGTAAATGTGTATGCTGCCTCGCTGTTGTTGGCCATTTCCAGTAGTATAATGCCTGTTTTTAACTCATCTGCATTCGCTGTCGGATTGATCCGGTCTCAATCTTTCTTCCAAAAAGAAAATACATATTCTGTATATTCATACAAATTTATATAATCAAGTTCAACTTTTTTTTTTCATAAATTTAGAGCTTCCTCTATCTGGATTTTGGTTGGACAGCTCCCCGCAGTCCCCAGTGGACATCATGCCCCTCCCCATGTCACGTTCCTTCTGCTCAGATTTTCAGTCAGTGTTTGCCTGCTTTGGTTTCCTTACTGTAACTAGATTGTATTTCTGTACATAGAAAAACAGGATTTGCTGCTAAATTCTTGTTATAATGTTGTTTATCCTGAAACTTTTACAGATTATTCAATTGAAGCTGTTTTCACCTACTTGTCTTTCTCTATCAGCAGTTTACAATGTCATGCCAATGTCCTCATATTATACTCTTCACTATTCTAATTTTCTCTATTCAAAATTGTGTAAATATTAATGCCAAAGCCTGATTAATTTTGCAGCTATCATCAACCATAAGAGTGGCAATTTGCAGTGTGTTGGAATCAGGATCCAGACTGAAGAGTGTAAATTTTAACATGTAATATCCAAAACTACATTTTCTCTCACTGACATCTGACACAAGCTGTCCTTTTTTGTCTTTGCACTCTTTTCAGTCTCCATTCCTCTTTAGCTTTTTCCCGTACTCTGTTCTCTTCATTTTTAATCTTTCTTCCTCTGCTCATCTCCTACTGTTTGGAGTTGTTGCGGTTGGATCCGAGCACAGAACACAGACAAGATGTAGATGAAGTTTTTAGTACGAACACTGAAGCAGGAGATGACCAAGGTGAGGGCTTGGCTGGAGAATGGCAGGAAGGAGAGGTGGAATGGAGAGTGGTTGGTTGGTTGGTGTGTGTGTATAATAGAGTGTAGAATAGAGCATGTGATGGATCGTTGGTTTGGTGCGGCATCTGCAGTGATGCGAGTGCTGCACTGGACTGTCATGGTGAAGAGAGAGCTGAGCCAGAAGGCAAAGCTTTCGATTTACTGGTCCATCTATGTCCCAACCCTCACCTATGGTTATGATCTCTGGGGAGAGAACGAAAGAATGAGATCAGGGATACAAGCAGCAGAAATGAGTTTCCTCTGTGGGGTGGCTGGGTTCAGCCTTAGAGATAGGGTGAGGTGCTCAGACATCCAGAGGGAGCTCGGGGTAGAGCCGCTGCTCCTTTGCGTCGAAAGGGGTCAGTTGAGATGGTTCGGCATCTGATCAGGATGCCTCCTGGACGCCTCTTGTCAGAGGTGTTCCGGGCACGTCCCACTGGTAGGAGGCCCCAGGGCAGATCCAGAACACCTTCATCCGGCCTGGAAACGCTTTGGGATCCCCCAGGAGGAGCTGGACAGCCATGGTGGGGAGAGAGACGTCTGGGGTGTTTTTGCTTGGCCCGCTGCCCCCGAGACCTGGCCCTGGATAAGTGGATGAAAATAGATGTATGATATGGATGGAAAAAGAAAGAGAAGAAGAGAAAAGATGACATTGACAGAAAGATGTGTCAAATCTGATCATTGTAGGCCTTAGTTTTCCTAAGCTACGCTTTTTCCTGCTGCATTGTTGTATGAGAAAAGAGTTTTAGTGGGAGTGAAACTGCAAAGACAATTCTGCTTGTATGGAGAGTTTGATAGATTTTTTTAGGCATATGCCTTTATTAGATAGGACAGTTTAAGTGTGAAGGGGGGAGAGAGATGGGATAACATGCAGCAAAGGGCTGCAGGATGAAATTGAGCCTGCGGCCCCTGCGGCACGGTCACCGCCCCTGTAAATGGGACGCCTGCTCCACCAACCAAGTCATGGACGCCCCTATGGAGAGTTTTAATATAGAGGTCTGCATTGTAGAATACTGTTGTGATTTATGTAGTGTTAAGTGTGACTTAACTATTTAAAGCCCCAAAGGGGAACGCCACCGAAATTAAAAATTCCAACAGGTTATTTCCACAGTCTAAGAAAGTTCAATCAATATTTGTGAACATGAGCTACTCCCTCTCAAAGCCTGAAACTAGAGAAGAAAGTATAAAACTTCTAATGTCATAGGGTATAAAGTTTGGAGCTGCTCCACACACAATGAAAGGGAACCTGATTTTGTGGACCAACAGGTTTGTTTTCTTTTTTTATATCAAAGTGAGCTTTATTCTACTGTAGTGTTGTCAGTTCTGAAACAGAAAATGTACCCACATACAGTACCAAGAACATTTCCCTAAGTACTCTGTGTCATCTATAACATCTTTCCCAATTCATTGTCAGTGGAGCAGCTCCAGACTTTGTACTTAATGACATCACAAATTTGAGTTTTAGCACTCTAGTTTTGGATTTAGGAGAGAGTTACTGATATTTTTGGACTGTCTCGGACCATAAGACTAAGATGTATGAATTTTGAGAATGGGTGTACTTCCCCTTCAATAGTTCAGTAATAGCTTCTTAAATTGTAAAAGTCAACGTTTTTTTTTTTTTATTAAGGTGGCCTAATTATTAAAAATGTGTTTGACATTATAATTTATTATATCATCATGATTTTTGCTCTAAAATCAAAATCATCTTTAGATTATGACACTGCTCAGCCCTTGTAACAAACTCTAGAATAAACCGTTGTCATTGTATCTCTATATCTCAGTGGAGTAGATTTCAGCACCACGGATAGCTCTAAGGCTGTACCCATCTCAGAAATATGTCAGTCGCATCAAATTCGGCCATTTAATATGAATTTTTCAACAATTCAGTTTTTTTTTTTTTTTTGCTTTTTCCCCCTCATACCAAGTTTTAAGTTTAAACAGGGCTCAACGGGATGTTCAGTGCGATAGCAGCATTGATGTAATGTAGGGTGTGTTGGTAAATCTAATCTGATGCTCTACAAGACAAGAGAGTTGTAATTTGAAGACATGGAGCATTCTATGTTTGCATTAATTAACTAATGGTTAAGTTAACAACACATTCACTCTGCTTGGCACTTTACTGCTCAGTGTCCCCAGACACAGTGCCCAAAGTGCGCTTCAGCACTTGGACAGAGTATTCGCAACAGGGTTGGAAATTAGCACCAGCCACCGGCCAAATGCTGGTAAAATATGCAAGTGGCTGCCATATTTGCTTTACTCACCAGCCAAGAAAATAATGGTAATCTATTGAATGGCTGGTAGATTTTGGAATCCACCAGCCACAGTGGGAGGTGGACAAAAAAGTTAATTTCCAACCTTGATTTCAGAACACACCCATAGTAAACAAGGTAACGGTGGATCAGCAGTGGTGGAGAGTTTCTCCTTTCTACAATAAGAGAAAAACAAATGACTGTTCGACTTGAAGCACACTCAGTTGACTTGATGATTCGCATCAGCCCCAGACAGCTCCATGTTTGCTTACTCTGACTGAAGAAACCTCCAGACATCTCTTCAAATGTAAACAAAGTAGATAGATACATGGCATCTGCATAATTCTCTGCATAGTTTTAATAGTTTTAATGTGAGGAATTTAAAAATGGAGCAGGCTCTGTCTGGTTTGACAGTCAGACATAATTAAGCAACACATTTGAGAAAGTTATTATGTGATAAAACAAATTAACGAATAGTCACAGTCAAATACGTAATCCAATTTCATCTCCCATCAAGATCTTATTTGTATAGTTCGGGACTGTGTGTGTGTGTGTGTGTGTGTGTGTGTGCGTGCGTCTCCACTTCTATCCTCCTTGATGTAGTTGCTAAACTCAACAGGATTTCTCTATAAACTCACTATCTCTTCCACTTTGTACCCTTTACCTCTGTAAGTATGCCAGAGAACTCAGGCTGTAAACAATGTGCTTGTGTGTGTGTGTGTGTGCATGCGTGCGTTGCTGACTCTGCAGACTGTGTTTGTGTCAGAGGTAAATTGCCCTCGCTCCCTTTGGAGTGTGAAGCAGCACACAGAAGATAAAATATTCAAAGCTGCTGTCTTGTGTGTGCACACGCACACGTACGTGCCTATGTGCAGCATGCATTGCTTTGTTTGTGGCGGAGGAGTTGCTTGAATCAACAGCATAAAGGCAGCTGTGATTTTAGTTTGCAAACATCAGTGGACACACACACACACACGCACAAGCACAGTGGCCAGGCATTCCCTGGTTGTGCCTGACTTGTGAATCTTTTCATCAGTGAGAGTCCAAGAGAGAAATCAAGGGTTTTGATTGGAGTTCTGTATCTTTCATCACAACCCCCTCTCCCTGTGACTCAAATGAGCCTCTAATTAAAGCTGTAAATCAAAATGTAATTCCTATGAGACTCTTCTCTTCTCTTCTCTTCTCTTCTCTTCTCTTCTCTTCTCTTCTCTTCTCTTCTCTTCTCTTCTCTTCTCTTCTCTTCTCTTCTCTTCTCTCCTCTCCTCTCCTCTCCTCTCCTCTCCTTCATTAACCCTCTACAAGGACACATGTCATCCCCATGGAAGGAAGCAGGTCCCTCAAGGCCAATCAGTATCTAACATGTCACCTTGTTGTTTGACCTGTAATTCTCATGCAGTTCTGTGCACGTCTGTTTCTATCAGAGCTGTCAGACTTCCTCACTGGGATATGTTTCACATCCTTTTATGGGTTTAAATGAAATCCATCACCTTGCCATTTTTATCCCAGGTTACCAGTAGAGCCAGGCCTTTTTTTGTCAGCATCCTCTTTGTTCATCGTCAGTTTGGTTTAGACTTTAAACTTCCTGCATCGTAAACACAGATATTGGTGACTGTTAACTCTACATGTCACATTCCATGCACACACACATATATGCTACCACCTGCAACTCAGAAATCACTCACACACAGTCATACAGAGCAACTTGGGGTTCAGTATCTTGCCCAAGGATACTTCAACATGCAGACTGGAAGGGGATTGAACCTCCAGACCTCCATTTAGTGGGTGGCCCACTCTTCCTCTGAGCCACAGTCACCCTCTGTGTGAAGATCTGGGCATTACTGGGTCTTTTTGGTGAATGAATCCAATCCAATTAAGATAAGAATTTTAAACGAAAAAGGAGCCACAATGGTAGCATAACTTTAATGGTAAAACAAGACTAACAGTGGGATTCCACTGGGCACGACTGCAGCTCATTCCAGCTGCAACAAGGCCGTCAGACCCAATCACAGCCAATCTGAACAATGCTTGTGATTCCACCATATACACCACAATAAAGCTGTCCTCTCTGCGCCGCTAAAAATTACATGTGTAGTCTGTTTTTGACAGTGTTTTGATGCAGTTGCATTTAGTAGATCAAGCCAGATGGGAAAAGTGTCAGCATCTGGTCAATTTTCAAAATAAATACCCTGTTAATAAACACATAAGTGTGAATATACAAATGAAATGATGATGACGATGATGACTGTATTTTGACAACTAAAACATAGCCACAAATCTTTGATCCATGTCGTTCATAACTAGACTTTAGCAGTATTAACTTTGTCTGTAGGCTACAGTACAACAAAGTAGGAAATAACAAACACAATTAAAACACACAAAAAATAAACTACATAGTCTATGTACTGATCTTTAATGCACACATATCAAGGAAAAATAACCAGATCAACAAAATCTGCAAGTCTACAGCATCAGCAGGCAAAACACTTAAACCACGGGGTCCAGATATCTCCTTAGTCAACAGTTCAAGGTCCACACAGTTTCGTATATTCATCATCATAATTTCATTTGGCCATGGCGTCAAGACAGTTTTCTGTAAATTCCCTGTACTTTAAAGTGTGTTTTTTCACTTGTGGCCCACCCAAAATGGACCCACAACTCACTTTTGGACCGTGAACTACCAGCTGAGGACCACTGCTCTTTGTGTGGTACGATGCACAGCAAAGAATAGAACAAAATCATTTGGACATCCGGACATGCAGCAGCTTCACCCGATAAAATCCAGGCGTTAGAGTTTTGGTAACAGCTGTACTTGAGCTAAATTCTTACGTCATCATAGAAACATGCTCTTAATGATATTGGTAGCATGTTGATGTTCAGCATGTGTTATGTTTACTTTGCTCGTTCACCATGTTACTTTAGCCTCCTAGGACGCTAAGGCTTGCTCATTAGCACTAAACAAAGTACAGCTAGAGAGGATGGGAATGCCATAAATTTTGTAGCAATATGGTCATGAATAAAGCATTGGATGAAATGAAATGGTGTCAGGTGAAAGATCTGGGCATCAAACCTATTAACATTCATTCACTGTGGACCGTATATGTCAAATCTCATGGCAATCAGTAACCTTGGTAGAAAGAAGTGAGTGAAGCTGTCAGCATGCCGGGCTGCATTCGTTTCTGTAGTTGATTTTTGAAGCATTCACCACAACATAATGTTGAGCTACTTTAGGTACACACATGTATATTTGAAGTATTACATTCTCACAGAGCTCAGTGTCTGCACCCAGTATATCTCAAATTCAAAATGCACTGTATGTTTCCACCACATGAACAGTGCATGAGCAGAAACACCATCTACAAGCATCAAACATTGAAGGTTGTTCTCCAGTGTGTGAGCTGGGGTGTCTGTTTGGGTGGGGTGGGTTTGTTGGGTTGGATCTGTGGATGTCTACTGATTTTTCTTTTCAGCTCTTACTCTGGAGCTGCACATTAGTACATTAGCAGGCAGAAACATGGCTCCTACTGATGTTCAGGTTGAAGTTTGGCTGAGTTTTACTGTAGCTCCTCTATCTCTATCCCCCCCTCCCTTTTCAAGTTTGCATTCAGACTCTAGCTTAATTTAATTTCGCCCCTATCATTTTTATTAGTTCAGTCACCAGGCAGTGCAGCATACTAAAAGACTGTGTGAGGAAACTTGTTTAAGTTACTGTACCCCTGTGGAGCTCAATCAGATACAGATGTTCAGCTCATCAAACTTTAGCCACACAAGAATGTACCGTAGCAAAGCAACAGTTTGGAGGAAAGTTACAGTGCACACAATTCATCATTATTCTCTCAGAGTAATGTTGTCATCACTCTGCATATTACATCAGGCTCATTAGTCTCAGATAGAGAATGAACAAGATGGTACTGTAAATTATAATGAGGTTTTTCTAGCATCCAAAAATAAGCTCCACTCTCTCAGCAAGACTTGCACTGTAAAGTGTGTCACATCCTTCTTGCACTGTGGATATGAATGTACATATTACATTATATTTGACATACAGATATGGATAAGGAACTGGAGGAGTAATCAGTAAGAGATGACTTTGCCCCTTTAATAAGCTTTTTTTTCATTCCCTGCAAGTCTGTTATTTCAAGATAGAATAAAACCCAGTTTGAGATTTCCTCGCATGCGAGAGAGACTGAGAGGAGAGATGGCATTAAGACAAGACAAAGACATTAACTCCTGACAGTTTAATCTCTGTTTGCCATCATCCATTAAGATCAGATAATTAATTAGTGGCAGAAATGATTCCTAATGCTCTGACCAAAAGACTATGTTGCCTGAGTGCCAATAAATCCATATACAGTAAATGAGATGAATGGGAGAGAAATTCAGAAAACAAGATGGAGATGAAGAGAAACACAAAGAATAAATGGAGACAATAGGGGCCTCATTAGACCAAGGTCACACAGAAAATGTACATACTGTAAAGAGGAATAAGGTGTGTATATGGAGCATCATGTAAATAATGACTGTTTAAGTTAACAAAGGATGAGCGTTGGGAAATTATTCCCAGTCGTGGTGAATTAATAGCAGTGCTGCAAAAAACTATTTTGGTAATTAATGTTGACTATTTCAATTACTCGAATATTAAGCAGATAAAAAGAAAAAAAGCTAAATGTTATTATTTTCATCATTCTATTAAAACAAACATTTCTCCATCTTCTTAAACAATATTCTGTCAAATGACTTGCAAATAAAAAAACAAAGACAAGGCAGTTACAACAAAAAATTGAATTTAAATAAATTGATATGTGGAGATACAGCCATGCACTACAAACTTAAGGGAAATGTAACAAATATTTGATCAGAGCGTTCATTCACAACAACTTCTGGGTAGGATGTCCTCGTG
The DNA here is from genome assembly GCA_035609425.1 of Epinephelus awoara. Classification (NCBI taxonomy): domain Eukaryota; kingdom Metazoa; phylum Chordata; class Actinopteri; order Perciformes; family Serranidae; genus Epinephelus; species Epinephelus awoara. Next base: position 22,162,401 of record CM069299.1, read on the forward strand.
TCACGTACATAAAATCTAACGGAGCTGAGCAAACCCTGCCTCAGTTAGTTAGTTTTTAGCCACCTAAAAAAGGCCTACAAAAACAATCAATATCAGTTAAAATATGCACTATATTTAGACTATTTTTACTGCTTCACCTTGCGGTCAGACAGCCTGTTTTGACAGAGAATTGAAGCTGTTATTTAATAGCCATCAAACTCCATTGACAAAAACACTAATTTCACTTAGCAGAACACTGAGTTGCTGGTCTATCTCAGTGCTGATTGGTTAGTGTATAAGGTAAAGGGAAGCAAATATTCAAATATAGCATACAGTTTACACATATTTTTTTTTTTTAGGTGGCTAAAATATATTTTGCTGAGGCCCCCTCCACTGCAGTAACTTACATTGCTAAGCTATTGTGCTAGTAGATTTAGTTTATCAGACATGATAGCAAAGCAGCAAAGTATGTACAGTGAGCACAGCAGAATCACCAGGTATGTTGAACAAATATGTTTAACAATATATCTTTAAATGTTATAGTTATAGTTATAGTTGTGCACTTTGAGATTTGTATGTGCACTTTGAGATTTGTATTCAAATGTAAAGTGCGTTATAAATAAAATCTATTATTATTATTATTATTAGTTACGGTTGATATGGGCTGAAGTTTGCCAGTTCTGCATATCTTGGCAACTGTAATCAACTGCTAGTTATACCAGGACGTTACTGTTGTTGTTTGCACAAAGTCATAGTAATTTGATTCACTTTAGCCTGTATCTGATTAACAATGTGAAATATTCCAAAACTCCATAACATTATACTCAGTGTCTCTTCAACCTAATTTCACCAAATTAGCGTTATCTCAGTCTGCCCTTTCAGCAGATTTGTGTCTGTTTTGATGCACAAATGCACCATTACAGGTAAATTTAAAAACAGAAATAGGTTTATCCTCCATTTGTTTTCTGGTTTGTGATGAGTCAGTGTAGCTGGACGTTAGCCTTATCAAGCATTAGCTTTAAAATAGCTGTATCAGGACCTGGCAGCTACATTGATCCATCACAAAACAGAAAGAAAACAGAGGTTTATTTTTAAATTAACCTGTAATTGTGCGTTTGTTCGTTATAACGACACAAATCTGCGATAGACCGTAGGTTTAGCTAAAGCTAATTAGCTGAAATTAGGTTGGAGAGACACTGGAGTATAATGTAATTAGTATTGTGATACATGTATTGCGACAGATTGTGATTTATAACCTTTTTTTAAACAACAAATTATGTCCTCAAAGGAAAACTTTGTCAATATCTGTTTTACCTAATAAGTTTTCAGTCTTTACATCTCACTTAAGTCATTTTTATTGCAGTAAAATGTTTCTAGTGGACTTCTTCTATTATTCTACTGAGCTACGATAAGTTTAATTTGTATTTTCAACATAATAGTTTATAAAAATACAAAATAAACACTTCGCTTTTGTGTATCGAAAATATCACAATAACATGCTGTATTGATTTTTTTCTCCCAACCTTTATAGACCCAACCAATTGATGATGAATGCTGTGCTATCTATTTTTATAATCAATTTAATCAATTAGTTGTTATAGCCCCACCACACAGTGATTGTGCAGTGCACAGTTACACATTGATTTCTGTTGCTGCCATTTCATTCAGTTTTAATGCCAATAAATAACAGTCTGCAGATACTCTCCTGTTTTTTTTTTTCACACTTCAGATGAGTCGCGTTCTGTTAATGAACCTCAAAGTCTGCTTATCGCTGTAATGTGTGCATTTTTTATGTTTCCTTGGCCAGTCTTGGTGAATCTGAAGAGATATTAAAGTAGTAGCAGCCAGATTTAAGTCATGTCAATAATGTTTCTTGGCTAATTGCAGGAGCTGACAGCAGCTGAATGTTGTTGCTCATCCACATGCCGTATGGATAAATCCTGTCTAAACAGGGAGAGGGAAGGAGAGAGTGAGGAGGAGAAGTAGCAGCTAAGTGTGAAACACTTAATGAGAGTGATGGAATATAAAGAAAGACAAGAGGAGCATGAGTGTTTGTAGTTTGTCGTGCTTCCTCTTCACATTGCATCACTTCGGAGTCTTTTGTTTCATGGCCATTTTTTCTTTAAGGCATGTTTTTCTCATTCCTTTTCTCTCTCATGTCATCATATTTTCAGCTCTTCTCCTACTCGCTCTTTGGCTTTCTCACTGATTCCTTTTATTCCGACTGTGACAGGAGGAATAATGGAATTTATTTGAATGACTGTGAAGCACTGTGTTACATTCGCATTTGTTCCAAGTCAAGAACAGTGTCAACCAGGTGTGTGTGAGTTTGTTTCTCTACAAGTCTAAAGTGCGAAGTTTAAACGTCTCTGCTGGAAGTGAGAAGTTCAGCAGAATTAATAAAAAAACAAGCATGAGATCCGCCCAGGCCCACGGTGTGATGGTGCATATTAAGTCAATAGCTCATTTTATGCTCAATACAGAAAACTGCCTTTTTGAAATTGTAGCGCTAGGCTTGGCTGGCATTTGGTCCAATAAATTAAACTGACCTGAACGACCTGAGCTGCAGATTGAACACAAACAAAATACATGTTTTGAAAAATAGAAATTGTGGCTGGGTCGCCTGGGTAAGGGTGTCTGATATTTGAAAAGACCCGAAACATGTGATGACCCCAGGATGCATCACTGACGATGCATCCCATTGCATCCACGGCATGTATTCTATAGAGCAGCTCTGCCCTGTGTTCAGAAAAATACACACACACGTATGAAATTATTAATTCAGCTCTGTCACTCATTTCTTTTGAGTGTCTGAGCGTGCATGCTTGGGTGTGTGTCCTTTGGGCTGGCAGACAGTGCAGTACACTGATAAGCAGGGTAGAGCCTATTAGCTGTTTGGCCTGCAGCCTGAATGTCGCTGGTGATTTTCTCTCTCTGGTCAGAGACCACATCCACACTTATCAGAGAGCCAGTGGGACCCGCACTGGTTTACATCATGTGATTTTTTAGTAATTTTTTTATTCATTAACCTCCACAGCCATAAACCTCATTTCTTGTCATCTCCTCTTTTTATTCACTCCTTTCTCTCTTCTCTCGCTGTGTGCTTGTGTTTGCCTCCAGCATGCTGCAATCTGGACAAAACTTCTGTCATCTAGTGAGGAAATGCAGCATTCATTGTTTTATCTACATTTTAACAAGGGCACCCCTGAGATTATGGCTTTTGTAGCTTTTTCAGCTTTTTATGTCATCTTGCATCCTCTTCTCTTCTCTTCTCTTCTCTTCTCTTCTAACTGAAAAGGAAAGAGTCTCTCTGTATGTGTGTATGTCCAACCTTCGATTTTTTTGACCACTGTTGGTCTGATAGACTTCACACTTGGTGGGTGTATTGCTGAGGACCCAAGGAAGTGCAGCGTTGAGTTCAAGCTGTTGAGTTCTGGTGGACATATTTGTTAGTAGTATGTTACCACTGCCAAAAGAACACACTGTAGTGTATTGAGAGGGGACCCCTGTTAACTGTTACACCCCCCAAACAACATGCTGGGTACAGCTTGCTCTCTGTCACCCCCAACAGGACATCCAAGATCAGATGACGAAAGAGAGACCGGAGATGTTACATCGTTGCAAACTCAAGTATTTCGAGCATCAGTGATGTTACTTTTGGAAGAAAAAGCCCGGCTCAAATAACTATCTGTTGGCAAATGACTCGTATATGATAGTATTGCTGAGAGTGAAGTTGTTTGGATCAGCGGTTCTTGAGAAGCAAGCGGCAATACCTAAGGCCGAGCAATCAGCCTATTCTGAACACGTTTTCGAGGGGCACTGCACCCACTTGTCTCAACGTCTCAGTGATTTGCAGTGTTATTTAATTTGTCTTCCAGTGTTTAATCACCATAGCAATACTTTCAGTTATTCATTTATCTCCATCTAGTACATCTGTCGGAAAAAATCTCTGGCTTTTTTTTTTTAAAATTCATTGTAGTTTACAAGCTTGTAGGTCACTAGTAAATTACCCTTGTTCATGTTCATCACATAATGAACATGTGTCTGAAACGGGGGCATGTTTGTGCACATTAACTTCTATCAAATACCTGTAAATTACACCGTATAACTTCAATTAATAGCCTGGGCCTTATTTTCTTAAATCACAGACATCAACAGGCTTATATTTGGGACAGGCCTTTGATTCCTTTCACACAAAGCTGTTGCTCAGCAAAGATGGGAAAAGCAATCAAATTGTTTATTTAAACCAATATGTATAATAGTTGTATATAAAAGTAGGCTTCAGATAACATCAGTTATGAATTAATCATTTGATCTCGCTCTGACAGACAGTGCATCCTTCATGATTTCCAGAATCCCAAGTTATCACATCCAAACAGTTTATTTTGTGAAATAAACACTTCAAAATTCAGAGCTACTCAGATTGCTATCACACAACACAATAAAAAAACACATATTTACATTTGATTCATTTTCATTTCATTTTTGCTCTACATAATGGCTCAAATAATGATTTGATTATGAAAACCGTTGTGTGCGGATTCATTAACTAGTAACTCAGCAAGCCAATCAGAGGACGTTTTCAGCTACAGTCATATTCTTTTCTTGATTTAATGGGCTCCGTCAGAGAGTGTGTCATCAGGGATAAAGACTGAAGAGTGAAGCAGATGGACTTCCCATGACTGAGGCATTCAAAATAATATTCTGCCGTTGTCGACTGTATGACAGGTGGCCCTTATCAAATTTTCTGCCAAAGACAGCCCAAACCAGAACTGGTGTTTACTGAATAGTAATTTTGGCCTCTGTTGAATCCATTTGAGAAAAACATGCCATTCACTGAAGTTTGTCGTTCATTATCTTTAAAATGCAGCCAGTATCTTACTAAACAGAGTCATTTGTTATGATAAAAAATGGAACAATGGAAAGAAATTAAATTACTCCACTATCTGCATTCTGATTACCACTTGTGTCAGCTCTATAATTATAGTGATCATACCTGCTGTGATGATGATGGTTGTGTTTTTGATTACTCTGCTTATTGACCGAACACCAATTTCTGATTCATTCTGTCAGCCAGCTCCCTCTGCACCAGACTCATTCTGTCCACAATTAACAACAGAGGGAAAGATGGATGAGCTTAACAAGACCACACCTGTCCTGACGAGGGTGAGTGTCTGTGTGTGTGGTAGAATGCAAAACATGTTGTACCATGTTTACTGTCTCAGTTTAGTGTGTTAGCATGCTCACGTTTGCTACAGTAATTAGTGCTAAACATAAAGTACAGCTGAGATTGATGAGAACGTTGTGTATTTAGTCAGGAAACAAAGCATTGGACAAACTGAAATCTTGACCTAGTGGTGGCGCTAGAGGAAAAGCCAGGGAGTCAGCAAAGTTATTACAAATCATCCTGTAGGGGACATATATGAAATTTTATGGAAATCTAGCCAATAGTTTTTAAGACATTTAACTTTAAATAATTGTGAACTGACTGGTGCCACGGGGAGCAGCTGAGGAAGGGGGCGGAGTGAAGATTGTGCCGATGGTGGCTTGGAAAAACCCCCAAACTGTGTCACACGGGTAGAAGGGAAGGCAGCCGGAGCTCAGCCGGTCCCCTTCTCCACACTGACTTATTTTATCCCTCTCTGAGGGACCTGGGCTCACTGCGCAGCAGCCCACCGCATCCATCCACCCCTCCCTCCCTCGCGCCCCGCACATATACCCTCGACGCTCGGCTCTCTGTCACGGCACAGCGGCAGAGTGTAGCGGCCCTCCACATCCCTCCCTCGCCGCCCTGCACATAGCAAGTGTAGCAACCCTGCTGTGAATATGCTGTTGTACTGTTAATGTTCTGTGAGTTAATGGCATGTTTTGGACTGAATGAGTGTGGGTAGGGGGGCGCGGTGCGAGTGGGACGGGAATGAGGGCTGTGTGAGTGCGCGTGCTTGTGTGTGTGTGCGAGCTGGAGGAGAGAGCAGGAGTACATGTTTTGTGAGCTAACATTATGGCTAAGTTCTTGTCTCGTTTTTTTGGCGTGGTTACGGCCAACAGTAACCTGTACTGTGAAGCATTAAACAGAGGGTTGCCGAATAACCGCGTCATCATTCTACACGTCCTGGCAGACACCACAATATACTCCCGAGCCTCGCCGCCTCTCCTTGAACAACTAACCTAAATACAATAAACACACTACTAACTGTAAACCTACACTAAAATACACTATGGTAACAACAATTAAACAAATTACTAGCTGTTCTCTCTGCTCTACTACTCTCTCTTCTCTGATCCAACCTACTCGCTATCAGTTTGATAACAGCGGACAGAATGGTTTTATAGTAAGGGAAGGAGTAAAGGGAGGAGGGCAGGCTTTAGCGTGGACGGTTAGTGACGTCATTCGCCTCGAAAAAGCGTCATTCGCCTCCAATGTAATGTAATGTAAATTCAAATGTAGTAACCAGGTTTCAAGCTGTAGAGGGCACTCCACACCACATTTTTAAAATAAAATGTAGATTTTCAACAGTTTGCACTAAACTGTCAAGATTTTGACCAGGATCAGTCAGTAACACTACTTCATTACCAGAAACAATGATTATCAGCTGAAAAAAATGGTTTTAGGGTTTAGTTACTCTTTAATAAGGCCATGTGTCCATCAAAGTATTTCTCTTCCCAGCTGAAAATGGCAGTTGTTGTTGTTGTTCAGCACTTTTATTTGTCGTCTGTGACGACTGGTGTTTGCAGTGTTTCTCCCGACCCTTCTCTATTGTGATTGGACGACTGATAACAGTGATGAGCGCAGTGGTTTACCCAAAGATACAGTTTTCAACTCTCATTTTTAATGGAAACAACGGATAAATAATCACTGAAGACTTTCAGTGTTGGATTTTATCACTATGGATTTGTTTGACTAAGTCTCCAAAAAGACACCACAGTTCAAGACTCAATCACGAAGCCTCAGAAAGGGATACCGTCACGCCAGAGCCGTTGTTGGAGCGGCAGGATGGCAACATTAGCTTATAGGCTAAAAATTGTAAATCTCTCTCGCATGCTGCATTACAGAGATATTTAACATTAATAATGTTATGTTGTATAAGATATCGCCAACCACAGAGTTATCTTGTATATTGTCTAGTATGTCCAGTCCTTTTTAAAACTTAGTAGTAAGATGGACTCGCACATGCAGCTCAGATGGAAAAGCACTGCGAATGATGATACATTGGAGATCACATTTATTTTTCACTTGTGGTATTCCACTTGCCTGAACACAGAGTTTAACTGGCCATGGGTAAGTGTCAGTGTTGAGCTCTGTGACTGGAAAAACATGCTTTGGTTGACACACAACACTACCATGCAGAGTGCATTCAGTACACTTTGGTGATTTAGTTATTCCAGTATAGCGTGCAGATTTTTTTCCCATGGACCAATTGAATGGTTGAAGAGTAGTTAGTTCTCAAGTGACCAATATGTCAGACTTTTCTCACCAGTCCTGTCATTAGTCCTGTTGTGAGACAGACTCATGCATACAGCTCAGATGGAAAAGTGTTACAGTACACAGTTTATTTTCAGGTAATATAACATTGAAGATCACACTTATTTTCTACATGAGGCATTCCACTTGCCTGAAGACAGAGTTTACTTGCCCTTTGGCAAATATTCATGTCAAGCTCTGTGACTGAAAAAAAAAATGCTTTGGTGGACACAATTAGTGATTTGACTACTCTGGAAATAACGTTTCTCCCCCATCAACCATCTGAATGGTTGAAGAGTAGGTAGAATTTCAGTCGACCAAGATTTTCTTGGTTTGACCACAGCCTTACAACCCAGAAAATTTGTCGACAAATGTTTGCCTGCACCAAACTAGTAGACCAACTGGCTAAAAGACTGACATTACCACCCCACATAAAAGTAAAAGTAAAATTAAAAGTAAAAAGTAAAGTAAAAAGCCATATTCTAGAAAGTCTTGCCCTAGTGATGTCCCCAACCACTCTTGCACCGTGGAACATTTAAGTAACATTTAGATTTCAAACACAGCACATCTTCTCCTCACATGAGCATATAAAAACATTGCAACTTACTAGCATCACTGAATCAGTGGGAGCCCTGGGCTTGTGTCCCTGCAACAAGACAGTCCAATTGAGGGGTAATAGGAGACAGCAACCCTCAAAGCTTTGTTCTTATGTCCAGTCTATGCTACAGTGATCCAGAATGCCAGCAGAGATGTCAGGTCAAACATACTCTTCAGCCCATTTTCATTTGCAAGCTTGAGAAATTCATCTCTTTCTTGTACTGGGTTTTTTTTCTCTCTAAGTGAGCTGGTTGCAACACACACATCTGGTAGGTCAATGGATGAAAACCAACTGATGACCTCACATGCACATGTGTAGTGGGTCTGACAGGAGAAAGGAAAGGTGCAACACAGTGAGACCACAAGTTCTGTGTAATTACACAAATGGCCTGTAATATTATTTGTTCATGATAAAGGTTTGTTTATGTATTTTTTGCTGAATCATATCGCTTTCTAGTGGCCTGGTAGCAAATGTTTTGTGGCCTGGTGCTGGTCACTGACCCAGTGCTTGGGGACTGCTGGTCTTGTGAGTATATTCTGTCATACAGCAATAACTGTCTCTCACTTGGTTTGGTAGAATGTGGCTGAGTTTGGCACATTAGAAAGGTTACCTCAACTTCCCATCTTAATTTACCAAGATTAACTGATCCTACTCTGATATGACAAAACGTCTTACCCTGGGCATGACTCTGTCACCAGTGTGTGATGGTTGTGAGTGACATAAGGGTTGTTAAAATCACATGGCGGATGAATCACATTTCAAATCAAGTAGTCAACAATTCAAAAACTCTAAATGAATGGGATCTCTACACCTAACAGTAGAACTGATAGGTCCTTGAGTAACTAAATATTTTAAAGCTGCAATTTACAACATTCAGAGTCTGGTTTGGCATTGATTCCACATGGCTCTCATTTCCGATGTCACAAGCACACATGGAGTTGGCTGGCCAAAATGACAGCTGTTAACAACGGCAAAAGTGTTAACCTGGACGGGCACTAGCGAGTGGTGATTTGACCCCATACTGCATCATCAGCGTTAACTGCTGAATATACACAGTATGAGCGCAGTGCAGAATGACGGCGAACACCTAGCTGGTGGGGCACACACAGAGGATCAACAGAGAAGCTGGGATTACAACACACATACAGAGAGTGTGACATCTTTCTCTGCGCAGGGTGCCATTACGCCACTAAATCTTTACATAGCAAATAGTGGTGTGCTGCTGTATTTAAGTCCTGAATGTGGTATATAGAACCTTTAAAGATTAAAACAGCTTTTATAAGCCATGTGGCAGCAGGACACACATGAATGGGCAGCACTGTCGCTACACTTTAGCTAAAGCTAATAAAGCCTGTAAAGTTCACCTATTGATTTACATCTTGTTATGATACACACTAGAACTACATTGTCTGCTGCACAGAGTGGAGGCACACTGCACCAAAACAAGCATCATTCAAAATGAAGACAAAATGTGTTTTTGGTAATAAGGCAATAAGAGTGAGAGGGAAGTGGTTATTGTCCCGGCAGCTAGCTCTCGAAGGCAATACATATTCAGCATTTTACACACACCTCTCCTTAATCTGAAGAACAGAAGTGACTGGCCTTGTTTATTTATTATTGATCAGGGTAAAATACCAGCGGTGCTCTTGCTGCCTGTTAAGTCAGAGCAAGATAGATATGGCTATAGGGAATGTCAATGTTTTTCTTTTCTGCTTGGAAAGCTTCTTATAATCATTAAAGTGCAATGAGACCTCAATTTGTTTTGGTGAGATTAATATTTGTTAGTGGTGTCTCTGTTTGTTTGCTTTGTTTTTACCCTGCCTCTTCTCTATTTACCTCTCTGTCTTTTTTTTTTTTTTTTTGGAGGGTTTTCCTGTTTCCAGTAATCTGTACAAATGATGGTGCATACAAATACAAATGTGTAAACATGTATTAAGTGGTTGATAGGGGATGAGATGTGAATGAGGAAAGGCAGAAAAAGAAAGACAAATGGTGAATGTGTATTTCTGCAACATGAGATAATCCTTTTCTCTTTCCGTGTGTTTTTTGTATACGTCTTTGTAACATTAATTATTCTATGTTGCTATACAACCAAAGCGCCAGTATGTGAGGTCACAGTACAAACAGCTCTACTGTTCAGCATAACTTATTTCACCATCACAACAAGAAAAGAAAGAGAGACTCATTTGCAGCCACTGTGATCAGATGGTCTAGTTTATGACATAAACAATATCAGTCTTGATTTCTGCTTTTTGAACATCTGTTCAAAGTACTGTAATTACTGACTTTAGCGTAACTCTCACCAGCTTGCATTTGTATAGACAATATTTTAAATTGTTGTATTTCAAGTTAGCAGTGACGCAGAAACAGCAGCCTGTTTTATTATTGTTTTGGTCATTGTCACACAACAGTGACTCAATCTGACTCACTGGAGCTGAAAAAAGGTCAATGAATTGATTTGTCAGTCAACAGAAAAATAATTGGCCATAGGTGACAGCTTTATCTTTTTTGAAACAAAGATGCCTCACATTGTTTTATTTCAGTTTCTCCAATGTGAGGATTTTATCCTTTTCTCTGATAGCAAACTGAATGTTTCTAGGGTTTTGACTGATTGTTAGGACAAAACAAGCTACACAAAAAACATCATCATGTGTAATTATTAAGTTCTTCCCTTTTTAAAAATTTGTTAAACGAGTGATCAATAAAGTTATCCACAGATTAATAGATACATTAGCATGCAAAAGTTTGGGCACCCCTGGTCACAATATTGTTTACTGTGAATAGTGAAGTTAGTATAAGATGAGCTGATTTCCAAAAGGCATGAAGTTAAAGATGAAATGTGCGTTTCAACATCTTTAGCAAGATCAGTGCATTATTTTTGGTTTGCGCAATTTTAGAATGAGAAAAATGAAAAGAGCATGCAGCCGGAGAAGAATATACGAAGACAGCAAAGTGTTTTCAGGTAGCTGTTTCCTCAGTTTGTAATGTAATTAAGAAATAGCACTTACTAGGAACTGTGAAGGTCAAGTTGAGGTCTGGAACACCAAGAAAACTTTCAGAGAGAGCTGCTCATAGGATTGCTAGAAAGGCAAAGCAAAACCCCATTTGACTGCAAAAGACCTGCAGCAGAATTCTTGAGTGATGGTGCACTGTTCTACTGTGTAGCCACACCTGTACAAATATGATCTTCATGGAAGAGACATCAGAAGCTTTCCTGTGTCCTCACCACAAAGTTCAGTGTCAAAAGGTTGCAAAGAAACATACAAACAAGCCTGGTGCTTTTTGGAAGTCCTGTGGACTGATTAAGTCCAAGTCTAAGAACCTTTTGGATGAAATGAGCAAAGGTATGTTTGGAGGAAAAAGGGATGCAGAATTTCATGAAAAGAACACCTGTCCAACTGTTAAACACGGGGGTGGATGGATCATGCTTTGAGCTTGTGTTGCAGCCAGTGGCAGGGGAACATTTCACAGGTAGAGGGAAAAATGGATTTAGTTGAATCCCAGCAAATTCTGGAGGCAAACATCACACCATCTGTAATAAAGCTTAAGATAAAGAGAGGATGGCTTCCACGACCGGACAATAATCCTAAACGCACCTCAAAATCCACAATGGACTACCTCAAGAGGAGCAAGCTGAAGGTTTTGCCCTCACAGTCCATCATCATGAAAAATCTGATAGACCTCAGAAGATCAGTGCATGCAAGACAGCCCAAGAATCTCACAGAGCTTGAAGCCATCTGCAGGGAGAATGGATGAAAATCTCACAAACAAGAATTGAAAGATTCTTAGCTATGTACAAAAAGTGCTCAGAAGCTGTGATAGTTGCCAAAGGGGACGTTACTCAGTACTGACCATGCAGGGTGCCCAAACCTTTGCTTCAGGCCCATTACTTTTTTGTTGTGAAACTGTATAAGATTGAAATTAAAAAGGAATCGTGTTTAAAATACTGAAGAATGTGTCATCTTTATCATTCTGCCTGTTGGAGATCAGTTCATCGTCTATTCACTTAACTATTCACAGTAAATGGGTGCCCAGAACTTTGCATGCCACTGTGTAAAAAACAACTGTTAGTATGAGCCCTACTGTTCGCACCACCTTAGAAGCTTTTTATGATTTTTCCTGGAGTATGTCAGTCTCAATATTTCTCTAGCTTTGTGTGCAGATTGACAAATAATTCAAATAAAAGTGCTTTTTATTGTAAATGAAAGTACGCTTATTTTATGAAGCTGTTAATGGTTTGAGGTGCCTGTGGATTTCCCGCTCGACAGCCTTTAACAGAAGTGTCAGTTTTTTAATTGCTCAGCCCACTGGCTGTCTGTCTAAGTAGTTACTGTTGGTGTGTTTTGTTATTCACATCAGCTCCCTGGAACTCTGAAGAACCATCAGCAGTAGCCTTACAGCATGGAAGTGTTATCAATCTCCTCTGTCGCCCCGAGAGGATCATTGGAGGTACAGCAGTAGAGGAGAAGCGTGCGAGGCATGCAAGTCCTTCAGCTCGTTTTTAAAATGAGAGTCGGTGTGGTTAGGTCATTTTGGTTTTAAGAATATTAGGGCTGAATCGGATGTAATTTTTTTTTTTTTTACATTTAAAGCTTCTGATGAGGTTTTCTAAGAAAGCTTCAAACATCTGTCGACATATTTTATGATTTCATTACACAAATAAAAACCTTGAACCAAATCCTCAGTTTGAAAAAAAGGGATTTGTTGCATTTAACGAGTTATGCTGTGTCTAGACTGCAAGTGTGTCACCCTTTTCACTCGTATGTGCATGCAAAAGACACAGTCTTACCGTTATTCTCACTCTCTCGATCTTCTAATAAAGAGCGTTCTAATCTTGATCCATAATTTGAATGTCAACATTTTGATGAAAGTTAGCTGTTCAGTATGCCTAAAATACTGTAGACTGCCTCAAATTGTTGTATCAACTGCAAACACATGGAGAATGAGAAGCAAGCATGAGGACCGTGTGACTTCCCTGACCGAGTGAAATATGTCGAACAAGCCGGTCCTCTCTGCTTTCCAAACAGCAGTGGCTGGAGTTTCACTTTGATGATGTGTGTAGTAAAAAACGGCCTCTCTGGAGCCCGGCTGAAAGGCAAAAACTGACTGAGGCTGACATTGTGATTCAGATCTGAGCAGAAAAGAAAAAAAAAAATAGAGGGAATTTTCACTTTCATTGTCATCAAAAATTGCTGATGCAAAGTGACTGTGGGGCTGCACTGTACAATCATAGGGACTACGGGAAAGTTTCCTAATGTGATGTCGAACTGATTTCTCCTACAGAACTCTCCCTGCGACACCACAGTACGGCGTTCAGCAGACTAATGCCTGGCTTGCCGATTAGACTGAAGATAATCCAATGGGTGGGTGGGGGTGGTGTCGTATTCTCAAGAGGGCTCATTAGATTCCTTGCAGTGTAAGTTGACAGAACTCAAATGCTGTTGGATTTATATTTTATATATTTAGGGTTTTGGGAAAGCGGCATCACTCCTTTTGATATACAATGGTACCATCTGAAAAAAGATTCTATACTTATTTTAAATGGGACCGGGCAATAACCAGGCGTTTATACTGACTTTCAGTGGTCCACTTGTTGACTACACTGTAAAAAGTGACTCAGTATTGTATCTTGAACAGGTCTTTGTCATCGGGAGGTGGAGGGCATGGTGGATGGTGTGTTACCTTGGCAAGACGTCTGGCAAGCTACAAACTACTGCAGACCAGTGTTCAAGACGAACAAACACAACACTGCTGCTTTTCCAGCTGAGATTGGGCCCGCCAAATCGTGTATCTTAAGCTAAAACATAATTTTTTAAGGGGCTGCCCCGGACCTATAATTTTCCTAACTGACCAATAGTCGTCATTTATATCACCTTGGGTTCATCCTTCACCTTCTCAAAATGATCCCACACTTTGGATTTCCTGCCTGACATGTTATTAACTAGCCTGTGGAATAACTGCAGGTACCAGCCCTGGAAATTAGGGGCTGTACCGTGTCTTTAACCGTCTGGAAAACGCAAGGTCGGGCACTGGGCACTACATTTGTGTCTTTTCTGTGCCAGCATTTAGGAGCACGGCGCGGCCCCAATTTTTTTCTAATCATAACCAATTGGCTTTTATGCTTAAACCTAACCACATGTTCACCACAGCATTGTTGAAATACAAAGTTTTAACATGTCAGCTATATAATAATATACAAATGTAACATATCCCTGGTTTGGAGATAGCTGTACAGTGCCGACATATTTTCTGCCAATTGTGTTGAAGTGTGTCTGACTGACATTCAGGCTGGTGTACTGTGCATGTTGAGAAAGAAGTCTCCTTGTTGTACTGAAGCTGAAGCTAACTTTCAGAAGAACTCTGCTGCATTGTCTCTTTCCTGTATTATCATTCTTTATTTCTTCAGTCCTTTCTTACCTAACTTTGTTCCCACCTAAGACTTTCTGCTTCTTCTCAGACGGTGTGAAACAAGATCACAGCTGTTGTGTGTCTGAGAGCTGAGCATGTGCATACGTTGAGGAGGAATTAGTCTTTGAAAGCTTTAGTCTTTGATCAGTGATAATGTGGGGCGCTGTGCTCCTGCTTCTGTTGTGTTGATGTTGAGACAATATGCAGGCGGCAACAAACTGCACCTTCAGTGCTTCCCACCTGGAGAGTGACTCTAATCTAACCAACTATTTCTAGTGATGGGACTTGGTACCTGAAGTTGTATTATCTCGATTTATTTCTTTTTGGTGGTGAAGATAAAGGAGATGTCCAGTAAACTAGATGAATGACTGAACGCACTGGTCTCATCGATTAAAAGAGAAAAAAACAACCTGGTTAAGGTGTCATAATTAAAGGACGAGTCCAAACAGCAGCACCACTGGTCCAGCTTTGATGAAACTTCAGTGAGGTAATGATGCAACTTGTTAGGAGCTAGCCCAAGGCCCTGCATCATTTATGGAGGTAAACATGGTTCACATGGTTTGTTTGTTGTTGTTTTTTGCCTTCAATCTGTTCCTGTGCTGTGTGACTCCCTCTCTCCCCCCTGGGTTTACTCAGGACACAAAAGAGAGCAGAACCCTTGATTTGTTTGTTGCGGTCCACGGTTTTAAAGCAAACAAGGCAGACACACACACACACACACACACACACACAGAACGGCCCATTTTCCATGAAAAGGTACATTAACTAGTGTTTGTACTTTAATTGAATTTCTCTAGACGACACAAAAAAAGCACCTTTTATTTTTTCATTCTTTCTTCTCACTGAGTCTCAGAAACTTTATAGTAGGATTAGCATATTAATTCAATTTGGCTTCACATTTACAAACATGAACTGTTGTCTGTAAACAGAATATGTGACCCTATGAAACATTAAATGTGACATAGATCCACTAGTGCAGATTTAATTGAAGTAATTTGACACTGGAAATACTGGAGCATATCAGCGGTGCTCTGCTCGACATATTCTATGAAACATTAAATAACTTAACTGGAGCTATTTATGGTAGAGACAAGCTTTAAATTGTGCCTGAACTGAACCCTGAGTTTCTAAGCTTTCTGTGTGTGTGTGTGTGTGTGTGTGTGTGTGTGTGTGTGTGTGTGTGTGTGTGTGTGTGTGTGTGTGTGTGTGTGTGTGTGTGTGTTATAGTGTTTGTAGTGAGGAATTAAAAAATTACTTTTGCGAAAGTAGATGACCGCAGTCTTCCACGAATTGACAGACATTACATAGTAAGCAGTTTGGCACTAACTCGGCTTTGTTACTCTTTTGCTTGGAAAGTTCGCCGGCAGACTTTGTGTCTGATTGCTGGTGCTAACTTGTTTACCAGAAACCTTCAAACCAGTCCTCTGCCTGAAGGAAGATAAATCTTGAGTTTCTGCTGTGCAAGTAGAGAATAGAAGTCAGATAGGCTTTTGACAGAGGAGAGGAGAAAAAGAAGCGGAGGGTGTAGCAGTTCCATGAAAGATAAGACTGGCTGTCATAACAGCATTATAACAGTGTTCATGATATCTCAAAATCAAATCAAAATGGTACCACTTTGGTACCACAGGATCTCCAGACTCCCTTGGCAGCATGTCCCACATTAGTGTGAACAACAGAGAACTTTTGGAAACTGAGTTAATTTGGCTGGTCTTTGTCTGAAGATGGAGGAGGCCTCAGCAGCCTTTTTGAGTGGGGAAATGCCCTTACATGTCCAGTTTAAATTTGCACAAATGATCTTTGGAGTCCAGTGATCCCAACAATGTCAAATAGGGCATGCTCAAACAAAAGTAATGTGTGATGTTGACTTTATACTGCAACAGAATGAAAGGGTAGGTTCCCCATAATCACATGATATGTAAAACTTGATACTGGTGGTTAGAATAAGTTCAGGATTGGCAAAAATATAAAACAGTGAGTGTCCAGGCACCTTCTTGTCTATGTGGGCTTTAGAGGGATGTTATGAGAGTAAAAGTCAAATAAAAGGCATTTTATGACAGCTTGGAGCAGGATAACTGATGGCTGTGTGCTCATGGAGGAGAAAAAACATAGCTGAAGAGGGGAAGTGGGGTGGAAAGGGGATAAAACAAAGTAGCCAAATGAGGAAATGATAGAGTGATAAAACTAGTGGTGAGTAGTGCACTCAAAAAAGGACATTTATCTCTCCTTCCCCCTAAGCCCATCCCTCATTTCCTATAGGAACAGACAGCTAACAGGGTCTGTGTCTGATTGGTTTAACACTTGGCCCGTCACCACAGCATCTCCATTGTGATATGTAGAGAAAAGGGACTATTATGTTATCAAAATATTACATTTGCTGCAAATCCCCTCTGCCAATTCATTGCTCTCTCCTTCTGTGTTTTCATTTATCTCCCTTCATTAGTGCCTCCACCCAGCTCATCAATGCAAATTTATGGATTCAATTACTGCTAATGTAGCTTCTTTATCAGCGTAAGTTTCCCCTAATACAACCAATTGATACATCGGTCACTTTTTTGCGGGAAAATGGAAAGAGAGCAAAATTATATGTTGATTTTTGTCATTTCTTTGTCTGACTGTCCAGAGGGATGACTGTGTGTGTATCTAGTAATGAACTATTGATTAGAATATGCATGTGCCTGTCAGCCAAAACAAGTGCACTTGTTGGGGTGGATTATGTGTGTGTATTTGAATATCTGTTAACAAAGATTTGGTTTTTGTGCCTGTTTTTCACACCAGATGCAGAGTCATGTGGCTGTGTGTGCTGCTTCATCTTCTCAGCACCACATCTAATATTTAGTGTCTACCTGTCTGTTCATATGAATGAGACTCTGCCTGTCAATCCCAAAGCTGTAGACATGAATACTGGATAGAATCCAGATGAGCTCCATCTCTCATTAACTTCCTGTCCTCCTCGCTCTGCTCCTCCTCCTCCCATCCCAGCTTCTTTCCTCCTCTGTCCTTCCCCCAGCATCTCCCCTCCTGTGTTAGTCTGTTACATCTCTGCAGTGTGTTTGTTCGCTGTTTCCCTCGCTCTGGCGTATGAGTGGGCCTTCTGCGTTGAAAACAATGAGGGCACAAAAACGTGGCTTGTGTACGGCCCTGTGGTATCTGTGACACATCCACATAATGCACAAGGCAATTTACCGTGGACTGTCTCAGCAACTAACGTTACATGACGCATACGATGGACCTTACCTCTCCCTCACAAATACTAACATCCAGTCAGCACTGGTTGTTATGACATGCCTACTTTTCAACGATCAAATCAAATTCCTCCCAACAATATATCTCGTCTTCTTGTCCTGTTTTACTTAGAAATGCATCATGATACTGAAGCTAGATACTATGGAAATGCTGTTTCATCTGGGCTATAAGGTTAGGGAACCTTCATTGTTGTGGTTTCACCAGTGACCACTTGGTTAATGTTAGGGAACGATAGTCGTCACAGTAAAATCAACACAATGGTGACTGTTGGTAGGAAACAGAAAACAAACCACAGTCTACTCAATTGTTCCCCCCTCCGTCTGTGGATTTTGTGTCTCTGTAATACGTCACTTCACTACCTCCTTTACTTCAAATGGATGAGAGTCATAACTCTGATAGACCCTAGAGGGCTTTTTGACTTGACTGTAAACACATGTAGTTTTGGGGCATTTGCTGAAATGATGCTGATGCTGTTTGTCTAGTGATGACAGTCTCAATTTCTGCCTCTCTCCCTGACTAAGCAGCCTTAAATGATAAATATGCCCCCTCACCACGAAAAGTGGAACACAAATTCATGAGAAACTAAATTGGAGGAAACTGTGAATAGGTCCATTCAAAGAGGGATCCTCAGGAAAGTTAGAATAGCTGCAAAACAATCCATTCAAATTGACAGCGACAGTGGATGGGAAAATCTGACTGCGAATTAATGAATTTTCTTCTCTGTGTCTCTGTTTCTGATTAACTTTGAATGGCCCAGCATTGACTCATATCAATTCTGTTCCATCATTTAAAGGGAATAACCAGCCGTAGCAGGCACGCATTACTCACAATTAACCTTACAATCTCCAGTTACATTTTAAATTAAACCAAATCAGAAATTTCGGAACAGTCTATTCCAGAGATGTTTTACCCCGATGTAAGGCACCATGATGCAAACCTGTGATGTACAAAACCAAAGTAACTGCCGACTGACTTTGAGTCAGTCAGCATGTTATTATCGACGGAACTGGTCCAGCTTGCTTTTCATCATGACATTAAAAATGTGAGTCTCTTCTCTGTGTTTTATCTTTTGAAGTCTTCAGATTTTACCCAAGCCTGTCTGACTCTCAGCTGACGGAGGCTGTTTGGGCCCGATGTGGTCGTTACTGGACTAATGGATTCTGACTGGAAGCATCCCGGCTTTGATGGTTGGCAGAGAAACCTGCACACACACGCAAACAGATACATGCAAATGTCAAAGCTGATTTCATGGGGACTACATCCTATCCGATTATTAAACATCTTATTGGTATGGCATACATCCTATCAACATAGCTGTAGCTGTTGCCACCTATCTGATTTTTCTCCCTCAATCCTGCACCCACCTGTTCTGTAAGGATTTCCGGCCATTACTGCACCATTCACCATCCCACTCTGACAGGTCGCTTCTAAAATTCAGATCACTCCCGCCTGCAATGCCGTTAATCTATTGAAAATCCGTCCGCCCCATCTCACAGAAAATTTGATTTCTTTAATCCACAGAAATGCTAATACAGTTACTCAGCTATTTAATAAGACACTTTTGTAAGACGTGAACTGAAAATAAGTCTTAATAAATGTCTAAAAGTTAAAAGAAACAGCTGCAGCTCGAGGCTGTGGTAACTAAAGTGAATAAAAAGTTGAAGGATGAGTTTTGCTGTTTGTCTCAGCACAGCAGGAGATACAAATCGACCTCAGACTGTAGTGCGGTGTAGTGTCATTGCTTACAAATCGAATTGGAATAGGGTTAGCATTTTCTACTGTTGCTAACATGAAAGCTGAATTCACTTGACTGACTGCGTGACTATTCTCATCCTCATACCGAGATAATAATGGTAATTAACCACTCTCGCCTGCATTAGAGTAAATGTATCCAGCGCCTGCAACATCTGTTGTGGGTTCCTCTGATCTTTCCTGCACACACAAATCAAATGATGAAGAAAGCTAGTGTTTTTCTGCAGCAGAACGCCATGTGATCACGTGAAAGGGTGGCTGTTTATCTGTGAATCCTTGAATCAGCTGTATAATGAGGTTCTTGCCTCTGTTCTGTATTCAGAGGGAGAAACTCTGCACCTTAATCAGAGCTGATGTACATCACGTATGTCAATGACCTTTACCTCTTTCCCTCCAACTGTTCTCCGGCTCTGTCCTCAGAAATTATTTAAAGTAAGTGCAGTTAAGGGATTAATCCACTATTGTTATACTTTAATAAGTGTATTGAAATTCACTGCAGGATCCTGTCAAACCTGATGTTTCTCATAGAGGGGACGCTGTCACAAAGCATTGCTGCAGAGCTTCAGAGCTGTAGCTGTATGCTCAGTAAGGTTGGGTAGCCGGCCAAATGTACAGTTATGGTATTAAACTGCTTATCTCTGTTACAAACACATCATCTCGTAGGAGTATGAAAGCATCTGTTGGAAAGGTTTTGTCTCTTGCATGAATGTCCTATAAACAAACAGCAGTGCTGACTTTAATTTTGTGAAACCTCTTAGAGTTCTGATTGACATTATTAAATATTAATTATAAGACATATAATTAAACAAAGGCGTAAACATTTTTATGATAACTTCTGGTTAAATTCTCCTTCATCAGTTCTCCATGCAGCCCTGTTTAATACCTTGCTGAATGGCTATAATTATTCAGGGTCCCATAAATTAATTAATTCACTGTTTTAGAGGTAACAGCTTTTCATCTGCCATGAGACATTCTACTGTTTAGTAAGTAACATTGTTTGGGGGAATTTGCCCCAAATGATCCAGTCATTGATTGAATTTATAGTTTATTTAATAGAAAAATTCATTAATTGCGGACAATGCGTGTGGATGCTAAATGCTGGAAGAAATTCAAAACCATGGCTGAAAATGCAGAAATAGTAGTAGTAAAAGTAGAAGTACTACTAGTTGTAGTTTTAGTAGTATCAGTAATTGTAGTAGTAGTAGCAGTGGTTGTAGTAAAAGTAGTTGTAGCATCAGTAGTGGTGGTAGAAGTAGTAGTAGACATTAATATTACCGCCCTTTTACCCTTAACCCCCCTAACCCTAGTAGTAGTAGTAGTAGTAGTAGTAGTTGCAGCAGAAGCAGTGGTGGTAGAAATACTACTGGTAGTAGTAGTAGTAGTATTAGTAGTGGTAGCAGTAGTAGTGGTAGTAGTAGTAGTAGTAGTGGTAGTAGTAGTAGTAGTAGTAGTAGTGGTAGCAGTAGTAGCAGCGGCAGCAGCAGTGGTGGTAGAAGTAGTAGCATTGGCTGTGTTAGAACAGCAGTATTATTAAAGGTAGCAGTAACAGTAGATGTAAAACTGAAATACTAGGAACCCCCTCATACCTCTGACAGGCTGCTGAGTTGTACTACATAAGCTGATAATGCCAGATAATGCCGTTGTTATGGACAGTCAGATGTCCTCCTCATCAGCTTTGTGCAACTCACAGAGTTGAACAACTCCCAAAAGCTTTTCGTAATCCAAAAGGTTTCTAAAGTAATTGGCTTTCACTTGTTTAAATGGAAATGTACTTACTGTAGTGGAATGTCTGTCTCAACTGTCATTGAATTAGACTATAATATTGTGATAATATTGCACTTCCCACTTTCATAAAGGTTAATTAAGTCTAACTCAGTCAGAGGAGAGTAAAATGAGATAGAGGGAAGCCGAGAGTTAGAGAGAGAGATGAAGATGCAATGAGGAGTAAGAGAGGTACTGAGTAAAGAAGCACCTACGGGGATAATTTGGTCAGCCAATTTTGCTTCCACAGTGCAAGAGTTAAGATGTGTGTGTGTCAGTGCGTGTGTGTAAGAGAGGGAGAGTTTTGTCTGTTTCCCTTGGTCCATTTTGTAAAAAGTTTCTGCTTAGCCAAGCTTGACGTCCAGGTCACTGTATCTTTCTCCTTACCTCTGTTTCTGTGGCTCTCTCTCCGCCATTCTGTTGATCTTGTCTGATTTTTCTGTTCCTGCTTTGTTTGCTCTCCTGAACACAGACAACAGTGAGAGAGGAAGCGGGGGAGAAATGGGGACAGAATTTCCCGACTCCACTGTGGTCTGTTTTTTTGTTTGGTAAAAAAAAACAAAAAAACTAGTTAAGCTCTGTTTTCATGAAATTTAGGGCAAACACAACTGCAAGCACATAACAGGAGAAGACAGACTGAGTGATAATGAGAAAAATACAATAAATTAAATGTTTGAAGGAGAAGGAAATGGACAACCACAGAGACAGAAGCAGATGGAGAATTGTTTGGATCCATCTTTTTCAAATATGAAAGTAATTTTGGTGGAAGTGAGTGTGTGTGTGTGTGTGTGTCTGAGAGTGTAACAACTTTTGTAAATCGCCTCTCAGTATATCACTAATGTATCTTCTAATAAATCCCTAAATGCATCTTTCTTGTCAGAAATGGAATTTCATAGTCATAACTGTGATTTTAATCAAGCAATATCACACGAGAGGGAGTGATGTTGTACACCCTCTTGTGACGTATATCATCACGGCTGCAATTCGGTCATAGGCACGAGGCATTTACATTGATCTGCAACTGTGTAACTTCGTCCAGTTTGGCTGATGAAATGCTGGCAAACCTGGATGTTGGCATGTTCAGCTTCCACTCTCCCTCATCATCATCAGTACCTCATCAGATGCTCATTGATAATTCAGTATATATAGATATATAGTGTATAGCTGTAGTGTCAGTTTGCGTCATTGTAGCGAGTGTAACAGTTGGTTAATTAACAGTTGTATTTATATTTAGAACAGAACAGGGGACCTGAATAGATCCTCTGCTTGTTAATCATTATTATTTCTTGAAGCTTTCTCCTCTGTTTATTTCCTCTCAAGAGGACAACTTCAAGTAGTCGTCTCCAGGTGACGACCTAGATCTGAATGATACAGGTGTTATTCATATATCGTGTAGAGATGAATGTGGTGACATGCATCTCTGTCTCCTTGAAATTATTTTTACTAATTTGCTTTGCCAATTACATTTTGATAGAAAATGTGCAATCTGCCTCAGTGTTCATGGCAACATTTTTTTTTCCAGTGGAGGAAGTTGTGCCTGAGTCACTATTGACTTTTTCAAAAATTAATCTCAGCCAAGCGCTGTCAGTGCCTTACCATATCCATAGAATATGTTCAATCATGCTGTGGTTCCTACGAGTGGATATTGTGATCCAGCACTGTCTCCCATGAATTATATTTACAGCCTACAACTGATTTGCAGCAACAAAAACATTTTGAAGGGATCATGATGCTGGCTGGTTTTCCATTTTCTATTCACACAATAAGAAATATTTTTAATGAATGTATCTGGCAAGTTGCAAAAATGCTGTATTCACTAATAACACAGTTCATTTGTTTTCAGCCAAAATATTGAACCTAGCATACATTATTGGCTCATACTGACTACAGCCTTGTTAAACTCTTCTATTGTTATGTTTAGGCACTGACAGCAGAGTGCCCAACACTTAAATGGATATTTCACCAATTTTCACTTTTCTCCATCTTACCAGTGCCTAGATATCTGCTTTCTCTCAATGCCGCACTGAATCCAATTAAATCAGAGGTCTTCAATGTTTTTCAGGCCAAGGACCCCTTAGCTCAAAGAGAGACGGAGCAGGGACCCCCTGCTACATACATTGCATCTTTTGATATTTTTTTGGTGTTCTCTCGTTTGTGCTGGCCTGTAGGTGTCAAGACAACAGCAGTTGTAGCACGGCTAGGTCCATTAGCCCCACCCTCTGCACTTTTTCTGGTGGTTTCTTAGGTGAACAGTGTGTCAGAGTCTTTTTCCAAAGTTACAAAACAATCCATCATGACTCACAAGAGTGTCCGTATGCTTGGAATCAAAAAACAGCTACTTAGCCAGTATGTTTAAACAGTATGTCAGTGTTAGCTTAGAGGTTCATCTCGCCAATATGGATAGGTGCTGCATGGTGATTGAGCATAACCTAGTTTACATGATTGCACAAGGATTCATGGGTAACAGTTAATTTTGTAAAACATTAATTTAATTGTCAAACAAGAATTTGGAGGACCCGCTTAAGTAATTCTGGGGACCCCCAAGGGGTCACGGACCCCCTGCTGAAGACCCAGGACTTAAATATTAAAACTAGGCAGTGCTAATCGAATATAAATCAAGATTATGTTACTGCACTGCCTATTTCTCGCCTAAAATGCTTTTAGAAACATGTCTTAGTGCCCTGTTTAGCTGTAATGGTCAGAGTTTGTGAACAGAAGGAGGGTGCCATACTGTACAATGAAAATTAAGGCCAAATGGTGAAACAATGAAGGGCTGATCAGATATAATCCAAGATTCTCTCACTGAGTTGCCTTTTCTCACCTCAAATGTTTTCAGAGACATGTTTTAGCTTACTGTTTAACTGTTATATGAGATTGACTGTTGCCAGCCAGCTGCCATTGTGCCAAACAGATGAGTTCACATTGGGTCAGCTACCTGCAGGAGTGGTTATCAGTAAGTGTGTGCTTGTAAATCATCCCTGAAACTGTCAACTGTCAAAAGCTGCTGGAGAAGTGATGATTTGTAAGTGTGTAGAAATTATTCGTAGCATTTTCACCTCAAGACTAAGACTAAATCTAAAATGGTTGTCAAAATTAACCCTGGTTTCATCCGCTGAGGTGAACAGGGACACGAGATCATGTTTCTGTTTGCAACTCGGGCGGTGTGTAAACTCACCACTTGTATACTAATTTCTTGATTGGTTAGACCTCTTGTGGCTGATTACTTGATTGTTGTATACTTGTGCTGAGAGAGCGCAGTGAACATCCTACACCTGAGTATCAACTGCATGCCTGTGTGGGTGTTCAGGTTTGGTGTGTGCTCAGTAACAGTAACAACCGCTTGCTATGGCAATGGTGAAAGGTCCTTTATGTTAATTACAAGAGCATAATGGCTCCTCCAACTTCTCTTGATTCACACCTTAATGGGAATGATTGCAAATGCTCCATGTTCACAGTGATTGTGGTTTATATCATTGTCTGAATAACCCACTTCACTGCACCATGAGACAAAGAGGAGGAAGATACTACAGTAAAGGTAGACTGATTTATCCAGGGTTTTTTTTTTTTTGCATTGTGGTCAGAATTATTGTAAATTTTGCAGAGACTTAATGAGATGCAAATGTTTGTTTACAGTTTACTGAACACAAAAGATTTTAATATCCTCCTGAGCACCCGGTCCATGTGAGGGGATCCAGTCCAGGCAAACTACAACACCTTTGTTCAAAAGGGGACCTGTTCCTCCTCTCCTGTTTGTTTTATTAAAGAATCCGTCTCTGTCTTGTTTGTGTAGTTGCTTTAATTACTTTTCTTTCCCCACCAGTGTTTTGTTAATGTGAATAGTGTTGTTGGCATTGTACAGTATTCTTTTCAGGGCGGCTAATTTATTAAACAGGCAGTACCTTAGTTACAAGAGCTTATCTGTTTAGTTTGCTTTGTTGCAGAGAGAGGACACTGCATTAAGCCTGTGGCCACGCTCGTCTGTTTTTTTTATTATTTTTTTTTACCTCATTATAGTCCCCCTTCCTTTGTTCTTATTCATTGTCTATTCTTGACTTCGACTCTTTTTTTCTGTGTGGACACCATCTCTTTTTCCCGCTGCCCGTTTCTGGTTTCAGCCTTACATGCTTCCTTTTTCCTCATCACTGGTTTTCCTCCACAAACTCTCTTTTCTCTCTGCTCACACGCAGTGTTATATGATTTCTGACATATTCAGTTCATCAGACAAGAATTACATGTTGATAGTTGTGCATCAGTGATGGAGGGAGTGGATAAACACGCTGCACTGATACACTGTACACATAGATGCAATTAAAACCAGTGGGAATCATCTGTTATCAGTTTTCATGCGTTCATATTTTATTAAAGAGGTTTAGTTATAGCTCTCACATTCTGTCCCTAATTGTTCTCCTGTGACTTCAGTCTCTTCTTCCATCAGCGTTATTGTGCTGCAGTAAATATTGGCGTTTCCTTCTCATCTCTGCAGTCTTCACATGCAAGCTGACGCTCAGAGTTGAGGCTCATTTGAGTTAGGCTGATCAAATGTACTGATATTTATTTAACAGTGATGTCTGATCATCTATATAATCTATGAAAGATTCTGAATCTCATTTTAAGAAATAACATTTATCAGTGATTTAACATTTTTTCTGTTTAGCTGCCCCTCTATCTGCTGTTTAGAAATGTAGGTTGGGTTGCACCACTGTTTGATGTTGCCAGTGCTGTAAGTAAATAACAAATTTTAAAAAATCATCACTAGGTCAGATGTAGAGATTTGACTGCATACCAGCATCACTTCACAAATGCAGTATCAGGTGCACTGTCATGTTTGCTGTTTTTGAATATACGAACAAGTTATAGATTACACACTTTACTGACAGCCTTTCCTGTCCTCACCTGTCTGCTTTGTGTAAACAGATTGCAGTTAGTTTAAGGCCGGAGATATACTCGCTTTTTACACTGAGTTTGTGCAGACAACCAGTTGCATTGTGAATGTAATCGTTCACGTACTTGCCTATGTAAGAGGTGTGTTACTGGTTCCACTAGAGGGCACACCACTGAACTGAAACTATGCAGAAGATTCGGATTTGCATGATATAAACAATGTACATGGCAACTCTCCAGGTTACTGTATTGTTAATCCTGAGATTATGGCAGAAAAAGTGACAGCACGGCCATTGCAGTTGGTATGGAAAAGGCCCCTAAATCAAGCATGTAGTGACAATGTCGAGTATGTATGTTTAACTTCCCTACTGTTAATCCAATATTGTTTCTTGTGTACACATGGTGTTACTTCCTGAGCACATGCAGAAACATTTCTCCAAATGGAGGCAGCCATCACGTGGAAGCAAATGTGCAATTAAAAGCAAGAACATCTCTGGCCTAAGTTTCACTTTCATTCTTGTCATGTGACTGTTGATCTCAGCCGTAGACTGTATAAATAATGGACATAGTTACTGTGATGTCACTCACTGGTTTGTGGACTGCCATTTTGAAACCTTGAGTTCAGCATTTCAGCCCTCACCGTCTTGGTATTTTGGAGTCAGAGATGATGTTGTGTGTGTTCCAAATCACATACTTTCACATACTGCAAAATCGGACCAGATGTAGTAGAACATCCTGGTATTTTTGGCATACTATGTATTGGGACATACTAAATCTTTTCCTGGCATACTATATAGTATGGTAGTACAGTGTGTGGAGCTCTAGAGGAGCAAAGGGTGGATCTGACGAACAGACTGCACACTGTGCCCTTAAACATGCATAAATTTAAGCCTTAATGAAAAAAGTGTACCCTCCGTACAGTTGTCACGGAGGGGAAATTAGCTATAGAGACCAAACTGTTTTTTGCACCAGGCTGTAAATGTTTATTTCTGTTGTAGTTAACATGGAGGTCTATGGGGATTTACTCTGCCAGCCTCAAGTGGCCATGCGATGAACTGCAGCTATTGGCATTGGCTTCATTTTGTAGCCTTGAAAGATGCCGCTTGTGAGTCATTCATGGCTTTCCAGTTGCACTCAGGAGCACAGAATTTAATGTAGTTTACAGGATCTGGTTTGTGCAATCGGTTTATTTATGGTGAAGTTTTCAGTGGGACATAGATTAAAGTGATTTTGATGAAATGTCACTATTTTAGGTTAGATTTGGTTATGTTTCCCAACCTAAGCATTCACTGCGCATGATGTGTTAGTGGACTTTAGCAAATTTCACAATCCAGTGATTGTGTTTTTACAGTTTCTGGCTTTGACTAATGGTGTAATTTTGGCTATTTTTAAAAAAAGGAAAAACATGCCTTTCAAACCCACTTGCAGGCTGCAGGGTTCAGAGAGTGTCCCCTCCTGAACCCTCGACACTAGGTGCCGAGTGCCTGTTGAAATTTAATCTCCAAACCCTGTTGCTATGTAAGCTATCAAGGCCCCCCGTACCTCTTGGCTTGGATCCAGGCCCGAACACCTTGTTCTTTGCACTGGCAATTTTATTTTCTGCTCAGCTTCACCTCTCTTCTCTCTCCTGGATTCACAATGATGGAACGGCCTTCCTAATCCAGTCCACACAGCAGAATTACTTTGTGTTATGTACACAGAACCCAGCATTTTAAGAACCAACACTGTAGGTCAACCTCTCTTATCTCACTTATATCCTCTCTTTTATATTCCAATCCTCCTTCCTGGTCACAGCTCAGTCTCGCGCTCTATTTTACTGTTATTTTTTTCTTTAAGATGTTGGTGAAGACGAAGGTGAAACTGTTTTTACTGTTACACTTACTGTTAGAGAGCTAGATGAGAAGCTTCTAAATATGAAGTTTGAAAGGAGCAGAAATACATGGAGGTGTGTGTGTGTGTGTGTGTGTGTCCGTCCCTGTGGAGAGAGATAAGTTGACAGGCAGCTCTGAGGTCAGTCTGGCCGTATCTTGCAGACAGCCTTGCTTGCCCTGTGGGTGGTTTCACCAGACATCTGCTGAACTCCCATCAGATCCTGCAGGGCTTCACATGTCTGCCACTGTTCCCCTCAGCTGACCCAGGATCAGCAAGCAAGGATTTACATAATGCATGATGGGATAAGAGGTGTAGTTTTTGTGCCAGAGGCTGATATCAGATCAGAACTTAGAGGTTTGGAGATAATATTGTCTCAGTCACTGGGGGCATGTCCTTTAAACACTGATTGGAGATTGGGGCTCAGGGACTTGATATGAGCAACAGCATATCAAACAGATCTGAGTCTCAGTTCGAGGATTAAAGGTAAGGTTTTGCTTCTGGATCCCCACTTTGGTATTCCAGACATTTCATCTCTGAGTCATATTTAATCTGTGTTTAAATTTCAAACTAGAATCAAACTTCAATTCATGGATCCTTGTATAATACCTTAAACCTCTCCACCAGGTTAAATGATCAATATTTGGTGATGTATCAACACATTTGCGCGTCCACATACGATGTGCAAGGGATGTTAGATGCGTTGGTTGTTGGCGTCCTGTGACATCATGTCAAGTTCTGCCTGTTACATGCATTTTCTTCTGTCAAGATACACTTTCGTTTTTGCAGGATATTTATGTCTGTACAACACAGGATATTGTTGTTGTTTTTTCCCTTCAACAACAAACACACGTTTGGGTTCAGTCAACAAAAGCATGTGCTTAGGTTTAGAGAAAAAAGAACAGGTTTTGGCTTTAGAATCTCAGGGGGCGAGAACACTGCTCTCCCAGGTGAACAGCAATGTTTGTTGGACCCATGCAGCCACCCCTCCCACCTGCCCCACTCTGACTTTTGCCACCTTCACTTGCCACAAAAACTGTATTAGTGTTAAAATTACTTCAAAAATTAGGGCTGTCCCCAGCTAAGAACTTTCCTAGTTGTCCAATAGTCATCATTTAGGGCCATTACTTGACTAGTCACTGCATGCTTGGAATATTAATTTACTTATTAAAAATATATTTTGGGTGGGGCAACACAATGGTTTGACTTCAAGGTGAGAGAAAGAATAGTATCAGTAACATTGTTAACACTGTGCTACATTACAGAGAAATACAAAACCGTACTCATGAACCTTCATTAATACAGGCCTATATTTTATCTACAAGTGCACTTACATGAAATTATAAGCTCAGCACATGACCTGTGTTTCTGGTAACAATAAAGGCCTATGCTTTATTTAAGACTTGAGTTTCTTGAGTTTCCTGTAGAGGAACTATATCTAACTGTAAAATTATGTGCCTAGATAGGAATATGTAATTTGGTCTTAATTATATTGGTACATGTCCAATTCATTACTTTCAATTAACTGCTAATGTAACTTAGTGCTCAGCAGGCTTGCTGAGCATGGGGAAAATTTAAAAAGTTTTTATTAAGGTTAGAATAAAATTTCTCAAATACATGTTTTTTTCACAACACATAAATAAAGACTGAATATTTACTTGGGCTGAAATGGAATACCTATTTAAAGGACATTATTCTGGAAGCAATTGCTGCTTGGACTTAAACTCAACACAACTAACAACTCAAATAACTGTCTCAGAACAAAACTCAAAACTTCACAGGAAATGAAAGTCCTGTTTTGTCTCAACTGGTTTAAAAAGTTTCCCTCAACTTTTCAAAGCTTAAGCAGAAAAACTGAAATGAAAGATCCTGGCCAGCAGATAACCACAGTTAGTATCAGCATTGTAAAGACTTGGCAATAAGCTGGGTGGTTGTTGTATATGAGTATGTGCAACATATTTTGTAGTTTTGTAATTGCATTGCACAATCTGGTGAAGGGAGTCAAAGGGAGGTTTACAAATGGCAGACAATGCCCCATTATCACAGCCAGTCCAGAGGAGCACGGGAGAGTCAAACTGGCACTGAGACCCAATCAGAAGACACAACACAGAAATAAACTGTACAAACAGAGGGACTAGAGAAAGATAGGCAGGTCTGGATTACAGGATTATAGTCCATCAGTCAGTGTTGACCTGCAGTTTTTGGATACAATTATCAACTTGAATAGAGACATGGACACGATGATAGTGTATCTGTCCACGCTTGCCAAGCCGGTGTTGATTGTCAGTAGCTGCTACCTCTGCAAAAAGGTTTAGTATGTGTATAAAACTGACCTAACCAAGGTAAACTAGACTAAGTACGGAGGTAAGAAGTCACAATTCAGTGAGAGATTGGTACAGCAAAGAAAAAAGTAAAACCAATACAGTTAATTATAAGGATGTGCTTCTTTTTATTTTGAACAGGCAGTAGTGTAAGTGTCAAGGAAAAACAGAAACCCATTGCTGGGTACTGAGAGCATTTTGCTCACAATAAACTTTGGTAAAGTATTTTTGTTAGAAAAACAAGGGTCATTGCAAACAGTGCTGTATAACCAACACTGAACAAACATTTTTCCTAGAGGCAACAGGTCAGAAAGGCTATTAAACTACAAAAAAAAATCTCTTATGCTATGAGATAGAAAAATACCAAAAAACACAGAATAATAAAAACTAAAACGTGAGCATTAGGAGTGTTTCAGTGAGTTCCAACGTGGCTGTATTTAAAAATTCAAAGCACCCAAATGTTTATCGTCACCATCCATGTCTGGGTGATGTCGTTGAATGTGCGGTAGCATGTTGGATGTGTTTCTGTCAGGTTCTCAGGAAAGCAGCTCAGCCTTGCTCCCAGTTTTTCCAGTGGTCACTTGGGTATTGCAGCAAAAAAAACAACCCAAAAACATTTTCCCAATAGGCCGCCATTACACAAGAGAGGTCTGTAAAACTGTTGATAGGACACCTTGAACTGCAAACAAGGTCAATTACAAGTCTTCTTATTATGATTTTATGACCTATGAAGGTTTAATATTTGTAAAACAATTCTTGAGCTAAGGAAAGTGATTTAAAACAAAAAAGTGATGTCATCACAATGTAAAGTCAACGAGCCAAGTGGGAAGTCACCAGCAAAGGAAGCACTAATAATAAATGATAATGCATTTTATTTATAGAGTGCTTTTCAAGGTACTCAAAGGCACTTTACATTAGTTAAAAATGATCATAAAATAGAATACAATAAAATACACACAACATCATTCACACATTAAAAGCCACTTTGACAAGATTTGTTTTGATGAGTGATTTGAATCGTGAGAGATCAGTGAGTTCTCGGATGTGTTTGGGGAGAGTTCTTGGTCCTGAGTGATGGAGTCAGCAGGCTGGCATCAGAGGAGCGGAGATTGTGGGAAGGGTGCAGAGTCGGAGCAGGTCAGTGTAGGAGGGGGCCTGGTTATGGAGGGCTTTGTAAGTGAAGAGAAGGACTTTGAATTGGATGCATTGTGGGACAGGGAGCCAGTGGAGGTTCTAAAGGACAGGGGTGATGTGATCACGGGAGCGGGATTGGGTGAGCAGACGGGCAGCAGAGTTCTGGATGTATTGGAGTTTGTTACTACTGTGCGTATTCAGTGGACTTCACACCCTGGAAGTAAACATGGAAGCTAGAAATGTTTTTGGTGTATGCACCAGGCGAGCAGTTACATTGGACTGAATAGGCGCTATCTTGGGGTTCGGTATCTAGTTACTATACATCTATGGTTTCCATTCACATCCCCTACAACAGTGGAGCAATGCCCACACCTCCTTGTCTTCCGCACAACTCTCTCTCTGTTGCCGTCTTAGCTGACCGAGAAGCAGCTGGCAGGTCTTCTAGCTCCAGTGTTTCATTTGAGTTCACCATAGGGTGACTGACTTGCACACAAATCTATTTGTTGTGTTAACCTCAGCGCATGCGTACAGTTTCCTGGCATAAAGTTTCCAGTCAGAACCAGTGCTTGTGAATTTTGGTTCCACATTACATGCATCAATTTACATATTGTGTTTTCAGCATGGGGCCGTGTGCACCGAACCGTGAGGAATCAGCATGAATATATAATGTTGATAATACAGCCCTAAAACTAAGTACAGTGGACACCACTTACAATACAGTGATCAAATGCTTATCAGAAAGCGTTGATCAGAATCATTCCTACACAAATGCTGTTCAAATAATTTGTTTATAGTAATCAAGTAGTCTGCTCACAATTTTTTATTTTGGGTCTTATCTATTTTTAAATTTTACTCCTATTATGCTCCAGCTGGTTACCTGAGGCTTGTGCTGCCTGCACATTTATAACCTGAAGGGAAAAAGAAAGTCATTTTCTCTAATTAAAAATTGTAGACTCCTCAAATGAACAAAAATGAGCCAACGGGATGCAGCGGTGAAGCTCGGTGCTCTTCAGTCTACAAACAAAGAGAAACAGTCATGGCTGCTGGTGATGAGGGAGATCTCAGGGAGAGCACCTGCGGTTAAAGCTGCCCATTCCCGTAATGCCCACATAATGAAACATCTGTACTGTATTTTAAAACAGTCAGTAAAATTCAGGAAATAGCCGAGCTGTTTGTTTCATTACCGTATACTCAGAAATGTCAGTTAGTTGGTAATCTGCATGACAAAGAAAGACAACAATGAAAAATCAGTGGTAATAATCATCCGCTTATGGTGATCAATTTGACCCAGAGACGTGATCACTGTAAGTGGTTTCCACAGTATCACATTTTGTACTCTGCCCGGGGAAATATATTCAACCCTGAGGCATGAAGAGCTTTGCTTTCAGAATTGCCACTGGGTATGTGTGACCTGGCCAAGCAGAAAATACACTTGCTTCCTTTTTCGAGGTACAGAACACTCCAGCCATCAAAGACGCTCCAAACATTTCATGAGAGCTGGAAGTTTTGTTCAAGGCTTGTTTAACATCGAAACGCTTCACATAAAAAATAGCATAGCAAGCCCTTCAGTTTGTACTGAATCTTAGCGAGGTAGACATCAAATGTGACACATGAGTTAATTAATATTATTGTTCATTATCAAGAACCTGTCTGAGGACTGGCTTAAGACATAAACCACCTTACTGCTGGTGACCCAGTTGGTTAAGATGTGGACGTAACTGGTGTCAATGCACAAATTGGTGGGTTTTTGTAAAGTCAGTGATGTGAAAATCTATAAAAGTAGGACAGTAAAAAGTCAGGAGCTTATAGCAGAAGTTGTTTTAATAGTGTCTCAGCAAATGAAATGCTGCAGTGACTCTGACTTGGCTCAGCTCTGCGTAGTGTCAACCCTGATTTCTATGCTCAACCACGACTCCAGCAATAATTAGAGAGCAATCTAACTAATGGAGTAAGAAATGACAAAGTCCAATAACTGAAAGCACTTTGAAAACAGAGTCTAACAATGAAAAGTGACAAAGAAGTCAGAAAAACAATAGTGAGTGCCTCAGGTCTGTACTAGAGGGGGTTCCATGTATTGTATTAAATGGAGTGAGATTCACAGCATGAACAATTCTCATTTAATTTTTATATGCCGAGGGTTTGTGGCGCGCTCTCTGTGTGTTCTCTACTCATTGTTTACCACTCTGATTTTAATGACTTGTTGGTCACATCATAAAAAGAGACTCAGAGTAAATACCAGCGACCTCTAGCTGAGTTCCCATC
Organism: Epinephelus awoara; assembly: GCA_035609425.1. Classification (NCBI taxonomy): domain Eukaryota; kingdom Metazoa; phylum Chordata; class Actinopteri; order Perciformes; family Serranidae; genus Epinephelus; species Epinephelus awoara. Next base: position 22,196,071 of record CM069299.1, read on the forward strand.
TTCCTGCTTCAAGAAGAAAAGATGCTTACAGCGATGTTTCATATCCTACAGTCTCACCTCAGCAAACACTGTGATGTGATGTGAAACCTGTTGAGTTAAAGAAATGAAAACAACTATACATAAACATGCACACCTGACAGTGGGCGTTGTTTGCTGCACACACGCTGGTCATGTCAGCGGAAATGACCTAATCGCTGTTAAATATTGATAGCTGTGATAGAAATGAAAGTAATGGATTGTTAAACAACAAATGTGTTTCTGTACCTGGAAACAACACATGCATGTTGATCATTGTTGGAGCAGCAAAGAAAGGTCAATGTTGATTTCCAGAAGAATTTTCTTGAAAGAACAATTCCGTTTGCAACCAAGTGTCACAGCATACCCAGGGTTTTCCCTGGGTTTTTTCAAGACCAAGGTGGTAAAGGCCTGTGGCATGGTAAAGGCCCCCCCCCCCCCCATTAAATATGAAAGGAGGCCCCCACATGCTTGAGCTTTACACTGCTGACTCGTATAATCAGAACAGACATGTCCTGTGGTTTTCAGCCTTCTGAAATTATATTTACCCTTTACAGCAGGCACATCCTGACAGCTGAGAATATTACTGTCAGTTTTTGTCCCCCCTGTATTAAATATGAAAGGAGGCTGAGATCACAGGACATGTCTGTTCTGATGATACAAGTCAGCAGTCCTGAAATATGTATTTCTCTTCTATAATACACATTCTACATCTCGGAGGTGACGTCTTTTCACATACGGGCTTGGATGGATGGATTTGAAAGATCTGCATGTTATCTCTAAGTTAACTAAATCGGCCACACTGCATTGAGTGCACTCTACCTGGTAGTGTCCACCAAAGCGTTTTTTCCTGTCTGAGGGATCAACATTACCACTGACCCAAGGCAGGTAAACTCTGTATTCAGGCAAGTGGAATGCCTCGAGTGAAAAATAAATGTGATCTCCACTGTAATATTTTCTGAAAACAAACTGTAACACTTTTTCTCGTGAGCTGCATGCACAAGTTCTTCTTCCAGACTTATGGAAAAATCTTACATACAAGACTCTATAGACTTTAACTCGGGTTAACTTCCAATCACAGTGGGGAAAGGGTGGGACAAATACCACAAAGACCAACGGAGGACAAATCCAAGTGCTGAACAACAACTGCTGTTTTCAGCTGAGAAAAGACAACACTTTGGTGGACACATGGCCTTAATAAAATAACACTAGCAACTGTCCAACCAATGAGAATTTGGTTGGACAAGACCATATTGACCAACCATCTGACCAGAAGATTACAGCCTTAATTTCTGCATGTTCAGCTGACCTGTAGTAAATCGACCAAAAGTCTCAAGGTAACGCTTGCTTAGCATTTGGAATTAATCGCAAGGGCGCCAACTGATCACTCTTTATTTCCCCTATAACCATTACCAAACCATACACTTATTTTCAGGAAACTTCAGAGGAATTTATTTGTAACTCTTCAGGAATTGGCGGTAAAATAAAGTGTTTTCTGATCTGAGTGTCTTTTCGGCAGGATGGTTAAAGTTTGGTTAGATTTAGGCACAAATACGACTTGGCTGATGTAAGCGTAGACCAAAATAAAACTGAATCAATAGAGCCTTGAATGTGTGTTATCTAAGTGGTACAAAACTGGCTGGTTTAGAGTAGGTAAACACAGCACACACACAATCTAGATGAAGTAGATGAAAAACTGTGTGTATACGCCTCCACATGTTTGCATGTGTGCTCTCAGTTTCTGTTGGATCTCGACATTTCTGCTCTCCAGGCAAAATGACGAGCAAAGAGTCTGAAGTGAAGATCACAGCAGCCTTCAGGCCAAACGTCGGGAAGTTATGCGACACTGGGAGGAAGAAACACGAGATACCCAGACGGTGTGTGTGTATGTGTGTGTGTGTGTGTGTGTGTGTGGGGAGGTATATAAAAGCCTTGAAAAGGCCTTGTAGAAAGACAGATTACTTTAGGAGAGGATTTCTTTTAGATAAGAGAGACACTTCATGATGAGAAAAAGGATGTTGGAGATCGAACACAGTGAGAGAATGACAGAAATGGAAGGAAGGCTAGGAACAAGGAAAAAAATAGAAGGCTTCTGTAAAATGAAATTTATTGTTCTGGGTGGCTTAGCAACAAACCATGACCCTGTCACACCTCTGCAACACTATTTTGTTCCCCACTTTTCTCCACCTCACTTTCCCCCCAATCTCAGTTTTTATGCTGCTACCAAGTCCTCAGGGGTGGAGCATAAAAGAGCAAGAGCGATCCATCAGCGCTTGCTAAAAAGCCTTGCTGGCTCATAAATAAAGGAGGTGGATGAATTAGGAAGTTAAATCACCTTGGGTTGTTAATGTCACAGCCTACAGACAGACATGAAATACTCCCTGTACCCCTCAGTGTTGGGCTGCACTACTCCCTCCCTCAGGCTGTACCACCACATCACCATATGGTGAGGTGTCATAGCATGAAGTGTGTGTGTGTGTGTGTGTGTGTGTGTGTGTGTGTGTGTGTGTGTGAGAGAAGAGGTTGATGAAAGGTGCATGACTCAATAATTTGTATTTTGCACGCAAGTGTGTATCAGTTTATTTGTATCAATGATCAGCTTGTTTCCTTTATGAATTTAATTTGGTTTTTTATGCTGTCATGGTAACAAGTTCCTTTGAGCTTAAGTTTGCATACTTTTATTTTGGTGACTCACTGGAAACTGCATCACATGTAGCTGACAAAGCAGAAGTTATTATAAGTAGGAGTTTACATGTCTGAACCTGAGACCAAAACCATGACACAAACATCCAGGGTTCTCATGTTGTGGTTCCGTTTTCCGTGTTGCGGCCTCCGAGACTGCCGTCACCTTAACGCTGCAGCCCATTGAGTGCTCGTTACATCATGAGGTCCACATTGCAGTTATCCTCCTTTTTTCCCCCCTCAAACACACCGTGACACTCAGTCCTTGTCCATGTGTCTACTGGTCCACTTAATTTACTTATGTGAAGTTCATTTATAGAGTTAATCTACCTCAGTGTTCCTTAGTGGTCTTTAACAACTGAATCATGGATTTGGAGAGAAGTTACAAACCTAACCACAAGGTCAGTCGTCTCACATGGCCGTCATCAGCAGATCATTCTGTGCTCAGTTGTCATTTCATTTTAAGGGATTTGTTGACTTAAACATTGAGGTCAGAATTTCTCTGTTGACCTCAGAAACAATAAAAAAGGACAAATAATATAATCTCACTATGAGGTCCATCCAGTGGCTGCTTTGATGTTTAGGATTGTATCACACAATCTTTTTCAGGAGATCAAAGATCACCTTTTTCTTTATTCTCTACATGGACAACAAGTCCTGAGAGTGCTCTGAAAAACTAAACCTGAACAACATCTTTAATTCCATGACAACTGGGCGAACTCCATCTGCTCAAGGAGGTTGTGTAACATGATCAAAAGCACGTTCTAAGTAAAATGACACTATGGGTTTGGATTGAAGACATAACATGATGCTTCTTTTCAAGTGCTTAGGTATTTATACAGGGATTATTGATTACTTTTTCAAAACAGTGAGTTCTCACAGCGCTGGGTCTGTGGTTTCTCCTTTGCATGCTTGCGGCTCACTGTTTGGCCCCTGGTCGTTACCTCTTCATAAAGTCTCAACTTCACCTGTGTGATCTGCACAGGAATGCCCCTAAAGGCCAAAACACACCAGCAACGGAAAATATGCCACAATTATCTTCAGTGTACAGCCCCACAATGGCAGTGGCTAGACGTGCGTTGGCATTCCTGGAGGCGCAGCCCAGCGGTACTTCAGTTATTCAATTAAATGCCCTACCCCCCCAATTGCTCTCTGCTTGTACATACCGGCTCCTGCAGCAGCTGTTTTTCTTTGCTCCTATGGCAACTTGACTCCTCTCCTCACCATGGATGTATGAAGAGAACTCTGCAGCTGTTGTCTCATGTGCGCCAAAGAATAGAAGACTTGTTGTTAAGGTAGAAAATGATAACTAAATGATCCCATCATTATAAAGACAAAAGATGTTGCCTGGTGAGTCAGGAGATTGACAATTTAGGTGAGAAGTTAAGTTTAATTCGGGGCTGTGCAAAGGTGAAGGAAATACCGATCCTTCAGTAAAAGTAGTGATAACTTTGCATGGTCATTTGTTGACAAGCTGCATTGTGATGCCCCCAGTGTGCTAGGGGCGACACTTGATGCGGGACACTTGATGCTGGTCACATGACGCGCTGTGTGTTTACAGCTTCACACAGCAAAATAAAAAGAAAACATAGGCAGAGGTCAGAGTCTCTGCAGATAAATACACCACCAACAACTTCTAGTGGGTCATAGCTGATTATTGAGAGGGATTACTTTTGTATCAGTCTATTTATTGTTTCTTTTTAGAAAAATCCTTCATAGTATACCTTTAAAAAGTTGTGTTTTTGGTTCACTTTCAATTACTGAATAAAGCCAGCCAAAGAGGCCGATAAAAAGCTGAATGTATAAGCAGTCAGAGTTTGATTTTAACCTGCTCTTCTGTGTAGTTTTGAGAGAGAAGCTCCACCTGCCAGGGATCCTAGAAAACCAGGCACTGCCATAAACCAGTTGCATAAACAGATTAAATAAAACACTAATCACAAATTATCTTCTTTGTTAGCTGGATAAAGCCTCATTCAATAACAGAGCAGCTTTTCTCTCACACTGTCTCGCCCATTATGGCACAGAGGAAAGTCTGTTTCCCATCCCCCGTCTTTTCATTTTATTGATTTGTTCTTTTACTGTAGTTTCTGCCAAAACTTCACTCCAAACCTGATTCATAACCATCCTCTCGTTATGACCACTCTGGCATAAAAAATCGGACAAAACACGTTCCATATTGATTTACTGAGGACACAATTTTATCATCATTACTGGATGCTTCAGTATTTAACGGTTGGTTGACAACAGTAGTTACAGAGCTTGAAACCAACTCAACTTGTTTCTTCTCTTCCTGCTACAGTACAAAGTGATGCTGCAGCTTCTGTATACAGTTGTGTTTAGTGTATTAACGATCTGCGTGTGTCAGAAGTGTGAAGAGATGTCAGTATGGAGTAGAGAGATAACCAAGCCTACAGCATGTCATCTGAACCAGATAGAGCCATGGCTAATGCAGACAGGAGGATCAAAGCTAGCCCGATCAGTTACATGGAGCTATTTCCAGGGTTAGCTTCAATCCTAACATCATGGTCTGTTAGTGCGTGCTAACATGAAAGCTGTAGCTTGGGACTTAGCACCGCTGCTATTAACACATTGTTAATGTGTGGGCAGTAGATTAAAGATCTTCCTCCGCAGAACAGCAAAAGGAGATTTGCAGTAGCATGTGATTATAAAGGCTAACATGGCCTCTGTTAACAGGCTTAAACACAGTGGGCAGAGATCTGTGCACTCTGTATTTCTCGTTCGTTGACTACAAACACATTCCAACTTACAGTGGACAAACCTGTCTCAGTAGATTCAGCTGATGCCAGAAATCTGGCACTTATCTGACCTAATAGAGGTAATAAAAAAAACCAAGAAGCAATTTCCTAAGAAGTATGTTTTGCTGAAACTTTTTGAAGTGAAACCTTGAAATCTGTGTTTTCTACAGAGTGCAATGAAGGAATATTTATCAAACTAGCCTAATATATTTTAGTTCCGACTGCTGCAGGAACAAAAAACATTGTTAGAAAACAAAAAGTTGCCCTCCTCTGCATCCACCTTATTAAATTTGACCAAATGGTTCAGTGGTTCTCCCCATTTGTTTCCCTGCCATGCATTTGCTTCTCCGTGGTTATTATGATTCAGCAGATAGATGGGATACAAATGAGATGAATGCTGGCCACCTCTGGCATTACCTGCAGGCAGTGTGTGCTTGTGTGTGTTTGTGTGTGTGCCTGTGTGTGCGTCACATACCAGTGGGGAACCAGTGAAATGAAGTATCCTGCTGACTGCTCATATGTGTGCTGAATGTGTGAATATCAGTCTGAACACACAGACTTGGACTGTTTGCTGAGCTGCAGAGACACAGTGCATTGACCGGCAGACTCTAATGCAAACTACATTACCTGAAGAATAACAGTATTTTTTTCTGCTATTCATTAACTGTAGCTTCTCTCTTAATACTGCAGCATAGTGTAAAATTTTAAAAGGAAAGAGTCGGCCATTTATATTAAAGCACAGCACAGTCCAACAGCCTTACAGCCACAAACTCTAAATCTTACATTTAGTAGTTTCTCTGGGTTACAGTTTGCGATTTGGAAATTAAGATTCCTGAGGTCAGTCTGTATTCAGAGACATAAGAGTGAAAGCTTCTCGGACTCAGGTGTGCTTCAAACTGATAGCAGATGTCCGTGTTGTGCCTGGGTGGAAATACACTTGAGTAAGTTTGACACATTGGGGAAAGAGGGAGGAAAAGGTCACACATTCAATATTCAAACCATTTTTTATCTTTACCAGATAAGGCAGTGTCTTTCCCAAAGCCATAAACTCTAGGGGGTAATGGAATAAAGTAAGGTATTACTATTTACATTTTAGTGAAAGAAATGACATTATGAGCAGTTCTTTAACCTATTTAACCTCCTTATTGGCATATCCATGGCTGTTCTTTTGCAGTGTACTGTACCACAGCTGATTAGGTCTTCATGTCAGATATATTATAATGTCAGAATAAGAAAGTCATAATGTGAAGTGTTTCCTCAAGTGCTTTAGTTACATTTACACCTATGATAAAGGTCATTTTCTGCTTTTCCACAGTGGATTCATATCACGCATTCAGCTGCTGAATCGAGAATCATAGTGATTCTGATGCAGAGAAACATGTCATTGTCATGTTTGAGAAACCAGTTTGAGATGATTTGAGCTTGTGATATGGAGCGTTATCCTGCTGGAAGTAGCCGTCAGAAGATGGGTACACTGTGTCTGTGTCATAAAGGGATGGACACGGACAGCAACAATTCTCAGGTAGGCAGTGGTGTTTAAACAATGCTCAGTTGGTACTAAGGGGCCCAAAGTGTGCCGAGAAAATCTCCCCCACACCATTACACCACCACCAGCCTGAACCGTTGATACAAGGCAGGATGGATGCTTTCATGTTGTTTACACCAAATTCTGACCCTATCATCTGAATGTGGCAGCAGAAATCCAGACTCATCAGACCAGGCAACGTTTTTCCAATCTTGTGCAACTTGTTTCCACAGTCTCCTGTTGTTAGCTGCCACTCCTGTCAGCTAACAACAAGGTAGCTTCAAGGTTGGACGTGTTGTTGGTTCAGAGATGGTCTTCTGCAGACCTTGGTTGTAACGAGTGGTTATTTGAGTTACTGTTGCCTTTCTATAATCTTGAACCAGTCTGGCCATTCTCCTCTGACCTCTGGCATCAACGAGGCATTTTCACCCAGAGAACTGCTGCTCACTGGATATTTTCTCTTCTTCAGACCATCCTCTGTAAACCCTAGAGATGGATGTGCGTGAAAATCCCAGTAGATCAGCGGTTTCTGAAATACTCAGACCACCCATTTGACACCAACAACCGTGCCACGTTCAGTCACTTAAATTACCTTTCTGCCCCATTCTGATGCTCAGTTTGAACCTCTGAACTTTGGTTTGAATATCTACAGATAGGATGACGTAGGCACGGACGTTTCCAGTTCCCTCTCTACCAGCTCAATTAAACTTATGCTAAATTTATGCTCTCATATTTACTTTTCAAGTGTTGGTGGTGCTTTTTGCGGTTGGATTTGAACAGTGTTGGCGTTTGACTGAGAGTCACTCATCGGAATGAGGAAATCAACTCCCCTGCAGACCTGTAGCTAGCTAGCCACTGAAGGTTTGCAAATGTAAACATCTGTTAATATAAACAAAAAGATGAAGAAGATGGACACATCCTGCCAGCCATTGTACAAGCGCTGGGAATATAGAATGAACGACCCCCATTCTGGATCAGTTCCCAATGGGATATCGGGAACTGTAAAGCCTTATTTCACCAAAAATTGGCTAAATACTGGACAGCACCTTTCAGCCAGGAGGCTCTTTTTCTATACACTGATCTGACAGAGCAGAGGACTCTGGCAAGAGAAGGAGGGGGGGTCTCTGCTTTTATGGTGAATAAGGACTGGTGTGATGGTGGGGTTGCGAGGTGCTGTCCCGTTCCTGCTGTGGATCACTGCTATACACAGTTCAGAGGCGCCTGCAGTGCAGCGCTGGCCATGTTCGAGAGGAGTGACCATACAGCAATCTTGTAGTTGTCGTGACGTGTGGACAGTTAAATTGCTCCACAACCAGAAACCATGGATTACCAGAACCATCTGGAAACATGAACAATTATAATCCAGCAGCCATCGATGTATGAAGATGCAGAAAAGGAATAAATCACAATCCACAAGTAAGATCAGCTGGGGGATCACATTTCACTGGTTTTTCTTTGTATACTTATGTGACAAACAAATAATGGATTAATTGATTGATTGATTTAATATAAGTTAAACAATAACATCCATGCCTTCTGAGCTGCTTAAAAAAATGATATGTAGAATGAGGGACCGGGCACTTGAAGTGAAATTGATATCAAGGAAAGAAACACTTGACCACTACTGCTATTATCATCCCCATAGTTTCTGTTTACACTTGACGTTCTACTGTCAGTTGCCATATCAGCTTGCATGCTTGACATCTATCTGGTCCCTTTAATTTTACAGCAGTACAAAGTAGCTATGTGCACTTAATCCCTATAAAGTAAAACTTTCAGCCATTAAGTACCTGCATTTGATACAGGGTCCACGTTGTTGCTATTTTGGAACAAGTACACTTGAAAGTGTGACAAATCCTGTTCATGAGTGCTGATCTCTGAAATAGAAGCTTATGTGGTGCACTTAAAGCAACATTATACCTGAGCTAAAAAAGAACAAAAAGAATGACTAAACAGTTTATTTTACAGTTTATTTTGTGTCTTCCACTGTTCAGGACACCTTCAGTGGTGATAACGACATGGTCTGTAATATATAATTGATGCAGCTCTTTTGTTTGTGTTGTATAATCTTTTTATGCAACTACTTGTTTTTTACCTAATTTGACCACAGTGCTGGGAACAAATCACTTAATGTTAATGCCCCATCTTGTCTCCTTTGGTCTGTTATTGGTTATACACTCACCGCCCACTTTGTAAGGTACACCTTGCTAGTACCAGGTTGGACCAACTTTCCCCCCAGAACTACCTGAATTCTTCATGGCATAGATTCAACAAGGTGCTGGACACATTCCTCAGATATTTTGGTCCATATTGACATGATAGCATCACACAGTTGCTGCAGATTTGTCGGCTGCACATCCATGATGTGAATCTCCTGTTCCACCACATCCCAAAGGTGCTCTATTGGATTGAGATCTGGTGACTGACATGACATGAACATGAGCTCACTGTCATGTTCAAGAAAACAGTTTGAGATGATTTGAGCTTGTGACATGGAGCGTTATCCTGCTGGAAGTAGCCGTCAGAAGATGGGTACACTGTGGTCATAAAGGGATGGACACTGTCAGCAACAATACTCAGGTAGGCTGTGGTGTTGAAACAATGCTCAGTTGGTACTAAGGGGTCCAAAGTGTGCCGAGAAAATCTCCCCCACACCATTACACCACCACCAGCCTGAACCGTTGATACAAGGCAGGATGGATGCTTTCATGTTGTTTACACCACATTTTGACCCTACCATCTGAATGTGGCAGCAGAAATCAAGACTCATCAGACCAGGCAACGTTTTATCAATCTTTTCATGTCAGATTTTGTAGAGCTTGTGCAACTTGTATCCTCAGTTTTCTGTTGTTAGCTGACAGGAGTGGCACCTGGTGTGGTCTTCTGTTGCTGTAGCCCATCTGCTTCAAGGTTGGACGTGTTGTTGGTTCAGAGATGGTCTTCTGCAGACCTTGCGAGTGGTTATTTGAGTTACTGTTGCCTTTCTATAATCTTGAACCAGTCTGGCCATTCTCCTCTGATCTCTGGCATCAACGAGGCATTTTGACCCAGAGAACTGCTGCTCACTGGATACTTTCTCTTCTTCGGACCATCCTCTGTAAACCCTAGAGATGGTTGTGTGTGAAAATCCCAGTAGATCAGCGGTTTCTGAAATACTCAGATCAGCCCATCCGGCACCAACAACCATGCCACGTTCAAAGTCATTTAAATCACCTTTCTTCCCCATTCTGATGCTCACTTTGAACTTCAGCAGGTCATCTTGACCATGTCTGCATGCCCAAATGCACTGAGTTGCTGCCACATGATTGGTTGAGTAGCTATTTGTGTTGATGAGCAGTTGAACAGGTGTACCTAATAAAGTGGCTGGTTAGCGTATATGGATGGAGAGTTAAGTTTCCACTTGGTGAAGTGATTACCAGGTTTATACCGGCTGTATGTGGCCAAGGGTGACCATTGATCACCTCAGCATTCTTGAATCTAATTGGCACTGCTGCCAAGAATCATTACCTCCTAGAGCTGGAGATACCATGAGAGTTACAGGGAGCTGGTTGCTTTTAAAGTGAAGGTCCAGTCATATTATGCATTAAGAATAAATATGTAGCCAAAATGTATATCTAGATAGAGTGAAAGATTTAATTAGTGCATGTAAGGTAGCTGCCTTGACTTCTAGCAGTCAAAACAGTTCATGCAGAGCTGACAGTGCGAAAACCACTGTGGGTGAGTGTTGAGAAAACCTCTTTAAACAGTGTCACAGAGCTCCATTATTTATTTTCAGCTCTATTGACTGTAATTGGTCACAATCAGCAGTGGCATCCTGTAGCCTGAGGCAGAGTGGCCTCACATTCACTCTCCTGTGCCTTCATTAACACCAGAGCACAGTAAGACACTTGGAGTCTCACTGTGACTTGAACAGGTAGATTTCAGAGACGATACCCGGCTGGTCGCCCTTTGGCGTCTGTCCACTGGCCCTCTGGCAACATGTCCATCTGAAGCTTATTAGCATTTCACTACAAGAAGATTATACATATTAAGGCTGGACCACTGAGACTGCAGCAGAGAGTAGAAGCTGATCTTTACAGCACAGTGGAGACAAGACTTACCTTGGAAGTCAACTGAATTTGGTGATGTCTTGTTCACTGTTTAAATTCAGGAGCCTGCGAGCCTGCGATCGATATGACGCGATATCATATGCCCATCTAACAAAATCATTTACATCAACTCATAAAAACAACTAGAATATGATTTGAACATTTTATTTCTGAGCTCTGTTTGTTGTTTGAGCGGAGGCGCTCTTGCCCAGAAATGGTGACACAGACGTGCTATGTGAATTTCAAAATAAATGTGTACCTTTTAAGATAACGATATGGATCGATGTTTTCATTTTGCATCGATATAATCGGATCATTAATCAATGAATCGATGTATCGATGTGGATCGTATCATTACACCCCTATAAATTACTCTAAACAGCATGCCGTCATTATTTTGTGTCCATATTTCTTTAATAGTTTAAATTGGTACAGGACAAACTAGATGTTGTTTTGCTTCGGAATGTACAGACAAAGTTACAGGTTTAAACCCACTTGCCGGCTTGGGCCCTTCTATGTGGAGCGTGCATATTCTCCCCATCTTAGCGTTTCGCCATTCCCCCCAAAGAATAAGAATAACCGGATGACATCACACACGTAGTGAAAATAACCGGGATGATTGATCTCAAACCAACATGTAGTCAATCATGTCTGTCGGTTGAGTCACAGCAAGATTTTATGACTCCATGATCGACTCCATGCCTCTTGTGATTCTGGAACGCCTGCATGCTACCTAAAATCACACAATGGGCGTTCACACAGTGCTGCTATTGTTTGGTTCTGTATAACAAAGCAAAGCTGCGTTGCGGCCCTACTGCCCGATCTCTGTGTAAAAAGGGCTTATGTGTCAGCCCTATGATAGTCTGGCGACCTGTCCAGGGTGTACCCAAGGCATGTACCCAAGGCCTCCAGTAAGCCTAAATAGGATAAGCAGTTGCAGATAAAGAATGAATGGATATTGGTTTCGAGTCAGTTTTCAATGATAACATAGGGATTTATATAGATTCATGTAAGTGATATGATTCTAACAAAAAGGGTGCAGAAAAAAGGCACACTTGTTAATAATATTGATAAAAAGTTAGATTTTGGAAGCAGATTACTTCTTGTGATTGTGACTGTGTGTGTGTGTGTGTGTGTGTGTGTGTGTGTGTGTGTGTGTGTGTGTGTGTGTGTGTGTGTGTGTGTGAGAAATGGCAACTCTTAAACACACAGTATCGTCTCTTTGTACCCCTTTCAGTTCAATTCAACCAGAGGATAAAAAAGAAATCCTTGTCACACAGCAGCTCTTGAATTGTTTCAGAGGTAAGGGAATGTTTTGGGGTTTTTTTAGTCTAAGGAGAAAGCAAGTCTCCACAGAGGAAACTGGGGACTTGAAGAAGACTGAAGGACAGAGGCCAGTAAACATGTCTTTGTTAATAAAAGTTAGAAAAAGGAAAATCTTCTACATGACAGGTTTACTTGAAGGTGATTCGCCATATCAAGTATTTAAACTGCTACTTTCTGTTACTTCAGTAAAATTGGCCGTGTCGACTTCCAATTAGTGGGATGTCATCATGCAGCACTGCCGGCCCTGCAAAGTCCTCTGGCTAAATGTCAGACTTCCCTTTGTTAAAAGAACCTCTGAATGAGGGAATGTTTTGAAGGCACTGGTTTTAGATTTTGTCAAGCTGGAGTGAATTCAGGGATTTGTACAGCTTGTCAATTGCTGGTGTGTTTATTTCTGTGAAATCTGTCCTGACTTTAAGACAGTGAGTCAGTCCACATTGCCACAATAGAGCCAAGCCTGCTCTCTCTGTCTCCGTCTCTGTCTCTGTCTCTGTCTCTGAGCAGCTTATTATATAACTAATCTTCTGAGTTACATCCATAATATACAGCGATATTTCATGCACATTAATTCTGTCCTTTTCTCCATCATCCCTTTACAGGCTTTGTCTGTTTTTTTTTATCCCTCTATCATGCCTCTTTTCTGTTTTCCTCCTCTCTGTTATCCCACACTCCAGTGCCACTCAATGGCCAAACTGAGTCACACCCTGGGGAATGTTTTACAAAAGCAAAAATAGAAGTGTGTTTTTCCTTTCATTCTGAAATTGTCTTGTTTTATACTTTGTTCTCTTTCCTTCAACTCCCTCAAGTGCGTGAGAGGAATACCTTTATTAGTGTATCAAACCCAAACCAAAATCTCATGTTTTAAACAACACAGACACCTCCTTCATCCAGACCACTTCTTAAGTCTTCCTTATTTAATCTTCTCCAAAACATCCTTTGATAAAAGAAAACAATTAAGGTTGATTAAAGAACTGTTCAGCGCAGACAATTACTGTCCCATCACATCAGACATGCTGCACAAACAACAATAGCAGGCTTTGCTTGGTTTTGACTTGAATTTGTGCCCAAGGTCTAAAAGGTGCTCGATCATTCAAAGGCAGTAAATACTCAGCTTTGTGTGTGTGTGTACCGAAGTCACAATGCATTATAAACAACATCTAGAAAGCAATAACTTTTGCCATGACATACAGGTACACAGGTGCAGCTCCCCAGGCAACCTTGTACACAAGCGTTATATTTCTGAAATCAACTGAAAGAATCATAAAAAGCCAGTAAAGCAAATAAGGCAACATGGGAGACCGTGGGTACGCTGAGGGTAGAGCTGGCTGCAGCATACTTGATTAGTTTAGGGGGGAAAGCTGAGTCAGTGGGGAGTTATGAAGAAAAGTAATGAGGGAGGATGGTTCAATCTCATCCACACAAAGTCATGTGATCCTGGTTATAATCATGCTAATAATTCATACCATCACAGACATGTCACAGTTAGATGAATGAATGCATACAGGGACGGCTTATTTCGTTAGTTTTTATGAAAAAAATGACAGACAGGACAAAATTAATACAGATGAACAAAGTGAAAGACAACAACAGACAACAGACAGAGGAGGTGTGAGCCAAACATTAAAGGAATGCTAGAGCTACAACAAATCAAAGCTAGAAAGAGATCTGAGGAGGGAAGTGAAGAGAGAGAGATTAAATGATAGGGTAACGGCAAGAAAGGGAAATTAGGGGAACAATGCAAGAAGAGTACATACTCACAGTGACAGTGTTAGAAGGTATAATATTTTTATAATCTTATTTTAGCATATTAGTATGCAACTAGCACTACACCCACACAAGTTAGGCTGAGGTTGATGGGAATACAATTAGTTTTGCAGGTATTTCAAAAAAACTAGGCTGTCTGTGCAGTAGAACAATGCAAATAGTTTTGAAATTGGAGCTACATGACCAGAGAAAACGGAGAAAAAGGGCTGTGGCATTCGCTTTTGCTCAGCAGGAAGAAAACATACAACTACCAGAATGCACAGCTCTGCACCGGACCAATAAAGACTCCCGCTGGTGGGTGACATAATGTGACTTTGTCTATTAACAATCAGTCTTATATTACAATTACACAGTATACTAAATACTTGAGACGAGAAATAGGCAACTCAGTAACAGGAGCTTGGTTTATATTTGATCAGCACTGCTTAGTTTTACCATTTGATCTCAATTTTTTCAGTCTCTGTTATCACTATGCAGGAAACAGTATGGCACCCACATTCTGTTCACAATCTCTTGCTTTTACAACTGAACAGGGCACTAAAATATGTTTCTAAAGAACATAACAGGTGAGTAATAGGCAGTGCAATAACATTATCTTGATAAATATATTTGATCATCTTGACCCAGGTTAAATGTTTGATCGGGGTTTGAGAGAGAGGTGTGGCTCTTTCTCTTTATCCATGTCTATACTCCTTGTGTCCATGGTGGTGGCATGGATGACAGACAATACAAAATTGCAGAAGTGCCACCTGTAGTTTGAGCAATAGCCTGAAAATCAGTGACGTCTTTCTGAGTTTCGCTGGGAGGGAGCACCTGTGGAAGTTTACCTTAGTTCATTTACACATACTACCCACATTGTTGTGATACGAAGCTGGTTGAAAATTGGCGAAGTATCACTTTAAGTGATCATCACCATTGTTACAATATATCCTAAGAGGGACATGAATTTGGGTGCTAAGTGTCATGGCAGTGCATTTAGTAGATGTTAAGACATTTTACTGAAGTCAAAAAATGTCAACCACATGGTGAAAAGTATCCTTATGCAACAGTTTGTATGATATCTTACGAAAAGTTATGCACACAGTTAGATATTGTACAAAATAGCATCCCTTCCAATTAGGATAGATTTAGGAAAAGAATCACGGGTACATGTGATGACGTTAGGTACGTATTTGATTTAAAATGACTCAGTGTTGACTTTTGGTTTCACGTGGGACATTAATCTCTGTCTTCTGGGTCAAAGTCCTGTGTTTGTTTGATCTCCCCTTGAGGACTTGTCTTTTGCTCCTGTTATATAAAGGAGGGGAGCCTGCAGCTCATAGGTCACATGATCACAGCCTCCTGGCTCACAGTTACGTGGGTACATATGAATTCTAGTACATTACTTTTTGTAGTCGAAAGTACGAATAACAAAGAATTAGATAATGGCCTGTATGGTGACACTAGCAGAAAAGTCGTAGGCTCATTAAAGTCAGTATGATTTGTCCTCTGGGGACCAGGAATCTCCTCATAAAATTTCAGGACAACCCATCCAGTATTAGTGGTGGATCAACCAACCGAGTGATGGACTGATATTGCCATCCCTCGAGCCAAACTATCACCAGGACTAAAAAGATATGCGTGAGACACCCCATTAATTTCTGCTTACATCATGTAGTGTTTACTTTTTGGATCAGAAACATGAGAAGATATCGTGAGTGAATATGTGGCTGATTCAACATGAATGTTATGTAAACAGCATCTGATCTGGTCAGAGTTCATTTTCACAACAAACAGGCACCAGCTGTGCTTCAAACCCATCCCATCAGTTCTCTAATGGACATTAGCATCTACACACGTCGCTTTCATCTTCTTACTAATCATGATTAACTGATGATTAACTAGCTTTGAAATCATCATCAGCCTTTTTACAGTGTGAATGGTGTGCATGTGTGTGGGTTTATGGAGGAAATAAATGAACAATGGTTCAAAGTCAAAGCGTCTTTGATCTCTGTCGGTTAGGACTCCAGCCAGCTGGGTCTTTCAAATTAATGTCCTTATTAATCTCTTCATACTTCAGAAAACTTTATGTCTACTTCAGTTTTTTTTTTAACTTTAATTATCCCTCTTCTACTTTTCTTGCTTTTTGACTTTTTCTCTCTATGCAGACTTTACTGTGTTTTCAATTTAGGCAGTTGGATTTCAGTACGAACCACAACATCAGGAAAATGTTTGCTGCATTTCAAATAAGTGTTTTGTTGTGATGCTGCGTTCAGCCAAACTTCACAGTCAAACTAGGCATGGACAGATGTATCATACATTCAACAACATATTGACCTCTTTTGGGTCCAAAACACTGCATCAGTAATGACAGACACCAACAACAATGTCAAATTTATTCAATAGAGGATATATGCATGATGTCAGCCCAGAGGTATTAGTTCAGGCAGTACTGTACACATACCAAAACACATAGAACGGTCATGTCTTAAAGGAGCTTTTTGAGTCAGAGTCCTATCAGGGGTTTACTGCTCAGCATGGAGGTGGCTGAGCAGGTGGCTAGCAGCTAACGGTACTAACAGCATGAACAGTGCAAACAACGGAAACAACAACAGTGCTGACAGAGCTGACGATGTTAACGTGGTGGGAACAGGAGGGTGGGTAACATGTAGACTAGTTTTTGTATTGATAAAACCATGACAAATCATTTTTTTATCAGGTCTTTATTGTCATTTTCCCTTGTATCATTTTGGTTTGGTAACCTGTGTCTGATAAACAAAAACTCCTTAACCCAATTCGTCACATGGACTAATCGGCTTATACTATTAGTTCTTTACTTCTCACAGCTGAAGTGTAAGGTGAGCTCTGTTCTTCAGAACCATTCCCATCCCTTACATAGCAAATTCCAGCTCCTCCTCTTTGGTCATCAGTTTGCGGCTCTAGTTGCAGAACAAAACGATATAGAAATACTTTTGTGCCTGCAGTTATTGCACTAGTTAACACGATGTATGAGTGAGTGTAGGAGCAGGCTGGAAAATTAGTTTTTGTCATTGGTTTTTTGGTGTATTTGCCATGGGGGGTACTCAGTGTATTTGTACTTTAATAGAATAGGACATAGAAAGAACAGAGCAACAGAAATGCATCTAAGAAATGGAAAAAATAACAGCAATAACACACAGACAATATATGCTTTTCTGATGCATAAGCCACTTTCTTTATCACACATTAGAATCCATTAAATTGTTACTTTATTCAGGAATAAAAATGGCCCCCACCCACACACTGTGCCCTGCACTTTCGGATATTATTACAAAACCTACAATCAACAGTAATAACCCGCCTCTCCCAGACCTTTCTGTATAATGTGACCTCTATAGTCCTGACAGAGAAGCTGACGGACTCGGCAAAGAAAGAGAAATGAGGGAGGATGAGGGTTGACACGATGCAGGTGTATCTCCTTACACCCCAGCCTGTGCCTCTCTGCTCTCTCCTATTCCTCTTTGCAACATTAAATCAATTATGCAATTAAGTGGGAGTAAGCGTTCATTTATAGATGTTATGATGCTCCTGGTCGTGCAGCCTCAAATGTCACTGAGCAACAATAGCTCATCTAAATAAAGAAGCTAATGGATGCCCCCTTGTTGCTCTCTTCTTCTTAATAGATCTAGCATAAAGACAAAATGGAGTATGGCTTTATAAATTATCTTTTAATCATAATGTGCTGTATGTGCTTCCTTTGATTATTCTATCTTACGTGTAAATTTTCACAGAAAGGTTTTGGTACACGCTTTGCTGCAGTTCAGTAGGTATGTTTAAGTCATTAATGCACTAGTTTATACTTGAATTAATTCAATTCCCTATTAGCTCTGACATTTATCTAACAAATTAAGAGTCTTATAACTCCATCTTCTCAAGAGTATCACTCATTGAGGCTTTGAGCCATGCAGTTGTTTAATCTCATTTAATTTGACTGAGCTGTAATTAACACAACAATGATGGAGGGCCCTGTAGTGGTATCACTCACAGAATGCTGTATATTTCAGCTCAGGTCATGATGAAGAACTTGAAGTTGTTTAAATACTGCAGCTTTTATTTGGCATTTGATTGGAAGTTTCAGTGATAGTAGGAAAATAATTGATCTGGTCTCTTTAAGGGTTAAGCTGGGGATGTTTTAGAATTTTGTATACTGTTAACAAATCCCAGGATCAGACCAAAATAATGAACTCTTTATTTGCTCTTTATAGGCATGCTATCCTTTCCTCTCCTCCACTGCAACTTAGATAACACAACTCCAGACTAAACCTCTCAGCCACCATTACCTGTCTCCCTGTCTCCTTCTGTTAGGTGGTCTGTCTTTTACAATGAGTTTGGCGTCGCTGGGAGAGCTTCACAGCGAGATCCCCTATGCTACTCTCAGCTGTGGCACAGAGACACTCATATGTGCAGGCTGTCATAGATATCCTGTGCAAGGAAATCCAACACTTCAGCACACACAGTGCAGAACGTCCCTCTGCTCTGTTCGGTTTGCTGCAACACATCTTCATACCTGAACGACAAAATAGATGGTTTGCCGATGACGTTTGAGAGTAGTAGCAATGGGCGCACATCCCATATGAGCAATAAATGCACATAGGGTTGGCTTCTGTTCACATTTGAACCGATAACAGTATTGGTTCTGGTGCCTGGAGATAAGTACTTTACTTTCTGTGTAACAAGACAAATGTCATTTTTGAAAAAGCTGCAGGGATCACATAGTCGACTGAAAGGCAATTCTGCTTTACTACTGTTTTCTAATCACACATAGAGCTAATCTTTTGTTACTGTCTGTCTGCTTGTGTGTCTATATGTGTGTCTGCTCGTATAGTAGTGATACTAAGCCAATACTAAAATAACATAGAAAAGAAAATAGATCAGACACCAAAAAAGGCACAGCAGTTCGGCGCTGCAGTAATACTTTTGACTCGCTAGGCGGCTGCTGGAGCGAGTGCTTTCACACCTGTGGTGTTTGGTTTGGTTAAGTTGAACTCAAGTTTGTTTTCCCCCCAAGTACGGTTCGTTTAGGCAGGTGTGAGCACAGCAATCACACTTGGTGCGCACCAAAAAAAACGGACTTCTTGAAGAGGTTGTCTCAGTCCGGTCACAAACGAACAAGCATGAGCATGTTACAGTGCTAGAGGATTATTAATGTGCACGTCCTCCTGTACTGCCTTAATATGCACATTCAGCACATCCAATACATCGAAACATTGTTTTCTAGTTGGAGCTGCGCCTTGTTTTCAAACTGTATAGTCTGCCTAAAATGAACAATGCAAGCAATATACGACACGATGAGCAGCGCTAAAATAAACCTGCGTAGTTGTCCCTCCATTGTGACATTGGTTGCATTTATCTTGCAAGTGTGCTCTTCTTCAATGTTTTGTTTACTTCCTGGATTTTTCCCACATGGAAATTCTGGCCAATCAAGAG
This sequence comes from Epinephelus awoara, assembly GCA_035609425.1. Lineage (NCBI taxonomy): Eukaryota > Metazoa > Chordata > Actinopteri > Perciformes > Serranidae > Epinephelus > Epinephelus awoara. Next base: position 22,215,672 of record CM069299.1, read on the forward strand.
CAGTTTTCTCGCACAAGGCATTTGATCTGGTCTACTTGTAAATGCTGCCGTGAGAAAACGAAGCAACTCTAGGCAATTATGCAACTTTGTAACAAAATTAGTCCCTGATTCAGACCAAAGCAAGACAACTCTATGTCTGAAAGCACCCTCAGAGCTCCATGCTTCACAGCTTTCCAGCTCTTGTCTAAACCCAGCGTTCTCCCCAATATGTGCTCTCTGGTACAGACACTTGGCACTAATGGACTTTACATGAATTGGTACTCGGTAGTGCTAATGAAATTTGTTGGATATGCTTAAAAGTCCTGAGTTTGATACCCAACCCTTGGAACACATACAAATAGCTGCAGTTTTAAACACATAGATGTATTGAGAAACTGCCGCAGTTACGCACCAAAACTTTTTCATTAATTTTAGTGAAAAGGTTATGGTTTGGGTTAAAATAAGTATGTTTGTTATGTAATTTAACGGACTTGACTAAGTTACCTCACGCCATGTACATGACATAACATAAGAATGTTAGGTACATGATGTCGCTCAAGTAAAGTTCGTACTTAACATAAGTCACACAAGACACAAACAGCGGTCAAAGTTCTACAATTGTTTGACTCATTCATCCAATCCAACACCCTATGCAAACTTTGTTGCTCATTTTAGTATGTCACCTGACTGTCTTTGCTTCTATCAAAATTACTACAGCCACTAGAGGTCGCCACCTAACAATAAACATTTTTTTGAATATAGGTTGTAATGAGCTGCTTGCAGAGATGACCTTTATGGTCTTTTTTGATAAAGGTGGGCTGGGTGGAAAGTCATTCTTCCCATAACTATAACATGTGTAATCCACAATGATGATTGTAGCTCGGTCGTGAAGGAGGCTTGTGACACGCTGCCCAGGATGTGAATATAAAAGAGGTTGTATGACGTTGTATTCTCCACCTGTTCACTTCAGGAGTTGATGTGATGACTCTTTTTCCAGTGGTGGTCTGCCAGGAGACATCAGGGTACTCTGTGAGAGCACTTAGTCAGGAGAGTGCTGTTAGATTTTCAAATGTAATTACACCCACTATTGAAAAGATCTCAATGGGCCAATCAGGACACTCTGCTCCAGCCAACCCTGACAGAGAGAGAAACTTTCCTATTAGTATGAAGTTTCTTTTTATCTTACAACTTATTACTGAGTACATGGCACTTTTAATATAAAAAGCCAACCTTCTTAAAATGTCTAAAATATTGTTCAATGACTGTGTCCTCATCTTTTTTCACTTTTCCTCTCATACTGTGTCTCCTCTCTGTCTCTTGGGTTTCAACTATAAAAACCCATTAATGTGGAGAACTGTTATTAAAAATGTCCGTAGCACATTTTAGTGTTCAAAATGAGTAAATATAGACATCAATAGGCATTATCCTAAAAAATTAAGATGCTTTTAGTGGACCATTTATTTGTTAAATCGGTTTATGGCTGTCGTTTACACATAAACACATACAGATTAAAGGATAACTTCGGTATTTTTCAACCTGGGCCCTATTTCCCCATGTGTATGTGTGCGTATGATTCATTGGTACAACTCGTTTTAAAATTGGTACAGTATTGAGGGAGGCAGATGCAACCCTGTTAGAGTTTTAGCTCGTTTCACGGCTGCCGGCTGCATCCGCTTCCCTCAATACTGAACCAATTTTTAAACGAGTTGTACCTATGAATCATACGCACATATACACATGGGGAAATAGGGCCCAGGTTGAAACAATACCGAAGTTATCCTTTAAGTTATTTTAGTCGAAGTGATGAATAGTGTTTGGTGAGAGGGTTGATAATATAGTAATAATAACTAATCCACCTCATGTCGTTGAACATACTATTATTGGGTCATTTAAACTCTGACTACTGTGTTTGTAGGATGAGCCATAGCATAAGCCCTTTTCATGGAAGCACGTGTAAATACAGTATGGCTCACTGTCACACTGTCATGGCTTACTGGCACACTTAAACGGAGCCATTTTCATGTTATTAGTAACACGTGAAGAAGTCAACATGTCTGCTTTGAAAATGTACCATACTGATAAACTGTAAATTGCCTCTTTTTTTTTTCCAACAAATGACTTCCCTGAACATTATGCTGTTTACTTAAAGCATTTTTTTCTCCTGTGTTAAAAGAATATATAATCAGAATTAATGGGTGACACAACAAGTTCAGGAGTTCAGGCACCTGCCCATTCATCAGATGGACACCCTTCTTGAGTGCACGCATGCACAAACATACACACACACACACAAACACACCCCTTCTTGGCTTCCATGGCAACCCCCACGGGAACCACCGCTGTTGGCAATTCTCACAAACAATTTCAACATTGTTTCAATAATATATAGTTTTCTCGCATCTGTTGAATAAAGCTTTTCTGAGGCCTGGCTCACGGTTCTGTCTGTGGCAGCACAATAATCAAACGTTACTTTAGGTGAGGCTGTTAATTATATCTTTGATCATGACGCCAGTGAGAGGCAGAGAGGCCAGGACACTGACAGTGAAGATGCATTAAAGGGCACAGTGTCAGAAGATGAAGACAACACTGAATATGATCAGTAATCACCACAAATACAAATTTATGAGTTGTATGAGCTCAGGTCAACAACGCCTACAGGCCATAAGTATCAAAAAGAAGTTCAATAGTTGTAATGTTCACTAAAACTTGAAGGTATACTTTGCACCATTGTCAGTGACTGTTTATAAACACACCCGCCAGCGGAAGTGAAAGTAAAAATCCAACCTCAGTTTTACTCCTATTTGGCATGTCGCCCCACTGTATATGCATTTTTAGTTTTTGTGTGTGTGTGTTTGCTTGTTTGTTTGTTTTCAACACTGTGTCTCTTGGATACCTGCTGGTTACGGTTAAGCACCCAGTTGCTTACTTTTTATAAAGCTCAACCTCACCTGAGTGCTGTGGGGAAACACACCCATACTTGTCCCAAGCAAAGAGGGCCGAGTGTCTGCAGATAAAAATACAGACACACACTTCCAGTGGATCATAACTGATGATTGAGAGGGATTACTCCTGTATGAATCCATACGTTGTTTTTTAGAAAAATCCTGCCAAGTATATCTTTAAGCTGATAAAAAGATCTCACGTAACATTAGGTGATAATATATGTATTATAATGGATTTATAATCAGACATAATGGAGTGGCCATTTTGATCCAGGAACACATATATAATTAACATTAAACAAACAGCTGGAGGGTTAAACGCCAAGTTGTATCAATAAAGAACGTTGAGAACCAGAAACGACCGGCTCCAGAACCGTGACAAACAAGCTAGAGAACATAAAACTGACCTTGGAGAAGGTTTAACATGTTGCCAAGGGTAGGGAGTGATGAAGTGAGTTCATTGTCGCCTGCAGGACACAAAGAGGAATAAGCATAAACTGTTTTTAAAAGATGGACATGACAGCGCCCCCAAAAAAGAAGCCAAAACAGCTTCATCGCCCCCTGGTGGCTGGCTGCAGTACATATCATGAAGTCCATCCTCTCCATGTTAGTGGATGGGACATGGGCCACACTAAGAACTCAAAGTAAACTTCAAATACATTTTTCCCAAAGATGATTTCTGTCATTTTCAGTAGTTCTTATCACACTGATGTTTGTCCAAGTGTTCAGATTTCTGATGAGTTTGGTTTTGATTAGTTATGTGACACTATAAAAAGGAGGTTTGACATCATGATTGACAGCAGTGTGTACCAGTAGGTGTGCTTGTGATCAATGACGCTGCTCAGCATTGGTTGGACAGGTGTTTGGGCAGGAACTTGACGCTGCGGAGATCACTACTGCTCAGACAATGGGTCCAAATGATATCAGCGCAAGATGGCATTTTTGTACAATAGGGGTCAGTAGAGACGTGTTGTCCATCTTTATTAACAGTCTATGGGAATAAATAAGTGAATGATAAATGCGACCTTTCAGAAAAAAATTCCCAGTCGAAATGGCATTTTGAATATTGATGTCAACTACAATGTGGACAATAATGGTAACTCAAGCACAGCATTGATACTCCAATCTATTATAATCCTGTTTGTGCATCTGATAGCCACACATCCACCGTGCAATGTCCTTCTCAGTTTATAGTATACTCCTGTGAATCTTAAAGTCTTGTCTCTGTACTTTCCTCTGACTCTGACTCTGACTCGTGTGTGTCACCCTCTTATTCCCAATTCCCATTTCTTGCATAGTAATGAAGGTCACATCTGTTTGACTTTCTTTTTATGTAAACTTAAGTTAATCTATCCTTTGTGTCATCTAACCCAAACTAACTTTTTCCTCCCTCCCTCCCCTTTCATGTCTCTTTGTCTCACCTCTTTTATCTCCTTATCTTCAACATCTTCTGTCCTTCCTCCCTGTCCTGTTTGATCTATTATTCATCTATTGACTGCTGTCCATCTCGGTGCTGACTTGAGTGCACGACCACCAACTGGCAGTACTTTTTCTTTTCATACACCATACATCCAATGAGATTCAAACACACACCTATGCAGACACACGAATACAAGATCCTATTAATATGACAATGCCCTCATCAGTGTAGCGCGTTACTCCTTGGCTCTCTTAAATCATCATCTCTCCTCGTCTCTCTTCTGTTCATCCTCCAGTTAAGTGGAGCGGCTCCAGATTGAACCCTTCAGCAACTGTCATCTCTTGCACGCTCTGCCTTCAATTTTCTGTTCATGCAGCATTAAAACAGTGTATCAAAACCATATTAACCGACACAGATAGACCCACAGCTACTTCAGAAAACCATATGTCATTTGGAGGGATTTGGGAACTGGTAAATAGATGAATCCCTCTGGTTTACACTCAAACAAGGCCCACTCGCTCCTGCCTGCATGTTGTTGTTACACTGTTTTCCTCTCCCCTGTGTTTTCCACTGCGCATCCTTCATTAATAGTAAACAAAATTGTTTCACACTGAGCCTCTCCATCACTTCCCAGTCGTTCCCCCCATGACATAAATTGTTGTAGGAGCAGGGTTTCATTAAAACCATATTAACCCCCAGAGAGAGAAAGAGAGAGATGTGCCAGTGACTTGAAGAGGTCATCCATCTCCTGGGTTTTCTCTCATTCTCTGGCTCCCTCCTCAGACAGATAATTCGATATGTTCAGAACAGGACACAGAGCTGTTCCTTTGCATAATTTTATTAAGGGACATTAGCAGTGTTATCAGAGGGGTGACAGGAAGGAAATGGATTTGAATTAGTACGTGACAAAGGAAGGCATGAGCTGGAGAAAGGTGAGAGTGTGTGTGTGAGTGTGTGTGTGTGTGTGTGTGTGTGCAGCGCAGTGTCACACCAACAACACTTGTCCTCAGCTACTCAAAGGCAGAATTTACATAACCTACTTAAGTTCCCATTATTTCTCCTGGGGGGGGGGGGCTTGTGATTGGATTGTTTTGTTTTGCTTTTTTCAAACTAAACAATTTCTCACCCCATGCCTTTTTCAGATGGGAGTGATGCTATTCAAGTGCTTTCTGAAGTATTTCAATTTGTTTTGTCACACTTCCCACATACCAGGAATTTGGTTAATTGTGGTTTTTTTTGCACATGTGCATGTCTGCCCTATGTGTGCAGGCTTTATTGTGTGTTCTCATATCACTATAAGCTTCAGGGGTCTGTAAAGAATCAAGCCGCAGGGAAACGTAAGGGCTTTGCCGTGTAGGTGTGAGGATACTCACAAGCCTCCAAGCCCACATTATTTTCCCGATTATGTAGTTCTGTTAGCATCATTAGGTTGTAACTTCCAGTGTGTAGTGAGGTGGTTTTCAGCCTGCTGTAAAGCAGCTGGTGTGAGACCCAGGAGGAATTTGCTGCCTCAATTAAAATACCTTAATGTTAAAGTATCCTGCATCCTGTTTATGATTGAGGGTAAAAAAAAGGGGGGATAAGATTAGGAGGGACCTGAAGGCAAAGTTATAGATTTACCGATTGATTGCTTTAATGGTGACTGATAGATCGAAGAATGAGATCCTTGTATGAGCAACTGAAATGTCTTTTTTGGGCTCAGCAACATTGTGTGGTCAACAGAGCTACAATAATTAGTTGGTTAATTTGTTAGAAAGTTAATTGCCAACAATTTTCAATACCCATTAATTGTTTCAGTCATTTTTTAAGCAAAAATATCAAACATTAGCTTGTTCCAGCTTCTTAAATGTGAGTCTTTGTATGTATGATAGACAATGAAGACTCTTTGGGTTTTGGATTGTTGGTTGGACAAAAGAAGCAAATTGAAAGTGTAACTTTGGGATCTGGGAAATTGTAATGAGATTTTTTTTTTTTTTGGTACAGTTTTTTTTGACATTTTATAGACTAAACATTTAATCAAATAATTATTCGAAATAATAGCCTATTACAGCTGACATTGGGTGAGAGACAGGGTACACCCTGGACAGGTCGCCAGACTATCACAGGGCTGACACATAGAGACAGACACCATTCACACTCACAGTCACACCTACGGACAATTTAGAGTCACCAATTAACCTGCATGTCTTTGGACTGTGGGAGGAAGCAGGAGTACCCGGAGACGACCCAGTAACCAGTAACCCTCGTGCTGTGAGGTGCTAACCACTGCACCATCATGCTGCCTACAAGTTAACCAGTAGATATCCAAAAGGAATGTCCACTATGTATTTTATCAGCCATCACAATGTCTTTTTGTTATTGCCAGAAGACCCTGCATTTTTTGCTCTCTTTCTCTCTGAATCCAGAATTGTGAATGGATATAGCATAAAGAAAGTCTTCCTGATTGAACTTACACCGAGCTTCAATAGCATGCTTTACATTTCCTGTCCTCATTTCTGTACCCTGTAAAAATTCATCCTTTTTGTACATCTTTTTAAAATGTCGGATAAACACACACACATTAAGGTTGGTGCAAGTACAACATTGCTTCAGGTTAAATTTTCCTCACAAGTTGTAACTTTCTTCTCTGTTCAAGAACATTTTTTGTGTATTGCTGGGAAGTAGATTATTTCTTGCTTTGTACATTATTTGTGCAGTCTTAAAATCCGCCAGATCTATGAGCTACAATGCATTTGACTTATAGGTTGTTAGTGTGTTCCTAATATCCAGTCTTGTTTACTATCCTTATGGGTCTCTTTCTGTAGTATGCACAGTGAATGTTGGGTGTTTTTGTAGGTGCTGTCCCATACTTCCACATTGCAATTCAAATATGATTATACTAGTGAATAATACAGGGTGTACAATGCTTTCTCATCCAAAGTGTTTCTTGTTTTTCCCAGAACTGTGCTGCGTCTTGCCAACTTTGCTCGTACATAATTTTCCAGCAGATTTTGTGGTCTAATCAAACCGCTGATCAAATACGGTTCTGTGACCTAATGTGCATTAATTTAGAGGTCCTTGACACAAAAAAAGGTTAGGAACCACCGGGATAGACAGCAGCTGGTGGGATCATAAATGCCACGTTGGATGGCCTCAACAGAAGGAGCTGGAGGGAGTAGCTGGGGGAAATGACGTCTGCTTAACAGGCAAAGCGAGGCAGCCCAGCAGCTGCTTCACACTCTGTGAGCTGCAGAGAGACTGAAGCCACTGATAAAGTGCAGAGTGGGTCAATCAGAGTTATGCTGAGAAGGTTTATTCCCGGGTGAGTCGCTGCTGTAGGCGATAGAGCTGATTGTCAAACGGTCGCTCTCACAGCATCAGCTGCAGCTTGCTTTGATGTTTGAAGGCAGTGGTGTTGTGACAGCACATGCTGACTTCACATCTGGGTGCCGCTCCTCGTACGAGGATAACTGAGTTATGGTGGAGTTTGTTGTCAGCTTGGAATATGGCCAGGATTTTCTGTTCCCTGAAGCAATCTCTGGTCCATCATGGTATCAGAGCAGCAGCTCACACCTTCAAAGTCACAGGTAGAGTCAACATCTTCAGATATAGCTGCCCCTTTCATTTCACTGTAAAAACACACTGCAGATCACTGACAACATATCAGCACTATTAATTAAACACTATAGGAGAACCAGGACTGTTTTTTCTTAGCTTCCTTCAGCCTCATCATTTTTAATTTTGCTCCATCCCTTCCTGTTTTCCTGTTCTCTGGCAGCTTCAGGCAGCAGTGATGGAGCGGGTGTGTGTATCTTATTGTTTGTCATGAAAATAGGATTTCAGCAGATGGATGGAGAGATTCTGGATGAGAAATGTAATCTAAAGGGGCCAGAACAGAATGGATGGACCATTATGGTCACAGACTTTGTGCATTGCAGATGGGAGAGTGGTGGGAGGAATCTCAAACTTTCATTCTTCTTCACATATTGCATCATTTTTCAAATTAAAGTTCAATTAAAAAGAATAAAAAGTTAAAATAATTGATTTGACTCAACAGAGTACTGTCAGCACTAACACACAGAATGCATGTTGGCATTTTGTTGTGTACCAGACAAATGTATGATAATAAATACCCCGCATCCCTTGAAACATGTAGCCAGGTCCCTGAATATCTGCTCACATCACCATGTTTTTCTTTGATCCAAAATGTCAAATAACAACAAAATGGCCATTTAGTCACATTTTTAGGCTGTGATTGATCAAACCACACACACAGATAGCTCTCTGATTATCTAACTTCCTGCTTTTAGTGAAGCAAAAATGGTCATATGATAGGCCTGTGAAGCGCTTGTCACGCAGTGCTCCCTGTTATAAAGCAATGGCAGAGCTTCTGTCTCACCATGTCTTATTGGAAAGTGAAATGTGGTGCTGCTGGGAGAACTAATCCCCCTTAATAAACATGTACATGAACATTAAATCTTAGTTAAATCAACAAGATGTTACCAGTCAGCTGGTAGCCAAGCAGTTTATGAATGTGCAATGAGCATGAATGAAGAGGCTGATGCCAATCAGATGATGCAAGCATGAGTCAGCGCTCTGTGTCACAGGAGGCTTTTAGAAATCTGAGTTATTTTCTGTGTCAAGATTGAGAGTTCAAGTGTGTTGGCCTTTTATTTTCAATTCCAGATGAGTGGTTTATACAGAAGCCTGAGAGGCAAGGTGGAAAAAATGCGGGCAATGTTGGCCAATAAGAGGGTGCCATATCATCTCGTTGATGATAACACCAGAATGCTTTTAATATCATGAGAAAAATTCATATTGTGATACTTGGGATATTTCCACTCGTTTACATATTGACGTCATGCTGTTATCCAAGGCAACAACAAGCATGGCTGAAAGTGAAATTATTACTGACTCTGCGATGGTTCCAAAAAGAGGAGCAGCTTCAGTGGTGTGGAATACACTGTGGCGTCCTGAATGTTTTATGAACAGCCCTGGACTTCTCAGACTCTTTTAGCAACTTGCTGCTCAGAGGGAACTCATTCAGCGACTCCTCTGGCAACAGCACAACGTCTCTCCCTCTCCTCCCTCACCGTTTGCGCACAGGAGTTGGTGTCGTCAAATGATTTGGTCATAAACATTTGGTAATGTAAACCTACGTAATGCTTGTGGCTCAACAAAAACACAACATGTATGTGAATGTGTGATAGTTCTGGTAGCATAACAGCCTGTCACAGGTAACAGGCAGAGCATAGAGGTCCAGGTAGGAGACAGAGAGCAATACCTCCTGCATAAGTGATAATGTCTTGTATATAGTATTATTATATTATATTATCCTACTGAAACCCTGTGTTCTCAAATGAGGACATCACATTCTGGTTTGCTGCACCTCATACCTCATTCTACTCTGTTGTCCTCGTTTGTGGACACTTTCTTGTGCCATCTAGTGGTATCAAAAGCACAAAACACACATGTAAAATCACGTGATCACATTTTATGATTGCAACTTGTTTATATATGATTAACAATGTTTGTCGTTTGATATGACAACAAATTTGACAAATTTTGGCAACAGTAACAAGCTTTTGTAATCGTCTTATTTGAGGATGTTGGGACTTTGTTATCATCTTATCTGAGGATGTTGGGACCAAGTAGGTGTGAGAGACTGTTCCTACAGATCAAAGGATATTCCTACCTTGGAGTATGTATCAACATTCACGCAGAGTTTCTCAATGAACAAATCTTTTGATTTGTTGCATTATTTGTAATTTAGTTTTTGCACAACAATGTTCAGGTGATCTGTTCAATATATAATTACTCACTATCCAAAACTACTTCCTCTTCAAGGACACTGTCGTTTTTTTTATGCTTATCAGGTCCTACTGATCCCAAATACCTAGAAAACATTAAAAATGTACACCAAAGAGAAGGATGTCTTATATGTAGGAGATAAACTCAGGTTTTGGCCTTAGTTTGGCCAGGTTTTGGTTTTCACTTTGCCTCTCAGGGCTTCTGTATAGTTCAGATTTAAAGAGGAGTTTTTTGTTGTTGTATTTACCATATCTAGCAAGAATAATTTCCTAAATTCCAAAAGAATAAGAACTGGGTTTGAAAACAGTAAAGAGGGCTGAATGATGGAGAGAGTGATGTTATACAGTCTTTTACCAACTTGGCTGCTGCCTAATTACTTGGTCTCCATGTTTGATCTGTGGAAACTCTAATTATGTGTTTGGTTCGCACGGAGCTTGGCTGTGGGAGTAAAGGAAGTGGATGTGTCGAGTTAAAGAAGATCTATTTCCAGGTCTTGGACTATGTAAACAGCATTACACTGATTTCTAAAGTTTGGCCCACTGCCTTTACTCTTGTGCTTTTTAGTGTGTCCTTCTCTTTCTGAAAATCACAGTCAGTACTTAAGGTATTAATTTCAGCAGTAAAAGTCAGTAAGTGAGTTGATATTCAGAGAGATGTGCAGAACTGAACTCATTAAGTCCAAAGTTTCCTCCTCCTCTTCTTCTTTTACATCAGTCTCTAATCTTTCTTTTCTTTTTCCTTCTGGCAGCTGTGTTTAATATCCAGGCTTTACTCTCAACATTCTCACTAATTACTTTTAAGCATTTATTCACTCTCTTGTCACTCAGTCTCCGTCTGACGGACCAAACTTTACAGACACAGTGTTTAATTTCTCACATTTTCCTTTAATCCACTCTGACATTTAATCGTCAACTCTTCCTCTCTCTGCAGCCGGTCTCTGTGTTACTGTCATTTTTTTCACCGTCATATTGTAACGAGATTGATGAGGAGGTAAAAACAAGGTGATGCTGCCTCGTTTCCCCCTTTGGACCACTCTTTCTGCTTTGATATTGCATCATCTGGAATGAATGGGCAGGTGAATATGACCAATATTTAATACAGAGGGATGTTCACTCAGTCGCTTTTTTAATCCAGACAACTTTCTTCAGTTTTTCTTATCTATTTTCTGTCTTCCCTGGCTCCTCAGGGGACAGACTGGAGCACGCTGGGATGACAATGCAGTAGTTAAACTCTCTAAGACCTTTGCACCTGTCAGCTCAGTGTGACAGGACCTGCACTGTGGCTGTGTTGGGGGCGGAGGCAGACAGGTATGAAGGTATTTTTGGGTTTCCATCTTCACAGATATTTCAAGAGATTTATTTTGAAGTTTTCCCCAAAGGTCACAGATTCATATCTGTGAACCTTCACCCAGATGCTCACAGTTTTATGTGGAAATCTCACAGACTCACTGGCTGGGTGTTTTATCTCTCTTAGGTCATTAAAATGGTCTATTAGTCTCCTGCACTGGATACACAAACATATTACTTGTCCCATTTGTATTAGCTGTCCTCATCCTCTCTGCTTATTTACCAAATGATGTTTGTGTTCTGCTCTCTGAAAAGCAATAATTCAGTGTTTCGATATTATTACCACAAGTGTAATTGCAGCAGTAAAAAATGTGTAAGCTCAGTTCAATCCTCCAAATTGTCACTGGGGCTGATATGAACTCATTAGGCCGTGGAAGTCTTTTTTCTCCTTTTTGAAAGTTAATTAGATGTTAAAATTGGAGCCGCAAAGGTGAATGGGTTTGGATCCTTTAACTCTGCGTCTTCATCGGCTCGCAGAAGCCGAAGGAAACTAGATGCTCACAAAGCAAAGTCAGCCACTGAATGGGCTAAATCCCCTGACTAAATTAAATTTGTCCTTGCAACATTGTCTGACAGCCACACAGCTCACAGGAGGATGGATTATGTTCCTGCCCTCCACTCTTTTCCCTCCCCTCCATTCTGTCTGCTCTCTTATAATGGAGTGTCTTTGAACCCGTGTAATTAAACATTCATCTCAACTCCTGCAGAGACACACACACACACAAACAGAAATACTCTCATCGTTAAGTTGTAACAAATAATTGCACTAATTCATTTTATGTTTACTGTTTTTACTTGTGAGAGAGCCTCAATCTTTAAAAGAACACTTGACGAAAAATATATTTTTGTACCAATTACTAAATCTCCAAAGCTGAGAATATTTGTGTTGCAAATTAACTTGTTTCCAGATTAATGGCTTTTGTCTGAATGTGTCACTGGCTGCTGCCATGGTGGTGACAAGTCCCGATTTGTTCATGTGCTGAGTATACAAGATGAAGTTTGGATCATGCTGCATTACAGAAGTAGTTTGAAAAGTTTTTAGAAAAAGTATGATAATATGTTGCTGCTGTTAATGTAAAGAATATAGCAAGAAGATATTTACAGAGAAGAATCTTAGTGAAAAAGATAGAATTTAATAACATTTAATGTGCAGCATACCAACTAAACATTATAAATTATTAAGTGAAGTTCTTCCAGCATGTGTCCAAACAGCAACGGGTACAAACAATAAACTGCTCATTTTTACTAAAGAGCACACTTCATGGCCTTAAGTTTTATTTCCCTGTTTGGCAAGTTTGTTTGTTTGTTTTTGTTTTGTTTTTTGTTTTTTATATTTTTATATTTATATTTTATTTATAGAGAGTATTTTTATAAGTAAATGTTAAATAGTTTTATCTTATTCACTGTTACTTAAGTTTATTTAATTGTGCTGATCTGTTTTAATTTAGCTTTTCCATTGTAAATCCCATTGTAACATTGTGGCTATATAGTAAATTTTTTATTATTATTACTACTATTATTAGTATTAGTAGTAGTAGTAGTAGTAGTGTAACCATAATTACTGCACACATCATATTTTTATTACTTAAGTTACTGTGTTATTTATTAAAGGGGACATTATATGTAAGTAGTAATAGATTCAGCATTATTGAGTGACTGATAAATTGTCATTTATTGTCCTTTGTGTATTGTATTTTCATGTGCGGTGTTTAAGTGGAGTCACAAGTTGACAAAACATGTTTTTATTGTCTGTACCAAGGGTATAGAGTTTGGGAAGTGAGCATTTCTGTATGCAGCTCCTAATTTGGAGGATCCTCTGAAGAAGGACTTAAAGTTGAACTCTTTGGTTTGTCTCGGCCGTTTCAAGGCATTGCTGCAGGATTTTTGTACACAATCTTCTATATGCCAGTGTCACGGTGTGTCTTAGCTGGTCTTTGTATCCATGTGTGGTTGCCCTTTTCTTTGTAGTAATCTTATTTTGTATTTTATATTATTTGTATGTGAGCTGTACATTTTTATTCTGTATTTTTTTTCTATGTTGTTTGTAATTTATGTTGCTGCCTGGTTAAATAAAGGTTAAATTAAATAAAATAAAATGAAAATGTATGTTGATGTTATCCAATGGCAAGTCTCTGATCATGTGACAAGACGAAGTGCATGATAGCGTGTGCAGGGGGCCATCGTAACTACCCTGCTCCACTGCTATAAACTATCTGGCAGACTATCCAAAACAAAAGTCTTTTTGTAATATTATTATTACTGATAGTTACAGAAGACTTTAGCCACCTTAATTCTTTTTGGAGAAAGACAAAGTCAGTGAAGTAACTAACTAACACAAAACTAAAAGTCCCAAGCACTAACTACACTATCTCGTCCCAGTTCTTTTATTCTTCATGGCCATGACCATGCTTTGACTACAAATTGTAGAATTAAGAGGATGTAAGAGGAAGGCAGCAGTGTGAAGAGTGTTTTCATTTCTTTGTGCAACTTACTGTAACCCAGCACCTGCAAAAACATGTTCAGATATGCTTCTGCCTCCTGATGATTGCTAGTTTGTCACCAAACAATGAAACCTGCTCAGCATAGAAAACATGTTGGTGAAAACATTTCAAACTGCATCCACTTCCTTACTGGTTTCTCTTTTCTGTACAGAAAATTTTCACTTAGCTTCTGAAGAGGCAGGCGAGAGGGGAGAGGAGTGAAGACACCGTAGGAGATCCACTAAATGAAGATTTGGAGTAACAGACTACGTGTTGCCACTCAGGAAGATGTATGTGACAGTGTTGATCCTCTGTGTTCCCATGACGATAGCTGTCATGTCCTCATCCTTCACGTCAAGGTGTCAGAAACCCCAGGCGACACTGGTAATCTGTCTCAGAACAATGTAGCAGCACATCAGGACCTGACTCAATCATACAAGTGAGTTATAACAAACACATGACCTCTGTTTGCACTGCGAGGTACACTGTCACTCAGTGTGTGTGTGTGTGTGTGTGTGTGTGTGTGTGTGTGTGAGATGCCTGTCTTGTTTCCATGTTAAACCTGTCACTCAAACAACACAATTTTTCCCCTGTCCCACTTTCTTCCTTTGAGTTAGCTAATGTGAAAGAAATTTTCTGTTTGTTTGTTTTGTTTATTTTGTTTATTTTATGTTCTCTTGAATAACCTCCAAAATCCAGAGTTGGATTGTGGTTAATTAAAGGGACAGATCATCCACCAAAATCAGAAATGCTCATTTTTCCTCTTACATGTAGCGCTATCTATTTATCTAGATAGTTTTTGTGTGAGTTGCCGAGCGTTGGAGATATCGGCCATAGAGATGCCTGCCTTCTATTGATTTCAATAGAACAAGATGGCCCTCAGATTGTGGTGCTTAAAGTGCCAAAAAATACATTTGAAAAAGTCAACAGCAATGTCTCTTTCCAGAAATCATGACCCAGTTACTCAAGATAATCCTCAGACCTTGTTGTGAGCAGCTTCATGTAGGAACTATTTTCTTATACCAAACTACCTGCCATTAGTATCACAGCATAATAGGAAGCGTGCATCTGCTCATGGATGAGATGCATGTGTGTGTGACAGCGTGAGATTCATCCATCCATTTTCATCTGCTTATTCATGGCCAGATCACGGTGGCAGCAAGTACTCCAGACATCCTTTTCCTCTACGGTGCATTCCAGCTCCTCCTGGGGGGATCCCGAGGCATTCCCAGGCCTGACAAGATATATAATCCCTTCAGTGTGTTCTGGGTCTACCCTGGGGCCTTCTACCAGAGGGATGTGCCCAGAACACCTCTAACGGGAGGCGCCCAGGAGGCATCCTGATCAGATGCTGGCTCCCACCGATGCGATGGAGCAGCGGATGTACTCCAAGATTTCTCCAGATGTCTGAACACCTCACCCTATTGCTAAGGCAGAGCCCAGCCACCCTTGGGAAGAGACTAATTACAGCTGCTTGTGTCTGCGATCTCATTCTTTTAGTCACTATAAAAAGCTCATGACCATAGGTGAGGGCTGGGACAAAGATGGACTCGTAAATTGAAAGCTTTACTTTCTGGATCAGCTCCCTCTTCACAGCAACAGTCCAGCACAACACCCGCGTCACTGCTTACACCTTTTTTTTTTACTTTGAGTAACTGTGTCATGATTTATGGAAAGAGACATTGCTGTTGCATTTTTTGTCACTTTGAGCACCACAAGCCGAGTGCCATCTAGTTTCATTACATTTAAGAGGAGGCAGACATCTCTACAGCCGATATCTCCAACACTCAGCAACTCACACCAAAACTATCTCGACTGAAAAAAACCACTACAGGTAAGGGGAAAGCTATGTAGTTTTGGTTTTGGGGTGAACTGTCCCTTTAAGTGAAAGGTGCTGCAGCAGAAAGCTGAGACTCTGAACCCTGCTACATTGTTTAAAGTGTCTTTCTGCTCCTCTTTTTCTCTTTTATGTTAATCTCTGCTTTTCATCCAGCCACAGAACAGCAAGGATTTCACCAGAGACAGATCATACAGTTGATTAAAAAAGCTGTAAATGATTAAAGGACACATTTGGGGTGAAATGTGTTTTTAATTGTGCTGTTGTTCAGGAACAGAGGGATAAAAGCAGAGAGAATGACCTGGATGTAATTAAATGAGTTGATGTATTAGAGTAGAAGGTAGCTTATCTTTGTACACTGTATGTGCTGTATGATTGCGTATCTACCATTTTCCCAGAAGGAGGCATCCTGCGTATTTTGAAAAACACACAGGCCACTGGGTTTTGTCTGCTCCATGCCGCAGGAGTCTCTATCGATCTGAGACAACAGACATGAAAGACATTGGGAGTGAGGGAGTAAGGGAGGGGGGTTAGGAAGGAGAGAGACAGGAAGCAGAAAAAGAAAAGAAGGTAATTTCTAGCCATAAACCAGTTCCTCATATCTGACCTGCAGCTGATCGATTGCTTCTCCTGTGAGAAACACACTGACTGTCTGGCTGGCTTCTTACCATCACTTCCTCCTGGGTACTATGGAGACATATATTCCTCCAAAACAAATTATATGTGGAAACACATTTGTGAAATGGCTCAATTGTAAAAACGAAGAGATACAGAGTGAAAGCTCAGCTTTGTCAAAGTATAAATAGATTTGGAGCCCAGGTTACAATTACACACCACCATTTATTGTGTCTCTATAGCTGAGGCATGAGGTTCTGGCTGTAAAAATACGATTCATACTCCGCTGAAAGCAACTCATTAGAATTCAAATATTAGCTCTACCTGGACAAGTCTGACTTGCCATGAGCTATAAGCTAGCAGCAAGGCTGAGGGCAGTGTCAGTCAATTATAAGAGCAAATCTAAATGCATTTGGTGAATTAATTACTTTTCATTTGGCGTGACCAGAATTTTTTACATGTTCACAAAAAATCTAAAGTCTTTTTTTCAGTAATGAGATGAGAGAAATGAAAAGCAGGAGTTATCCAGATGTATCTGCAGTTACACAAGTATGTGTGTACCCTGTTTTTGCTCTGTGTCAGTAAAACTGTAAAACATTAAAGGGGAACTAACGTTTTTTTCAACCTGGGCCCCATTTTCCGATCTACTTTTGTCTAAATGAGTGATACTATGTTCAATATTTGACATTTCTCCAGTACGAAGCTCAGGCTGACCTGCCTGCAGCCCGTGAGCATGCGCTGTATTAAATAATAGGGCACTCAGACAGCGTAGAACGGCGTCAAAATACGTCCACTAAAAGTGCATTTTTTTTCACACAGATAGGCTCAGATTGTTAGTATAATTATCTGACAACGTAACGGAAAGGAGAAATAACATCTGTATTTATCTTTAGCTGGATTTGGACATGTTCCTCTGCCTGTTGCTGCTCCCTCTCTCTCCTCGTCCACTCTTCAACTTCAATGAGCTCTGCGTCCGTTCGGACATGTTTGTTGTGGCAAGTCAAAACACTCACTCAGAGAGTGAAAGTCTGGCTCTGAAATCTTACATCTTGCGAGATTCTTCTTCTTCTCCTTTTTCTTCTTCTTCTTCTTCTTTGGTATTTTACTATACAGTCTATGGTGTTTTACGGCAGTTGGTCTCGCCAGACTTGAGTTGTTGCAGGAAGTTACTCCTGGAGCAAGCTTACAAATGCAACTGTTTGGAGTAGTCATGGCTGATTCTTTAATCTGATTTTGACCAACTGGATCTGGATGAGCCATTTGAATTTGATGACCTCCCATATTTATTTGAACTCCTGACTGCATTTTTAGAACTCCGGGGAGTTCTGCTCAAGCATCGAAATGTATTCAGGGACGAGATCATGTTGTCAGGCCAACACAGACCTGAAGATCAGAATCTAAACAGGAGGTACTCCTCGCGTCAAGCATATATGGATTAAGATATCAGTGTAACAGGGCGGCACGGTGGTATGGTGGTTAGCAATGAAGCGGTTATGCTGCTGTCTGTCTCGGAAATGTTCAGGAACATTTTCTGTATTGGGTCATGTGTGAATGAAAGCAGTAACACCTACCTCAAGACCTTGTAGCAATGCCAGAACAGCTGTGTCATGAATAAAGCAGTGACATTGCAGGAACTGGCACGTAACGGGTCATGTCTGTCTGAAGAAAGACACTTTCACTTGGAGTGAGCAAACCAGTCACAAGACTCCGATGATGACCTATTTGAATCTGTTATTGTTACTTGTTTACAGTTTAGCATTTACGCTACTGCTTTCCCAGTTGATTTGATCATTAAAAAGCAATACAAGTTCTTTTGTTTGTTTTGGCACTGGACAGAAACATCTCCTTGACCACCATAGTCCTGAAAATAATAAGAGACTTCTCTCACTGCATACACGTACACTTGCCCCATCTTCTTCATGGCATCCATACATTTTTGCATTACTGCCATCTGCTGGACTGTCCCTTGCTCCATCTATTCCTGCATTGTCATGGCATGTGTGAAAAGGTGCAAGTTGGAAATGTTCCTGAATGTAGTGCATGTGTCAGTAGTGAAAATCACTCACACTGCCTGAAAGGTTATCTCAGGAATTTGGGAAGTATGTGTGAAAAGCTTTAGCTGTATCCTTTCATAATAGTATGTGTCTTCCTCTGGCCCTGTGTGTTGTAGTGAGCAAGACCTAGAAGCTGCTGTTTCTCTTTCACTTAATTTGCTCTCTTTTTTCACCCCTCCTTATCTGGAATATAATGTGAGGAAGACTCAGGATGGAGAGGAAGCTGTCTTTGCAGCTAACAGTTTGTGATTTGTATTTGGCTGTTAGTAGTGCTGAGGGAGAAATTTACATAGGGAATGCAAGAACAAAACAGCAACTACGGTGTAACAATAACATTCCTCTTCTCCATCTATCCAGAAGATGACCTACTGATTTCTCAGTTTCTCCAGTCCAAGCATCTTTGTGTTTGTAGTATCTCTGTAATCTAATGTCTTTGTGGGTAATCCCTTTCGCTGAAAGGATCTCTCTGTGTGTGTTTGTATATGTGTGTGTAGAAAATGTATTTCTCAGTGTATGATAAGAGACTTTGGAAGATCCAGCTCGGCACCCGAGGTGGAGTTTATCACTGCCTCTAAATCTGAATAACGCACAGGAGATTCACAGCACATTGCATATCCTGGCAGAGGTGTATCCCCCTCTGTCTCATCTGCTCTTTAAATCTTATAAGAGTGTAAACATTTCAGTGTCTGTTCAGGGATCTTTTAACTTGAATCAACAGGCTTATATGCGCTTTCTTTTTAAAACGTTGCTTTTTGCTGGTTGTATTAGGTTCCGTGTTAAATCCCGCTCTGCCGTAGTCCTCTTCACTGCCTGAAGAAAGACCTTCATTCAATTGATTTTTTAAAGTATTTTTGACCCTGATTTACTGCTGTGTTTTCTCCTTTGTGTTCTCTCCTTTTGTCTGTGCCTCACATTGTGTAAATGTTTTCAGCTCACGCAGTTCACACAAGGTCAGACTTGGAAGTGCTGCTAGAATTCAGAGAAAGTATTAGAAAGAAAGAAATATGCGAACATAATAGGTAGACACAGATGCAGTAGGTTGACCTGCTTGCCACTGTTAGTAGTTTCTGATACTAAAACATGAAATTATTTTTTGACTCTGAGCTTAATGTTAGATTGCATATCAACAATATCACAAAGATAGCTTTTTATCATCAAAGAAACATCACGAGAGTTAGACCCTACCTCTGTTTTAGAAGATGCTAAAAACTAAACCCATGCCTTAATGTCACTGGCTGCATTCTGCTCCCCTGCTCTCCCACTCTACCTGCCAGCCACGCCCACCTGATCACCCCTCTCCTCTCACCTGCCTCCACAGCTGCAGCTCATCAGCCTGGTATTTAAGCCTCTCCAGCACACACACTCTTTGCCCAGGAAACAGTAGAGCTTGTTATTATTTGTTTTCCAAAATACCAGCAGGAAAGATGGGTTCTCAAAGGCAGATTGGTAAAGGAATACATCAATACACTTTCCAGCACTCCTTACCTGCCTGATCTTCCGTTGCCGACCCTGCCTGCCTCTGACCTGTCTACATCGTCCACTTCCCTTTAAACTCACCAGCCTTCTGTCCCTGACCACAAGTTCTGCCTCAGCGTCTCTGGTTTCCGTCTACCAATGGTTGTGTGGTGTTTACCTGCAACGACGTTTCAGCGTGAGCGTTCCCACCTGCTTGCCAGTTGCCTGCTGCATCTCAGAGACTGTCTGTGAGATGCCACATGCTGCCTTGTGTGTGGGTTCTTCTTTCACCTACCTGTCTGCTCCTTGACCCATCACCTGGCTTCTACTTCTCTGATGCTCACCCCTGAACACATACCTGTTCAACTTTGTATTTTCTTGCCTAGATTACTGTAATACACACTATACCGGACTACGTTTAAAAACAAACAAACATTGATAATTTTTTTTTCTTTAACGTACTACACCAGTACGATAGCATTATTACACTGGCTACCTATAATGTTGAGGATTCATTTCAAAGTTCCTATTTGTTTTCATAGCCATAAATGGTGTAGTTACCTTCATACGTCTCTGATTTCTTATGTGAGTATGTTTCAGACCATTCCCTTTTTCAGTTTACCAAAAATTGATTACAAAAAGTATTTTTTTCTGTTTTTATGCACCAAAGTTGTGGAGCAAGCTCCCATCACAAATGAGATGAGCAACCTTCTGTTGATAGCTTTAGGGACCGCTCAAAACATATTTTTACGATCTTCCTTTTTTTTATACTCCACAAATGTATTTTCTGGTTTTTACGTCTTTAAATTGATTTTACCATCACCAGCCTGTTTCTACCACAAGTACCGAATTTTATTTTTGAACTCTTTTGAATTTCATTTTATTGTATTTGCTCCTAGTGTCTAATCTTTTTAATACCTCTTCTGTTGATTTGTTTCTCTTGTAAAGCCCTTTATGCTAGATTTTAGTAGTAGTAGTAGTAGAAAACATTATTAATCTTAATGTGATGTATTTCCAGAATCCATACTTACTGTAAATAACTTGGCATGGACATTGTATGCCAGATGGTTAATCTAGGCCTGGAGTCTTTCCACAGTTTAGGTCATAGGAATGAAAGAGAGACGGTCAATCTGCACTCACTTTGGGTCTTACATCAAAATCCAAAGAGAGATGAGTGGGAGTCAGGAGTAGAGAAATTGGATTGTGGAGACAGTGAGTATCAAAAGTAACGAGATGTATTTCAGCACTTTAAAGCTATAGAGGGAGTGAAGAGAGAAATGAGAAAGGAAGCACTCAGAGCATCCCTGGGCCATCAAAAGAAGAAATAAAAGAAGAGAGAGAGATGGAGAGCTCAAGAGATGTAGTGTAGTGATCTAAGAGAAGGTGGGATAGGTAGAGTCTGGATAAGTGGCCCCTATTAGGAGATTGACAGGTGGAGAAGAAGAGAGAGAAATTGAAAATGGACCAGACAATATTGAGAGAAATGAACAAGTCCTTAGATGCAACAGTGGAATGGCAAAAGCAGAGAGTGACTGAAATGAGAAAGAAAGGGATCTGTTATGGGGGGAAGAAACACGGGATGAAAGAGGAGAGTCAGATAAATGAAGAAAGAGCTTGAGTTTCCCAAGGTTTTGTTTGGGAAAAGGGCAACATGCTACAGATCCACTTCTGCCTGAGGAAGACTGATATTTAGGAGGTGAAGGCAGATAATGTTTCGCTGTTGGGATCCTGATCTTTCTTTCTGTGCGCCAGAGACCTGCGGAAATGAAGAACACTCTGAAATGTTATCTGTCTACGCTTGCCAAAAGGGTTCCAACCTACACACACAAACACACACACACACACACACACACACACACACACACATACACAGAGAGAGAGAGAGAGAGAGAGAGAGAGAGAGAGACCAGCTTGCGATTTAAGTAGAAATGTCAGCTCGGATAGCCAGCCAGATAATGTTGTTATTTGTCTTCTCAGTTCCAGTCTTATACCTGGACCCTGCTATTTTACAGTGGCTGAAATGCCTTGACATTCTCAAACTATAATCACGAAATACAGTTGATTCACTCCAGTGTGTGTGGCTGTGCATTTCTGCTTGTGTGTGAGGACATTTTTGCAAAGTGAGGACATTTTAGCCGGTCCTCACCTCTTTTAAAGGCCGGTTTGAGGGTTTAGACTTGGTTTTAAGGGTTCAGATATGAATTAGTTTTAGGCTAGGTTTAGGGTAAGGGTTAGGGTTACGCATTTACAGGGGATTTATACTGTGCGGCAGACCTTACGCCATAGCCTACACACATGGCCTCCACTGGTGTGAGCATTTATACTTGTGCGGTGGTGTCTGTGTCTCCCTGCAGTTACACCTCCAAAATACTAGTCAGCGACAGGGTTTCTGTGAAGTGCTATAAAGTTTAGTTGATTCAAAACACACATTAAACATGGCTTAATAGAGACAATTTCAAACTCAAACACACAAATCGGCTTCACTATAGATCGCAGCATTCACAGACAAAGCATTTGTCTTTTGTTCGACACATTTTCCCCACAAATACAACATGCTAATGTTATTAGCACATGCCTATGGCATTTTACATTGTATAAATTAGCCTACCTGCTAGCAGACTTTTCTCTACTCAATAATAATACATTTTATTTGTTTGGCGCCTTTCAAGGCACTCAATGTCGCCTTACAGGTTAATAACAGAAAACATGAGAACAATACAGCAGCAAATAATAAATATACAAATAACAAACATGCAGAACATAGAAATAGCAAAAAAAAAATACAAGTAATAAATATAGAGAACATACAAATAGAGATGGCTAAACGGATGGATAAACTATTGGTATTAAAGGGAGTAGGCAGTTTTGAAGAGGTGTGACTTGAAGGTATCAACTGAGTCCAGATTACGGATGTGTAGTGGGAGAGTGTTCCAAAGTCTGGGAGCTGAGCAGCTAAAAGCACAAGCACCAAAAGAACTGAGTTTGAAAGGAGGTGTGGTGAGCAGAGCAGCAGATGAAGAACGGAGTGGACGAGGGGGATATATGGGTGAAGCATGTTAAAGAGATAAGGGGGGGCGAGATTATGGAGGGCTTTGAATGTTAACAGGAGGAGTTTATATTGTATTTGTTGCTGGACAGGGAGCCAATGGAGCTGGATGAGGACTGGAGTGATGTGATCAGAGGACCTAGTGCGAGTGATTATTCTAGCAGCAGAGTTCTGGACGGTTTGTAGACGGTGAATGAGTTTGTGTGGTAGACCGGTGAGAAGGAAGTTACAATAATCCAAACGAGAGGTGACCAGTGCGTTGATGAGGAGTTCTGTAGAATGCTGAGAAAGGGAGGGGCGGAGTCTAGAGATATTACGGAGATGAAAAAATGCGGTGCGTGAGGTGTTGTTGATGTGGGAGGTAAATGAAAGGGTACTGTCCAGAATAACACCAAGGCTTTTAACTTGTGATGAGGTGGGGACCAAACAGCCGTCGATGGGAATACTGTGGGGGTGGGCTTTGGAGAGTGGATCCAATGAGGAGAACTTCACTTTTATTGGTGTTGAGTTATGTCATATGAAGCCTGAGACAACAGCAGCAAGGTAATGATACGAATTCAGCTCCATTGCAGCTCACAAGGTTCACCGACAAAACAACTGTCTTATACTAAGCACGTTTTCCAAACAAAAACAGCATTTTACATTGTATAAATTAGTTTTATTAGTTTATTAGTTAATTATAAATTGCTCGTATGAAGCCAGGATAAATCCCGAAATATAAATCCCTGAAAGATAAATCACATATAAGACTTAAAATGCTATTTTTGTGGAGGCTTTATTGTCTTGAAATTTAATTGTTCATTGTGAATTAAAGTAAATGGAAGCTTTGTTTCCACTGAGGGAAATGGTTTCAGCTTTCAAAAATAGACTGGAGGTCTGCGTTGCCATGACGCATAGTTACATTTCTGGGGAGGTGCATGTCAGGCTAAGGCATAGGGTACGGCATAGGCTCTACACCAACACAGGGCCTACAGTGTAGGTACAGCGTTGATTTGACGCAGAGGTATAAATTCCGCCCTAGTTGTGGTGGTTAAGGTCTGGGTAAGGGGCTAGGTATAATGCATAATGTCAATGAGGGTCCTCGCAAAAATACAAGTACAAGAATGTGTGTGTGTGCATGTGTGTGTGTGTGTGTCTGAGTGAGAGAGACCTCAGTGATCTGCTTTTGCTGAAAACCACAAACTACAGAGAGAAATAATTCATTACAGATTGCATGGAGAAAGTTGTCATTTTTGCACAAACAGCCTAATATTTGAACAAACACTGGTACAGCGGTATACCCCCTCCTACCTGAACGTCCTTGTGGAATATCAAAACACTATTATTTATCTGGTTTGCCAAGAGTTATTGACTTTTGGTTGTCTCAGTGTGAGCAAGAGAGCTGCTTTTGCTTCTAGCTTTGTTAGAGCCTTCACAAAGAGTCACATGTAGCACCTCGCTACAAAGAGAGAAAGAGAAGAATTAAATATGAGAGAGGATTCTGATGATCGATCTGTCTCTTTTCTTTTTTATTGTAGCATCATTTACCTGTTGCACAATACTGAACCACCTTTCTTTTCAGTAGCATTAATGGACAATATGTGCACTTGTGGAAACTTGCCTTTAATCCTCAGTGTGCCTCCCACTCCAGGCTGATTCTTTATTTTTACCTGGTGTACCCCAGCTGAGGACGCTTTAATGTTTTTCAATCCATCAACACACAGACACAATATCTCCCCCTCCGCTGTCTGTATTTTATTTCTTTTTCTTCATTGTATGGCTCTTGTATTTTCTTCCCTCCTCGCTGTTTCCAGCTGTTTATCACCAAATTTCAGTGACAGTAAGAGTGATATTTACCCTTTTTTCCCCCAGTGTGTGTGTGGTCTGCAGTGGCACAGAGCACATCAGCATGAAGGATAACCTGAATGAGTCTGACCGTCCTCTCCTGGTAAACAGCTACTCATACCTATTCTCATGAGAGCTGGTGGGGATGTTAACAGTGACCCTGATCTGTTTTCTTTCATCTCAACATGATTCAACACAATTTAGCTTTTCCATCACATTAAAAGAACTGGTGCAATGACCCAAATATTAACGATCCAATAGATTTTCACAATGGAAGAAATAGTACTCAGCTAACAGGACTATTAGTATATGGCAGTTGCCAGTGATAGCAGATACAGCACTGTACTTTCAAGTTGTTCAGCCCTATTTTTGGGGCATCCCAAGATGTTGAAGCCCTCTTAAGACCAACCTGTGAGTGTGTCCTAGGCCGCCAAATATGAAATCAACTATTCTGCACCCATAACCTACGACTTAGGTGATATTTGGAGTGGTTGTTAATAATGACCTTGCTTAAAAAGCCCTGCTGGACTATATGGTGCATTGGCAGACAGATGTGAAAAAGCACCAGGGTTGCTGTTGCACAGATGGAAAATGTAACGTTTGACATTGGACTGTAAGTACCAGGGTCGCAGCAGTATAC
Source organism: Epinephelus awoara (assembly GCA_035609425.1). Classification (NCBI taxonomy): domain Eukaryota; kingdom Metazoa; phylum Chordata; class Actinopteri; order Perciformes; family Serranidae; genus Epinephelus; species Epinephelus awoara. Next base: position 22,241,100 of record CM069299.1, read on the forward strand.
CAGTTTCAAGGTATACCATGGTATTAAAATTGACAGTTATCATACCCTTTATTTACCGAATTTCAATAAATTTGTCAGAAACGAAAAATCAATGATGTACTGATTACATTTGGGTGGTCATAGGTCAAAGGTCAAGGTCACTGTGACCTTGTCTGTCTCAGTCTTGTGAACGCAACACCCCAAGAACACCTATAGGGAAATGTTTAAAATTTGGCACAAACCTTTATTTGGACTTAACAATGAACTGATTAGTTTTGGTGGTCAAAGGTCAAGGTCACTGTGACCTTGCAACTGTCTTCTTTTTAACATGATAACTCAACAAGGCCTTGAGGAGTTTCCTCAGACTTGACACAAACATCCACTTGGACTCAAGAATGAAGTGATTAGAATTTGAGTGGTAGAAGGTCATAGGTCAAGGTCACTGTGACCTTACAAACATTTTTTTTGCCATAACTCAAGATATCATGCTAATTATGACAAAATTGTCTAAATGTCTAATAGGATATAATGATGAAGTAATTGTATACCCAAAAGGTCAACTTCACTGTCACATCATAATGTTTTGCATAAAACACTTTTCTGGCGATTACTTAACATCATATCTCAGGAACAGAAGGGGAGCTATTTGGTCAGATACTGAATTGGTGACACTAATCCTGGGTGTATCTGTATGTACCAAACAGACATGAGGAGAATGGAAGTGTCCCATAATGGATGCCTCCGACGAATATGCCATATCTTTTGACCTAATAAGATCTCCAACAATGAACTTTACAAGAAAATGGGAAGCCAGAACATCACCCAAGGAGATTACGCACAGACGCCTGAGATGGCTAGGACGTGTGTTGAGGATGGAGCAGGACAGCATCACAAAAGTCGCCTTAAGATGGACACTACCAGGCAAAAGAAAACCTGGGAGGCCCAAAACCACCTGGCGCAGAACTGTGACACAAGAGCTAGAACAGATGAACCTGTCATGGGGAGAGGCCCAACATGCTGCCAGGGACCGAATGCAATGGAGAGTGCTCACTGAAGCCGTATGTCCCATAGGGGACAAAGAGGAGTAAGTAAGTAAGTAATCCAAGGTGTCCACCTTGAAACTGTGCTCATTGTACAGATCTACTGTGCTGTTGGGGGGAAGACGTGTGATGCCTCCGTGTTTTCACAGACATGGATGTAAACTGTAGGAGAAACTTGACTGGTTCAGGGAGGCATACAATCACAAAGCGGTAATTCTAGTTAAACATTTTCCATAAAGAAAAAACAATGTTAAAGTCTCAATTATAAAAAACAAACAAACATTCTTTTCAAGCTCCCAAAAACCTACTGTTTTCAGTCCTTCAAGAGTCATTATAACTGATAATAAAAATACTGTGATACCATGAAACCATGATATTTTCTAAGACGGTAATCTAACCATATAAATCTCATACCATTGCAACCCTAGTTTGTAGGTTCCCACTGAGGTTGAAAAAAAGGTTCGATATGTCTTTTTCTATAAGGTCCACTATTCTGTCATGGTGTGTTGCATTCCTTTGTAAACACACAGCTATCAGAGATGTGTGACTTTGTTTCAGTGATCTGTTCTGTGGTGTGATGCAAACACTGAGTAACCTGAGTTGTAGGAAACCAGATGGAAACATTGAGTCTACTGGGAAGAACTTGTAGTCTGGCTTTTACTGTGAATTTGACAATGCCCTCATTGAGCGCAGCATTCTTGAGGAATAAGTTTGAAACAGAGTGATTAACATAGAGTAGAGGTGTACGTTGTTGTATTGTTCATGAACACATATCAGGATACCCACAATGTTATGACTTGTTGACATATTGATGTCATATTGTTACGCACAGCAACGACAAGCATGGCTGAAAGTGAATTTATTACCAACTCCGAAAAGAGGAGCAGCTTCAGTAGTGTGAAATAAAGTGTGGCATCCTGAATGCTTTATGAACAGCCCCGGACTGCTCAGTCTCTTTTAGTGACTTACCGCTCAGAGGGAATTCATACAGCAACTCCTCTGGCAGCAGCACAGTGTCTCTCCTTCGCTGTGCACATGGGAGTCGGTGTCGTCAAGTTTGTCATAAACTTTTGGTCATGTAAACCTACGTGATGCTCACAGCTCAACAAAAAAAAAATACATATATGTGAATGTGCGATAGTTATGATAGCCTAACAGCCTGTCACAGGTTACAGCGTGATGATTAGAGGAAATATGACAGAGCATAAAGGTCCAGGTGGAAAAAAACAAGTCAGTCATGTAGGATTTTGCTAAAAGAGAAGGAAATCACCTCTTTATTTTTATATAGAGGTCCCAGGTTACTTTTTTGTTTTGTTTTGTATTTGGGAGCTGTTTAAATATGTAATTTGTGGTAGTTTTTTTTTTTTTTGTACTATTAATTTTGTGGACAGAAACTGAATCTCAATCTGAGTTACTGTTATTGTTCACAAACAAAAGAAATGAGAGATCATTTTTGTTTAGTGTTGACTGAATATTTGAAACTGTTAGGTTTGTTGAGGGATACTTCGATGGATCACACACAGTATTTAATGTAGACTTGATCGCGTTGAATCACAGCTCAGCATACAGAGTGAAAGACTGTGTGTGCTGTCCAGAGATTCTGAGGGTGTCCTTGCCCAGTTCTTGCATTTAACCCAAACACTATTCCCTTGAGAGTTACTCCACGTTCCCAAAGGTTAAGGTTAATCTGCACCGATCTATGTCTTTGTGAAGTTTCTATTAGTTACTACCTTTAAACAAAAAGCATGCGCACCTGGCTCGCTTTTAATCACCCTGACTGTTTCTTACAAAATGCACAAATCTTAAAATGAGGCTCTCGTCTGTTGAGCCTGGGGCACAAGGCAATCTCCCTTTATCTTAATCTTGGGAGTTATGACAACGGAGCCAGCTAGGCACCCTTATCTGGGCAGCTGTACTCCCTGCACCACAACTGGGAGATGATAGATGGAGTGTGTTTATGACAAAGGTCAAGTAGCCTGACCTTGAGGCCTCTTTTATGCCTTCTGCTCTTCAGACAGTTACCCCAAGCATAAATATCATCCATTTCCTTTACCAGCCAAGGCTAAAGGCTGCAACACAACAAACATTTTTGTTACTAATTTGTTATATTTATTGTTATTGTAAAAAATATCCTGAAGTATTGTGGTACTATTTTAGGGCCATGTTGCCATCCCCTAGCATAGAGAAGACCTGCAAGTTTTCCCTGTAGTTTTTTTTTCCTTGAGTACCCCAGCTGAAGAAACTATAATGCTTTCAATCTGTCAAAACACAGACACAATGTCTCTGCCTACTCTGTCTGTCTTTTTTTTACTTTTCTATATTGTATGTCTCCTGTGTTTTCTTCCCTACTCGCTGTTTCCAGCTGTTTATCACCAATTTTCAGTGACAGTGTGAGTGATATTTACCCTTTTTCTCTCCCCAGTGTGTGTGTGTGGTCTGCAGTGGCACAGAGCACATCAGCGTGGAGGATGACCTGAATGTGTTTGACCATTCTTTTCCTGGTAAGCAGCTACTTCTTTCCATTCCCATGAGAGCTGGTGGGGATGTAAACAGCGACCCTGATCTGTTTTCTTTCTTCTCAACATGACCTAACACAATCTAATTTTTTTCATCACACTTAAACAGACACACACACACACAGCCATTTCTACTATCCTGCAAATGCTCTTTCCTTGAAGTGTTTACATTCATAGCCTAACCTCTATTCATGGGGCTTTGTTTCTCCTTCCTGTTTGATACCAGAATCCTGCCCATACAAAGTGACTCACTTGGCTGGATGTTCAACAAGCCAGAGATCAACTTCAGCGTCCTGCTGGACGTGAGCTGAGCTGAGCTCTGTCCACCTGGACTCCTTCAAGGATGGCAAGCAGTCTAAGTAGTGGTGCTACATCCAGAAGCCTGGGGGTGAGCAAGTAAAGGAGAGATCAAGGGAGAGAAAGTTAAATAAAGATGGAAGAGATAAATAAGGGCCCGAGTTGTGTTGTTGACTCCAGCTGCTGAAAACGGAGGTAGGATAGCATGACAAATAAAGACCATTGAGTTGGTGCAAGTGCAGGTCAAATTGACAGAAATGCAAGTGGTGGTAGGTATTCAGAATATTGATGTCCACAGCTGCAGTGAGATTGATGGAAAGGAGGAAAAGAGGTACTAAACCAAGAAGAGGAGCTAGAATAGAGGGGAGTGAAAGAGAGAGGAGATGAGGGTATGAAAAACACATGAAAGAGAGAGGGAAGCAGGGATGGAGGTACGTCAGGTACTCAGGGAGAGATGGATGGAGGTCAGGGTCACTGAACCGGTTGTTTTAATGGATGTAAGAAATAAATCCTCTAACCTTGTTTGTTCTCTGATCCTCGTTTGGCCTGTCAGAATGAGATCAGGGTCGCTGGAAAAACCATATAGGTCAATCTGGTTGAGTGACAGCTGTCACATTTGACTACTCTCAGTCACCCAAAGTGGAATGACATTTTTATTATTTCTGTATCTTTATTCGGATCCTCATTAGCTTCCACAAAGTGGATGCTACTCTTCCTAGGGTCCACTCACAAAACAGCATTAAAAATAGATCAATTTAAAATCACACAGTAGCAGTGAGACAATGACATTCAATATGAGTCCAAAATTAAGACAACAAATGAATAAAAAACAGAACTGGCACAAACTCACAGTACCAAATAAAAAATAAAATAGAATTGTCACAAATGTTTCAGATCTGCCAGAACAATATTGACATGTGATTCATCAGTTTTAGTTTAAGTGACGTCTTGAAGGAATATCTATTATTAATCTGTCTAATGCTGGAAGGGAGCACAGTTTAAGCTGAGACCCCTCTATAAAGAACGGTTGTCATCGTAAAATTTGTTGGTGGACTTTGTGCCACCAGAAGACCAGTGCTCACTTGACGTGTCACAAATCCCCATGACAAAATTCACCAAAAAACTTAGGTGTATTTTTTAAAGATGACAGTATGCATGAATAACAGAAGACTAGATTTTAGTTTAGCACCCACAGTCAGCCAAGATAGTCCATTATGCATCTCACACACATTAAAAGAACAAGGAAGAACTAATCTGGCTGCCCTGTTTTGTGCAATTAGAAGCTTTTTAAGGTGTTTTTGAGCAGCACTTGACCAAAAGACTGGGCAGTATTCCAGTGGGACAGAACACATTACCATACAATATCATTTATAACAGAAGGTGAAACATTACCAGAACATTTCTTTGACATAACAATGCCCTTTCCCATCACAAAGTCAATGTGATCGATCTGGTCAGACCAAGACAGAGGGCTGTCCAATTTAACACCCAGTAATGCAGTTTTAGTGACCTGCTCAGCTAATATCCTATCTATAGGCAGACTGAGAGCAGTAGCATTAGTTTAACCTTCCTTCTGCAAAAAAGCAATGCATTTGGTTTTGGTAATGTTCAATACTAATTTGTTAATTTTCACTCAACTGGTATTGGTAATCAACTCATGCTGTAGATTCACATTTAGCTCTGCAATCGTAGGTGATGCGCAGAACAAAGTGGTGTCGTCAGCATACATTACAACATCAGCCTTCTTAACAGCACATGGCAAATCATTAATAAAAATTTAAAAAAGGAGTGGCCCCAAACACCCCCTTGTGGAACACCAAAAGATACCCCTCTGCTGTCACAAAAACTGCATTAAAAAACACTCACTGTGTTCTGCTAGAGGTAAAACACCATAACATTTGAGTTTAGCTAAAAGGGATTGATGACATCAAATGCTGCAGTAACATCCATCAGCACAGCCCCTGCTAATTTCTTGCCATCTATATTTGTTAACCACTGATCACTCGTGTGTACTAATGTGGTGCTCATGTAGTTTTGTGGTCTATCATGTGGTCTATAATGTCTGTGTGCTTGTGTGTGCATGTGCACCTCAAAATGACCAGTCCAGTTCAAGCACGCTGTATGGTTGTTAACCTGTAGGCTTCACAGTTATAATCAATTGACGTCTGTCTGTGAATACCCAAGAGCTACAGTCAGAATACAGAGGATTAAATGGGACTTTTACAGTAACAAACTGGCTTTACATTTTGTTCTGCTGTTTCCATCTCTACTTTTATTTTCACTTTCTTTTATCCTAATTTTTTGTTGTAGCCTTCCAGCCTTGTTGCTGTTCCCTGGTGTCATCCTTTGTGTTTTTTCTTTCTCTCTCTGTGTTTGCATACAAATATGGCATGGATACTGACCACAAACCAAACCTCTGTCTACACAGCCCAGTCCGGTAAGGCTTGTCTTTGTTGTTGTTGTTGTTTTTTGGCTACATTGGCTCCCATTTGTCTGGCTGTCTTTCAGAGTTACTACTTTGATCCAGTTGAACCGCTGTGTGGTTGTCTTCTCTCAGTCAGGAGACAGCCTGCAGAGCCTCTCTTTAATATTAAAATCTGGGGAACATCAGAGTAACAAGTGCTCTCTCTGAGAGACACGACGCCTACACCAAGAAGTGGTGGGTGTACATGGGATGTGTGATGATGAGCTGCAGAACAACGCGTGACTATTAAAACTCTTTGTCTGATAATCTTGCTCTCTTTATGACTCATACTGTCTCTAATGTAGTTGGACAAAATAGTGCTTTATAATCCGTCTTCAACGACCTTTTCAAGTTTGAGGTTTTAATTTTTTTTATTTATTTTTTTAAATATCTGCGCAAAGAAAATGTCTTTGGCTCAGCCACCCCCTCACCCAATTATATGTAATACACAGTTTATTAATACCAGTAATACTGAGTGGGTTTGCTTTAACGTTCCCAACAGCAGCAGCAGCTGTCTCCACTGCCATAGCTCTCAAATATGAGATGATGCCCAGGATAACACCACTAACCTCCTTCAACTCTTTTAAGCCTCATTCCAAAATCTTGTTTCATGTGGAGACACATTAGAGGCCTAGTGTGTAGTATATAGGGAGGTATATTGGCAGAAATTAAATATAATATTCATAACCATGTCTGTGTATAATCACCTGAAAATGAGAATAGTTGTGTTTTTGTTACTTTTGAATTAGGGATGTGCCAATTAAGTATTTTTTGCCCTAGATCCTGATCCAAGTCATTTAAAGCTACTCTTACCTTTCTTGCATTACACACAGCAAAAATTTGAACATCCACAACTCCCTCCTCCCTCTGAAGTCCCATCCTCCTCCTTCTGCAACTCCACCTCTCTCCAAAAGCCTACTCCCCCCTCCTCTATTACATCCTCATTATGTCTATGACAGACGTAGGCATTGGCAAGGTAACGTTAGATACACGGAAGAGGAGAGCGAATGTAAACTCAACCAGAGTCAGTGATGACTGATGAGTTTTAGAATAAGGTTACAGTGCTAACGTTAGATAGTAGCGTTAACGTTACTAGTAAGTGGAAACGCAGAATGAGGATAACGTTAATGTTTCAGAGGCTACGCTACAGTAGGCTAACGTTAGCCATTAGCAACTGGATGCTGTGTTGTCATATACAACATCATAGCTTATGTTACATTAGAGGCAAACTAAAAATACCTGTCCAGCAGAAACTCTGCGACCACCTCGTCCCTTGTTAGCCCAGGATGAAGCTGCATCACTCTTCGCCATCACTCGAAAGCAGAACCAATGTTGACCCCAGTTTTATCTCTTCCAGCATCAAGTTCTCTCTTATTGTTAGTTTGTTCTGCTATATTCTTTCTTTTGCCATCTGATGTCCGTGTTGGAGCGGCTGGAGGTGGAAGCGGTGGTCCGCATTTGTCTGCCATTGTTACGGAAGGTTTATATCCAGATGTTACGCGAGCAGTTACGTCAGTCGGAGGCCTCCACGTGGGGAAGACAGACAGGACACTCGGCCAATCATTGCATTCGGTCCGAATGCAATCATTGGTTGGAGTTTTCTTAGAACCATATTAGAATGGTACTACAATTATGAGTTTTTATCTCTAGTGGAATTCACTTACATTTTAGTGTGCCATCAGCTTATTAATAGCATTTTAACCTAAACAAAGAAAATGTAAAATTTCCAGAAAGGTAATTGTCGCTTTAATATTGAGTATCTGCTTAATCTGAGTCTCGATCTGATACCTCTATTTTCCTACACACACTACAAGTACATTGAAGTTATTAAAATCTATATAATGTATATACCTAAAAATTCAACATCTCTGCCATGCACAAAGAAAAAAAAATGCGTTCAAGCTGTCTCAAGGGGATTCCTGTCTTCTTTTAACAGTGTCCGCCCTGAGTTACCTGACTTTGCATGGATTACATTAAGAAATTACTCTTACTGGCTTTTTGCTTACTTTTGTTTCACAAGCAGTGGTGAGGTGGGTGTGTCATCAGCTCTCCACTGCACACAAGAGACTCTCACACTGAGCTGAAATGAAACAAGCGCATATAAATGAAGTGAATAAGTCTCAAACAGTCTCAAACTGCATTTTGCTGTCATTCATGGTGAGTGGTGTTTTGCCCGGGGCAGAGCTTAGACCCTGCACACACACTCAGTGGATTAGAGGAGAGACAGACAGAGAGAGTTGATGATGGCTGCAATGCTGCTGGGTATGAGGGCTTTGTGAGAGAAAACACAGATGTAAAACAGAGATTGTATCTGGCACCATATAGCTCAATACACAGATACTGATCAGTTAAAAAATGCCTTGATTGCTACTGACACTGATCTTTGAAATTGGATTGCGTCATCCCTACTGAGAATGAGGTCCTGCGTGTTGTTTCTACATTAGCCCTGTTTTTGTGTTCTGTGTCAGCCAGGGTAGTTCTTTTACATGCGTGGCACATAGGAGAAGTCTCAGTTGGATGTAATCTGTAATTTCACCGCTTAATGCTAAGAAATCTTACACTCTAGACCTTTAAACCACCAAAACATACATACATACAAAGCTATTTCACAGGATCCTCTAGTGGATTGGACAAAATTCAGCCAGTAAACATCTTGTTGTGTATGTATGTAAACTGAATCATTGTGGAGTGTTTTAAATGCTGCCTACATCAATTCATCCTGTTATTAGCTGTAAGCTAATATAAGCATGCTCAGTCATATCCCTCTCTAGACTGTCTATAATACAAAGAAGTCTTATCATTGACCTTTTCGAAACCTTGGCAAAGCTGCGTCCCTCTAAAGAGACACAGACATAAATGGAAACAGCAGGAAATGCTCTTATCTCTTTGCTTTGAAAACACACACACACACACACACACACACACACACACACACACACACACACACACATGAAGGCAGAAGCAGACTTTGATTCAGTCCCTTTAAGTTTACTTTTTTACTTTTTTTAAATAACCCACTTGTAAAGAGTAACATTAACTAACTTGCTCAGCAGGTGCACTGATTTTCTCTCTCCTTCCCTCTTTTTTTTTAGTTAATGTTAATTCTCTGTGCTACACTCGTACCTATGTGTGTATAATTTAAATTTTACTTCAGTTAGAGTTGGGGAAAAAAAACGTTATAGTGTGTTCAGTAACATGATGTTGAATATAGCTTACAAGAAAAACAACTATGTGTGTATAAAACAGCACAGGTAACGATAGCCGACTCATGCATTGGAGTAATAACAAACTAAAATTTGCAATTAAATTTATCAGCCGTCACCAGCAGAGAAGCCACTGGAACCGTATGTGCCATTTCCCGTTCGGTTTATTTTAAATGGGACCGCTCTCAGTAATTGGGTGTGATTGTGGGGGGGCCTCGGGCTGCTGTTACAGGCAGTGTGTTAATGAGAACACCGTAATGTGAGGAGTTACTGTTTTTACAAATGTGAATGAATTTCGATGGCATGTTGAACCTAATGGTCCTCACACACATGCACAGATGCATGCACACACTTCATGCCAGTGACCATGATGTGGTTTGGCACATCTGTCACACTGGGTTGTGTATGAGTGTGTGAGCAGGCCTCGGGCAAACTGGTAGGTGGTTTAGACATGCAGCTGCAGCTGAGCATGAAAGCTGGTGTGAGTGGAAGACTGATTGGATGATCTCTGCTTATTTTAATGCAAGATTAGACGGGTATGTTTAAAGATACCTGCAGAGCATACCACAGTCCTCAGTTTACATTTTCTGCCTCTGATGAACACCTGCACTGGACTATTAAGTAGGTGCGGCTGAAAATGTAATCCAGCTCGCTGACTCTGGCAGCAGTGAGGGATGTTTAGAGAGGTGTCAGTAGGGGGTAGAAACATTAACTTGTACTCAGCCACATTTTTTCAAGATGATGACTATTTACACAACTGTGCAGTGACAGGATTCAACAGCAGCAGCAGAAAGAGTGCCCAAATCATGTACTTACGCTGAAGTAGCCACAGTATTGGTAAAACTACAAGTAAAGGTCCTGCATTGAAATCTTTACTCAAAGAGAAGTGTTATCAACAAAATATGTACAGTATATCTAGTTTCTTTCTCACCCTGCCATTCACTCCTTGCACACATGCTCACTTATTATCTTTAGGTGACATTGTCAGGGTAGGTGAATTGAGTCATCAGCTGATTCAGAATCAGAATCAGAAAGAACTTTATTGTCCATCGCAGAGCAGTGGAAATTCGTCTTTGACGTGCCTCACAATAAAACACAAGTTAAAAATACATAAAAGACATAAAAAGACATATAATACATACCAATACAGTATAGAGCAACACACATAAAGCTAAGAACCCTGAGTCAAACCCTTAAGATTTACTGATAATGTTGATGGCGGTAGGAATGAATGATTTCTTCACTATGTTTGTTCTTGCTAATGGTACCTTGTAACGGCGGCCAGATGGGAGGAGTTGAAATGAACTGTGAAGTGGATGTGAGGGGTCGTGTATGATGGTGTTGGGCTTCCATTTAACTGCCTGTGTGTGACGATCTGTCAGTGAGGTCTGAGTGGTGCCTGTTATTTTGGTGGCATGTTTGATGACTTTACACAGTTTGGATTTGTCATTAAATGAGCTGCACGTCAGGAGTCGCTCAAGCAGCGAAACGCCCCCACGACATCACAATTCACAATTCAGTATCAACCATACAGTCTATGGTATCAACCAATAGCACAGTGACACACCTTCTCAGTCAGCCTATCATCTTACTGCTCCTCATTTTAAATATGGTTCTTTCTCTGCCGTAGTTCGTTCTTGCTGCCGTCGTGCGCACCCTCCACCTCCCCATCACCACCTAGTCTTTACAGATTCATCAGCCTCATATGCCTCAGCAGTCATCAGCCTCAGAGTCAGCAGCCACCACCAGTGTCTGGACTCCATGGGGGGGATTTATCCTGCTGTGCTTCTGTTAAATCTTAATCTGCACAAATCATCTGTTAATCTGTAAACTCACTCTGTATTAAATATTATCTTTACTTCACTCTTCTGTCTCTCCTGAGTGAACTGTGGTTACAGACCATTAGCTATGACTCAATACCTCTATAAATAAAATCTCAAAGCTGTAGTTACTGTTCATGAACTGCGGTGCTGATCAAATACAGTGTTAATTTTGTTTTAGAAAAAAAAGGCTAATTATCCTTCACAACGCAAACATTTTAGTTGATGAAAAGTCACCACATTTTAGACATAGAAGTTTAGTCATTATGTTTGGTCAAAATGTTATTTTCTTCTAAATTAATCCAACTAGGCTAATGCATATTTTTTTTTCTACAACTACAAATAATTTCTACACATTTCCCCAGCAGAGTTTTTGACAGGTTATCAGTCTCAGTGTGAAGAAGCAAAGAAATAACTTCAGTTCAGCCTGAATTCTTTCTACATCTGCAACGTTTTAGTCTGGAGGTTTAAACTCATGTCCTCTCACAGAGAGGCGGTGTTGTGATTAAAACTTAACTTTAAGCTGTCAAAGAAAACTCTGCTGAGTTCTGACTATTCACTTACAGCACGGCTACACTCACAGATAACCGAGCCCCCTGCCTGCTTGTCAAACAGCAATCAAACCATAGAACTTCTTGAGACAAACCACATCTGAGCAACTCCACAAATCCATTTAACACTTCTACCATCCACAGTCAGACACACACCTCTGCTTCTTTGCTGCTGAATTACAGCTTACAACCGTCCTGTCCAAACACGCCTCCCAGGTCTGCTAGTCTGGGTCTTCTAACTGTTCCAGAGTCCAGGTTTAAGACAAAGGGTGATAGAGTCTCTTGCTCCAAGACTTTGGAACAGCCTCCCTCTGAGGATCAGATCAGCTGACTCTGTTCACATCTTTAAATCTCATCTGAAAACTTATTTTTACAGATTGGCCTTTCCTAAAAGTTGGAAAGATCTGGTCTCGGACTGTTGGTGTAGGGGTATGTATATGTTTTATTAGTATCACTTCTGTTTTGTATTTTCTTCACCTTGGAAAGCACTTTATGCTTTTAGCTCGAAAAGTGCTCCACAAATACAGTAATTATTATTATTATTGCTATTATTATATGTGTCATGTACTTCTAAATATGGTTACAGTTTCAACAAATATGACACAGTGTTATTTCATAAAAGTTACCAACTGTAGTTTTAACAGAAATTAAACATTCTTACCTTCACCTAGGTGGTATTTCATTGCAGGGCTATTTAATTACATCATATTATTCTGAAGGCTACAGGTGTTCTTTAGTTCAATAGTGACATGCAGTTAGTGTCTGAATGAAAAGCTTTCAGCACCATGGACAGAGCCCCTCAATCTGCAGACCCCATACATATATAATCTCACTACTCTGTGGACATGGATAGATTAAAGGATATTTAAAGTTTTGTCACACCAAAGCATAGAATTAGATGAAAGAGAGTAATGGAGCAATGCAGCACAGTTACTCCTATAGGCAGAAGGAGATGAAGGTTATGGAATAAGGAAGCAGATGGTCCAAACACAATAGTTTAGTGTGCTTAACTGTAATAAAACATGATTTCTTTCCACTGGGGACCTCATCAACAACTTCATTGGCCCACAATGCATGAAAAGCAGCCTGCAAGTATGTCGCTTGGTGCACTCTGTGATCTTCTTCAGGGGCCCCTAACTATAACACCTGGAAATCTCCATACAAGCTGAGTTACTATTCCCATGTGGATGTAGCGCCCCATCTGTTGTTCTGCACATGAATGACACTTTGGTCAAAAGAGAGACAGTGAGAGAAAGAGAGAGACCTACAGATAGATTCTAACACAAAGATTTTGAAAAAAAAATGGCTTCTCCAGTAGATTGTACTGCACAAGATCTATACATTTTATCAGTAATTTTATGATATTTTGGGCCAAAGAAGCACAATCTGTAGTATAACACAGTGTTTTGTAGGGTGTCTTTAATTAAATTATTATACGTACAATGTAAACCTTGTACAGCATGCCTTGGTGACGCTTTTTCTCCTAATTTACTTATAGTTTTTCTCAGTTGTTGAGACATGCTTAATAAAACTGGGATCTATTTGATTTTCTTCATCACAACCCAAGGAGAGGGTGCTCTACTGTGCGGAGTTTGTATGTTTTCCCCAAGTCAGTGTAGATTTTCTCCAGGTACTCCGGCTTCATTTCATGTGTAACAAAGTCATTGTTTCCTAAAAAAAAACAAAAAAAAAAACTTTTATGACTTACTTCTGTTTGTTACTCATCCACAAATGCAATGCAGTCATATACAGTTGTCATCATGAGTTGATCCTCACCCACATAAGCTTATACATAGCCTACTTATTGCATACCTACACACATCCACAGTGGAGTGGATACGACTCTTCTGATGTAGGTGAACGACAGACTGAATGTGAGGAAGACAACGAATTAATAAGAGAACATAAAGTTGTTTGAATCGTTTTGGCTTTGGCTAATACACGGATAAACTAAAGTAGACGACAGCGGTCAAAGTTAGTTACGGTAACATTAGTTACCTGTCGTAAAAGAGAGGTTAGTTAGGAGGTCAAAGCTGATGGTTTAGACCGCTGTTTGAGCTCTATTCTGAAACTTGACTCTAGAAACTTCTGCAGCCAGACAGTCTGTGCTCAGTTAACAGTGTGAGGGTCTGTGTAACTTTAGTTTTCCTTATTTTGTCGTCTTTTGTTAACTAGCTTATTCCCAAAGATGCTCCTTCTGCTAGCTGTCCTGTGTCTCATGCTGAACGGAGGAACAGTGACATCCAGTAACTTGCCAAGGTTAACAACAACAAGGACAGATCCTGGAACAGACTCAGAGATGTAAGTTTCAACAACAGTATACAGCACACTCTCAAGGTAGGGCTTTGTGATGTGACCACACATAAAACCCCATTTTTTATTAAGCTTAATAAACTTAATTTATTTTCTGTCCAATTGCAAGAAGAAACGTTTGAAACATACTTATGTGTGGTGTACATCAGGGCCGTCTACTGAACAGTTGTGGGAGAATATAAAAAAGACAAGTTCACCACTTGCAAGATAGTTTGGATTAATTGATCAGCGTTGTGTCTTCAGTAGGCTTAATCTAGGGGTAGGCAACCTGTGGCTCTGGAGCCACACGTTGCACCTATTTGGCACCTATGCATCAGATATAAAATGTTTTAATAACTGAAATGTGTGTCATACATCTATGGCCTGCCACCTCTTCCTCCAATTTTGCCAGACCTCAACAGCAGTGACCAGTCTGGATTCTCCCTTGTTTAAAAAGGAAAAAGTCTCAGTGGAAAATACAGAATATAATATTGGGAGGACAGATTAATTTGCTCTCAACAGCAACTCTGCAAAGTTCCAAATAATTATAAATAGCCCAGTGCAGAGTAGCCACCTTGTGTTAAAACATAGTGATTATAGCTCATTTAGACATATCAATAATATAAATGGGATAATTTAGACATAGTAAACTCAAATATGTTTTGGGGCTCCAGACAGATTTTTGTAAAAATAATTTTTGGTCAAAATGGCTCTTTCAATAGTAAAGGTTGCCAACCCCTGGCTTAATCAGACAAGATGAAAGTTTGATTTAGAAAAAGTGGGGTGTAAAGCACAGCACCAAACACACACAATCCATTAATTTGTTTTTGTGTGATTTGTAAAATACACGTATCTTTTGGGGCCACATCGTCCAGCCCGAAACACACAAACACAGTTATAGCAGCTGAACAGCCATGCCAACTGTTAAAGCTCCTTGTTGTACAGATGCACTGCAACAGAGCGTTTTGGTACATACTTAGGTTTCCCACAAGTTGCAGCAACATAAACTACCGCATCTAATTACATTATTGGTGAATGGACACATAAAGTTCTCTTAAAGACAGGAAACTTATTCAAGTGTCCAGTGCAGTAGTGTAAGGCAGATACGACAGGTGCTAATGCACGCTAGTCACTGGTTACAGTGTGAAGCACTCACACATACCTTCTCCGTCCTTTCTTTTCTCTCTTTACTTTGACTTATTCAATTATTATCATGTTGGAATTATTATGATATTTGTTCCATTTCATTGAGACTGTTCTCTTGTTGTCCAGTGCTAATACAGTGTAGGATGGTACCAATAGATACACTTTTTGAAAAAGCAGGGGTAATTAATAGCTGTGTGGCCTAGCGGAGGTGTACCCAGAGTATTGAACTAATAAACTTAAGTCAAGTACAGCTTTTAGATAGGGAAGAGTCTTATTATGGTTGCCTGCTGTGCTGTTAGCAGCAAAGTGGGTCAATTTGTCACAGCTCATGTGTGAGCCTAAAAATAGGTAGTGTGTCCCCACCTAGAGCAGCTGGTACTGCACTTATCCAAGCTTTTTTTGTGCAGCATAATTATAAATGTTCCCCTTGTGCTTTTGCTCATTTTAAGAGGGAGATACTCCAGAAATATGTTGTGCAGTTGTGATTACTGTGTATTGTCTGTCTTTGAATGTGCACTTCTGAGAAACCAGATTTGCACCAAATGGACCGCAGTCCCCTCTCCTCTCCTGCTTCTTCAGCATCTTTTGTCAGACTCTCTGTGTGGAAACAGTGACAGAAAGCTTGTTGTTGCTGAACAAGTACAACTGATTTGATCCTCCAGAGGTGGAAAAGCTCCTTTGTTGTTGTTTCTTCCTACTTGTCCTCTACCGCTTCTCTCTCTGTGTCTCTTTGTGCTGATAGAAAGGTCTCAGATTTCCTAATTTTTAAGTCACAATGCAACATTTATGAAAAGAAACAAGCTTCCGCACATGTTTGTGTACTGTTTCTGTGAACAGTGTATGGAATTGTGGTTTCCTGCTGTTTGAATAAGTGTTTCACTTCATCTCTTATCATCTGTTTTATAAAGTTTTGACTCAGATCTCCCGGGTTTTCTCTTGACTAAGCTTTTCCTTCAGAGCACAGTTAGATCATCCCACTGGGCTTTACACCCATCCACTCAGAACACATAACACCTTCTCACTCTCTGTTACCGGCCACTAAAGACGCCTTGGCTCAGCTTCTACTGTATCATTCTTTGTCATCTCCTTCCTATTTCCTGCTACTCTCCCTATTTCCTCACGTTTCCTCCTCCTCATCTCATCTCTTCCTCTTCTTTCGTCCTCTAAATCTTACATCTCTCCCCTCACTAGTTTCACGCTTCACTAATCCTTGATGAAATGCTGCCGTAGCACAGCACCCTGTTTTTTTTCTCTCATGCTCTCTTTCTCACTCTTCCTCGTTCTCTTCTCCTCTTTCTTTCCATTTACTGTCTTGCTATTTGCCTCTCTCTTTTTCTTTTGTCAACCACTGTCCCTCCGTTTTTAAAATCTCAGTGCCTCTTTTTGTTCTGTTTCCTGTCTTTCCTTCTCTCTCCTTTACTACAGTGTAAGCTGTAATAACTGAAAACAATTCTCAAGTGCCTGGAAGGAGAGAGCAAGACACACACGCACGCACACACACACACACACACACACACACACACACACACACACACACACACACACACACACACACACACACACACACACACACGGTGTTGGTTAACCACCCTCCGGTTCCTGGGATGAAAACTTACTTTTATAGTCAGCCATAAGTAATTAGAAAAAATTACCTATCCTCAGACTTTGATTAGAACCCTGATTTAATCTTTGTGTGTGTGTGTGTGTGTGTGTGTGTGTGTGTGTGTGTGTGTGTGTGTGTGTGTGTGTGTGTGTGTGTGTGTGTGTGTTCCTACCTGGCACCCTAGGGTAGACGGAAGAAGGGAGAATTTTAAAGTGTGTTTAAATGATGCTAAACTTCTTGGTATTTTTAGTATTGCCAAGTGTACACCTAAATGTGCGTATTTGAAGTGTATACTCAGCACTGCCCCTGTAGACTGGAGCTACTTTACTGTAAAGTCACTCTCTAGCACCCTTTTTTCCCTGCTCTCCTTTAAAGTGGTAATGGCTTTCAAAATCAAGCAGGCTTTTAGACTATAGAGGACCGGTACAACTGGCTCCCTGCTAGGATTGTAGACTTTAATCAGTTTCTTTAATTAGTAGGGATGCACTGATTGTTAGACTATGGGCCGATATAAAAACCCATGTTTAAAAAAACAATTTGGCCCATAGCTGATACTGATACCAGTGTTATATTGTTGTCTAATTTGATTTTGTTCTTATTTATTTGCCCTTTTGTGCCAGGGAACAACTGTTTTAAAGTAATTAAGCCCTTCATTACACTGCCTTTGAAGAAGCTCAAATTCAATCCTATAAATTAAATTGTTTTGAACATGAGAATGTTATAATTTACCTTTGCCCATTAATCGTTTTTTACTGAATAGAGCTTGAACGCCTCATAATTTAACTAATACAGCCTCCGTGATCTGTTAGTTGCGGCCACTGGCTGCTAATAGCTAACTCTAACTACCTCACCTCCTGCTGATGTCAACACCGGTTCGTTGCTCATAATGTAGCATCATCAGGGAAACAACAGAGCATGTCCTCTGACGCGATGATAGTGAGTTTACTTTAATCCTAAAGGCATCCCGAGGAAGATCTCTGTCTGTCCCAAACAAGTTTACTATTGTCTGCGCTCTCGTCACATAGCAGTAAGATCACAGAGCCTGTTTGCCAAACAGTCACTGTATTCTTCTTGCACCTGCTCATTGATTTAAGTTTGTGTCCGTTAGTCTCCAGCCCCGCTTTGTAGCCTGTGCAAAATTGATGGGGCACAACAAAAAAACAGCTGATAAAATAGTGCATTCTTTTTAAATAGTCATTGCTAGCTTTAATAAACGACTAAAGATCTTCTCTCATGTAATTTCGCATTACATTTCAGTACCATGGACAGCCCCATTGTCCTCTTTTGATATACAGTAGTATAATTTGGCAGACTGATGGTTGGCGTATCATACGTAGTCTGTTGCTTCAGCTTGGCACATAAATGACAATTCATAGACATGCTAATGACAAAATTGGCTCACCTTTCATTTTCACTATTATCCTGTTAAAACCCCCTCAATGAAACACAACCACTGTCAGAGAGTTTGTTGATTTCAGTATTAATATCTAACATTTCCTCGCTGCTCACCCTCAACCTTCTTAATCAGAGTTAATGGCCCCACCCCCACTTTGATGGCACTGTGATGTAGTAACAGCTGGCATCATGGACGTCATGTTTCTGGCTGACCTTCCAGCCCTCTGTGTTTTTATGTGTGTGTGTGAGAGAGTTGCTGATCTGAACTGATCTGGACTTGAAACAGATGGTGTTTGATCCCGCGATCATATTAACTGTTGGATGTCGCTCATACAGCAATGTATCAAGGAGAAGCCACTGCTGAAAGGTCATTAAATGTCCAAATCTGTGGTGCTGTTTGGAGCTATCAGGTTCCTCATCCATCCGTTCAATTTTGCCCAATAAAAGGGGCTTTAACCAAGAAGTTAAAGTAAGGGTTCATAGTTTTGAGGTCAGGTGTCCATGTAAACAGGTTTTGCTTGCTGTTATTATTCCTCCAGTTCATACTCGCTCTGAAGAGATCAGTTCTTGAAACAATTGAGAGCAGGTCTGAGCCAACCTGATGCTACGTTATGATTGGCCAGTCTGCATCTAGGAGTGGGACCTCACGAAGTAAATCCACAGTCCATCTTTGTGTTACTTTCAATCCACCCCAAGGAGAGACTGTCATGAGAAATACAGAGGGGGAATTTTGTACAGAAAAGACAGTAAATAGTCAAATAGGGAACCCCCGATGCTGGATCTGGATGAGTAGAGGAATGAGTCTATGTTGCGCTCATCCTGGACTCTGGATACGATGGCTGGAGGTGACTAGGATGGAGGAGGGTGCGACACTTCTGCCTAAAATGACAGCTGACGGTAGCAGAACAGAGAGCGGATTTAGAATTTTGCAGTAGCATCCTGATTGGCTGATAGAGGTTGTGGCGAAGTTTGATTTGATAACTAGAAGACTGAATGGCAAAAGACAACTGATTAGAGGAAGCACTGGGAGTGGAAGGGAGAGAATTGTGAATGAATGATCACAAAGAAAGTCTTCCTGATTGAACTTACGCTGAGCTTCATTATGAGTAATTTAATTTATTAGATATGTGCCTTTAAAACACCCAAGGTCACATTACAGAGCGTGAAAATAAAACCAAATGTAGGTAAAAAACAGTCAGAACATGAGACATGAATTGTGCAGACACATATAAAAGCTGGGGTATCCACTTGATTTGACTAACTCAGACTGCTGAAGCCTCATGCTCGCATCAGATATAACACTGTGGATTTTGTTCCCTCATCGCCTACATGGAAATTGCGTTTGGAACTGATCTCTTCAGTGCCGGTGTGAACAGCAGGACTGATTACAGCAAGCAAAACTGCTCCCTTGCTTGCATGTGTCAGAGCTCTGTGCTGCCATTCTGCTGCTGTACGGAGCACACACTTTCAGTTCATAATTGTAGTGTCCCTCGTCTTATTATTAACAACACACTTAGTATATTACAACTTATGCTTTTATTTGATTAACGTGGGCATTAATCCAAATTGGTTTTATATTTTTTTTTGAAAAGCAAAAGGACTGTGGAGGTGGTGGGCAGTTAATGTAATCGTGTGTAATTGCTGTATGCCCGAACACCATGTGACAACAGTAACATCGACGACTGCGGCAAGCCTGTTGAATTTGTGTGTTTGCTTGGTAGCTACTTTCTAATGACCACTTCATTCTTCACATCTGTGATGATGGAACAGAGAAAGTGTAAAGAGATGGAGAGACGAGGTGGGATGAAGGGATTCAGAGATTCAGATTTAAAGGAACTAATCCAGCAAACTAGCGTAAAGAAAAACTTTTCCAACAAAAGAAGTGTGTGTGTGTGTGTGTTTCTGGTGTGTGTGTGTGTGTGTTTAAGTGGGAGAGAGAGAGAGAGACTTGAAGGTAGAAGATAATTAATGAGGCTGGAAAACATTTCTCTCGCCAAACAAGGGTAGAGACTGCAGATACCTGACACTGCAGTTTTAGTGTGTGTGTGTGTGTGTGTGTGTGTGTGTGTGTGTGTGTGTGTGTGTGCGTGCGTGTTTCAGTGCTAAATGGCTGTAGCTCTCTGAGGTGTGGGGAGCAGCTCAAAGAAGATAAAAGATTTAAAGAGACAGTAGATGTGCTTTCTTTGCGTACGTGCTTGTCTGTGTTTATTTGTGAAAGTAGTGTTTTTCGTTGCGTTACTAATGGTAAGTAAACCTCGATGAAAGCAGCACAGCCTCTTCCTCACTACCAAATGCTAGTGTTGTGGCCTTCGGGCTGAATAAATAGTTCAGTAGCAGCTGTCTCTGTGTGCATCTGTATGGGGAGCCAGATTGGATCTCTCCTCGTTATAGAGGGAACCTGTGGCTTGTTGTGTTCCCTTTGACATCCCATTGATTCTGCTAATCAATAGAAGCACTTTGAATCTGATGGATTCGCTTTGCTTATTTTTGAGAAAAGTGGCTTATTGCTGGTTTTAATGTTCATCTTCTGACTGGACCTAATCACACTCTAACTACTATGCACTCAGGTTATATACATCTATCTCTGTAAATGATTTTATGCTCTGACACGTGAATGTTAGTGTGGTTGTGGAGGACAGTGCAGTATTCATCAGAGTTGTAACTCTGTCAGCTCACCTGCAGTCTTGAGGGGAAATGTTTCTCTTCCTGTGGTACAGGAAATCCATCACCTTGTCAGGACGACTCAAAGGTCACCTAGTCGACCAGGTGGGCGGGGTCATCACTGTCACTCTGCCTTTCGGCGGACAGCTGGCCAGTGGTTTGATTGATGGACAGCAGCGGCCCAGAGTTGGTTCTACCTCGCAGATTGATGAATGGTTTATTTTATCGCAAGGGCACACACAAGACGGATTTGTTTGCAAAATGGGCAGGGCTGTATCTTTTCTGGACTCATGTAAAATGGACAATATGCACATGGCCGTGTGTGTGTGTGCTTCTTCTAATGAAAGAATGCGAGTAAATTCCTGAGGTGTCTTCCTTTTTTTTTCTCCGTAAGAGTTTTTATGCCTCAGTGCTGGCAGTAGCCATGGCTGGAGGCATTATGTTTTCAGGTTGTCCGTCCAGTTCTTGTAAGCAAAATATCTCAAGAACACCTTGAGGGAGTTTGCTCAAATTTGGAAAATACGTCAAATACGTATGAACTGATTGGATTTTGGTGGCAAAAGGTGAAAGGTAAAAAAACACTTGTTTTTGGCCATAACTCAGGATTTCTTACGCTTATGTGACTGCACAGCTGGGAGGATCCAAGGACAGAGGGTGTCGTATGTTTTAAAGCCCACTGAGGTAAATTATGATTTGTGATTTTGAGCTGTATAAATCAAATTGAATTCAATTGAATTAATGTCATAGTTTATACTAGGACTGGGTACTGAAACTTGCTGCTAATATGGCACTGGTTCTCATACGACTGGTACCAACCATATCGAATCATGGTGCAGATTTTGGTGCCTCATTTCGGTACCACATTGTGTGTGTTGCGAGTGTGCAGTCAAAAGAAAGAGAAATAGGGCATGTGTGTGAGGCATGACAGTGAGGCTGCGGCGACCAGAGCACAGAGTATGACGTTAAACGTAGCAGTACAGCGTGAGCACAGATAAGGCTATTTGTCAGTGAATAAATGCTACAACCCGTCCACACACACGGCAAGTTCCTGTGTCTTGTTTGCCATCTGCTGATCAGAGTGAACGGGGTTAGACCTGAAGTTAGCCAGTAAAGTTAGCCATCCTTAAGGTGGATTGTTAAGGTAGACTAGCTATTTCAGCCGCTCCTGAACAGATAGTGGAATAATGTCTGGCTGCTGAGTCTCTCCTGAGACGATTATTGATCTGAAGGTTAGGTTTTATTTTTCATTTGAATTCATTGTTAATATCTATTCATATTTATGTATTTAAGCACACTTTAAACTGTTAAAGATTTAACATATTGTTCAATTTCAAGTTCAAATTTGCCCTTGCAATTAAAAAAACAACAACATTAAAGAACTAATGTATTTGACAGCAGTTTTGTGCCTGTTGTCACTGGTATCAGAGGGTACCCAACCCTGGTTTGATTTCACTTGAATGTCTTTCACCTTAATTTAATGTTAACACCTATTGTGCTTGGGAACTGTGGCCTGTTTCTTGGTTTATATTGGTGCATTACTGTAACTGGATGTACTTGAACAATCATCCTTTCATTATAATAAATATTAATCAGTCAAATTAATAATGTAAAATGTGCTGGAGTATAACCACACAAACACACAGCCTTTGGTTACTGCTCTACACCAGAAGGAGTGAGCTCTGGCCTCGCTCTTCCTTTTCTGCACAATTTCACAGTGTGCTGTTCAGTTTGGATCTACAATAGCATTATGATTTACTGGGCCAGTTGGTCACAAGAGCATTATGTTTAGTAAAATGTCCATAGCTCATTATGCAGCTCTTTAAAGTTAGTGTTCTCATAAAATTTAAAAATGGAAACAGCAGTTTTAGTCACATTAGAGCAGTGACTGCTTCCTGCATCACTTTCCCATTGAAGCAGACAAATCTTTTGCAAGTGAAGGGCCTTGTGCACTTTAAGGAAAGGGTTTCTTGAACAACCGCAAATCACAGTTTATTCATATGTTATAAATTGTAGGTGAATACATCTGAGTCAGCTCCAATCGCTAATGAAGCTCACAAAAGAGAAGTACATCTGCTGTTGAATTGGGATCATATTTTGGCACATACCGTTACCAAGGTCAAGAATGAAGTCCAAACATCACATCCTCCTTGGAAAAATATCTGAATCTGGAGAGAGACACAGAAGCTTGAAGCTTGAACTAAGTAGTTATTTTTTTCTATGTCTGTTAGAGGACTTTGTTTGAGTGTTGACAGTGACAGCTCCTTTATTTCTATCATCCATAAGGAGCCAGCTAAGTCATTAGTGCTAGAAATGAGTCCTCCTGCAGAGAGACAAACAAAACACAGCGCTGATCTCAGGCCTCAAACAGACTGCCAATCACCAGCCATGTGAAGTTTGTAATGAATGGTAATTAAACTGTGTGAGGGACACAGAGGGAGAGAGACGAGTGTCTGTGGTCTATCCTGCGTGTGTTGTCGCTGCATCATTCCCACCGTGGATACAGTTAATCACATTTTGGAGAACAGACGCTTGTTTCTGGTTTCCCTCCAGTATCCCACCTCTATAGAGTACATCTTACACTTCATTGTGTGGCCTCCTTTCTTTTCACAGCTGTCACCGTGTCCCCTTTGTAAATGTTTTCTCAACTATTCCACGCCCTCCCTTTTCTTACCTTGTTTTCTATGGACAGAAGATGAATAACTGCAAATAGGAGAGGCCAGTCCATGTCAATGGAGGCCATCAGCACCCTGTGAGAAGGTGTTGCTCTCATTGATTATGTCTGATTTTGTTGGAGAGATTAGCAGCTTACATATAATGTAGGTTACTTCAGGATCCGTTGGTGCTTATGTTTCCAGTTGCCTCTCGGCCTATTATGTCCATTTTGCAAATCTTGGTGGTGCTTTTTGTGGTTGGCTGTTGACGATGGTGGCGTGTGGTTGCGAGTTACTAATAGTGATGAGGAAATCAACTCACCAGTCTGTAAATTCTCCTCCTGTTGGCTTCTGAAGTGAGCCAGGTCAGGATTTTGAAATGTAAACCTAAGTCAACATTGAGGAGAAGATGGGCACCAGCTGTACTAGTACCCTGCTAGCCACTGTGCAGGTGTTGGAAAGTAAACTGGACGACTTCCGTGTTGCTGATCTGACAGAGGAGGACAATGGTGAGAGAAGGAGAGAAGGTCTGTGTTTTACAGTGAATAAGTACAGGCGTGACAGTGGGAATGTGAGATGCTGTCCCGCAGCAAACTTGTTGAGGTCGGGATGTGTGGACAGAAGGGGTGTGCCATATCATCTCGTTCATGATAATGCCTGTATATTTCAGCTTGTTGATGTCATACTGTTACCCACGGCAACAACAAACATGGCTGAAAGCAAAATTATCATTGACTCTGCGGTGGTTCCAAACAGAGGAGCAGCTTCAGTCGTGTGGAATAAACTGTGACGTCCTGAATGTTTTATAAACAGCCCCGGACTTCTAAGACTCTATAAGTGAGTTACTGCAAGTTGCCCTCCCTGCAGAGGGAACTCATTCAGCAACTCCTCCGGCAACAGCACAGCGTCTCTCCGTCTCCTCTCTGGCCGTGTGCACACAGGTGTTGGTGTCTTCAAGTGGTTAAACCTTTGGTAATGTAAAGCTACGTGACGCTTGTGGCAGGACAAAAAAACGACATATATATAAATGTGCGATAGTTGTGGTAGCATAACAAGCTGTCACAGGTTACAGCGTGAATATTAGAGGAGAAATTTTTAGGGCCATATCGCCCACTCCTAGTGGACAGTTAAATCGTTTCACAACCATGGATTACCAGAACCGTCTGGAAAAATGAGCAATTATGAAGCAGCAGCCAAAGATGTATGAAGATGCAAAAAAGGAGTAAATCACGGTGCACAAGTCAAAGGAGCTGATGAGATCACTATGAACTTGTCGTACCTTGTATGATTCCATGTGACAAATTAATTATTGATTGATTGATTGATTGATTGATTGATTGATTGATTGATTGATTGAGTGATTTATTTATGGTAAGAGATCCTAGTGATTGTTTTGTTTTCTTTCACTGAGCATTTTCTCAAAGATGGGGTTTTCAGGTTGTTGTTTTTTTCCACAAAGTTAAAATCCATCATATTTTTCTCAAGTAGGTTTTTTTTTCTTTGTCCTTGAAAAAAATACTTGAATAAAATTGAGGAGAACAGAATGAAAATATTTTCTGAAACTTATTATTACCAAAAAATACTTTCAACTAGAACACAGAGAACAGCTGTCATTGCAGTTACTTTCTAAAGGCGTATGAACAGCATAAGATCATGGTAAATGCCAGTGAATAATCGGTTATCTTTGACTGAGTCTAAATGTATAGAAAATTACAGATGAAAAACGGATAACAGATTAAATTACTAAGGTCTGTAGTGTCCGTCTGTGCGGAGGCAGGCTGTTGGATTTCTGTTAGACTGAGACAGCTGTCAAGTAGCCTTTGTGATAAAAACATGGATGACAAACGTGAAGTAACGTGCTCACACCAGGCCCACTGCTGCAAGTTTGGATCAACTTTCAACTTCCACTGCATAAGCAAAACGGCATCACTGTAATCGGAGACTGTACCTTTATCAGATTTTTATTCTTAGACAAAGCTGAATCCAGATTATATCCCTACAATATAGTAAGAGTGGGCAGAGAGTGGGTAGAACAACACTTAGATATAGAGAACTAGCTGGCTGAACATTCCTATCTCCCAACTTCGTTTGATGAGATCATGAAATGTTCATCTCTTGATGTACGGCACATACACACACTTTGTTTAGTCTCATCTTTCTTGCATTCTAGATGTCTATACTCACACGTACAGAGTACACAGACAACTATTTGTTCTCACCTTTTCACAGTCAGACTCACACATGCATACAGGCACAGGTAGGGGCTATGTGCATTCATGCGGGCTCAGATGCGCAGGTGAAGTTTTGAAATGCTGTGTAATTGCATTTTTGAACTCAAGCTTGCAGCTTAGCCAAGCATTCAGGTTCTCAGTTAGAATATACACACACGCATACAAATTTATTATGAGTCCTGAATTGGCTTTGAGACCGTAGACCCTTCCTCCCAGACCCTCATCTTCCTACTTATCAACAACAATATGGCACTTAACTGGCTTAAATTGTTAAGCTCTCAACTCTAAGCAGGTGAGGGAGGTCCACCTGGGGCTGGGAGTCAGAAAAGAAAGGGGGACCGAAACCCTCAGGGTACCAAGGTCTGTTGGCAAGGGTGTGTGTGTGTGTGTGTGTGTGTGTGTGTGTATGTGTGTGTGTGTGTGTATGTGTGTGTGTGTGTGTGTGTGTGTATGTGTGTGTGGGGGGGCTGGCAGACAGTGCAGTATACTGATAAGCAGGGTAGAGCCTATTAACTGTTTGGCCTGCAGCCTGAATGTCACCAGTGATTTTTTCTCTCTGGTCAGAAACACTGTTATTGTTTCAGAGCCAGTGGGATGTGGGATGGCTTCCATCATGGTGTGTCTGTTGCATATATTTTGGTGGGAGCTGTTTTTACTCCACAAAACTGTTGGTCAACTAGAAAAATTCTTATTCAGGGGCAGCCCTAATAATGCCTTAGTATAGTTGTTGTATAGTTAATTGTAGCTGATAGTTAACATTGTTCTTGCAGAGAAGATTATGACTAGAGCAGCAAAGGCTTATTTTGAATGCAGATTTTTTTTCAACTCATAGTCCTTTGTTTCGTTCCAGTTCTTAGTTGTTGTTTTTTTTCTGAATTTGAATGGCATGTTCGAGGTCGTTATCTACAGTATGTCAGTATTTGATTGCAGATGTATTCAAATTGCCTTTCAGACAATAAAAAATGACAAGATGGTTTTTTTTTCCCTTTTCAAAGAACATGGAAAAATTTAATTATGGCAAATGCTGGAAACAACAAAAATTTGATTATGAAACAGTGAACGCACATGTAGTGCTTTCATTGTTTCAGAGAAAAAGGGGGGCAAAGCATTCTGCATTTTTCCTTACTCTTTATTATTTTCTGTTTTCAAGCCTGTGGTGTTTTTATCTCCCCCTTAAATGGCTTAAAAGGAATTTATATCATGGGCACTGTAATCATGCCCCTTGCAAGCATTGCAAAGCCAGTTTGCTTTATAAAGAGCGTGATGAATGTGGCCTTCACTGACAGTGTTCATAGCAAAGGTAAATTTAAATGCACCATGAACGCAAACACAGTCGATTGAAAGATATGAGTGCAGGCACCAATCCAAAGTGAGTTGAGCAAAAAATCCATGGGCTCAATGTGCGGACACAGGAACAAAACAGACTGACTGGGAAATAAACTTAAATCCCTGATATTTGAGATTGATCAGCTTGTCAGTGTTTTATTACATAATAAAGTATGTAAGAATAAGTGCACAATGCAGGATTAGCCTGCTGTTTTCTTCTGCAAAGGCAATTTATGTGTTACAAAAAATGTAATAAAATTAGAGATAGGTCAGTGATTATAGCATTACGTCTATGAAAACAGATAGATCTGCACATGCTTTGGAAAATATCTGAAAGTGCTTGAAGCCTAGTTTTGTTTCCCCTGTTTACCGAGAAAAAAGGAGAAAAACAAAGAATCTATTTTAATCTGACCCAAATGTGTTTCCCTAGTTTATCTTCATTTAGTGTTTTTTCTTTTAGAAGTGTAAACCAGACCACAGGTGAATAAATTGCTTTTAAAATAAAATGTTACCTCTGAGCCCAGATAAAGTCTGACCTTTTCCAGTCTGACGCAGCCGTGATGCCTGTCAAAATCCTGTCACAACTTTTCTTCCATTTTAAATCTCGCTACAGGAGCAGAGCAGCGTCTCTGCTCTCTTTGAATACATCAGATTAAGAGTACATAATGTCAAAATCATCAGAGAACGAAGTCAACACTGCTTATTTGAATTAACTCGTATTGCTAAACATTTTTTATCATAGCTGCTGGTTTCTGTTTACTCTCTTATCTCTAGTAAAAGTATGGTGTCTAGGTATTTGAAACAGTCCAATGTCCTGTCATCTTTCTGCAGTCTGTAGAACAGCCATCATAACTTTTTCTCCTCAGTCTTCCTCCCTCTGATAGATTAGTGATAATTCAGGAGGATCCAGCCTCAGAGAGGTTGTTGTGAAAGAGATGACCTGCTCACACTGGCCTGTTGGAATTTAGAGTCATAAAATGACAGACCTCATTGGTGATCCCTATAGACTGTCCTAGAAGCACACACAGGCGCACAAACACAGGGAGAGAGGCTGCATTGTTCCCTTTGGTGTCAGTCTGTCTTGACTGTACTTTCCAATAAAGCTCTTAATAAATGCTCAATAAAGCATTTCACTTTCGTAAGCTTTATGATGATGATGATGATGATGTAGAGCTGAAAGATTTCATCGATTAGTCAGTTGACAGAAAAATAATTGTTAAGAATTTTGAGTCTATTAATTGTTTGAGTTACTTCTCAAGCAAACATGCCAAACATTCTTCTGTCCTTTAAGACTGTTGGTCTTACAGAACAAGTCACCTTAGTCGTGATGATGTCACCTTAGACTTGACACAGATCGTGATGGGCATTATTAATTATTTTCATAATGATTAATTGATTTATCAAGAAATTAAATGGCAGATTAATTGATAATAATAAATAATACTTAGTTGCAGCCCTTTGGGGTTCAGAAATGTTGTTATGAAGTGAACAATGTTTCTGACTGAGCTGAACATGCTGACTGTGATGTGTGACTTTTTTCAGTAATGACCATTGGAACGAGGTGATATATTGAATTTAGTGAAAACCATGCACTGAGACATTTTTATGCCTCAGTGCTAGTGACAGCTGTGGCCAGAGGCATTATGTTGGAGGGTTGTCTGTTTGTTCACGTCTGTCTCATTCTTGTGAACAAGATATCTCTATAACGCCTTGAGGGAATGGTCCATTTGGACTCATTGATGAACTAATAATACTTTGGTGGTCATAGGTCAAGGTCACTGTGAATGATATATCTGAAAAATATATATAAAATATATATTTCTTCAATTTGGCAGAAATGTCCACTTGGACTCAGCAATAATCTGATTAGATTATGGTGGTCAAGTGGTCAATAATGACCTTTATTTTTATAGTGCTTTTCAAAACAAAGCTACAACATGCTTTTGAAGAAACTAAAAAAAACAATAGGCAATGCTAAAAAATGAAAATAAAAACTGTTTTAAAGTTTTAGGTTATACAACGTGGGACAAGAGGAGCTACACATGAGTTCCTAGGCCACTTAGTCTGCAAGGTTTTGACCCATGTTTCTGTTCCTTTTGTGAAGATTCACAGTACTTGCAGGAAACTAGGGAAAAATATGAACAAACTTTATTGAAAATACAAAAAAGAAAACAAATCGGCAGGCCAAGTCCTTCCAAAATTACATTTTGTACAGTCCACTACCTACTTAATGTCTTATTTCTATGTATTCTTACCATATTACCTGTTACGTCACATTTTAACACTGTATAACATGGTCAAAAACGTATTATGATCCAAACCTTAGCAGACTTCACATCATCTTCAAGCACAATGTCGTAACAATCTCCTTTTGCCATGCGTATTAAACTGCCTTATGGCACCATACCTGTTGTAAATAACTTATGTCTGTATTTTAAGTAAGGGATAAGCTCTTTTACAAGAGAGACCTGGCCTATAAAAACCCATTAAAATGCAACATATTTGATTCGTCATATCACAACAAACATTTTTACCAAATATAAATATGTGCTTAAGTGGCTGGCTCATACAATAAATAAAACAGTCAATTAAACAAACGTTAAAGGAATGCCTCTGTATAGAAGGAGGTTTGTAGAAGTGTCCTGCAGATAACAGTGTGTCCATACCATAAACCTTGTGAAAACGCATTTATAAAATTGTGTTTTTAAGGGGGATTTAAACGAGGAGAAGGAGCTCACCAGTCTGACCTCCTCAGGGACAGTGTGTGGAGGCCCTAACAAAAGAGGCTCAGTCACCCTTGGTTTTCATCTTGGATTGTGTAATGGCCCACAAAGCCTTGTCTCTGTTTAATTTGATTTGGTTATTGAAGTAGGTAAATAATAGGCAAATTAAATAGTACTTATAGTACAATAGTCCAGGTTGAATAGGTCTAGCATTACTGAACCACACAGTAATTCAATCCATTCAAAGGACCAGAAGTTGAGTTTATTGAGTCTCTCATTGTGGGTAAAATACCAGAGGTGCTGCTGGTGCCTGTTGAGCCAGAAGAGGATGGATATGGCTGAGAAGAGCATTGATCTTCTCTGTGTCTTCTCAGGAAATTCTTCAAATTAATTTAATTGCAGTAAAACCTCAGACTGTTTGGTGTCATTAATATCTGAGAGACAGTGTGATTGTGTTACCATTGACAACAGGATGATGTGTTTTATACCTGCTGCGATCAATATATCCATCCCCGTTGCAGAGCGTCTCCCCCCTGCCCAAACACCCTCACAGCACATAAACAGTTTGTGTGCTGCAAACAAAGCATTAAGGGCTTGCTAAAATATTTCTTTGCAGTTTTTAATCTAGTACTTTATATATTTTACTGCCATTCTCATTACCCACTGCAGAGAGAATAATGGGTGGAGAGGGGTGAAGACACAAAACAAAGACGAATTATGTACTGTGGATGGAGAGGAGAACAACTAAAGAATGAGATTAGAAAACTGTGTGAGCAGCTGGACTGTTGCTTATAAATTAGAAGGAGAAATTGCCCTCATACAGTCATTTGGTCTTTGTTTACACATTGCTTTATAGAGGGACTTTTATGTAGCAGTGTCAGACAGTGTGTGCTGAATAGTAATGGTACTAAAAGTTCACATCCATATACGTGTACTTCAATATACAGATAATTGATAGACAGATAATGAATTCTTGTTCACTGGTAGGAGAGGTTTAAGCAAAACAAAAGAGCTGATGTCTCTATTGTGCACCAACTGCAGCCTGCAGTAATGTGCTGTTTGACTGAAGCAGAGATTATGAGGGTTCTCACGGTCGTGAAATTCCTAGAAAAATTATGACATTCTTAGGCCTGGAAATCTTTTGATATACACAATGCTTTGGAAACTTTTTGAATGTGTATTGTTTGGGCTATTGTGTAGAGTATGTTCAGAAAATCCCAAACATGTCTAATGTTACGCAAAAAACATTCCCTGTATTACTACAGTAATTGAAATCTAGCGTTAGTTCAGGCAGGACATGATATGAAGCTCAGCTCACATCCCAGCTACATCAGCTGATCTCAAACAACAACTCAATCAACTGTTGAAGCAGTTGCCGGGGGGGACTCCGCGTTCTTTTCGGACATAATTGTATTTTGCACAGCGGCGATCGGATCTTTCCTCTCAAACCACCAAAATATGTGATAGCACAACAGTCTCCTTCAGTAATAAAATGGTTAATCAGCAGTGCCGTGCACTGTAGAGCTGATGCGCTGCTGGTTCTGCCGACCTGAACAGAATATAATGTCTATAGCCGTGCTGTTGTATACAGCCTTATAGACTGAGCTGAGTAGTGATGCGCGGTTGACCCGTAACCCGCAGGACCCGCAAATGGACCTGCGGGTCGGGCAGCAGTGATCGTCTGTTAAATCGGTCTGTAAATGATATTTTGGCATTACTGGCTATTACTGTCATGGCATCAACAGGTACTGATGCGTTGAGCGGGTGACAGTCCGCGGTCGTTTTCAAAACACACTTGTGTCTCGCACTCCAAAAGAAACTTGTTGAAACTTTAAACAATAATTTATTGTAAAAAACAAGGGAAACAGACGTTGACAAAAACGGTTCCATAATTCATATTAAATTAAAAAGATAATGAAAAAACAGCTACAAATTAGAGGGAATAGTGATAAAGTGGTAAAACTTGGCATTGATCCACAGTCTCAGATGGATGCGCTCAAGCCTGCCGTGCGCACAAGCGCAGTTGGTAGGCTATATTATATTTTCACATTTTTAACAATGCAATTTAAAAGTTTTGATTTTTATTGATAACCTACATTTACCAACAACAAAAAGACTACATTTAGCACCAAAAAAGTATGTTAAAAAAAATAATAAATTAAAGCCGCTACAATGAACTTTTAACTGGATATGCAAAAGTTTCTCGTTTCTGCTGATGTCTGTGCGTGACCTACAAGAGCAAATGAGACCATCCGTGTGAAGATAAGCTATTTCTATATAGTGTATATCCATACCTTTAGGAAACTGTGCACGGGTCCGCCCCAGTTCTTCAGTCACACAGAGAAAATCCAGTCCTTGGGAAGTCAGGAAATCCTTTAGGATAAAAGTTTTGTTCGCTAGCGATCTAGCATTTACCAGCCCAATCCTGGCAGCAGCCGGCGGGTCCACGGCGTTAGCTGTCTGGGGAGCCATACAAAGAGGCCGCAGGTTGCACAGGGGAGAGCAGGGGCCGCAGCTCTGGAACACCTCGTCCGGGCTGATGACAGGTACCAGCCAGGCGTCGACAGGGTCTAGCGAGTGCCGAGAAATAAAGAGGCGAGGCACCGCTCCATACTCAGTCCAAGAAGCCGTGGAAGTGCTCCCCAAATAGGCCTTCAGCCTTACCAGCCGATCGCTGCGTTTACCCCGGTGGTGGTGCTGCTTGTGCCGGAGAGGTGGAGCTGGGGCGTGGCAGAGGTGAGCTGGGATACCCGATAGGAGCGGGAGCAAAGTTTTTTTCCGTCTTGTTGTTTCATTCATCCCCAAAACAAACACATGCGCGAGCCAGGTATGCGTCTTTACGACAATACGCGCCAGAGCTCATGGGAAATGTAGGCTTCATTCCGGCAAAACACTACTGCTTTTGACCACAGGGTATGTATATACCAAATTTTTTTATATACCAAATTTTCATCACGAATACCTACCCATAGAAACGAATATTCAAATATCTGAATATTTGGGTACAGCCCTAGTCCTTTCTATGCAACCAATTGGCTAATCTCATTCAGGGTGCCCTGTTTAAACTGCTCTGGCCTGCCCATTGTTGATGCTTCCTCTGCAAGCCACTTTGCAGCCTGCCTCCCCACCAGCTCCTCCTTTTCATGCTGTGCTGTGACTTATTAATGTCATTTTTGTTTGTCATTGGTGCTGCTCTGTTCTGTTCCTGGGGGGTCTTTGCTGCTGTTCTCCCTACCTTAGGCTTTCCATGTAGGTGCATGGAAGGGCAGGGTGGTGTGCTGTCTCTGCCTCAGGCTTTCCATGTAGGTGCATGGAAGGGCACGGTGGTGTGCTGTCTCTGCCTCAGGCTTTCCATGTAGGCGCATGGAAGGGCAGGGTGGTTTGTTCTCTCCTGGTTCCGCATTTGCGTGTGGAAGGGCAAAGAAGTGTGCTCCCTCCACCTTAGGCTTTCTGCATAGGCACATGAAAGAGGGTTTCTGCATAGGCCTAGGAAAGGCAGACAGGCCCCAGAACAGAGCCATACTGCCAAATGTAATACTGCAGATGGAAATAAAATTTCCTTTGACTAAAGTGGTCCTGTGATACATGGCAGATCCTAGCCACGCTGCATGTAGGCTCTGCACCAAAACATTTGACGATGGCAACATGGTGTAGCAGCTCTGGTCAGCCATGCTAAAGCAGAAAAGCATCAAGGCAACAAAAAGGCTGCTCAGCAGACTGCCAGGTTTGGGGCATATTTCACGCCTGCCATAGCCAGGCCAGATAACCTTATTGCCTTTGCCATTACAGCGAGCATCGGTGTAGCTACAAGACAACTTCAACTGATACTCAATCAATCCATTGCAACATCCGATTATCTGCCTAAATGCTTTTTAATACTTAAAGTGATAGAAATGGGGTAGAATATTATGGGAAATGTTGGAAATTTATTGGCAAAAATGTGAAGGAACCCTGGATTGCCAGATTTGATTATTTAGGAGAGTCTGACAGTTATGTAGAGAAATTGACAACATATTGTTTGGTTTCATTACCATGAGGGTTAGCAACATGCTGATATCAAAAATTTAATCCAAACTGTCACTTAAAATGTAAAGCAGGTGAAGAGGACTGTGAAACATTTTTTCTCTTAAATGAATTTATTAAATATTGTGTTAATGCAGAATGAGGTACTATAGTTTAATCCTCTTGAGTATATTTGAACCATGCCCCAATTAGTTCAGAAATCATTATGCAGTACCTTTTATTATTTATTTCTTTTTATCTCTGGACCAAAATGATGTATATCCCTAAACGGCAACCCACATCAGCAACAACCAAACTCATTGTTCTCTTTGTGAGCCCTGTCACAGCACAGGTAGTAGTGGTACAATCAGTTGTTAAAGGTTCAGGATGCAGTTCTGGAGAAAGGTGTTTGATTGTTGAGTCTCATTCACAGTTCTTCAAATACTAATGCTTTGGGTTGGTGGTTTGGTCCGACTACTTACCCAAGGACATTGGTATTTGACGAGCTGATAATGAGACTCAGCAATCAACTATATTTCTTCAGGACTGCACACTGAACTTTTAAATCTATGGAGTTTAATTACCACCAAGCTTAATTGCTGTGTCAGCTATTGACAGGCCACACACATCAAATTCCTCGGTTGCCTCTCAACAAGAAAAGGATGCAGGCTCACCTGAAATCCCGGTGAGCTCAATTTGCTCTCCATGTATTCCCCACACTGCTGCTTACCTGACTGTGTAGCTGGAAGGGCCAACCTGCTCAGGTGCACTCTGGTCCCCCTCTGGGTTTAACCTCACACTCAACTTCATCTACGTTTAACACAGACACAGACACAAACTAAACCAAAATACTCCAGGACTGAGTTATCATTTATTGTCCATCACGGTTGCGCTTTCAGCAGCACGTTACTCTCCTCTCTGTTTTTGATACTCTCTCTTCTCTCTTCAGGCATCTACCCTCAGGCCTATTCACATTAAGTAAGACCCACCCTCTTTAAACTTGGCAACCAATCAACAATGACAAATGCCAACCCACAGCCCATTTTCCACTGGGAAATCAAGCTTAATGAGAAGGAAATGGACAAATAGGGGGTAGGGATGGATTAGCAGACAAGGGATCTGTTTTGTATGCTGTTGCGCCTTTACATCCTCTATATGCTGCATATCTCCTTAAGAAATGTTTAGCAGCGATCTGCATTCACACTACTGCAGTTTGACTTCTTCTGTGTGTATGGCTATTGACGAGGCCCTTTGTGATGCCATAGATCAGTGTTGCAGATCTGTGTCGTGAACAGTGTGACACAAACTTAAAACATCAGTATATAGCAGATATGTGGATGAAATATAATTTAGCTGCAGTTAAATTATCATTTACCCCAATAAAACAATGTTATTAGGCCTACTGTGGCAGAGGTTTTACCATTAGACGTGTTGTAATCAATCTTAAGGTGCCGCGCTGTTAGCAAACATGTCCGTGTGTGGAAGCAAACATGTCCGTGTGTGGAAGCCTAATGAGTGAGGATGTGACGGTCATCAAGAAGCTCTCTTGGTGTGGAATTGTTGTGCTTGTGTGCAGGTGGCTTGGCGCTTCCTTAATGACATCAAAAAAACAATTTAGCTGAGTAACAGTTGCTTTAGTAACAGCAACTCATGACAGTTCCTTTTCTTGATTTACTTAAGATTTATTCAGGTCCCCCCGATGGAAAAGTCTCATCCCAGGTGAGCTCATTAACATCTCAGTGGTGTTTGTATGAGAGAGGCAGCGACAGTGAGACCAGTAGGGTTGGGTGCAGAGATGATGGATGGACTGGTGAAAAAGTAGGCTGGTCACAGGGAAGGTCTGCTGGTGTCCTTCTCTTAAATGTCATGAATAATTCCGCATACAGGCTGTATATATAATCTTTCCTATCTTTGGCTGTGGAGAAATATCACTGAGACAAGCTGACATTTTGCCAGATGTCAACACAGAAATAGCGGCCATTTTGGAAATTTATAAATGGTGTCCGTAAAATAAGGATTTCCAATATCCCATCTTATAGATGCCAGGGAATCATAATTCTGGTGGCTAAATCTACATTTTAAAGGGTAAGACATACATTAATGCCAATTAGGAGAAAGAACAGATGACTTATGCCTTTGTTTTTATGTCAGTAGTCTTTTATAATTTTGTTCAGGGGATAGATAATCTTTATGAACAAATATCTGCATATGTGTGCAGAATCTTGAGGCAACAGGACAAGATTTTGGTGTCAGAAGTGTCCCCCAATTCAGACAACTGGGAAGAGATGGAGGTATGAAATTTAAATGCTAGTATAGTGTTGGGGGTTCAATGGTACAGCTGTGTGTGTGTGTGTGTGTGTGTGTGTGTGTGTGTGTGTGTGTGTGTGTGTGTGTGTGTGTGTGTGTGTGTGTGTGTGTGTGTGTGTGTGTGTGTGTGTGTGTGTGTGTGTGTGTGTGTGTGTGGATTGTAAACGTGTGTCCATGTACTTGCTGACCTCAGAATGGTACTGATGACTTCAGAATCGTACTTGATAGGGTTATGGTAATAATCCTGTGGTATCTAAAAATAGCAACGGTATCAGTTTCATTACTGTCATTAAAAAAATCTGCCGCCCATATAGGCCTACAGTGGCCTGATGTAATATTAAATATAATTTATTTGATGTCTAAATTATGACTGTTTGTCCAGCACTTATGTATGTGTGGTTGAGTTTTCAATTTAATACTATTACAATTTAAAAATAATAATAGGCTATAATGTTTGTCATAACTGTTGTCGGGAGATGACATTTGATAACGTTTTTGGATGTGACATCGTCACGTGACAGCTCATACGTGAGAAAGAGAAGAAAAGATGGCAAGCCGCGCATCAAGCGAGTTGTCCTCTGCTTAGGAAACTCTTAAGCCTCTTAAAAGTCCTTACCTCTATTCTTAACAGATTTTCACCTTAAGAGCTCTCTTGGGGCCCAAGATGCTTTGTAAATAACTTTGATCTTTTCCAGGATCTAGTCTTAAAATTATGGGGAACTTCTAAGCAAATGTCATAATCCTCTTAGAATTTCATCACCAGGAGCAACTCTTTGTACTATGAAGCCTTGTGTATATGGACCCTGCTGTATAAGTAATTCAAGTTTGTTTAGTGTCAGTAAGGAAACAGTTAACAACTCTCTCTCACCAATTATTCAATTAATCAATGGAATAATTGTTAGAATAGTCAATTACTAAAATAATCACATTCCTATGGTGGGTTTTACCTCATTACATGCATTCATATGCCCAACTCATATTCACACACACTGAGATTTGGTTTCCTGAAGGAAATCTTCTGTTGTAAAATGTACTTTTGTGTCCAATTTGCAGTTGTAACAAAT
Organism: Epinephelus awoara; assembly: GCA_035609425.1. NCBI lineage: Eukaryota > Metazoa > Chordata > Actinopteri > Perciformes > Serranidae > Epinephelus > Epinephelus awoara. The sequence continues at coordinate 22,278,371 of CM069299.1, forward strand.
ATCAACATTTATATTCAGCAAGCATCACTGCCAGCAAACATTTAATCTTTAAAACATCTGTCTCTGTAAATTGAAAAAGAGGGATTTATATAATTAATTCCACATTTGTTGTTACACAGCTCCAAACTTGCAGTGAGTTATTGATCATTAAGAGGACTGTAGGCTACATCAATATATAAAATTATTTATTTAACAGTTCCTGAAGGGAAGAAATATTGGCTGGGCGGGATTCAGGCTGAGCTCAGCATTTACTGCAAATACAATTTCTTTGACCTCCAGAAAAGCCTACACAGTAAAAACATATTTTATTCCAAAAGTTGAAAAGACTTTCTCTCTCTCTTTCCGTCTCTCTCTCTCTTTTCACTCGCTAGCAAAAACTGCTCTGTAAGGAGTTTAGTGTGACACTCGGCCATGGCCTGGAGTAAATTTTGTGTCTGCTTTTCTTTGATTCATTTCGGAAAAGCCTGACAGGTATATCAGCACAATGGTATACAAACTCCCTCTCCCTGTGTCTGTCCCTCACATACATACACACACACGCAGGAAATCACACTCAGGAGAAACAGGTGGGCCATTAACAACTAATAATTTTTACTCTAGAGATCTGTATCATGCACAGTGGTGATGGTATACCAACATCTGTCAGCTAGAGGAGAGCGAATGAAAATAAAACAGGAATGTTTAGAGCAAGCTGTTGAGTTCTTTCAGGAGCAGACACAGACAGACGGCTGCATCTTTGTTTTTCACACCGTGCAGAGGTTATGGAAGCATCACAGCCATATAAGCAATGTGTGAGAACTGAAGCAGAGAGCTGAGGCTGTCAGCAGTGGTGCCAGAACACCTCAGCAGCAGCAAACTCAATTCATCACCTCCTAGCTGTTAGCTCACCGGTAGGGCTCACCTCACACATAAAGTAGCATATATATTTTACATGATTAATATTAGTTTTTTAGTGTTAGCTGCTGTCCTGGGCCACATGGGCTGAGGAAACCTATCTCTACTCTACATTGTAGTAGTTTGTTTTTATTATTTCCCTGTCAAAAAGCAGTGCATTCTCTGGTACTCTCTACTCTGCTCTGGCTTTGTGTGCAACATTATATTTACCCTCTCCACAGATCTTAAATGATAATTTAAAGCTGGAGTAGGCGGTTAATTTTGGCTTTATTGGGTAGAAATCTTGTAATAATTCAAGTTGACTGAGAGAACATTAGACTTCTGCATCTCCTCTTGGCTCTGTTTTCAGCTATAGAAAATCTACACTGTGATGGGAGACTGGGCAATCACAGGTCATTTTAGATAGGGTGCGTTCTTTTTGGCGGCTCTACAAATGCAGATGCACATACATGTCCCTTCACTGAAAGTCTGATTCAATGGTGGAGAGTCGTGCAGATTAAGTTGCTGTCCCAAAATTGGCAACATCTGCCTACACTACAAAGCAACCCCAAAAAATGAAGATGGTCTCATTAAAAAGAGAGTGTAAAAGAAAATCTGACAGTAAACGAAGTAAAACACTTCAGTCTATAGTCTGGCGACCTGTCCAGGGTGTACCCTGCCTCTCGCCCAGTGTCAGCTGAGATAGGCTCCAGCCCCCACCACAGCCCTCAAGAGGATAACTGGTTCCAGAAACTGAATGAATGAATGAATAAATCCGTGTATTTGCCACTGGGAGCGAGAGCTTAGGACAAATAGGAGAGAGGAGGGTGGATATTCAAATCCGATTTTTCATTTTTTATTTTTTTATCTTTTGGGGGGGGGACAAGCGGTTTTGCTTACCCCAACTTTAACCAAAGAAAACTGAAACATGCATAACTTTAGAAATTGCCTTGCTCACACAAAAAAAGACATAGGTCAGCAGACAGATGGGAAAACAGTATAAACAGATTGCTCTACGGTCACTGCATTCTTACTTGTTTTCTCACCTGTACAAATTTCAGTCAGACTTGTTTGTGTTTGCAGGAAGTAATCTTGTCACAGCTATTTGCTCAAATAATTCATAGTTATGAGAAATTCCCCATTTTTCTGCCTATCCTCATTATTTTTTCCCATGTTTTGATGCAGCAATCTGACAGTAACAAAGATATCTCTTCTCCTCTTTCCTTTATTGCCTTCTCATTATCTGTCCAACCCTATATGTGTTTGCCCTCTCTCACCTTCCCATCTCTTTCCTCTCTTTCTTCCTTCCCTCTCAAATAGCCAGTGGCAGCAGGATTTTCATAGTGTCTGGCTAATTGAGAGGCATGCTGTCTTATCTATTATTCATAACTCTACCTGCACCAGCCACTGGCTTTGCCAATACCAGATTTAGGGTGAACTCAGACCTATATTTTGCTATAGGGCATGGGTGCAAAACAACCTTGAATATTAATGAGCTCAGCATCGTGGCCTAGCATATTTGCAGTTTGTGATCTGTGGGTGAATGACAAAATGTTGTTTTTCTTACCACTAAATGTTTACATAAAGGAATTCAGTTACAGAGTTCAGGCCCCAAGCTTTTTGTATTCAATTGTTTGTCAGTTGTTTTAAGTGCCAGAATAGGATGGAAAAATGACTGTCAGATTTAAAGTTCCAATACTTTGTTTTACCTTTATAGTTGTGGTACTTTGCCTGAACTCCGCTCTCCTGCTATATTTCTGTTTTGATTTCCTACATTTACCAGAAGGTCTTTCAACAACACCCACACAAAACCTGTGGGGACTAGAGGCACAGGTAGAAGGAAAAATACTGATAGTAGAAGAGCGTTAAACCCGGTCGACCAGTATAGAAAAAAAATACAGTTGTGTCACTTACCCAAAATGCAACATGAAATGGGTTGGGGCTAAGTTACTATAGATAAAGCTTCAGTTGATAACTTATAAAAAGGTGAAACTGTCAGTATATTTTGACAGAAGTAAATGAGACAGATAATCTTCTGCCTCCTCCAACTGCTTTTAATCGGATTTGCAAGAATCCACAGCATCTTAATGAAAACAACCAATCAGAGTTGAGGAGCCTCTGAAGCAGCTGCCAGTTATGTCAATCGCTACTTTTGAGCTGTAGTCAAACTAGGCAGCACTGATCAAATATGAATCAAGATTCTGTCTCTGCATTGTCTATTTCTCACCCCAGATGTTTTCATAAACATATTTTAGTGTACTGTTTAGCTGTAAAATGAGAACGTTTGCTCCGGCTGATGGATGGTGCTTTGTTTGGCTCAACTGTTTGCAACATGCCACCTAGGACTAAAACTTTCACCTTTTTTCAGATAAACAGTAACATCATTTTTTCTCTGATTATCAGTCTAGGTACTGCTGTCAGGAGACAGTGACATTTTCACCCAATAAAAGCTTATCTATAAAAGAAAACAACTATAGCTGTAACGCAAACTAAACAGAAACTAATTGTGAAAAAAAATTAGTTAACTTAAACAAAAATAAAGACAAGACATTAGAAAAAATGAAAACTAACTGAAATGATGTTGTTTACTTACAAAAATAACTAAAATAAAATAAAAACACACAGGAAATATATTTTTAGTTTTTGTTATTTTGGTCAAATTTCTCAGCACAGCAACCATGAGGTGCATATATTTATTGAGACTGGGATGCCCACATGAGTGTGAGTCAGTTGCCTTCACGAATTTCCATGTTTGAATTATAATACCTATTTTGAACCTCTGAAATCTTGCCCTGACAAATACCTCCCTCTATTATTACATTTTTTTTACAGTGAAAATTGGAACCTAACTCAAACTAAACTGAACTGAAAAAAAAAAATTAAAAACCAACTAAAAAGAAAAAGAAAACTATAATAACTGCGGTTTGGAGAAATGTGACCCACTGAAGTAAATATATAGGTTTTCCTTTCACCACCCTCATTCTCTATATCCTGAATTTTGCTTCATTTACTAAGCTGGCCTATCTTTCCTTCACGTCAGCCTCCATTTCTATCTTTTGCTGTTATTTCTATAGCTCCATGGGATATATCTGATCCATCCTAGTCCAGAGTCTACTGTATCTACAGAGTGTAGAAAGGAAGGGAAATAGAGGATGAGAGGGAGGAAGTGTGGGGGAGACAGTGGGGAAAAGAAAGAGTGAGGGAAGAAGTTGGGCAAGGCTGCAGACCCATGAATAAAAAAAGTGCCTGTTTCCCTCAAAAATGGTGCAGCATTGAGTCGGGCGAGTGTAAAATATGTGACCTCATGTTTTTTAATTGTGTACAGCACAGAAAAGAGAGAGAAAATTTTGTCCTAACTCAATTTGATTATGTGAGGAAATGGTTTAGATACACATTAAATGTTCTTATCACCTAAATTATTAGTTGGAGTTCAGATAATGGCAACTCACCAGCTACTGTGAAGTGTTAGACAGAGGGTAAAGGAAAAATGAACATTTAAATTAAATTTCAGCAGAAAAATTCCAAGCAACTTTTTTCAAGTAAGGAAGAAAAGAACATTGATAGTCAGCAGGAATTTAAATTAGGAATACAACAGAATCTAGGCCCTGGAAACCAAATGCAGTACAGGACATAGCACCTCAGTCGATGGAATTTTTTGGACCTCTAAGGACACGTAACATTAAACAGCTTGTTGGCTTCGCAAAATTGATGCAAGTCATTTTGTGTAACTTTAGATGCTTTACACAAATATGTCACATATCAGCACGTTCTCATTCCCATGGCGTCAAATATGGCAGCTTGGTCAGAAGCCATAGGTATGTGATTCGGACACAGTGTGTCCAGATAAAGACAAGTGCTTTGTCTGTGAATCCTGCGAGTTATAGTGAAGCTGAATTGTGTACTTGTGTTTGAAATTGTCACTATTAAGCCATGTTTAATGTGTTTTTGAGTGTGTTTTGAATCAGCTAAACTTGACAGCTCCTTACAGAAACACCTTTTTTGAAGTTAACCCTAACAAACATACTTAATTTAACTCAAACCATAAACTTTTTCTAACCTTAAGCAAGTAGTTTTGTTGCCTTAACCTGAAGGAGTTTTGGTGAGTAGGGCAACTGACCAAGCTGCCATATTGGATGGACTGGGAGTAAGAATGTGTTGCACGTGTATACCAATATATCGATGTAGAAAAAATGTGATTCTAAATCAGTGTTCCTGTTGGTTTAAGCTCCTGTATCACAAATGTGTGGACCCAGTATACTAACAAGTTTGTACTGTGTTAAACTTTGAATAACGAGAGCCTCAGAATGCCTCAGCATGGTACTGATAATAATGTATACATAAAACTACTCATGAACGCACACACACTGTAACTGTAAAGTCCCACAAAATAAACACCATTCACAACATTGACACAGCTGTGCTGCTGTTGAGTCGGTAGATTTTCATCAAGTGCTATTATTTCCTCCACAGCGATACATCTCTTGCTCTGCAAAGTCTTTCTAACCACAGTGTTTGTATTCCAGCTCAACAGTATGATTAACATCACTTGCCAGAGACCTAATTTGTACTGTGTAGTTGCATAGTAAGTAACCTACTTAGTGGGAGTCATAGTTGACTATAATGACTCCCTAGTGGTCTCCTTAAGCTAAGGAGAGTTTGTGTGTGTGTTCGTGTGTGTGTGTGTGTGTGTGTTCGAGTGTGTGTGTTATCATAATTATCTAGCTCTGAGGCAATTCAAGCCTCCGATCATTAAACTTTCATCACAGCGACACCCAGATTTCGCTTTCGTTGCCTTTTCTGCCTCATTCTGTTGCCACAAGCACAGTGACAAAGACACAAGCACACCACATAAACAGATACAAAAAAACATGTAAATAGTCTCTGACAAATGAGCCAGTTTATTCATTTAGGAAAGCTTTCTATCAGATGATTTGGTGACTATCCTGAAAAAATCTTTTTTTAAACACACAGGTGTTACCTGAATCCCCGAGCACGCTTTAATGCATCTGTGGATAAAAAATGCAATTATGCAAAATATTACATTAATAAAATATATAAAGCCTCCAACTATTCAGCATCTACGTGCTTAGTTTGTAGTTGTGATAGAGATGTAAAAGCACAGAGTTTCTGAGGTTAATGACGCATCCTTTTGGGAAGATCATTTTTTAATCTAGCGTCTCTGCAGCTGTGCGAGCCAGACACTGTGAAATCCAGTAATCTATCCGACCAAATCCATGCAGTCACTTCTCCAAATCAAATCTGCCTAATAACTGTGCCATGAAAGCAGCGAATGAGCTACTACCAAATGGCTCACACTAGTCTATCACCTAATGGATACAGAGGACTGAAATATTCCCCACAGTATCCCAGGACACCCTGTCCAGCTGATGCAGCAGCTGTTGCCAGAATGCAACGGATGCATGTTACCTGCAGAAACACAGGAAGGATGTCAGTCGTGCCATCTGGCTAATACAAATCAGTGGCACAGCTCAATGATTGAAGCCCTGTCTCTGTGCAAACACAGGGCACACTGAGTTTCTAATACATTCATCATAGGCTTAGTACCAACTTTCTGTCCATAATGATTTTCACTTAGTTTTCGAAAGTTGGCAAATTGCTTTAAAAACCATTGTCATTTTTCACAGAGCAGTCAGGAGCATTCTGCAGTCCAATTCATTTTATTCCAGCCTGTGTGACTCAATGATTATATCCTGTTTGACATATTTGATATTTATTCCTGCATGGCTTCACAAGACAGATGACAGCAGGACAGGAAAGTGTCGTTAAACCCTTAGTTCATTAGCGTAATTTTACACACTGCCCACTGCTGAGTACATTTTATAGTTCATTCTCTGTGTGTTAATTTCCATAACCATTACAGCAAAGACTGTGAGTGCTTTTAACTGCAAATGTGCGACTTGTCTCTGTGTCTTGTGTTTGGCCAGTTTTGTGTTGGCCACAATCTGGCTCTTCTATCGCTGTAATGTTACATGAGATAGCAAATGCATCATTCATTTTGATGGCATTTTAAATCTGTCTCACACCTCCCTGTCCAGGCTTTGGAGGGAGAGGGATGAAATACACGGACATAACTCTGTTATTTATTAGTCGTGAAAGAGGAAACAGACAGGAGCAATAAAAAGATGATATGATCACAAAAGACAGTTTTATATTCTTGTAATCACGTTGAAGGATTTGAGTGACACCAGGGTGAAGTCAGAGGAGGCTAAGTTAATGCTTTTGAAATGAGCGTACTTAAAATATTAATGAGGCTCAGGGAAGAGAAAGGTCATTTCTCGTACTAAGGCGCAATAAAAAGAGAGCTGATTGTAACATTGAGTAGCTGAGAAAGTTGTACCAACATCTTAGTGATGTTGACAGGGTTTTCAGTGTAGTGAGTTGTGCTGGCTGGTGCACTGGATGAACTGGTATACCAGTCCAATATGATGTGAATTTTTTATATACCCTTATACAGGCGCAGAGTTGAAACACTTGATGAAACTTTTCAACGGGCAGCAAAATACTTTACAAAGTTCACCGAGAGGAGTGCTGCGGTTGGCATTGAGTGTATCCATCTTACTAATAGTTAACTTTATAACACAGTTAATAATCCACAACTAACTCTCCAACAGGGCAAAATGCCATGGTGCACAACAGTGTGTGACACAAAAACAATTTGTAACACCAATATTTGTACATTTACAAAATTAGACCACTGAACCGCATGCTATAGGTACAGCTTGCTAGCTAGGCAGTTAGCATAACAGTCTGGTAACAGCTGGGAAAGGCTCGCAACAGTACATAAAGAAAGTGACCAGAGAGGCACCAGAAGAGAAATGCTGTGTCTGCTGCTTGGAAGCTTTTTTTTTTTAAAAAAAAAATCTGACTTCCATGTGCCCAGAGAAAAAAACAATTTTAAAGGTGAGATGTTACAGCAGAGCTTATAACGTTACTGTCAAAGTCAGAGATGACGGAAAAACAACAGAACTGAAAAATCCTATTGTTTATTTGAAGTCAGCTGTGTGACAATATCATGAGTTATGTAAACAACAAGCGCAGGAAAACTACAGACTGTTTTTTTTTTTTTGTGTTTTTTTTTTTCCTGTCAAGAAAAACCCTCTTAGTATGATGATACTAAAAATTGTTTATATTCTATGATCTCCTGACAGTAGAACAAGCCACTATAAATCTACATAAGCTGGAGTTGGGATACAGTGATGTACTGTAAAGCCGCCAGAATCTTAAAAAATACCTTGATATAAATTTCTGGTCATACCGCCCACCAATTGTTATAAGTGCCCAGGACCCACGGGTGGTCATTTGAGTGGGTCCCCAATAATTTTTTTTTTTTTTTTTTTTTGGATAACATTTACTGTTTTACTTGTGTTTGAAGTCATATTGTTATTACACCTATATTCATGTTTGTTGGAAATGTATCTGAAAAAAATCCCAAATACAGAAACTTCATTAAGAAAACCATAGACTGTAGGCCTATATGTATCTCTATATACAGTCTATGTACAAAACATACAAACATCACATTGAGTTGAGTATAGAGAACACCGAAATCATCCACTCAGTGTCAAGTTAATCAAATGTGATACCTAACTCTGCTATTTATAAATGTAATAGTTCAACATTTTGAGAAATGTGCTTAAACTCTTTCTGTCTGAGAATAGTTTTTATGTTTTCCATTGACTCATTGAGACGATAAACAAAACAGGATCTTATCTTGCACAGGATATATGAGCAAATGGCTGCCGTCAGTGAAAATATTTCTTCAACCCTGTGCATCCCCTGAACATTAAAAAATTATGAAGTCATCACTGACATGCGTTAATACAGTATCAATCAGTGTCACAATCACATGGCGGCTGTGGCTCAGAAGGTAGAGCAGGTTGTCCACTAATCATAAGATCAGGGGCTCAATCCCTGGCTCCTCCAGTTTGCATGCCGAAGCATCCTTGAGCAAGTTACTGAACCCCAAATTGCTCCCGATGGCTGTTCCATCAGCATGTGAGTGTGTAAAAAATGGAGTAGCAAGTAGCACCTTGTATGGTAGCCTCAGCCACCAGTGTGTGAATGTGAGCACTTTGAGTGGTCCGAAGACTAGAGAGGTGCTTTACAAGTGCATGTCCATTTACATTATCACAATGCAGCATTATCAGGGACAAGACGTGTTGTTGGACAGGAAAGCATCATCGGGTCATCATCACCATGCGTCATTACAGCATCTGCTGTCACAGCAAACAGAATGTCTGTAGTAATATCCTACATTTTCTGAATTTTGGTACAATTTATGAATGTAAACATGTAAGGTTAGTGTCTACTGATGGTGTCGGGGACCTCTGTGTCATGCTGCCATGATTGTCACCTTTGCCAGGCAGCAGCGGTGCACAGAGCTTCAGGGCGCCAGCGATGAGGGTGGGTAGGCAGGTGTCAGATCTGTGCAGAGCACCGAAAGAAAGCGGAAAAACACATCACTGACAGTATTATAGTAACATCCAAAAAAAACCCAAGTTTCACTCTCAATAGTTTCTATGATGTGAGAAATACTTTCAAATAGGTAAAGTGATTTCAACACAGATTTGTTGTTCACACTGTAGCATTATTGGGTAAAATTATAGGGTGCGTCCCCTGGACACATTGATAGTGAGGTTACTGTATCCTTCCAGATTGAATGCATCAGGGGCGCAGGATGCATATCTTTTGGAAGTCTCAGGAAATAACCCTGTGATGTCCTTAGAGTTATTTTCAGAGATGATTTTGGGGCATGGAGCTTGAAAAATTTAGTTATTTAACAAGCAGAGTGAGAAAGATACTATTAATTAGCATTATGGAAATTGCAGGGCCCAGTGTTTTTGGAGCTTGACCTATATTATAGTAACTACAACTCAGGATATCACAGCTTGCACCCAATTAGTACCGTTTGTTTAAAGAGAGTTTGCAAAAAGCTTTGCCAAACTCTACACATGCCGTGTTTCTATTTAAACTTAAAACAGTAACCAGCAACATATACAGGTCGGAGGAACATCATGATTTCTAAATTCTCTCCCTAATACACTTACAGACACATCATCAATTATTCTTAATAGCTTGATCTTAAAGAGCCACTTAATTGCTTTAATTTGTATTACTGTCCACAAGTACGGACATATTTGAGGCAGAGAAATGGAGGAGGGAAGGACAGGAAGCTGCCTGTGTCTCATCTCCCCTGGAATTTATCTCTCTCTTTACTCTCCCTCTCTGTTCCTCTCTCTTTCAGCCTGTATAATTTGCCCTCGATGTGTTTGGAATTACATGTCACATCAAATAAGGCTATCAGGCTTCTGCAGCCATAGTGTGTGTGTGTGTGTGTGTGTGTGTGTGTGTGTGTGTGTGTATCCAGCAGCGCAGTGGTACCGCCACTACCCTCAGAGCCAGATTCCCATTAAATGAATCTCTGGGTTGACTTTAGTGTTCAGGATGAGTAGCAGGGGGTTGTAATATATCTGATAGAAATACAGTATATCATTATCACTGACCTTTCTTTCATCTGTGTGGCCTTCATCTGTCTTGCTTCTGCAACCATTTAAGGGAAGCAGAGGTAAATAAAACCACTTTGTTTATATTCGATGGTATACTTTGTTGAAATATAGTGCGGTGGAGGTGTTCTCATGAGCCATTACTGCTGAGAGAGAGAGAGAGAGAGAGTAGCTGATTTAAATGCACAGTACACACAAGTTTGGATAGCTGGTCAGCCATACTTTGGTACATTAAGTACTATCAATGCATTTATTGTATAAATACTGTAATATTGTGTTGAACCTCTCAGGTAAGAGGTCACTAAATCATAGGAAAAGGGCTTGTAATAGTCTATTACTGATTCTCAAGCTATGGTACGTGTACCACGGGTGATAGGCTAGCCCTGACCGAGTGTAGGGGAATGCAAAATACTACAACATTTCAAAAGAAAATATTTAAAGACGTATTTCACTACTGGAGAGAGGATCCATTCATAAAACTGGGCTGTCTCCAAGACTCCAATAATTTTGAAAATTGGTGCCACATGACCAGAGAAAACAAAGGAAAAGGCCTGTGACATTTGCTTTTGCTCAGCAGGTAGAAAAGCTACAACTACCAGAATGCACAGTGCCACACTGGACCAATAAATGCTCCCCCTGGTAGGTGACGTAATGCGAGTTGCCTGTCCTAAAACAATGTGGCGGCCAGCTGGTGACAGACGATCTCATGTGGCATTTAAACAGTACACTAAAAAATGTTTCTGAAAAGATTTTAGGTGAGAATTGGGCAGATTAGTAACAAAATCTTGCTTTATGTTTGATCAGCACTGCGTAGTTTTACTGTGTGATCTAGGTTTGAGACAGAGATAGAGATACAAGGGTGGTTCTTTCACTCGATTCGCTTCTTAACTTTTTATGTCCATAGTGGCAGTCAAATGAAAATGAGGAAGTACAATCTGTAGTTTGAGCAACAGGGACTGAATCTTAATGGTATTAACCAGAGGTTCCCAACTGACCCAGCCAGATTTCTCTTTAGTCATTAGATCAAGGTCCACACAGTTCAATACATTCAGCATCATAATTGTGTTTGGCCATGTGTCGTCAAGCTAGTTTGCTGTCTCTGTCAAGTAGCTGTCACTCACTCACTCTACACCAGGAAACGGCATTTCAGAGTAAAAGCTCTGTGTCAGAAATTCAGTGTACTTCAAAATAAAATGTGTTTTTTACAAACTTGACACGTTGGCGAGTTACTTGTGGTCCATTTAGAATGGATTTGGGACCCACTTTTGGACTGGGACACACCAGTTGGGTACCACTGATATAAGCTATACCAGGTGACGTCCGGGGGCACCCAATCTGGTGGATTTTTTCTAGCAAGTGAGCAGGGAGATCAAGGCGCTGCTAAGATGGAATAAAGGTTACCATAGCTCATTTAAACACACTACTCACATTGTTATGATACAGAGCTGGTTGAAAATCAGCAAGTTTTGCTTTTTCTGTAATATTTTTGTTTGAAAGTCAGCCTGCTATGTGGCTCCAAATGGGAATATTAGGAAGAGAAGTGCAGACCAGGAGAAGAATATTTCTAGCCGCCGTGTTGAAACTGAAGTGGATGACAGCTAACCAAGAGTTTAAGTACAGTTTCTAGTTCTACCCCTTTTACAATGTGGCTGTGGCTGACAACAGTCAACAATAAATAATCCTCTGATTAGAAATAAACCTGCCTCCTCTACGTGAGCTGTCTGCAGCTGAATAAGGTACACGTATGCTACCGTATTTAACATTGGTCATTGGAGAGCCTAATATTTTCTGATGATCATGAGATTCAAATATTCTCAGTGGTGGCTTCAGTTTAATCTCAGTAGCAATAATTGTTTTAGTATCTTTTAGAGACAGTGAGCGACCTCCACCAGCAACAGCAGCAACACACAAAGAGTATGATGTTAAAAAGTCTGTCTTGTTCAGCATGTTGTCCTTTTTCCATTCCAACTGTGAATTTTATTTGAAACATTGGTCCGCACACACATCACTAAACTATTTAGGATTCACAGTGTGTAGCGGAGGAGTTTTGAAATGGAAACCAAGTAACAGCTCAGACCCTCTGCTGTCCACACACTGACAAACAAACACAAAAAGGCATGTTCATATTCATTATATATCAGTACTTATGTCTCAAAGCAAATTTGTGGCTTCACTTTCATGCCAATAAAAGAACAGAGATGATTAGTGTGAAGAAAATGAAGAGAATGTAGCTAATTATGGTTCATAATATCTCGTCAAGCTAAAGGACAGACAGCTGCAGTTTATAGGACAAGGACTCCCAGACTCAGTGAACCAATTTTCCCCTCTATGGGGGGGGGGACATTATTGCCTGTCCTGTTATGACATCCATCCTTCTCCCCTCTTATTCCTTTCACATCTCTCTCTTCTCCTGTGGTCTGACTATGTTTGTTATTTAATAAAGAATGTAAAGATCCGTACAAGCCTAGAATAGTTACACTTACTGGTTCAGATATGATATATACTGTATCTATAGAGTTAGGATATTGGCACCGTGTCTGCTGTGACCAACACTGATCCCAGTCTATAATTCTGGTACAGTTAGAGAGCACCTTTTTATGTACCATTCCACATTTAAAGTTGAACTACTGACAAATAAATGGTAGTAATGTTAGATATGTTGTAATCAAACAAGTCATCGACTGCTGACCTCAGTGACCGGGCTTTTTCAGGTAGGTGCTTCGTAGCTGCTTCACAATTAAAGTCAGTTGAAAGCTTTTGTGACCCTGCAACATCAGAAAGTATTCTGTTTGCATTAGCAGCAGCTTATTACAGGTGAAGCTCTTTCAGTCAGGCTGCTCTGAGTGGAAAAATGGCTGTATAGGTCGACTGCAAGCAGCTTATTATGACCCATACTTAGATTGATTGTGGCGCCATCTAGTGGCTGTATCAATTATTACAGGAGCAGATGAGGAAGTGTTGTGATGCGGTAAATAAAGCGTTAAAGTCAGGGGTCAGACAATTCCAGGACTTTCACCCAGGAGACTGCTGTTTGTGGCCCAAAGTCAATGTGTTTGCATTCATGCCACTAGATGGTTACTGGTACTGGCTGAGACAGGCCAGTGTAAATTGAAGTTCATGGCAGTAAACTCAGGTGTTGTTGATTGAAGTAGGCAAACAATTTTTGACTGTGCTTGAAAAAAGACTTGTATGGTTGTATTTGTCTTAACTCTGTGTTAAAACTTGACAGAAATTTCGAACACCGGTGAACTAATTAACATATGATGAAGTATTGGTAAAGACTGAGAATCATTTACTGAGTACACGTCAAAACAACTCAGATCAGTTAACTGCCAGCTGAAGTATAGGATTTAGTCACTACAAATAGGAACGCACAAGCAAAACTAAAATATTAAACTTCAGAGGCTTTTAAGAATGTCGGTATCTGTCTCGTCACCTGCATGAGCGCACATGTTGGACCAGTGTGTGTGTGTGTGTGTGTGTGTGTGTGTGTGTTTTCCCAGTATAGTGGAATCTTTCATTTGGCCACAGGGTGAACAGGTAGCCATGGTTTATTTGTGTTCAGGGAGTGCCATTTGCATGGCTGTCAGTGTAAATGTGCGTGGTAAAGGTTTGAAAGAAAAGGTGCTTTAAGGTGAGAGACAGACAAACAGAGCCTGAAGATAGAGAGGTGGGGAGGCAGATACAAATTGTTGGTAAAAAGGAGTCAGTGCAACCTGAAGAGTTGAAGCTTTTGATAGTGAGCTGTGGAAAGGCAGAACTGCTGGCTGAACTGAGCTGTTTTGTCACTCTCAGTGGGAGAGAGAGCTCTTTTACTAGGCTCAAGCCAACTGAGCCACTTTGATGAACTGGGGGGCCTTTAGCTGTGGGTAATGATTTGGATCCAGCTGTTGGTGATGAACAAGTTTCGCTATTGAAGCACGTGCCCGGCAGCATTGTGCAAACCAAAGCACTGGTTCTGGATTTTGACACAAGGCTATCAAAGTGTTTTCCGAGCTGGCTGCCACATCGATAGAACAAAACTGTTTGAGGAAACACCACCACTGTACGCATGCCTGTGTGTGTGAGAGAGAGAATGAAACGAAATATGCTGGCAGCAAAACCAATCTTTATTTTTGACAGATTTAGTCCCATACTCCGCAGCACATCACCATGCACACATCACACATCTGTTTGCCAAAATTGCACCTGCAGCGCATACAACACGCAACTGTAATTTATTAGTAATATTCCGGTGCTGACACACACACTTTGATCATACGCCAGTTTGATTGTAATTACGCCAACGTGATGCCCTTGGAGGATATACAGCATTGGAGGCTACATTAGAGGGTTGCAGTGTAGGTGGGTGGAGAGGGGGAATCATTTTCAGAGTCCAACCCTCTATTCAGTATTTAACTTCAAACATTTGCATGTGGGGCTAATTGAGGATGACAGATGAAGAGAGGCTAGCCTGCTTGCAGAGTGTAATTGGAGGCTAATTCTCTCCGATTTGTCTCATCTCAATGGGACAGATCGGCGGTTTGGGGAGGGGAGATAATCAGGTGAACAAATCACTGTAGTCTGTCTCTAAATTCGTGTTGAACTGCTGGACCCGATAAGCCAAGCTGATTACAGATGAGAGCAGCACAACATCGCTGCATGCTGCATCATTGTGTGTGTGTGTTTAGATCTAAAGCCATCCCAGTCAGGCAAACAATATTATTATGCCCTGTGAGATACACTCTACACTGTGGATGTTCTTGTTTGAGCAACCATGTGTACTCTTCAGTGTGCATGCCTGTGCATACTTCCAGTGTTTTGACGTGATAACAGTAATGCCACTTGGCGTCCATTTTGTCTCATGTTGTGGTTTGTTGACGCATTACAAATAAGGATTTTGGAGGGATGAATACTTCATGAAGACCCACAATCCTAAAGGCTCCTTAAATATTTGCATTCCATTAACAGAGAGGGACATAGACTGCTAAGAAATTAGAGAGTTACAAAGGAGCCGTGCTAATCTTTTCATCTCGCTGACATTCTTTTATTTTCATTGTCAATAGCCCAGTGTTGTATGTGTAGAAAATGGACAAGTGCAGACATTTAATCTGGCGAGCCAACACACATTTTCAGTCTATCTTTCTTTTTCTGTCTCTGTGTACATTCACTTTTGTTCTGCTGTGTTTTTTTTCTCAGGAGTATTGCCTTTACAGCTCCTGCCAAACCCCTACACCAAGGAAAGACCTCTCTGTCTTTGTCCTTAAACGTACAATATGCAATTTTCTGCCGCTAGGGGTCTCAAACCAAAACAATAACAGAGGACGGGGTTTGATGACGTCACGAAGTAGAGTGGGATCATGGGAGTTGTAGTTATATAACAGATACAGATCTAACGTTCCTCACTCCATGTAACTGAAACCAACCGTGGCAGTTTTTTTTTTGGCAGAGCGAGCTTCAGCAGCAGAGAAATGCTCATGGACGAGGTATATTACTGAAGTTATTTTCACTTTGTGTTTCACTTTATGCAAATGAGGTCCGTCAGCCGGTGTAGCAGCCTGAGCCGATCTGGTACCTACACCGCATCGTCAAACTCTGATTTAACTGTCAGTAGTAACGTTACTTAGGCTGACCAAACGTCCTCTTTTGCCCGGACATGTCCACTTTTCACATCCTGTCCGGGGCATCCGGGGGGTTGTGTGGGGTCCGTGTGTCATTTACATCAGCTCAGCATGATAGAAACCTATCGTTAGATGTTGTGGTTAGCCAGCCTCCGCTCCACACCGCTCCGCAGCGGAGGCCGCTGGCGCCCCGGCGGGCAGCAGTGCTTGCAATACACTGGTGGAAATGATTAATATTTGGATAACATCAGCCAGATGTTTGCTTACCTGTCTAGTAGGGTCTTATACATACATATATTATGTATATTTAGGCGTCGAATTGTAGTCCTAGATATTCACAAAGCTCTCGCCATCTTGGAAAGGCCACACCAATATTTATCCTGGATTTAGCTCTCCTCTTCTTAACCCAAATTCTTCTGTGATCGCTTGGTTGACCCGTACGTTTCCGTTTTACCGTGTTGTTTACCAGGAGAGCTTCAGTGTCAGAAGGTGCAGCAACCGTTAATGCATAACCATGATCCATGACGAGTTAGCTTAGCCTAGCAACAGTAACGTTCATTCTCTGACGTCACATCTGGTCTGCTTCTTCTTCTTCTCCTTCATTTAATGTCTATGGTAACTGGAGTTACGTCGCCATTGACATGCTACCTAATGACATGGTCCGTTACTGTTATTAATATTTCATATTTATCTGAGTTTGAAAAATTGTTGGAAACATTTCTGATAATCAAAGTACACAACTAAACAAAATATATAATATTGGTTTAGTCGTTTTTAGACATTTTTATGTGGAAAAACTAGATATTATACCTTTAAGTATATGCTTCTTGGGATACTTGAGCAGGAGAAGGACCAGCAATTGCAATCACTAGTAAGTTAGATTAATACTGTGAGCACATCTGAACATTACTGAAATCTACAAAGAGTAGACACCCCACAAGTGATTTATTTCCTAGGGCGTGTGTCAAAAGGCTACTAAAGCAGGGCTCCACAACCTTAACCATCAAAAGAGCTATATTTGACCAATAATAATAAAAAAAAGAAAAGTCTGTCTGGAGCTGTTGAACATGTTTGAGCCTCATAATGAAGGTAACGCAGCCTATTAAGTCTAAATTAGCCGATCAACAACACTAATAGGTCTAAATGAGAATTCATTAATATTTTTTACCACAAGGTTGCTACTCTGCTGTGAGCTATTTATAATTATTTGTTGTTTTAACTTTGCAGCATGGGCGTTGAAAGTAAACACATCTGTCCATGCACTGTTAAGTTCTCTATTTTCCTCCAAGAATTTCCTTTTTTGGATTTGGGCCACTATTCAGGTTTGGCCTACAGCAACGATAAATTAAATTAAATGTGAGAAAAAAAAGTTATTTATTCCCATTAAATGTTTTGTTAAAGCCTCTGGAAAGGGGCTTAAGAGCTGCATTTGGCTCCAGAGCTGCAGGTTGCCTAACCCTGCTTTCAAGGTAAACCATGCAGGATTGTTGGTTACTGTTTCTATACACACTCTCCAGCAAAAGTGAAAATGAAGCCAATCCCAGACTCACTTTTGTTTGGCATTTCACATTGCTATATTTGCATTGTTATGGTGCTGTGTCTCTTGGATGCCTGTTGCTTATGGTCTGGTGCATGGTCGCATAGTTTATCTTCGAGGTATCAATTGAAATAACCCGGTACCAAGTAGTATCGAAACATCTCCCGTCCAAAGATACCTGCATTTGATCTTTTTTGTGCTGCAGTCTGATCCCGGACCATCCACACTCTCCGTCAGATCAGAAAACTTTCTGTTGCTGCCGTCTCCACAGCCACTCTCTTCCCGGCGAACAGTTGTTTCAGCGAGCACAGCAGGAGTGGCTAACATTCAACATAAGCCGTTAAACAGTACCAATGAACTCACCCATTAATAACTGTTAGGGTACGTTAGTTGAATGATGCTAACAGTTAACCCTGTCACTGTGTATGTACGGCCAGGCTGTTCTATTGGAAACCCAAAAATATAAATGTGACCCTAAAAATGAGCACAATAGGTCCCATTTAATGACAATTTAGAATCTGTATAAAATATCACCAATGACATTTTTTAATGACTAGTTCCTCTAAGAAATGGTAGAAATAGAGAATGGAGCAAAAGAAGTAATTTAAGGAGAAGGTGATATGATTCAGTGAGGAGGAGGTGACTGTAATGTGTATAAGGTCATTATAAAGTGAAGTCCGTAAAGCTCCTTTGTAAGATTCTAGCAGCTACAGGGATATGTCATTTTTCACCTTTACAGTTTCTGCTGAAGTAAGTAAAGTGGCAAATGAACAGAGCTGGAGTGGAGAGAAAATTAAGGGACAAGGACAATTTGCAATTATAGACAGGCTCTTTTTCCCCTCTCATAATGCCTCTGTATAGTTGATATATGGCAGATCTTACAGAGTATCTCCCTTCAAGGCAGTGTTCAGTGAAAGTAAAGAAGATGGGCAATATAAAGAGAATTAAAATAAAGTTCTTATAAACCAACTATCACTACCTGCCAAGCCCCAAACAACAGACTGGTGAACATATGGAGCATACAGCAACTAGATATTTACATCTCCCTCAGGAGTTGGTGGAGACCAAAACAGAGCTTAAAGTGATTATTTGACTGGAGAAACACAACTGCAAATGCATACTAATATATGCTCCGTATCTGGTGGGTGTTAATAAGAAACTTTGCAAGAACATTACTTCACTTACAACTTATGTGCTATTGTATAGTACATTTTCCTTAGTGTGCATTGGTTTTATAGTTATGTCTGTCTTGTTGTTGTTCTTGTGTGCTGTCATCCTTGCGTATGTGCTTTTGTGTGTTTGTTTGTGGCTTTGTGCTTTGGTCTATGTTGTGTTTATGTTCTTAGTATTTTTGGTTATATGGTTATATTATTCTAATCCTCACTCCGAGAAACAAAAGCATCTCGTAGCATCGTAGTGTTGTTCCTGTGGGCTCCAGCAACAATAAACCCCTGACCTCGCCTAAGAAGGACTAAATGCAAAAGCCCGCTATTTTTAAATATCCCATGGAAAGCGGGAGCAGCCTGTTTTATTTTGCTCGGAAAATGTCGGCGTGTAACCTCGTTCTTTGGACGATAAACAATACGCAGACATCAAATACTCGACAACAACTCGGCCCACATTTAAGAGTACTGTTTGCAGTGGAAACACTAGGGTCTAGGTACCATGTTTGAAGGGTTACTTTTGGTTTTAAAGGTACCATACTGAAAGTGGTGGAAATGGGGCTAAATACACATGCTTTGGGTTGGTGGTTAGGTCTGTGTACCACCCTAAACTTTGGTATTTGATGACCTGGGAATCAACAATCAGCTGTTTGTCTCCACAGTTACATGCAGCACTTCTAACCTTCGAAATGATCTATAAGTTGACAAACATCATAAGTATAATTCATGGCACTATTCAAAGGAGATCAAAAATATATTTTTCTGTTTCTATACATAATTTATCTGAAATAAGGTTCCACGCCTGACACTGGAAGGCATGGCACTCCATAATGTGAGATAATATGTCAGTCATTGTTGTGTTTACAACTTTAACTGCTGCCTCCAAGTGATTTAATAAAACAAGCAAATCAATTAATAGATAGAAATTAAAAAATAATCTTAACATATGCTTCATCTCTCCAGGGTGTTTGTACCATTTACATCTCAGGATTTTGTTGTTTTTGTGGCTCTTAGTTGTATAATGTTGTCATAATCTAGGCTTAATCTAGGCCTAATTTTTTAATCCACGGGGCTTCTGTTTAAGTGGGAACTTTCTGTCTGAATTTGTTTACTGAATCAAGTACCTTTTTCTTGTTTGGACATCTGATTAATTTTTTGCCTCAGCTTTATTAGAAAAATTTTAGGCAGTAGTCACAAAGCAGACAATGAACCAAACCTACAGTATGTTAGCCGCAAAACTTCATCTCCTTAGCGTGGCTCTTCATGGGGTGTTCACTGACTCCACTGAGAATGTAATGATAGCCTCTGCTGTTGTAAATCGTGATTGAGACACAGGGCTTTATTGATTATTTGCTACAGTAAAATAAGATCAAAAAGCTGTTTTTGGCTCTCTGCATCTTTTAGAAATGATGAGAAATATAAATATATAGTAAAAAAAAATATATATTTTGTCCCCTTCAAACGCACGTTGAGTTTTTAACTGTCAACATTTCTTTTTTCTTCATCCCTTTCTTTGTACCTTTTCTCTCACTTGGCTTGTATATGTGATTATCCCCGCTCTGATTATTATTCCATTTTGTTCTCTCCCTCCTGTCAGGCTTATTATCCTTCGCACCCCTCTATGCGTCTTCTCGTCTTTCCTTTGAGAAACTTCCAGTTTTTTATGTATCGAGCTCCTAAGATGAATCTTAAATTATTTTCCAGTAGATGGATGACAGTGAATCAACATACCAAAGACCTCTGGGATTCAGCTGATAATTATTTGCATGTATTTCACACATACTTGAACTAAGTGGTTTTCTCATTATTATCTAACCAGTCTTTTAGTTTCATTAGCCTCTTATGCACCGCTTTGAATCTTCATTAGACCAAACAAGTGCTGTAACCATCTGCTTACTTCCTCTCCTCTCATTTGAATTCAAGCCCAAACACGATTTCAGAGCGTTTATTAAGTTTTTGGCCCGATACTTATAGATAATCTGTTATTTCTTTCTAAATGGCACCAATAAAAAGACAGTGAGTTCAGAGATCTGTTTATATTCACAGCGTGTTTGCGACTCTATGAAAAAAAACGGATGTGTTTATCTTCCTGCCTGTGAAGCATCAGAGACACACCATCTGATCCAACAAACAACAAATAGGACAGCTGTGACCGTTTTTAGTGATGATTATCAGAACAGACGTTTAGGTTTTATTTGTCATAGTTTCAGTCCAAACAGCGTCAGTGCTGAGAGTTAATATGGATTCACAAACAACTTTTCAAGCCTGCGATGGCGCCTTTCATTTGTGTTCAATTTATAGCATAATGTTTTCTGCCTAAATATTCTCCTTTATCCTACCTGCACCAGCAAGGAAGATATATTCACCCCTAAATATGAGACTTTAAAAGAAGAACACTTTTTCCTTTGAAATAAGGGATTACTACTGACACT
Source organism: Epinephelus awoara (assembly GCA_035609425.1). Classification (NCBI taxonomy): domain Eukaryota; kingdom Metazoa; phylum Chordata; class Actinopteri; order Perciformes; family Serranidae; genus Epinephelus; species Epinephelus awoara. The sequence continues at coordinate 22,299,500 of CM069299.1, forward strand.
TCAGGCGCATTTACTTTCAGTTTTAGCTTGAAATAAAGTGATTTAGATCAGAGATCCCACAAACTTTTTGGGCTCGTCTTAAAATGAAGCAGTGTCTGCTTGTAAAGCTTCACCACAAGTTGCGTATGTCTGGTTGTGACCAGTCCAAATGAACCAGAGTGATTTTTCAGGAAGTCTGAACAAATTCATCTTAATGCTCTGTAGCAGAAACAGTCAGAGGTGGGGGACTCAAGTCACATGACTTGAATCGAGTCCAACTCGAGTCGCAAATTTAAGGACATGCTTGACTAACTTTGATGAAAGACTCGACTTGACTTTGACTTGGTATTTATGACTTGAGACTTGAATATGACTTATACACATGGCTTGAAAGGACTTCACTTTCTTATTTAATATTTGTATTTTTCTAGATATTGTGAAGTTTTGTTTTTAACATATGATGATGCATTTTTTACAACGAGGGAGGACCCACCGGCTGATATTTGTGCCCACCCTACCATAGCTCTGTCCTCCTGCCTGCAGCTCTCGGAGGAGGAATGGCATTATGCGCAGAGTCATCAGGAACTTCACCGTGTGGTTTTATTTGGTTCTATCTGTGTGATACATCCGAGGTCCCATCATCCCAGACGTTTAATATTGAATATCTGCCAATGCAGTGTCCCAATCTGATATTCTATTTTCTTCAATAATAAAGCTGCACAGTGCACACTTCAAGTACTTTAAAGTTATTAAAATCAATCCAGTGTATATGCTTGACAATGTAGCTGCTCTCCGATGCATTAAGAAAAAACATGTCTGTTTCTCCCTAATGTTTTTTATTTTTTATTTTTAAAAATTAAGGCAGACTATAAAATAACAAACCTTCTCTGTAATCTTTTTTGCCTTGTCACTGTCTTGAGGAAATTTTCTTCCTTTTTTAAAAAGTATCCTCCCTGATTTACCCTGTTTATTCACATCTTTTGCATGGATTACGTTAATGAAATTACTCTTATTGGCTTTTTGCTCACTTTTGTTGCACTTGCAGTGACATGGTGAGTGTGTCCTTGGCTTTGCACTGCACAAAAGAGACTCTCACACTGCTGAAATTAAACAAGTGCACATAAATGAAGTAAATAACATCAATAATCTCATGCTGCATTTTGCTGTCATTTATGGTGCGTAGTGTTTCGCCAGGGTTGGAGCTCAGACTCTGAACACACACACACACACACACACACACACACACACACACACACACACACACACACACACGTGCACTCAGCAAAGGTGAGGAAAGATAGACAGCAGAGAGTTGGAGAATTGATGCTGGCTGTACTCATTGCTGTGCATTAAACAAAGGACTGGTTTGAGCTTAATATAGCTCAGTATAGCCGATGCCAGTCAGTTAAAAATGCCATGATCGGCCCCGAAACCGATCTTTGAGATAGGGTCAGGACATCCTTCGTATTTACTGTGGTGAGCTATGGTGTTATTATTACCAATAGAAATGATAGCCCAAACTACAAAAACAAGACCCAGGTTATAACAAACAGTGCTTTTAAGATTAGGCATCTCTACTTTGGTGTTATGTGTATGTACTTCTAGGAGAGGCCCTTCGAGCTATAGTTGGTAACTTTTATGGAGAAAAAAAAAGTTATGTTCAGCATGCAGTTGTTAATCATGTCAGTCACTTCTCATGATCTGCCATCAAACTTCTCATTTTACAGCTAGATTTAAGTTTGATTAGCCCTGTCTAGTTTGACAGTTTGACCACAGTTCACGAGCCATGATTGACATAAATGACGTCTGTGTACGAGACTCCTCTGCCCTGATTGGTTGTTTTCCTTCAGCCTGGTGGATGCCATTAGAAGCACTACAAGGAGGAGGAGGAAATTGATTTTGTTTACAGACTATCTGTCTCATGTACTGCTCTCTGGATATAGTGACAGTTCAACAAGTATGACAAAAAGCTATTTACCAACTACAGCTTTAAAGACGACGTAGCTAGAGAAAGAAACAACACATCCTCTTTACAGACAAAAAGTTGAATTCATAAGTAATAAAACAGAGCATGCTCCCCTCAGTTATACACTCAGGTGTTTTGCTGCTTATTTGTGGCTAATGTTAGCAAACTTTTGATATAGTGTATTGCTGTAAATGACGTTACGCAGATGTTCGCTGACTTTATTATTCTCCATTTGTTCTACTGTCACAGAAAGTTGAAGCATTTAACAATATACCCTTATTACCCCTCCTGTTCAGCAAAAGTTACACAGTCTAGCTCAAAGCAAATGTTTCCAGTGACATATGGGGAACTGGTGGCAGACGTCCTTCTCCCTGACTTTTGGGATGTTATGTTTCAAAAGCACGAATCATGCCTTTTTTTTTTTTTTTTACACCCTGAACAGTTGTTGAAATGCTGCAAATACTATTCAGAATGTTAAACTCTTTGCATTTCTATACAGTTTCTGTAATATGCGATACTTCATTATGTTGTCACTTAATATCATTGTGTTGCCATGGCGATGGTGTATTGGCCAGCACATTTGATTTGACATTCAGCTGAGGGTGACTGTTACAAATACAGCTGGTTGTTGTGTGTCTGTGTGTGTTTGTGAGTGTTTGGGTTTGACAGTCTGGTAATGAATGTAATACTTCACACTTAGGGACAGGGCAGCTCTGACAAACCTGCCTCTACCCATGTGCATACAGAGGGAAAGGAGGAGATGGAGCGTTTGATGGGCATCGTGGCTTCAGCGCTTGTGTGAGAAACTGATGTCAGATAGAGTCTTCAGACCTTAGAGATAACACTGTTATCACAAGATTGATCTTGAAGACAGACTCTAGATCAGTATCGAGGTGGACGATCACTGTCACTGAGCTTCACGAGGAAGGTCATATGGCAGTAGGTTTGTTCTTTTGAGTGGTGGAGTCAAACATTTCCAAACTTTTGATTTTTGCAACCTGATAGCTTCTTTGCATATGACATCATACATCGATGTGTTGTCCAAATGGAGCGCAGGCAACTGGAGGCAAAGACTACCAACACTGCACAAATACCTATGACATGCACTGTTTATGGCTGCTCCTAACAATCAGATTAGAAAACAAACAAACAAAGGCGTCTTTAAGTTCTGTAAATAGTAGGATAGTAGGATAAATAGTAGGATAAAAACAAGAGAAATGAGGAAAAAAAAGCAAACAAAAAAAACTGAAAAGATGGCAACCTCTCCGTGTTTTTAGCCACAAATGAGATTTTTATTGGCGTTTGACCAGACCTCTGGGAACAGTTGAACTAATAGGTATAAAATTGTAGCTAAAGTTGGCTAACGTTAGCTACTAACATTGGCCTGATGGGGGTGCATCCATGTACAGCGTGGAAGTATAAAACACAGTTAAACTCAAGCGCATTTACTCGTCCAGCCAAAAACAAGACATCAGTCATTTCAGTCATCGACCCAACAGCACACAAAAAAGTTATATTGCACTATAGTCTTGTACCCTTTTTTAACCATCTCACCATGTAGCAGTGGTAATGTTAGGAGGTCTGGAACACAAGGCAATTTGTAATGGCGATCGTGTCCACACAGGGCAAATCGGTCAAGCTGTGCGAAAAAATCACTTTTCTTTGTATTTATGGATTCCATGAATTTCTGATGATACTCGCTGCCGGCAGGTTCATCCAACCGTTTTATGTAGTCATGGTCCTTTATTTCCAATTCACACAGCACTTGGATTCATCACTTCCTGTCCTCCATCTGAATTTTATGCGTTACAACAGTAAAGTGATTGCAAACAAGTTATACAACATCTTCACTTTGATCATGACCTTATATTCAGACCCTTGTTTCCATTTTGGTGTAAACTGGGCCAGCAACATGCTCACTCAAATAGGGGTCACTAAAACATTAATTGTAAAATACCTCTTTAGGCTTACACACACACACACACACACACATTTACAATCAGACACACATGTGGTTGCCCTTGCTCTATGCCCCTCAGGTGTGACTGACTGTTGCAATCTCTGGTTGGAGTAGCTGCCTTGTAGTCATTAAAATGTCAGCCGTGTGCTGACATTTACTTCATTTTTCCATTTATGTGGACGAGGAAAACAGACTCATTCTCAAATAAGCTCATGCTGCAAAGAGAAAATTGTACAGATGCATGAAAAGTCACTTATTCTGTACCCACTCTGTATTGCTCGGTCACATGTTGTATAGATTCCAGTGTCCAACTAATAATGTCCTCTAGGTTTGCACAGTCTCCGTCTGAAGTCAAACTCTGATTTATTTATTTGTTTCTTTATTTGTTTTCATCATCTGCATTATTGTCTGATCTGTAATGGCTGGAGAGTTGCCCCGTAAAGGCCTCTAAGCCTGAGTAAACAGACAGAGAGACACGAGGGAATGCAGAATCCTTGGGAGTAGATAAGAGTTGAGCCCTCAGCAAGGCAAATTTCATTCTGAGGTCTTGTCTATCTGCATGCCCGACAGATTTGTGAGGTTGCGATTGTAATGCATTATCTGGTGAAGGCAGTCAAAGGGAGGATTACAAATGGCAAGCAGTGGCCCATTATCACAGCCATTTCAGAGGAGCACAGGAGAGTCAAACTGGCACAGAGACACTACCAGAAATTTGCTCATAGAAAGAGTGGTGAAAGAAAGACGTGTGACAGCAGTCTGTAGCCATGTTTGCACAGAGATCCTGCAATATAGCTGCAACAACGACCTTTCATTATGCTAACTTAGCTTTTTTACACAGAACCATCAATGCCGGCATCAGTATGTGTTTTCAGATAGCATACTGGCATTTTGGAAGCAGAAGAGGCTTGACGGACATGATAGGTTAAACAACAGCATCGGTGTCTAGTGTGACGTGTAACATATGCATCAGTAGCACTGTCTAAGCAATAACAGTGGCATCACATGGCAAATACAATTATTTACCTACCCTATTTGGTAGGTGATCTCGTCCTCTGCTCGAGGGTAAGGAGCTCCAGCACCTCAGTTTGCTGTTCTTCCTCTTTGAATTTGTTGCTAACTGCTGCTAGCTCCCGTTGGTGAGTCACACACTTAACACATTATCAAAATGTCACACTTGTCTTGTCCTTCCAGCTCACACTTTTTCCACAGATTTCAATTTAGCTTTAATGTTAGAAAGACAGTGCAGTTCTGCCCCCCATTCCCTGTCCGTACCTTTTATACAGAATAGTGAGGCATTCATGTCTTGAACAGGTTTTGTAAAAGGGATTTATGGCTGTCGCTGAATTAGGACTTTCAGAGTTGACTCAGACGTGGCACTTTGAACTGATTCAATGATTCCAAAAAGGGGGCATGTTTGGCGTGCTAATTTGTCATGTAGTATAATGTTTTTATGCCTCCGCACCGATGATAGCCATGGACAGAAGCACCTTCACTTGGACTGAGCAATGAACTAATTAGATTTTGGTGGTCAAAGGTCAAGGTCACTGTGACCTAGTTTGTTCTGCTGCATGTTCTTCTTCTTCTTCTTCTTCTTCTTCCGAGGAAATCCTACTTCCCATGCACGAAAAATGACCAAACTTTGCACAAAGGTCCAGTCCCATGCCAGATTGCCACAGCTGCAAAAACAGGCCAATAGTCCTGATGGTGGCGCTACAGCAAGCCTGTAAATTTCAAAACTTTGTATTCATAACAAATCAACCATATGTGCTACAGCTTTGGAACTTTCACTTTGAAATTTGCTTTTCCATGGCGTGGATGGCTACTGTCTGGCACCCTGATGCTTGGCTTAGTCAATTTGTGAAGCCACACATGAACTGTCACTTGCCAATTAGCTCAGTGAGCTCTGTGAATCATTTCATTATTGATTAGCATTCCAGTTATTTTCTATATTAAATGTTTGTCTATAAAATTATGTAAAATTCATATTACCTTTCCCCAATTCCAATCTGGCATCCACAAACATCTCACTTTGTCTGACTAAAGGTCCAAAACCATGATAAAGCAAGATTTGAGGAGGATATCCTCAAATCTGCGAAGGTAACTCCAACACTGATGCCTGAAACAATCAATCCATCATGAAATAGTATCACTGCAACTGTAGAAGAAGTTTTAAACATATATACCGCAGAATTGTCTCTTGCTAATTAGAGCATAGTCTCTTATGCTTAGAATGCCACCTTTTTTCATCTTCCTACACTCTGCTTATTGCTCAGAATTGCCTAATTTTGCCTAAAATTGCCTGGCCCTGACCATTGCTGCGCAGCAGCTATAATCTGCCTTATTCTTGTGAATGCAATATCTCAAGAACACCTTGAGGGAATTGTTTTCCAATTTGGCACACACGTTCACCCTGACCCAACAATGAAGTGATTGGATTTTGTTGGTCAAAGGTCAAGGTTACTCTGATCTTCTAAACATGTTACTCTTGTGAATGCAATATCTCAAGACGGCCTTGAAGGAGTTTCCTCAAATTTGGTACAAATGTCCACTTGGACTCAAGAATGAACTGATTAGAATTTGGTAGTTGAAAGTTAAAGGTCAAGGTCAGTGTGAAGAATTCAAGAATTACTACACTAACTATTACAAAATTTCACACAAATGTTTAGGATAGATTTATGAAGTGCTGGCATTTCACATCCAAAAGGTCAGATGTCACTTTCACAGTGACATCATAATGCCCTGTAAAAACATCTGTCTGGCCATTATTCAACGTCATAACTTGGGAACAGATATTGAGACATTTAGTCAGATGCTAAATTGGTGACACTAATCATGGGTGCCCACCTTTAGACTGTGCTGATTGTATAGATCTGTGCTGGTGGGTTGAAAATGTGTTTGAAGCATCCATGTTTTCACATACATGGATTTAAACTTTGGCCAGAAGCCAGTCAAGTTGCTTGACAACTGCTGGGTGGTAATTCTAGTTATTTAATATTTTTTGGTTTTATACATACAAAATTACAACTGCTGTTTTCCACTCAGTATACCTTACCTACAAATGAGAAATACATTATTGACTCCATTGGCCAGTAAGTGTCAGTTTAGCTCACAGGCAGATCAGCCGCTCCTCTCACTCAGATATTGCTATCAGGTAATGGCGGTTTGTTTGGCAGGTTAGCTCTCAGGCATCAGTTACATTGTGATTATACATTGTCAATCTGCCTGATGGCAGAGAAACCACTATTGTTACTGTCTGTAACAATCCAATTGTGTGTGAAATGATGTGGTATTTTTGTGACTGTCTGCATGGAGTCCAGGTCAAGAAGAAAATAGGTGGCTTGATTTGTTCATACATTTTCACAGTCGTTAAAACTTATTGCACGTTTCTGTACTGTCTGCCTTCCTCAGTAGATTTCAGTCTCACAATCTAAATCAGACTGAGCAGTCAGAAATATTAAATGAAGCAAGGACTAATGTATCCCATTTTGGTAATGTCTTGACAGTTTGTAACTTGTTTTTCAGGCACTGCACTCTTTTACTTCCCTGAATTTTAATAGTTTAACAGTGACTCAATATCAGCACCGACGACCTCGACCACGGTGATTATTATTATTATTACTGTGCTTCACGGAAGCATGCACCTCCAGTCATCTATCAGGACTGCACAAACAAAGCTAGAGCCAGACACAAGCTCTTGCCCACATCACATTACCCTGTCACACATATAATCAGTGCTGTGGAGTCTACCGACAGACACACACTGTTAACAATGGAGAGAGAAAAGAGAAGCAATAAGGCATTGTGAATTGAGAAAGCAGACTGCTCAAGGGAGATAGAGTCAATTAAATTCTAATCAAACCAAGAGGATGCCATGCATTTGCTTATGACAACGTAGAGGGGGATGTATGTGTGTCGGGGGGGATGAAGAGATGAAGCACGCACTAATGTAAACACAATAAAGCTCCAGATGCGGTTGATTCATCCCACCATGCACTTACAATTTATGGGCAGAACCAAGTCAAAAAATAAGCTCAGTCCAAAATGAAGCAACAACCTTAAACAACACACATACTGGTACATAAGAAAAACGGTATGCAGGAGTTGTAAAGACTGGTATTGCTTATCAGCTGTATATTAGCTGATAAAGGAGAGGGAAGAAAAAGTTGCAACACTGCCGAAAGACAAGAAACAGACTAAAAATTGTGATAAACATAGAGATTTTCAGTTGGTTGTGTCACTGCAGTGAGTTTGGAGGCCTGCCCTAAAGCCCTGCACTATCTCTGGAGGAAATATAGAGCCTGCAGCCAGAATGGCTTCCCAGTCACACTGTTGTGCCTTAATTAACACAGGGCTGAGTTGAAGCATGGTCTCTAGCTGTGTTAAATTCCAGCAGCCAAAGAGGCATTACATCTGTGCCAGAGAATCAATCTTTTGACCCACTGGCATTGTGTTTCTGCTGCTGATTAGCATTATGCTAATCAAGAAAGCAGTGCAGATTATTATGGCCAGACAACATTAAGACAGACAGAGGGCAGTGTGTACTGCAGACAGAGAGTTATACAACCCACACTGTTAAGCAGAGGTGGTAAGCCACCCACATCCTGACATAGCTTGTAATCGGTTTAGTGGACGAAAGCCTAAACAATAGTAATTATTTTGCATTAAGTGAATACATCACCCCCGAAATGATTGCTTGTATTTCAATTATTCGCCCTGTTTAATGTTGAATTCATGACGAAATTGTTTTTCTTGCCTCCACATGAACGAAGAATCCAAAAACAGAAAACTCTTGATGAGGAGAGAGACATTGTACAGAGAAATATACATTATATTTCATTTGATCAATTCAACAAGATTTTTCTCAGTTTTTGGATTATTCGTTCATTGTGGACACAAGCAAACAATATTTTTAACAAATTCAACATGACATGGGATGAGTAGTGAATAATTTGGGGGGTACATTGCACGGAGAAATATATAATATAATTATAATATAATATAATTTGATCAATTCATCAATATTTTTCTCAGTTTTTGGATTCCTCGTTCATCGTGGACACAAGCAAAAAGTACACTTTTTGTACTTTTTTTTTTTTTACCAATTTAACGTATCATAAAATGTTGTCATTTTAATAGCATATGTGGAACAGCAGTATCAAACAAAACAAAATAAAAGAACATAAAATAATAACCGATGGAAATAAACTGGATATAGACATGTAATTTGAATAGAGGATATTAAGTTTACTACATGGGCAAAGCCAGACCAGCTGCATGTCAGCAGCATATTTCACATTTTAGCCAGGAACACACAGATAAGCACTCTCCCGCATATTATCAATCATTTGTATTCTGCCAATGAATTTTTTATTGGCATCAAGCAAAAGGTGAAAGTGGCACTTCAAGCTTGACCGTTTGTGAGTCAGTTGTTTCTCTCGGGGTTTTGGAGTATAGCTGATATCAAAGCTGGCTGTGTGATAGGAAAGATATAACCCTGCTCACACACACACACACACACACACACAGAAACACTGAAACTCACACAAAGTCAACCCTGCCTTAGGCATCAGTCTTTAGCTCACATACCACACAGAGAATCACGAGTTCAGTCCATGTCTTTTTATCCATCTTTTAAATGGCCAGACCAACCACCACATCGACGCAACCTTGACAGGTCTCCTGCTTTATAGAACAGCTCCTGCTTGGCTTTATAGTTTTTCACAAATCCTGGGTAGTGCCTATGGTCAGTGACCAGACAGTCTTGTGTCCTTGCCTGTGACCTCGTGGTTGAAACACATGCTTGATTTTGTAGTAATTTGCACTCAAACGTCAGGGAGGGTGTATGAGATTGATCTTGGTGTGAGTATTGTGTAATATCAAACTAATGTGTGCTTTGTTTCATTTACACTGAAGCATGCATGGCGCGGTGTTAGCTGATAGGGTCATTATTTGTGTTAATTTGCTGAATATATTTATTATTACAAGGTTACATTTCAGAATTAGTGTTAAAGTCGTGTGATAAGCCTTGAAAAACAGATCCATTCACCATCTCTCAGTAGTGTGTGTGTGTGCCCAAAATGAATAATTTGCCCCATTTCAGATGTTCTTTTTGGCAGTTTTATCAGTTTTATGTAAAATTTCAATATAACGTTTGATATGTTTTGACTGTAATACTGCAGGGTCCCATCTTTCATCGTGAGTCATCCCACTGTGATCAGTTGTTTTCGTGTTCGCAAATGAAATATGACAAAAAAAAAATGGCTGCCAAAAAAATCTTACTTCTTGGCTTACAATATAGAAGTATGAAGCTCTGATGCCTGGAAAAAATGCTTGGTTTTGTTGTGTAAGACAACTGTCCATTGGAAGAGGATCAGACAGCTCTTCGTTATAACCCAAAGCGTTCTCTCTATAGTATAGCAAGTAACTTCTGTTTGCTGTAGGAGTGAAAATGACAATATGAGTCTGATCTGTAAAGAGAGTCCCGTGCTCTCCTTGGCAAAGTAAAACTGTGTGCAATTAAAAAGAGGCTGTTACTTCTGCCAAATCAAAGATGATTGTACTCTTGATGGCTGGAGGGTAAGTGGTAGCAGATACTGCGGGTCATATTGATGACTTTGGTGGTTAAATTTTTATGAATTTAATATGATGGGGATATAGCCTATTCAAATTCCTTCTCCGATTATGTCGGAGGCTCTGAATGATGGGAATGATACTGTATGTAGGTTGCTGTTATTTCTCAGTGTCTGTTATGAGATTAATACCACGCTTGAAGGAACCTGTTTAAACAACCAGCTGATCCCAACTATTGGAGGACAACTTATTGACTAAGGCATTGCCTTAGATTTAGTCCAGTTAATTTGGTAACTTGGTGTCTGAAAGAAAGTATTGATTAGAGAACACATTGCTGGTACAGCAATTTGTGAGATGCGAAACACCGATTTTATGGCATCCATGTGTAAAAGCTGCTTATGCTCCTCATGTGTGCTTTAATACATCTGATATTAATAGGTGTTGCAAAAGCTAGTGGCTCAAGTGTGCTGGTAAATATGAAGAAAAAAAGTGGTCAGTCTTTTTTGTGTATTAATGTGGCAGTTCAGCCCTTTGTTAAAGTCACGTTAGGTTCAGAGGTCTTTACATCTTATCTGCAGATGATCATCCCAAATCGAATGTGCAGATTTTTCCTATTACCTGTAGTGCTATTTATAAATTTTGACTGTTTTGCTGTGAGTTGCTTGGTGTTGGAGATATCAGCTGTAGAGATGTCTGCCTTCTCTAGAACAGTGGTTCCCAACTGGTCCAGCCAGGGGGTCCAGATTTCTGCTTATTCATTAGTTTAAGGTCCACACAGTTAAATATGTTCAGCATCATACTTACATTTGACGATGTCGTCGAGCTAGTTTGATTGACAAACAGCAATCAGACAGAGACAGCAATCACTCTACAGCAGGAAATGGCACTTTACTTCACTGTACTTCAAAATACAGTGTGTTTTCAACTCAACACATTTGTGAGTTTCTTGTGGTCCATTCAGAATGGACCCGCCACCCACTTTTGGACCGCCAGTTGGGAACCAATGCTCTAGAATATAATTAAATGAGATGGCACTTGGCATGTGGTCCTAAAGGTGCCAAAAATATTTTTAAAAAAGTATGTCTCTTTCCAGAAATCATAACCCGGTTACTCAAGATAATACACATGCTTTGTTGTGAGCAGTTTCATGAAGGGATTATTTTCTTTTTATTTACCTATGTCTGTCAACTGCATCACAGTGCAGAAGGAAGTGTACATCTACTCATAGATGAGATGTTTGAGCTTGTGACAGCACAAGATGTAAATATTAATGGCATCTTCCTCAACTGAGCTGTAACATAAGCTAGCTCAGTGGTGCTAGATGAATTTGCAGTAGATGCACACTTTATTCTGTGCTGTGATTCAGTTGGTGGGTGTAGTTCAGTAGGAAGAAAATAGTTTCTATATTAAACTGCTCACTACAAGGTCTGTGGATTATCTTAAGTAGCCAGGTCAGGAAATCTGCTGTTGAGTTCTTCAAGTGTATTTTTGTGTGTGTGCTTTGAACACCACAAGCCAAGTTATATCTAGCTCCATTATATTCGAGAGAGGGCAGACATCTCTAAGGCCATATCTCCAACACTCTATTTTGGACTGGAGAGTGAGCTGTCCCTTTAATAAAGCACTAAAAATATAAACAATTCCACACTCTTGCTTGGCCTTAGTCTTTAATTAAATTAGAAATAGCCTGTTTATGTTACCCAGTCCTCAGTTCCATCCACCTAAATTTTTGACCACGTTTTATGCCACAGGAATGAACACAGGTAGCCATGTTCAATACTTCATTTCCTAGATATTAAATTTGTTTTATCACTTTATCTTCCCAGAGGCTCTCTCTCTGTGCTTTCATCCCTCCATCATTCCTGACTGTAATCACAATGATCACAGTGCCTCTCACAGGCCAAACAGTCAGATCCGTTCAAAATCTCTGTTTTCTCTCTCTGCATCTCTAGTTTTTCCCTGTAGCCTCGTACAAAAGTGAGGAAACACCTTTGAATTAGTTAATCACTTCTCTAATGACAGTCAGTAATGTCTCATTTGTGAATGGTTGTCTTGTTTGTTTAATTTTACACTTGTTCATTTGCTATTAGGAGCTGGACAAACAAACACTGGAGAGCAGTGAGCAAACATCACAAACGCGTACCCTCTTACATCTTTCATGGAGACCTTTCACTGACAATAACACTTATTTCTTAACCTTAGGGCGAACACCTGAAAACAACAAAGCCTCTTCAGATCACAAAATATCCTTGCTCTGAAGGTCTTAAACTAAACTGACTCCAGCTGCTTCTCATAAAGATAAAAGTACAAAAATCCACACACAGTGTAAACAAACAAACCTCTGACCCATGTCCAGCTCTGTAGCAATTAATTAGAGGCCATCGTCTTCTCTCTGAGAGGGCTTTTTGGCAAAGTGGCCTGTTCTCTTGCACTCTATCTTTATTATCCAATCAGTGCTGGCATCCATCCAGTATTAGAGGACCCAGAAAGAGTCTTTCATCTTATCTTCCTCTCTTGGACCCAGCCTTTGTCTGAAGGCACACTAAGTGTGAAATAAATAAAGAAATACAATGCTGCAGTTTCCAGGGAGGGAAAGGTGTTGCACACTTAACCTTTCTTGTAATAAAATTTTTTGAGTTTGAACTGGTTCTTTTCGTGCCTGAAGGCTGGCTAGAAATGTTGCTGCAACTAAAGAAGGGAGGATTTTATTATAGTGAAGATTGAAATCAAGTGTGGTTGCATGTTAAATTACTGGATACGTTTACGTGAACATAATATCATAGTTTATAGTTATAGTATAGCTGTTTACATGGCTGGTGAAAAAATTGATATTCCTGTTAACATACAGCCATGCTTAGTCCAATTAGCGTGCCCTAACATGTCGTTTATCACAGGAAATTATGGAAAAGTGGAGCCACTGGAACTGCCAGTGCCATATTGCTTCTTTGCATCAAAATAGGATAGGACCCCAGCCTTGCAGACTGTTGGCAAGTTGGTTTGTGTACGACATTTCCATGACGCAACTCACAGAGCCAGCTGTAAATAGGCTGTTGCATACTTAAGTGTATACCCCAATTGATGTTTTGCTAAGCGCCCCTGTGTGATGGTCCAACAAGCTGTCAGAGTAAGCACGGAGCCCACACTGTAACTAACTGCACTCCCTGAAGAAATATCATATTTTTGGAAAAATGAAACCGTGATTCCAGAGAGAAGCAGACAAAGGGGTCTGCAGTCTGTGTTTGAAGGATATATCCAGGATGTCAAACTGACTCAGCAGCAACAACAGGTTCAGGAAATATTGAACCAGCCGTGTGGCATCACAGTGTGTGCAGATGAACGGTGTAAAGCTTCGCCTCTGTGCCACTGCCAGCACCTGGACCTCTGCCACCCGACGGGCAGGGTGTACAGCAGGGTCTGCCTTTTTTCTACATTCAGTAGGCTATATCTTAAGTAGCAAGCTAGCTAACCCTACAATTTTCAGGGTTTGATTTTGGTTTTGGAACAGGGAAGAAACATATATCTTTTTCCAACTTCTCCAGGTAATGAGTATCATTAATACACGACGTGCCCCAGGCACAACATCTAGCTTCAAATCCACAAAACCAGCCTGAAAATGAAGGAAATCTGAAATGATTGCATTAGAGTCAATGGAGCACAGCTGGGTTGTTGTCGAACCCTGGTCTGAACCGGCCTGATGCTACATTAGGATTGGAATCTGATTGCAAATTAAAACCCAGATAAAACCTGCATACTAGGTGTCTTGTTAAATGCTACATTCGAAATATGGCGTAATTAGGAATGTATAAAGTGAATATGTTGTTTAAATGACCCAAATCAAATTTTGAATATTGTCATAATTGGAATAATTGTGGAATATTAGTGTGCATGTAAATGTAGTCGGTGACAAACAGGTGTGTTTGTAGGTAAAGTATTACCACCGCTAATGAGCATTGTCTGCTGCTATACATTATGATTTAATGACTATCCTGACTCTTTCTGTGCCAGTGCCTTCCTCTGTGTTTGTCATTGTTGACATAAAACCATGATAAATATGATAAAAGCTTCAAATTCAGATTACTGCAGTGAAAAAATCCAATGTATTAAAAGTGCATGATTGGCAGATTCAGTCATAACACACTAAACACTAAACTCTGCTGTGAGCTTCTTAATGTCAGGAAAAATACATTATCACACAGACGGCAACTAAGGGAAAGCAATAAAAAAAAAATGTGAAAAATAATAGTTATTGCTTAGCTGGCATTTTTGTTTGAGCTGTGGTTTTGTGGAGCTGAACAAAAAACTCCCATAAAGTGCATTTCATGCATTTTTCTTTTCTGCTGTTGTTTCTGTAGTTTTCACTGTCACGTTACTCTCTCCTATACCTGAAATATCTTCCTCGGTCATTCTCTTTTTGCTTAACATCTACATGTGACCCATACACCTGTAGCAGTTATGACAGTTATGTACATATTGTCCCTCATCACCACCTTGTAGGTGAAGACTCCTGACTGCTGTCGGATGAAGTTATTCTGGTGATCCTTCTAATGGCCACCAAGGCTTCAACACTGCCTCCAATTTTGTGTTTTTTTTCTGCAGTTGTAAATTTCGGATGTAATTACCTCGACCGCTGCAGTTAATTGGCCGTGAGTAATTAGTTTCAATGTTCATTTGCATAAATCTTCATTCCCTCTTCCCATATTTGTGGTCCTGCAACTCCTCAAAATACATCATGCATTACACCAAGCACACAACCTTCAGCTGTTACATTTGCCAGCACAAAAGTAGTAGACGCCTGTAACTTAGCAACACTAAACATCTCGGCAAATTGTAAGTTAATGGCTGCAAAATTGGCCACAATTAACTCCTGTATACACTGTGTCATAAACTCACACTAATAAAGGCTTTTTATATGTTATAGGAGATGCATGTGCACCGCTGGTAATCCAGCAACACCTCATTGATATTCATCATAATGACTTTCTACTGAATTTACATATGCACACTCCCCTACACAACTACTTTACTGTATGACCAACAAACTGGAAGACAACTACAGTAAGCTGGATTTCTCAGTAGTTCTACACTAATATTTTTCATTTTGAATTTAGCTTTCCAATGTAAACATGCATTTCAGATGATTATCTCTGAATGGAGCTGTTTTGTAGTTCAGACCCAGCGTCTTACAACTTGATTATCAAGCTCGATTTATCAGTTTCATCTTGGTTGTAGCCCTGAGGTCAGTCTCACATGTGCTTGGAAAATGTATTTTTTCCTGTTTTTGTGGTGTACATGCCTAACAGCATTATTTTAACACATGCATGTCATAATGTAACACGATGTGGTGTGGACGTGATTCTGCAGGAGAATCTAATTTATCACACCTGTTCTGAAATTGGTAGAGACTATAAAGCCCTGTTTCCACTGTGCATTATGGTACTGTTCAGTTCAGTTCGGCATGCTTTTTTCTGCTTCCACTATGAAAACTTTTGGATGGTACCAATGGGACCATTTCATACGGTCCACATTTTTGGTCCCCCCTCTGTTGGGGTACCCAGCACACAGATTTGGTACTTAAAGGTGGAGCTGTGAACATTGCAGTCTGCTGACTGGTCAATAGCGGACGGTCCCTCTGTTCAGAGCTGAGTTGTGACTGGTTTTGTGGCTTATATAACCTCTGTTCATACCGTGGAGAGTTTTATTGACTGTAACTATAAAATGAAAGTCTGCCGGCAACTTGTAAGGTGGAACATTGACTTGTAATGTTACTCAATGCATGAGTTTACATTGTGAATCAATCAACACACCTTAAATGTAACTGTGACAACTCTGACTTTAGTTTTTTACGACATACACTTTTAGTAATGAGTGGATCCTCAAGTGTTTATAAATATTGGTTTCGACCAGGTTATGTGAACTTTATATATATTCTAATCCTCACTCTGGGGAAAAAAGGCATTGTTGAGCGTTGTCCCTGTGGGCTCCAGCAACATTAAACCCCTGAGCTTGCCTGAGAAGGTCTAAATGCAAAACCTGCTATTTTTAAATATCCCATGGAGAGAGACTCTCACTGGAGCCTGTTTTACTTTGTTCTGAAAATGTCGGCGTGCAGCCTCGTCCTGTGGACGATAAACAAGGTGCAGACTTCCATCTGTGTCACCAGTAATGAGGAAACACAGTGGGTGCTGGACAGAGCAGTGAGTGACAACAACCCCGCCCACATTTAAGGCTACTGTTTGTGGTGGATAGGGTCTAGGTACCATGTCTGAAAGGTTACATTTGATTCTAAAGGTACCATACCAAAGTTTTTGGTGGTTCGGGGTGAAACAGACTCTATGAAGAAGTTTGATATATTGGGGTCTATGTCATTTTCTGTTTGATTAATGACTCATTGTTACACTGCACTTTATATCCTTAAATAGAGATTTTTTTTTTATAATTCAGAGTGATGTTACCTGAGCAGTACGTGGTGTACCCTCAGCACTACCATTTCCAATCCAAAGCATTTTCCCATCCCACGCTCACATATAGAGTATAGCAAGTATCACTGACATGCTCCCTCTTAGATCAGGTGAGTCACTCAAAGTGCAGTCTTTTTTTAACAAAAAAACATCTGGTGAAGAGTCATCACAGTCATTTCACACTCACATCTTTCCACTTCTTTTTTTGCAGCAGCTTTTTTTCTGATTGAGCAACAGGGTTTCTGTTTCATTGAAACCTTGAGCAGAATGTCACACTAACCACCATTGTCCTAGAACTCTATTATCTGAAATCTGTTACGCTAACACATTTGCCAGTGTCAATGCCAAAAGAACAGTCATTACATTGATACTGTATGTTTCTAGGCCTCCACACCGACAACAGCCATTGCCAGAGGCATTATGTTTTTGACTTGTCTGTGTCTCCATCTGTTCATCCCATTCTCACGAACAGGATATCTTTGAAATGCCTGAAGGGACTTTTTTTTTTTCAAATTTGGCACAAATGTCTTTTTGGACTCAATCATGAACAGATTAGATTTTGGTGGTTAAAGGACACTATGACTTCACAAAGCAAGTTTTTGGCCATAACTTAAGAATACATACACACAAATGTCTAACAGAATAAAATTACAAAGTGATGACATTTTATATCCAAAAGGTCAAAGGTCAACTTCACTGTGACATCATAATGTTCTGCAAAAACACTTCTCTGGCCATTACTCAGCGTCGCAACTCAGTCAGCTACTGAATTGGTGACACCAATCTTGAGTGTCCACCTTGAAACTGTGCTGATTGTATAGATCTCCTGTGCTGCCGAGGGGGAAAATGAGTGTAAAACATCCGTGTTTTAAAACTTATAGCTTCTTTGTTGCAACATCCAAATTTGAACCATTGTCTATTGTCACGTAGGGGTGGGAATCACCAGAGGATCCACAATACAATATGATCATGATACTTAAGTCACTATACAATATTATTGTGATTTTAAATATGTTGCGATAAGCTGAGTATTAGCAGCACGGTGGTCTAGTGGTTAGCACTGTCGCCTCACAGCAAGAGGGTTCTTCGAACCTAGGGTGGGAGGTTGCGAACCCAGGTCCCCTTCCACGGATAGTTCGGTTCGTTGGGAGTGGTGTGAACGCTCATTCGAATTCTGATGCGGACCAAACGAGCGAACCCTGGTCCACTTGAAAACTGTGGGATTCCGTTCACTTGCAAGTAAACCGCGGTGCGGTTTGCTTACAGTGGGAAATGCAAACGGACTATCCAGGGAACCAAAGAGAGGAAGTGAACCAAAGTGAGGAAGTGACATAGAGCGCATTGCATTTGGTGTTTGATGTTTTTGTGGTGACCAAGCCGGCTGAAGGGGATGGATTTCCATTTTCGGTCCTGGCCAATCGATGAGCCAGGTTTTCTTCTTCCTCATGATCTTTCTCTTCCTGGTCATTGGTTGTTGAGCAGCTGTTGCAACTGCATGACGTTGTCCAGGCGGTTTGGTCCGCTTTAAAAAGTGGAGTGTGAAAGTGAACCGCACCAAATAAAGGTGTGAAATTTGTTGGCATTCCCGGCCCAATCGAACCAAGTCCCCCGGACTATCATGGTGTGAATGCGCCCTAAGGTTTCCTCCCACAATCCAAAGACATTCGGGTTGATTGGTGACTCTAAATTGTCCGTAGGTGTGAATGTGAGCGCAAATAATTGTCTGTCTCTACGTGTCAGCCCTGTGAGAGTCTAGCGACCTGTCCAGGGTGTACCCCGCCTCTCACCCAATGTCAGCTGGGATAGGCTCCTGCCCCCGGTGACCCCAAACTGGATAAGCAGTTATGGAAAAACAATAAGATAAAGTTTTCAGTCTGTTCATCTCATTTAAGCAATTTTTTGCAGCAGCAAAATGTGTCTAGCGGACTGAAAAAGCAGTTTATTACATTATTCTAGTAGGCTACCGAAGGTTTATTTTTATTTGTAGTTTTACTAATTTATATAATAACAAAATCTATACTTGGCACTGTGTGATGACACGATACTCCCACACAAAAATATTGCGAGACTATGCTATATCGATTTTTTCCCCCACCCCTACTGTGATGGCCACATTTAAGTGTGGATAGACACGTACACTGTAACTTGACTGCTTGGTGGAGGCATACAACCACAAGGTGGTAATTCTAGTTCAGTGAAACTGCAATTTTAAGAAAAATAAGTAAATTGAAGAAACAAAGAAAGAGAATGGGTGGATGGGTGAAGAGGGACAATGAGAGGGACAATGAGGAAAGGAAGTACAAGGTGAAGTGATCCTGATCCCGGCATTATAATTGAGTTCCAGTCATTCATTTTTCAGAACTATTTCTTTCATCCCCTTTACCCTTCCTCCCAGCTCTTGTCTACTCTTCTGACCTTTCCTGTTTCTCTTCTCCTCTTATCAGTGTCACTACATCTCTCCTCTCTGCCCATTTTTGTGGTTCAGTCATGCGGTCATTTCTCTTCTCAGCCTTCCTATTTGACTTCCCAGTTCACTTTATTCACCATAAGTATGCAGACATCATTCAACCCGTGACATGAGGTGACATTTTACATTCAGAAATTCACTGTATCGCTTTTGATTTTTGTGATTGTGCAGGTGTGTGTTAGCAGAAACACTCAGTTATCCTCTCATCCCTGTTATCGTCTCCTCACAGTGAGGAAGCTCAGAAGTCAGACAGGTTACCATGAGCACTGATAGATCGAACTGATGCCGACCTCCGAATTAATACAGCAGAACATCAGGAGAAAGTTTGATATGTCAGTTTGCTAAACTCTGGAAAATTGGAAGTGTTTTGCTAGTGAAGTTTTGACTTCCTGTGGCCTACACAGTGTGTCGCACAGAGACAGGAAATGACCAAGTGTTCCCTCCCATTGGATGGGTTTCTTTGATTGTACATAAATAAGCTTTGGCAACTTTACTGTGTGCGTCTCAGTTTCCTTCTGTCACTTCCTAACTTCTTTTCCATCCTCATTCTGCTGTAGTGATCTATTTTTTAAAGTCCCTGTGTGGAACCCAATACCTAGTGACCAGAAATAGAAACTCCGCCAGCTTGAGTGATGCAAAGCTGTGATGTAGAAATATTATGTAGTACAAGCTTTTACTTTTAATGATGCATGTTTATTTTATTTATTTAACCAGGTTGAGATTCAGAAAAGGGGGGCGGGGGGGAGGAGATTATGTGATTATTCTGAGAGGATCAGGGGAAACTGATATCATGTCTCAGGCAGATTTAATAGTTTGACTTAATAGTAATAACCTATCATGTAAACAGCAGCACATTGTGTGATCTGGTTCACATCAGACACCCGCTGCAGCTCTAACCTCGGATGTCCCATTGCAAACGTCTAGGTGGCTGAGCTGTAACGGTGGCAGCTAGCAGTGCAGTGCTAATAAAAGTAATGCCAGACTGTCTCTGCTACCCAAGAGTGGAAAAGTTGCTAATGACTGATGAAGTTTATCCGACTCACAGGAGCAATTAGCAGTGTGTGGATTATTTTTCTAATAAAAGACAATCTGCTAAGTCTTTCCAGCTATTATCACGCAGGTGTCTCGTGTTATTCTGAGCCGCTGTGATGGAATCAGTGTTAAATCAGCCACACTGTCGGCTATCATGCCGGGGATTAAATAAACATTGCACAATTAAAGCTAAAATCATTATTGTCTGTAGTGTTTTAAACTATTTCTCCATTTGTTTGAATCTCTGTTGTAAACCCAGAGTGGGAATAGAAAGCCTCATTCTACCAACCTATAAAGATATTCTCTTTTTTTCTTGTCATCCAGGACTTTTGTCCACGTCCGAATATTTTTTGTACAGTGATCTGATTGGTCAGTGATGTGGGTGTTGACATATTGTGATTCAATCCTCTGAAGTACACTTGCTCCAGGGCAGATTAGCTGTTCAAACTAAGTTAGCACAATTACCTCTTATAATCTGTTGGCACATCTTCCACTGTGGTTTTGTTGCTGTCACCCTCACACAGGTTTTGTGCATTGTGACAGCTACGTCTCTATTTAGTCCCCTCCTGTCTCTGTTTTACTGTCACTTCCTAAAACGTCTCCCACCTTCGACACCTAGAAATTGGTCTGTGCTGTTAACCTAGTGTGAAATGAAATAACGCTCAGAGTCAATGAGCTGCTTTGATCTCTGTCACCTTGACCGCCAGCCAGCTGTGCCTCGATGCCACAATGATAACTTCACCGTGGAGACTGTTGTGGTGGAGGATAGCATTGATGTTCCTAAGAGAAGTTGTCGTTATTTTTATTCTGTCACTTTGGTTTCTTTGTGTTATCTTGTGCTTTATGATCATCTACCAGGTGGTACATTAAAGAAAATATGGCTGAATAGTAGGATATTCCTAATATGTTTTTGTTAAATATGATACAGAAACATCTCACTTTGGCAATAACATTAAAAGCCAAGCATGGTGAGACTTCCCCGGCCGTCAACCAACAACCACAGTCATTCCAGTTTGACGTAGATGACTTTTTTCACACCTAGGTGTGAAAGAATCTGAAATACCAGAGGCTGATCTGAAATACCACAGAAAATACCAGAGTAATACCACACGTCAAACTGGACTGACCATCGTTAAACAGAGGAGGTGGCGTATGACACCACTTATCACCCACAAACAATGTAGTCTTGGTGTCTCTCCCCAGACGACTTAACACGCATTCACACCTGGACCCATCTAACTCTAACAACACACATGGCTGGGTGGATCAACGACGTACAGTACATGTGACCTTAACACCTATACAAGGGTTCACACCTACACTGAATATAAAGCTTGATTAAATTATCTCAGAGAGAATAATGATACTTTTAAGATCCGGTTGCAGTCACCACATATTAATAAGGATATGATGAATGCTTGCCTGAAGGTGTGCTGTCTTCCTCTCTAGGTACCTGTCACCTGTGATAACCAGACAGCTGTCTGCACCAATCATGAGCAGCCCACCCACAATTTACACCAGCAAGTAATATATTATGATATATTATGTCTGAAAAGGAACTACATGTACACACTCAGTAGGAGGTCCCAAAAATAATCATGGAGGCATTATGACAAGATCTATAAATCAAAGGGTTTGATTCAAAGTAAAATAATGATAGTGTGATAGTGCAGTCTAATTCTGTGTTTGTAAGTGTTGGTGATAGAAAAACTCTTTTGTTTGCATTGGGATCATTGGTTGTGGTTTTTAAGTTACAATTAGCAGTACTGTTTTTGGATTCTTTCTGCCCCCTTGTGGTAAAAAAAAAACAAAAACAAAAAACAGTTTGGGTTTAAATTGGGAGAGTACAGAATGTTTAAAAGACAGCATTTATTTATTTACACGGAACGTCCTGAGAGAAAACATACATGATATATGTATGTTTAAGACCCTAGTTAAGTAACATGATGTTGCAGTCACACAGTTGCACAGTAGAGTAGCAGCTCCTTGATTATGCCAATACGTGAAGAACTGCATCTAGTCCAAACCAGTTGTTGTTGTTTTTGTTGTTACTCACTCTCCCCCACTGTTTCTCACTCAGTGTGAAGCCCAGGAAATGTCAGACTACCAGCTGGTGCTCATGGGAAATGTAGGCTGTGCTCTAAATTCCAATCCAGCCCTGTGAGTGGATCTGATGGCTGCATCTACTGCACTCTTCAAAGGTGAGGTGTTTTTTGTTTCTTCCTGTCAGTCTTAAACTCTTTTTTTCACTTTGTCTACCTTTTCCTGTATGTCACCTTAAAAAAAGTATTTCACTGCTGGAAAGATGGCCTGTCTGTGCAGTAAGAAACGCAAATACTGTCGAAATTGGTGCAACATGGCCAGAGAAAACTGAGAAAAAAAGGCTTTGGCTTTTGCTTTAGCACAAGAGGTGAAAGAACGTCAAACACCCAAAATGTACTACGTTGCACCATACAACTAAACACTCTAGCCAGTGGGCGAGGTAATGCAGCTTGGCCGTTTTGACATAGAAAGCCAGCTGAAAGCCAGCTGGGAACAAACAATCTCAAATAACAGATAAACAGTGCACTAAAACATGCTTCTGAAAATATTTTAGTCAAGAAAACAGGGTAACAGAATCTTGGTTTACATTTAATCAGCTCTGCCTAGTTTTACCATTTAATCTTAGTTTTAAAAGTGTAAAAGAAAAAAAGTGTGCATATAAAAAATGCAGAAGTATGAACTGTATTTCGAGCAACAGCCCTAAAAGAAGCTCAAGTTTGAGCTGAAAGATGAGCAGAGAGATGGGGCCGCTGGTAAGATGAAGGGAAGTTAACCATAGTTCATTTACACATACTACTCACATTGTCATGACACAAAGGTGGTTGAAAATCCTATCCTTTTAATGTTTTGTCAGAAATGTAATTTAAAAGTGACACAGGAATAGTGGATCTTTTATTTAACCACCTTCCTCTTCATTCTTTGGTCTTACTTGTGTGTTGTTCACTGCTTTCACTGTCCTTCGCTTCCCATGTCACCTTCACTGTGACAAAGAGATAAAGGAATAATGGTTTAAGGACAGACACACACACACACACACACCCTCATTCTCACACATAAACAGTTGGTATAGATGCCATATAGTGTATATAGAGTAAGAAAGTTGTGGGTACTGTGTCCTCTCTTGTTCCCTCCTCTTCTCAGTTTTCATATTTGATAAATAGATGTTAAAACAGACTTTTATTAATACAAAATTAACCCTCAAAGGAAGTTTCGGATGTGTGACGAGGGAAGTGTCATCTCTCCCCCGCGTTTTCTCTCCCTAGACAGATAATTCAACATGATGTGAACAGCACTGTTTTGTTTTTTTGTCAACAGATTTCGTCAAGCAACATTAGCGAGCACTAAAAAGAGTTGAAGGAGATAGAAATGGTTGATTTGAATCAGAATTTTTGGAACTAAAAGTACTGTTTGGAGAAAGCTAAGCCTTTGTAAAGCATGTTTGTGTATAGTCAAATTTGTCACAGGTCATCACAGGCAGAATTTACATAACCCATCTCAGTTTGCATTATTCTTCATAGAGGATCGTGTAATTGGATTTTTTTTTGTCAAACTATCCAAACAATGTCCTACCACCACTCACGTACCGGACATGAGATTTATACTGTTAAATGACATTCTAAAGTGTCCCATCTTTCCGTGAAGTGAATAATAGAGTGACACTGGGCATCTCTGTGTCTGATGGTGTGCCTACATGGCTGCCTAATGGACACATCTGTTCACGGAAGATAAATGACCAGCCCTGTCCTCTCCTCACCCTGCTCAGTGAAGACTCAATTGTGACTTACATATCTGTGAAAAATGTAAAGACTGTGCTTCATTTGAAGTCTTCATTTGTACACCTGCGATATGCAGCGCTTTTATCCAAGGTTCCTTTTAGTGGAGATGAGGACTCAGTGACCCATAGTTCTTTATGCCTTTTTACAGCTTAAGCTGGAGTTTGAGAGCTGTCTGTCTGGGAAGACGATCTCAATGAAATGTGAAGGACTGTGTCCCTGTTTGACTGTTCGGGATCTCAGCAAACGCGGTGAGAGACTGTCTGTTTAGAAAACACACTGAGTTTAGCTTTGAGACCGGTGAGTTCACCTCCACCACCTCAACCTCCTCCTCATGTGGTATTTCTGATATACTGTAGTTGCTTTGACTAAGGTGTTAAGTATATGTATGTTGCTGCTCTGATTCTGTGAGCGCTCCCTAGAACAGCAGAGCCTTCTCTACCACACCCATATGACCATTTGCCATAAATTGCTGGTTCTTAAACTATGTACGTGTGCCTCAGGTGGTACGCAAGCTCCCTTTAGTGGTACATTTAGGCATTTCTGAGATATATTTTTAAAAAGGAATTAATTTAATAATTATATATTATTATAAAAATACCACAAGATTGAGATGAGATCCCTGACATTGAATTTAAAATATGTTTTGTGTGCCCTGTAATATTTTTGTTTATTTTTTATTTTCGATATCAGCCTGCTACGTAGTTGTGGTCATGAACGTAGCACGACCATGACCAGCATGACCTCAAATGTGAAATATGTGGAAGAGAAATGCAGCTCAGGAGGAGAATTTTTCCAATTTGTTCCTCTCTTTTTTGTCCCTGTTGAAACACCTGTTGAAGTGGATGATAATCAACCAAACACAAGAGCTCGTGGCTACTTAAGCAGCGCCAGTGAAGTCTCCACAAGGGCTGATGATTTGCTGGTCCCCCTGGTGTGTGAGAGTTGTGTTGCAGAGTTTAAGTGCCAGTTGTAGTGCTTCCTCTTGGTGCAGCGTGGCCGTGGCTGACAGCAGTCAACAATAAATAATCTGATTAGGAATAAACCTGCCGCAGCCTCCACCACTGTGTTTTAACGTCGGTCATGATGGTGGAACTTGGAGAGACTTTTATTTCCTGAGGACGCAGTGTAAAACGTTTGGGAACTATTGGTAACTTCATAACACACATAAGTTTCTCTGACTGAATTCAAGAGTTTTTAAACAACCAGTAATTTTTTGTTAGTCGTAATGATGTATAAGATCAACAAATTTAGTGGTTGAACGTGA
The DNA here is from genome assembly GCA_035609425.1 of Epinephelus awoara. Taxonomy (NCBI): domain Eukaryota; kingdom Metazoa; phylum Chordata; class Actinopteri; order Perciformes; family Serranidae; genus Epinephelus; species Epinephelus awoara. The sequence continues at coordinate 22,325,014 of CM069299.1, forward strand.
TGATAGGGTCCAATTTGTACTATTCTTACATATTCTCTTGGTGTGTGTGTGTGTGTGTGTGTGTGTGTGTGTGTGTGTGTGTGTGTGTGTGTGTGTGTGTGTGTGTGTGTGTGTGCGTGTGTACATGTTTGTGTGTCAGAGCTTCTGAGTGATGCAGAAATGATGTCTTCATGAATATGAATGTGTCCTTGATTTCAGAGATGACAAAGACTTCCTCCTCTATCCTCGTAGCATCCCGTCTCTGTTTTGATATGAATACTCTTCCTGTGTGCATGCATGTATGTATGTTTCTATCTGTCTGTGTTTTTGAGTGCTCAGCAGTTATCATGTGGAGCAGGAACAGATGCATTTGAATTAAGCTGAAAAGCCTTTATTCCAAAACATGGCTGCTTACATGAAAAAAGACCCAAAAGAGTGACCCTTTTGCACCCTGACGAAGATCTTGGGGTAATTCTAGTCTGTTGAAGGTTAACAGTGAAATGGCTGACAGTATGAAAGAGAGTTTGTATCTGTTGGTTAATGCTAGTGGGCATTTGAGACAGCAACCAGAAGGCAAGGTCTGAAACTCTAGGTGCAGGGGGTGGGTGCTGTCAGACAGGATGGATTCTGCTTTCTTTGATAAATATTTGTTATACAAATCAGACAGATCTGCTGAATACCTCTTAAAGTGCTACAGACCTTGAACACCTTTGTCAATGCATTTCTTTTCTGTTTGAGGATTGAGAGAAGCATACCAACAAATAACGGATAAAGTAAAAGTCGACTCAATAAAAGGTCTATAAAAATAGTCACCGGAGACGTGTCAGTGTCGAACTTAGCCAGCTTTCTCACACAAAAAAGCACTGTTGGCTTTTTGTACAGAACATATTGGTGTTACAATCAAAGCTCAGCTTATTATTGATCGTAATGCCCAAGTACTTGTATGAGTCAACGATTCCTACATGCTGACCTGCTCAGTGTCGGCGCAGCAGAACTGAAGCATGCCCCCTGAAAGTCACGCTTAGCAGAGAAGTTTAAGATCCTCTGAAAAAGTTTGGAAATATCAGAACTGGCCCACTAAAATATTATTTTTGTACAATATAATCTTTGTAACCGTCTAGTTGGAGTTCTCGTTCAGAGCTTTTATTTTCTGGAGAATAATGTTCGTGGCAAAAATGCCCTGATTGGCTCATACCTGTTGGCAGTCTAGGTTAGGTTAATTTCTAATTTATATTTTGTCATGATCTGTTTTGGTTTGGTATGGGTAGATACAACACTGGCAACACAGATGCGATATGTGGGTGTGTGTATGTGTGATTGACTGTCAAATACATGACTATTGTGTTTCCTTTGCTTTGTTTTGTTGCCATTCCCTATTGATCTGAGTTAACAAATACTGCCTGAAAGACAGGAGCGGGGGGGTGAAGGAGATGGAGGGAAGAAAGAAAGAAAGAAAGGAAAAGGCAGGAGGGTAATTCCAAGCCATGATCCGGTGTTTGATATCGGACTTGTGTCTCAGATCAATAGTGTGTGTTTGATGAGAAACCAGCAGCCTTCCTGCCTGACTGTTTACTACAGCTGCCTTCTGGGTGCATGAACATCGAACAAATGCCTTCACACACACTGCTCAGTCCATATAAAATCCATATATGACCTTCCTAATTTTCTCTGCAATTTCTCCCTCTTTCATCATCTTGTTTATTTTATTTAGTCACTGTTGCTTTAAATCAAAATGCAGCTAAAACAGAGTGACTGTTTGATTTCAGTTCATCAGGCGGCCAGAAACACAACTCAAAATACATGCTAATGTTGCGTCTGTAAGTAGGCAGTTGTTTCCTAATCATGCTTTCTGATTCTGCTCAGTAATTCTTGACAGTGAAGGTTGGGCTCACTGGGCTTTGTCTTGATCAAACTTATATGACAACAGAGTGAAAATTGAAATTCCCCTTGGGGATTAATATGGTATATCTTGTCCTTCTAAATAGAATGCAAAGACTGGGTTTTCTTCCCTGCTTTAAAATATATACCTGCTGTACATGTAAATGAAAACTTATATAAAATAAATAACAGGGCTATAAGTTAACTTTTTTGCACATTGGACCAGTGCTACAGAGGTCACACGTTTTATAGCACAGACCGCACAATTGTAGCAGAGTGTTAACTTATCTAGTTCAAGCTAGTATGAGACTATTTAATTTCTGTGAGTCGGGGAGTTTAAAATGTGGTTCTTTCTGGCTTTTCAAATGAATATAGTACTGAAAAAATGCAGATATTGTTTTAAATTTATGTACAGTATTTCTCTAAGAGAGAGTTTCCTGTATTCAATGTCTGCATGGTCACCGTACTGCATTTTTATTAACACATCTGTCGCTCGCATCCAGGCGCTGTCCCACTGTCGCACAATAGACTACAACTACTAAGTACAAAAGTGATGCGCCATCACAACACACAAACCCTCAAACAAACAAACTCTGTCTCACATGCAGAGCTGTATTGGATGGGCTCCACTGCGGAAATTTCATCCGTCACACAGACCGATGTTTGCGTAGCATGTTGTTTTCAACAACAAAGCCAGACTGATTAAAATTGAGTAGCAGCCCTGTGACACCTTCCGTGCCGGAGAACTTGTGAGCGGGTGGGGTGGGTTTGTGAGGACAGTGTGAGAGGGGAGAGATGCAAACTGGCATAACATTACGGAAGAAACAGGTTATGGAATACAACATCAAGCTATATGGATATTAACAGTATTATCTCATCCTACATCTTAATCTTAATATATTGATATAAGTTGATATACCTCCTGGTGATGGGATGGGCCTGTGTAACCTCACAAACATGGCTGAGCCTCATAAGTAAGAAGTAAAACAGAAAAATGTCATCATTGCACAAAATTAATTTTATTTGACAAAACATTCACTAGTACATGGTGTAGCATTCCCATAGCTCAAATCTGCTAATACTGTGTCATATCTTAACTCATGTAGAACAGTCAGCATTCAGCATGCACATGGCAAGATAGAGAACGTTTCAATAAACTAGTCCAAAACACCACCCTTCCATATGTTATACCGTTCTTGGATCCCCTCCAATTTGCATATAAGCAAAGGAACCATGCCAGACTTCTTTTCATTGATTTTAACTCCACCTATAACACAATCCACCACCATCAGGTAATCAAGACACTACCGCAGCTCCAAGTTCAATCAACACTAATCTAGTGGATCTATGACTTCCTCTCCAACAGACCACAAGCAGCAAGGGCTGACAGTTCACTGTCACCCGCCATTATTCTCAATACTGCCGCTCCACAGGAGTGGGTACACAGTCTGCATCGCTGCACCCTCTGTGCAATTGACTGTCAAAGGCCATCTACCTGTACCCTCTACTTCAAATATGCAGATCACAGTGTTCGGCTCATTAGTCTAAAATGTATTTATTGCTAATTACTCTTTTAGAAAGTAGTGTCATTACTTTACTTATTGCTCCCTGCCAAAAATAATGTTACACAACTTGTCATATTACTTTACTGTTACACCCCACAATAGTTGTAGCATCTTTTTCTCCTCAAAATTAAGACTTTGTCAGGGTAATAAACGATAAGCTCACCTACGGCTAAACACCTTACAAATTATTTTTCACCTGGGGGTCTTCTGCTGCCCGTGACCAGTATTTGCAAAGGATCTGTCTAAAGGGGAAGAGTCAGTCATAGAGACAGACAACGTTTCGTCCACCACAAATCCAGCCACAAGTTTCATTAGTTCTTTGCTGCTTGTAGCCTGCTGTCAAGGGTTGATTATGGAAACGTTCCTATACAACCTCCACCTACCAGACCGAATCACAATGCAGTTTTTGCTGCCACATTGTGTGCAAAGCGTGTGTGATGGTGGGGTGTGAAAGTGAGGTTGCAGTGCCCGGAGCAGAGAGAATGTAGTTAAACAAGTCCATTTCCATTTCTTTGTCTCTTTAATTCTGTAACTCTTACTTGTTTGTCCTCTGTATTCACCTACTGTGGAAAAGAATTTCCACCTTAAACTATCCACCTACCTTGTTCTATATATTACCTCCACAAACTGCCAAGTCATTTATGAGAGATGACAGTTTACAGCGGCCTAAATCTGTAGAAAATTACTTTTTTTTAAAGAAAAATCTGTTTGTTTTTTTCTTTTTATACTCAAATAATATGGCAAGAATTGAATTCAGGCTTTTGTAAGGAACAAAATCGATAAGCATAGTTGGAATCAGATACCCAGCACTTCTCTCTGTGCCTTCGGTTGCTAAATCTCACTTTCCCCATTTTCCTCTCCGTTTTTCTCTATTGCTTCATCCATCTCCATGTCATCCTCCCCTCTCCTTTTCTCCGCTCCATTCTCATATTTGATGGTGACACTTCTGCATAAAGGGCAGATGGATGACCTACACATCTTGACTGCAGAGATGAATTACTCGCCTCACCATTTCTCTCTTGTCCTGTTTTATGAATGCTCTTTCACATACAGGGTTTGTCTTCTGCTTTACTGTCAGCATGGCAAAGCCTGCGGGTTTATCCACGCTTTTACGAAAGGAGGACATATTTACCTGTTTCCTGTTCAAACTGTTAGCAACCTTTGTCATAAGTGACCTGTCCAATTTGATGTTGATACAATTGAGCAGGAAAGAAAGCTCCTCACCCTGTCTCTGAGGCTGAGCCCAGCCACCCCACAGAGGAAACTCACTGCTTGCTGCATGTATCTGTGATCTCTTTCTTTTGGTCACTACCCAGAGCTCATGACCATAGGTGATGGTTGGGAATTATATGGACCAGTAAATTGAAAGCTTCGCCTTTCAGCTTAGCTCCTTCCTCACCACATTTCAGAAGCTTATAGAAATACGTACCTTTTTAAATGAGCAGTGGCATGTTGCACAGAGGAGATTGAGTTTCCCAACTGCATGTGAAATATACATACAATGTAATTATGAGGATGAATGTGTTTTTATTAACAGACGGGACATAACATGGCAGAACCAAACCAGATCGCAGCTATGGCAGCCGAAACGCAGTGCAGCTGTGCCTGGTGAGATTTTTCCTTCCTCACTTCCTAACAGACAAGATTGCAGCAAAGGAAAAAAAATAGTTGACTTATTCAGCTCGTCACATACCTAACTTTAGTGGATCATAACATAGCAGATGCAGATGCTTCAGTTTAGCTGAGTTATTTTCAGAAAACTTAAAAATAGTTAAAATAGTTTTTTCAGTAATTGTGAATCACCACAACCATGAGAGGTCCTTGGGCATATAGCCATAAATGTGCAGACAAAATATGAGGCTGATTGGTCCAGTAGTGGGTGAGCTTAAGGGTGCTTTCAGACCTAGAGTTCCATTGTTTTGGTCTGAATCAGGGACTTATGTGTTTTTACAAAGTTGCATAATTGCCTAGAGTTGGCAGCATTTACAACCGGACCAGATAAAATGCCTTGTGCGAGAAAGCTGCTCTTGATTGATCAGAATTTCCATGCGGGAAAATTCCAGGAAGTAAACAAAACATTAGAGAAGAGTACACTTGCAAGATAAATGTGACACTTTCTAATGTCACAATGGAGGGACAACTACGCACGTTGATTTTAGCGCTGCTCATCGTGGACTATATTGCTGTCATTGTTCATTTTAGGCAAACCATACAGTTTGAAAATGAGGTGCAGCTCCAACTAGAAAACAATATTTTGATGCATTGGATGTGCTGAATGTGCATATTAAGGGAGTGCAGGATTGTAACATGCTCATGTTAAGCCAAAAAGTGTGACCGCATTAAGTTCGGATCGATGTCGGAAAACGTTCTCACCGCAAACGAACGGCACTAGAGTTTGTCTGTAACGGGACCGAGACCAACTCTTCAATGGCCGGTTGTTTTGGTGGGCACCTGAGTGCGTCTGCTGTGTTCACACCTGCCCAAATGAACTGCACTTAGGGGGGCAAACGAATTTGAGTATGATTGAACCGAACCAAACAGGGCAGAAGTGAAAGCACACTAAGTTAGCTGCAGACAGATGGATGGATACATTCACTCTTTCAAGCACACACAACCAAATGCATGATCCCTTCCTTTCAGGCTCACACCTGACGGGTGTAATAGTCCCTGTGACACAGTGTAGACAGTGTTAGCTTCACAATTTCCAAGTCTATATTGGGTTTATATTTTGTTTACTTGAGCGTACAGGTTTATTTAACTCTCAAATATTAATATTACCCTCAAAATATTTGTCGGGCTCTGTTGTCCTCCCTCATTTCGACCATAGATGCAATATAGTGTTTTCCTATTCTATCTCTGATCCATGTTAGTCCTTTAATCTGTTAGTAATCTAATGTATTCATGGATGAGTGTACAGAACTCTATTTTTGCTCTATCATCTCAAATAGTGCAGGATCAGCCACAGCCTAGTTCCCTGGAGGCTGGTTTGCACACAGTGTCTCATTCAAGATGACTTCAGCAGGGTGAATGCTTCCCCTCACAGGGCCCGCTATTCAAGGTCTCTCTTAACCACTAAGCCCCCTTGTGCTCTGAATGTACAAGTGTTCACCATGTATCCTCTGTGGAACAAGTTTGATGTCAGTTGTGTGTCTGACTCTGACATCTTAAAGCCGGCCTGACCCTGCTGTGCTGCTGAAAGAAACAGTTAACAGGACATGTTGTCTCTGTGTATCTTGTCCCTTTGTATGTGTGCCTCACAGTGTGCAAATGTTTTCTGCTCCAGCTTTCTGACTCACTGCCCAGCAAAAGGACTTCCATCACAGGCAGCAGAGCCGTTCCCGTCCAAAACAATTTGGGTCACGCCAAGTGAAACAGAAAAGAGGGCTCCTTCGAGACTCATCATGGGCCACAGTGCAAAGCCTAAAGAGAGAGGAGAGGCAAAGATGGAGAGAGGGATAAGTCAGAGCAGCAGGAGAATCAGAGGGGGAAAGAGTAGAGTAAGTGTCAAAGTGAAACAAATTAAGTTTGTGTCCAAACACCAAAGACTGTCAAAGGGAGAAAATGGAAAAAGAGCGGAAAGGAACATTAAAGTGAACACGACGTGAACCTCTGTTTTTGAGTCAGGAGAAAATGATAGTTTCGACTTAAATCATGTCTTGAGATAAATGGCTCCTATTGAGGAGCAGAGAGAATTTTACTGGAGGGTTAGTCATCATTTTACTATTCTGATCTTATTAAATCCAATTCTTTTTGAATCATATATCTGATTGTTGTGTTTGAGAGAAATATTAAATGTTTTAATTATAAACTGCATTTAATTATCTACTTTTGTTAGAATAATGAAAACAAACATGAAAATCAGTAGTCAGCAGTAACAGTAATTTATTATCCGTAGATGCTTATCCTCTCAAGGGTCGCGGGGGGCTGGAGGCTATCTTAGCTGACATTGGGCAAAAAGCGGGGCACGCCCTGGCCACATCGCCAGACTACTACAGCGCTGACACATAAGCCCCTTTTCCCCCAAACGCTTTTGGTTTGGTACCTGTGGAACCAAAAGTAACCCTTCAGACAAGGTACCTAGACCCCAGTGTGTCCACCGCAAACAGTACTCTTAAATGTTGACGGGGCTGTTGTCACTCACTGCTCTGTCCAGCTGTATTTGTGCCTGTATTTCCTCCTTTATCAGTCTGCACCTCATTTATCGTACACAGAACGAGGCTGCATGCCGACATTTTGACAACAAAATAGAACAAAACATAACAGGCTGTTGGTACCCCCAACAGAGGGGTACCAAAAATGGGGACGGTACAGAATGGTTCCATTGGTACCATGCACAGTGGAAACAGGGACCTTCTTACCGTGCGGCGACAGTGCCAACCACTACACCACCATGCTGCCGGTTTGCTAATATTTAGAGGGGGAAAAAATTATGCATGTCTTAACTATAATGTCCCCTAATATCATCATTTACTGCTGTTCCTATACATGGCTAGAACTGTGCGTCAACGACTGAGGTGACTGCCAAAGAAACCAATCAGTAACTCTGTGTGTGTGTGTGTGTGTGTGTGTGTGTGTGTGTGTGTGTGTGTGTGTGTGTGTGTGTGTGTGTGTGTGTGTGTGTGTGTGTGTGTGTGTGTGTGTGTGTGTGTGTGTGTGTGTGTGTGTGTGTGAGAGAGAGGGAGAGAGTTGGATCCTCACCTTTACCGTGCATGTTTTCTCCCATCTCAGTCCAGCTTCTGACGGTAAGCTGTAAAGGTGTCATTGTGTTGCAGACACGCACACACATACACACGCCACGTCTCTCTTCCCGGAGTGACTCCTGTGTTTTCTTCACACGCTGCCATCTCTGTTTATCAATTAGTGCTGCCGATCAAAGGAGATACTCACACACACACACACACACACACACACATACACACAAACCAAATATGCAGGTCAGATATAATTATCAGATTGCGTTCCTATGGTAACAGTCAAGACTTTGCAACAGATTATGTTTTCTGTGTTACATTGACGGGAGAGTTTATATGAGAAAATGGTAAGAAGGAGCAGATGAATTTTGTCTCTGTGCATTTGTTCATATTTTTGTTTTTGTAGTTATTGTTTTAACAGATGAAAGCAATTTTACATCTCCCTCTCCTCATGTGGTTGTGTGTGTAGGTGCTGCCTGGTGCAGAACTCATCACCAAAGCACAACTGAAATCCTCTAACAGCTTTGACTCCACCACTGGACGTGAGTACATCTACTCTGTGTGCGGGTGTAAGTGTGACTGTAGGGCTTTGTACCAGTTTCTCCTACTTAACCTTTCTCCTCGTTTAAGAGTAACTCTCAGCTTTGAGTGGCTCCCATTAAAATCTACGGGATGAAGTGGTAAAATAAGTAGGCCATAATCTGGGATACAATTTCTTACAGGCCCACATCGGAATGGAAATATTTTATTTACTTCTGGCGAGGGTGGGTTCTTGTTTTACTTCTTGAGTTATTTACTGTAATGGCAGTATGTGATTCATTTCGTAATACTGCACCCTGCTGTTGATGTGGTAAAAGTCTAACAAAAGTCTAAAAAGGCTAAGACGTCACTTAATAAAAAAAGTGTTTATGAATTAAGAAACCACAATATTTAATTAGAATGTGCCGTATCTCCATAGATCATTTGCGCATTGAGGTCTCGAGGCTCTGTTTAGGTGAATCATTGGTATATGGCACAAGACACAATTATATGCTGTAGTTACTCACATGGCACAGCAACTAGTTCGATAGTTTTGTGTTGAGGGGCTCCTAGTAGAGTGGAAACAGTGTGGACATTTTAGAGTACGAAAGCTTGTTCCTGGGGCAATGTACCATACAAATTTATTATGGCACCCAATCTTATAAATCAGTCTTTTGTACCCATAGTTATATAGTCTATTGAAATCCATGGGAACAGCTCACAATATCACCGCATCTCACATCATGTTTCTTTCACCTGATTCAAGTGACAGTTTATGCAATTTTGGCTATCTGTGTCACTACAATATACTGCCTGAACTCCCTGATCTGCGTATCTCATACCTCTAATGTGCTGTTAGATTCAGTGAATCAGTGAGGGACCTCCAAAACTGCAAAAGCCTGGTTACCTTTAGTCTTGTCCTCAGGAACAGCCAGCAGTTACCTTGCAAGGCAGCTGGATTCTCGCAGTACCATGAGATCTTGTCAGGTTCATGGATTGATTGATTGATTGATTGTCACATATTAAATTTCCCAGATGAATGGCACTGCTTGCACGCTGTGTGCAAGGCTGTTCAAGGAACGCTGAGACATGGTCTTTGATCCCATGGTAGATATGGGGTATGACACATGCGCAACATAACTGGAGCTGCAGACAGCGCAAGAATTAAAGGGATGATGTCCGCTCAGGTGCTTTTTGGGTGTGCTTTTTTAGCCTTCTTGGATGTGCTCGGCCTGACCAAGCTGCAACTTCTGGGGCTGAATAATGAAGCCAACACTGAAGTGCCAAAAACTGCATCTGCCTGAGGCTGGCTCTGGAAGTCAGTCAATCCTAATAGACCCCCATGTTTATATTCCCAGCTCTACAGCAGTTTTTAAGAAATCTTTTTGGGCCACAGGGCATCAGTCAATGCATGTACAATGTACAATGTATGACCATTACGAAAATTGGATTCAAAGCCCAGAGCACTTCCTTGGGGCATGGTCAAGGCTTCAAGTATTGCATTTGCGTCCACACCACCAGTGGTTTGGACCAATCAGCATGAGTAGCTACTGGTAGCTAGAGGCATGGTGTAGGTGTGTGACAACACAGACAGGTGACAAAACAACAATGATGGCCCCTAAAGAGGTTAGTGTAGATGCTGCAGTAGCATCATTTATATGCAGAGCTGATTCTGAAAGTATTTCTTCATTTAAAAGATCTATGAATGGGGCTGAAGGCTTTTCTAAAAGGAAAAGATGGTCTTGCTCCTCTCCCGACTGGCTTGTGATAGACGGTGATAGACAGATGGTTCATCCAGTCACCTGCCAAGTATTTTTTGAAAGTGCCTGCTCTTTTCCTAACAGTTTCCAGTGATGACTTTTCAGATGGTTCTGTGTAACAAACCATCTGCCATGTTAGGTTAAGCCAATAGAGCTCTGCCTTAGGATCTGAGGCTGTGTTCTGACTCATACTAGAGCAGCAATTCAGCATTATAACCAGGAGCTTAACCAAGAAGTGCTTTGAAAGGTAATTGGTACAATCTTGGAAAATACAATCTAAAACTTATTGGTATCCAGTGAGGAGAGGCTAAAACTGGACCAATATGTCTTCTAGTATTTGTTAAAAGCCAAGCAGCTATGTTGTGTATTAGCTGAAGGTGCAAGACAGCTTTTTGGTTTAACCCTAAATACAATGAATAACAGTAGTCTGACCAAGATGATATAAAAGAATGCATGACCCTCTCAAGATCGTGCTGACAGAGAAAATCCCTGATTTTTGAGATGTTCCTCAGTTGATAAAATCTGATTGAACAACTTTTTTATCTTGTTTTTCAAATAAAAGCTCACTGTCAAATATTATAACTGTGTTTGTGGCTGCAGGTTTGGTATTTGTAGACAGCGAGCCAAGATGCTTTTGTAACATTGTAATAGGTTTTGAAGGACCAAATATCAGATGTGCTTTTATCTAGTAGGAGAAAGTTTTGGCATCCAACATTTTATTTATGGCAGACAAGATAATAACCAATGAAAATTGCCATCATTGGTTTTAATGGGACATAAATGTGTGTGTATTCCACATAACAATGGACCAGAATTTTGTGATAATACAGTATGATCTGTCCCAGTGGCAGTATGTATATACAGTACACCAGGGGGCCAATGATGGAGCCTTGGGGAACACCACAGGTCAGACAGGCCACAGAAGACAAGGTATTACTGACAACTGCCAAAGTTATTTTCGATAAATAGAATTTGAACTAGAACATTATTTATATGCCAGTTTAATACTTATATTTTCACTGCAAGTTTTAGATTGGACAGATCCAAGTAAGATACTCATTATCAAGATGTTAACAGTTGTGGATATAAGTAGATTGAATTGGATTTTTCAAAAGCTGTCTGCTGCTCGTCTCTTGACTTTGACACCGGCAACTTGCCCATCTGTAGAGACTCACAGGGCTGCATGTTCAACAAAGCTTGACATGAACTTTGACCTCCTGCTGGACCAATCAGGGCTGATTGCCATTTACACATACAAGTACAAGCTGTGTATGAAGCCCCTCTTCAACCCCTGTGATTCCTTCAAGGATGGCAAGCTGCCTAACAACAAGTGGTGCTACTGCTTTCAAAAACCTGAGGGTGATGAGGGGGAGAGTTTTCCATAGCTTGATGAAGTCTGATGGAGGGAATGATAAAGTTGGGGGGTGGGAGATGCAGGGAGTAGTTAAGAGGGCAGGAAATGAAAGGTACAGCAGTGAATGTGTATTGAACAGTTAGATTTGCAGGCATGGTGGTGCCCAGAATTTAACTTGCACTCATTTCCACACCCCAAAACCTTCCAAAAATAGGACATTGTCAGTGGACGCTCTCTGCAGGAGTTAGAGAGAAATTGATGAAAACGTAAGTGGTGGCAATGCCTCCTGCCGCCTGATGCAGAAAAAATGATTGGGAAAAGGGAAAGAGTTACAACATAAAAAGAGGGGGGAGGCAGCGAGAACAGAATAGATAAGCATGGGCAGGTTTTTGTTGACAGAAAATTTGAAAAGGTTGTTGGTGGTTTAAATCAATACTTCGATGGGCAAAAGGACAGAGAGGACGAATGAGATGGACAAGGTAATCAATATCAAAATTTCTTTTGTGTGCTTGTTGATAAAACTGTTTTGTTAAACTCCATTTTTTCTGTGCTTATAGGATTGCTTTGGTGATGGAAAAAAATATGATCCAGACTCAAAGGAAGAGGTCCACAGGTCAGTTTAGCTGAGAGGAAGCTGTTTGTCATTCGCCCCTGGCCAAGGACATATGTGCCCACTTTGGATGCTAAACAAACCATAATGTATATTTAATTCATTGGATTTAAAGAAATCAGCAACTCCCACACATTTTACACCTTTAATACAGGTTTAATCAGTCAGTCTTTTATTACTGAGCATATTAGTCTTATTAGTCCTCCTCCTCAAAAAAAATACACACCTTGAGACATTGTGTGAGAATGTGCGTAAATGTAGATGTTATTTAATGACTGGCTGTCATTCAAGAGGCATCAGTCCTGTTGTCCTGCAGCAGTCACAGTGAAGGCTGTGAAGATTCTTTCTTTATATTCTTTCTTTATATGTTTTTGTTCCGCCACTCCTTTTTGACAGTGTTGGACAAATATGGCAACAGAATTGAATGGCTCCAAGAAACAAGGCAACCCCAGCTGTGGTAAGACCACAACACTGAATTGAGGTTGAGTGAAAAAATGTGGACTTGGAGAAAAAAGTAACAGGTTGTTCAAAGGTACAACAAGTTTTTGTCATATATATGTGTTGTTGTTTTTTTGTTTTTGTTTTTTTCAAACAAATGATTTAAAAACACTGCGGATAGAAGCAGCTGAAATGAGTTTCCTCTGTGGGCTGGCTGGGCTCAGCCTTAGAGATGGGGCAAGGAGCACAGACACTTGGAGGGAGGTCAGAGTAGAGCTGCTGCTCCTTCGCATCAAGAGGGGTCAGTTGAGGTGGTTCGGCATCTGATCAGGATCCTTCTGGGCGCCTCCCGTTAGGGGTGTTTTGGGCACGTCCACCTGGTAGGAGGCCCAGGGGTAGACCCAGAACACACTGGAGGGATTCATCTGGCCTGGGAACGCCTTGGGGCCCCCCAGGAGGAGCTGGAAAGCTTTGCTGGGAAGAGGGAGGTCTGGGGTGCTTTGCTTGGCCTGCAGCCCCCACGACCCAGCCCCGGATAAGCAGATGAAAATGGATGGACTTTATTACTCAAATGTCCGTTACCCCTAACTTGTCACTTATATTCAAAATTAGAATTGCTAGCCATCCCTTTCCTATGCATTAGAAAATACCACCATCCATCCAACCTGGAGATTCTCCTGTTCCACCTTTTGCAGAGTGTCTCTGTGTTACAGAGTTAACGCTTTGATCCAGGTGTAATGCTGTGAGACTGTCATTTTTCTGCCAGTGTAATCTGGACAGCTAGAAACAGCCTGCAGAGCCTCTCTTTAGGCATTATACTGAAACACGGTGAACATCACAGTTACAAGTGTACTGTCTTTTAGAGGCACATCATGGTGTGATGTGTGGGTTGCACAGAGAACATTAAGTATTTAAAGGTCCCTTAAGCATGTTTTATGACCACTAGAGGGCCTCAAAGGCTCCAAAACAAACTCACAGGAGCAAGTACATAAAGTATGCTGTACATAGGGCAGGGCTATATTGGTATTATACTAGGGCATTAACGACTTTGATTTTTTTCATGTTGACCTATCTGTCAATAAAGTCGAGGTCGAGTCGACATTGACACAGCGGAGGAAAGTGAAGTATCTCCACACATCTGATGTGTGTCTGTGAAGGCACAAACTTACTCGGGCGGAACGTATGCGGAACGGACTCTGCGGACGTACGCAAGCCCTGTGCGCGCAAAGCTCAAGGCCCGAACATACTCGGGCGTACAATAAGCGGAGTGGATTCTGCGAGGAATGTTCGCAGTCATTCGGGCTTCCATTCGGGCAAATACATGCCGAGCGCGGTCGTAAAATCTGAGCTTTGCGCGCACAGGGCTTGCGGACGTCCGCTTTGAGTCCAGTGACTGCTCCGCATGTATTTTTCACATTGGGGGATTTTTCACGGACATTTTTACAGGAAACTACAACGTGGGATTGCACTCGACTATGAAAGCCCGAATGACTGCAGACATTCCTTGCGGAGTCTTCTCCGCTTATAGTACACCCGAGTATGTTCACTTAGTCAAGGATAAAGTATCAGCGTAAGCACACAGAGAGAGAGAGAGAGGGTGAAAAAACACACGACTTGTCGACTCCTCCCGGGGGGCGTCGAATTGTGCCATTGACGTTGACGCGTCGACAAATCGACTTTTCTGTTAACGCCCTATATTATACTGATATTGTGATATGACACAAGATGATGTCTGAGTTTTTGGATATCGTAATAACCTAAGTGTTGTCTTCATCTGGTTTTCAAGGCTGCATTAAAGTAAAGTGATGTAATTTCTGAACTTACCAGACTGCTATAGCTATTCTATTATTAGCCTTACCCACTTAGGAATTATAGCCACATTACTGATGATTATTTATGAAAAATCTCATTGTTTAAATATTTTTTTTTGAAAGCACTAATAAGCAATCCTACAATATTATCATAGTATTGAGATATTCGGTCAAAAATATTCCTCTTAATCTTCTTCATATCACCTAGCCCAAACTGTACATGGACTTATCAAGATGTTAGCATGATAGCAAACATTTTTTGTAAAATTATTTGCACATCCAGCCAAACTGTAAGTGAATATTTTGAAGGGAGTTATCCCATTACTCACCTGCTGACTCATTTTTTTGCCTGCGTCTCATCTGTCAATTGCTAAAACAAATCTTTCTCTTTTTTATCCAATAGATTAACTTTTTGCTGCTAGCCATACATTTACTCTGACTCTCCACGGTGTCATGATATGTATCCAGCATTTAATCTGCTTGTGTACTGGGAGTAACTGGTTTTGAATAGTGGAGAATGCTGGGAGAGCTAAACCAAAACCATAAGCTGAAGTTACAAGAGGCTGCAGTCAATATAATAATGTAATAATAAACTTTGTTAATAAAGCACTTCTCAAATCAAAGTTACAAAGTGTGTTACATGGTTGAACCAGGATTTTAAACATTTCAGGACCAAGGCAAATAAAATCAGACCATATAGACAATACAGAGAGTAAATGGAATAGAATAAAAATGAATCCCAACAATAAAAATAAATACAAACAATGAAACAAATTAACTTCCCGGATACTGCACTGAGGCAAATACAATTGAACAAATAAATAATTAAAAAGCCAAAATACCAAATGGCAAATCAGATAAAAACAAAATCAGTAATAATAATAATAATAATAATAATAATAATAATGATAATGATACTAATAATAATAATAATAATAATGATAATAATCAAATAAGACAGAAAGTTAAGGAAATTAAAGATCTTGTGTCTAGTTTTCTTTTCCAAGGACATTCCTTAATTTTTCTTCCTTTTTTTCAGTTTAATGTGTGTGCCAATAAACAAAAATAAAATAAAAGTAAAGGCTTAAAATATAAGAAAATAAAGAAGTTTTGAGAAATGATTTAAAAGATGTCACTGATTCGCCAAACCTCAGACCCTCAGACAGGGAGCTCCAGAGTTGAGGGACCTTGACTGCAAAAGCCTGCTGACTTTTCATTAGTAGTCTAGGGTTAAGATTCACATTATGGTGAGCTATTTGATTTGGTGTTAAATAAAATAATATATATCTATCAGGGAATCTCTTGTATGTTTCTTTGGTGGTGTGATAATTTTCAGATTCAGGCCTAAAAGTATATTAAAACTTATTAATTATTATATATTACATAATAATAGGAAATACGTGCTTCCTAACTCTGAAATAAACAAAACAGCAGGAATACCTCACATTATAATGCAAGTGAATACATAACAGCCTTGAGGCATCATTACATCGCATTTTTGTTGCCAGAAAAGTTTTCAGGCTGTAGTTTGTGGCGCTTTTATGTTGGATTGTTTTTCATTCAGGTGTTCCTGTTATTTTCTCTACCCCCTGCATGTGCATGTTTGTTTGGTGTTCTTTTTTACCTCTGAGCTCCAACTCTCATATTTGTTTCCCCCCTGAGATGATGAGGGGTTATATTATGGGCTGTAACATAAAAAAACACACCAAACAATCAAAGGCAATCTGCCAGCCTCTTTGTAAGTTCAGGTGTTATTGTCTGTGTTTATCTCTCTTCAGATGAGCAGCAGGACACATCAGAGAAATTTAGCAGCAGGGATGATGTCATTCTCTTTGTAGACCAATAGAAGGAGGCAAACAAAATGAGCGAGGCAAACAGACCACCCCAGAGGAGCTATTGAGGACGATGAAGACCTGGAGAGGGAAGATGGATCTGGATGTGTCTAGTACCTCTGCCCCATCTACTCCACCATTAACCAACCAGGGACCTCTGCACTCTCAGCGCACATTTGAAGCCATTTTATCGGGTCCACAAACTTCATGGTGCTTAGTGATTTTTCAGTCAGATGATGAGTTGACACTATTTTAGAAGAGTGTCTTTTCGAAACAGTCCATAAAGTCCATAAAGAGACAGTAAGCAAATCCCAAAACATGTCACAGTAGGCAAAAAGGATCATGACTGAACACCTGGATAAGCTAAAAGCCTGCACAAGGATTTTATTTATGGACTTCTCCTCTGCATTATTAGCATTAATACAGATCGATTGAATCTACTGTTGGATAAAAGAATTCTTACAAAACCAACCTCAAAAGTTAAGGTAGATAATTGAATGTCTGACAGTCTCGTTTTAAACACTGGAGAGTCCCACAGGGTTGCATCCCACTGCAGATGTAATGTGACATGCCTTACCAATGTACAATCATTAGCAAGTACTCTAATACTGTTACAGAACTCATAAGGTGGTTTGATGACAGTCACCCTCTGTTAAATATAACCCAAACACAAGACAAATGTGTCTAAAAACTGAAAAGAACAACCGGTCAAACCGTTTATTTAATTCAGTTACAGTTGAAGGCCAGGGGGTGGCACAAGTGAGCTCCTCTAAGTACCAAGGGGCTGTGTTGGACTGTGTCTTTCACCTTCACGGATCATGTGGAAAGCATTTACAAAAAGACACCACAAAGGCTCTTCCTGCTGTATAAACTAAGGATTTTTGAGGTCAGCCACACTTCACCTACCTTTTGAAAGAGACATCTGTTAATCAATGAATTAATGTTTTGAGTATCACAGTCCCAGCAAAATGACTCATTTCACTATCAGGATTCAATCCATTCGGTCTGATAACATTTCTAAAGTCTAGGAGAGCTGTGTTGTTAAATCGTTTGATCTCCAATCAAGTTAATGGAGCGCTAAACAAGGAAACCATAAAATACCATAGTTTCCTTTGTGCAAAACTGGAAGTAAGCCATTAGCTACTCGGCTGCGCTCCGCCGCTCTGCTTTCTCTATGGGGCCTAAAGTGCTGAACATCCGGGGGATTTCATACCACCGAAATAGGGCTGTTTTGGCTTTGTGTGCCACTGAGCAACTTTCATAGAAATAAAGGGGGGCCCATCTTCAGTGCTGTATCCAGGTCTCTATACATCCATGCCGTAGGTTAAGGTTTTCAAATGTAAACATCAGTAAACATTGAACAAGATGGAGAAGATGGCACCAGTTAAACTAGCATCCTGTTAGCCATTGTACAGGTGTTGAAAATAAATTGGATCTGTGCCTCATTAGTTTCCAACAGGATATCCTTTGATCCACCAAAACTCTGGCTTAATCCTGAACAGCGCCACTCGACCAGGATGCTCTGTTTTATATGCCGATCTGACAGAGCAGAGGACTCTGGTGAGAGAAGGAGAGGAGGTCTGGCGTGATGGTGGGAATGTGAGGTGCTGTCCTGTTCCTGCTGTGGATCACTGTTACGTGGCTTTCAGAGGTGGCTACAGAGCGGTGTTCGGGAGTAGCGACCTTGCGGCCATCTTGTTAGGGTTGGGATGTGTGGACAGTTAAAGCAACCCTTAAGAACTTTCAGTTTTGGTTGATTTTGGCGGCGCCAGTGGTCCAAAGCGGTAGTGTTTTGCCTGAAGGAAGACCACATTTCCCATGAGGACCAGCGCATAGTGTCGTAAAATCCTGATCTCCCGGTCGCCTGTAGTTGGATTGAGCTACATTGCTGTTTTCAGTGGCTGTGTGAAGGATGACTAGCGATGAGGTAATGAATGTAATTGTGGCTAAACAATATCATATGACGACGCTGAAAATAAGAAACGTTTAACTTTGGTTTAGTGCCGTATTCCCCCACCGCCCCCCCTCACCCGACTTGTCAGCGGCGGCTGACGAGTTGAGCCTTGAAACAGATAAATAAAACGTTATGTTGGATCATTTCACAGTAAACACACGTACAGATACCGGCAGTAAGGTGCCGCATTGCCTGAATATCAACCCTGCACAATGCGCACGAATATACAGTTCAGTCTCTCAGGGAAAGTACTACTGTTCATTCTAAACAGTTTCTTCACATTGTATTGTTTCCTCTACTGTTATAATTCTATTATTAGGATTCTATATGGAGAATTATACATACATTTATTACTAAAATTACTCTATGCAAGTCTGTTATTGTCACTGTCATTTTTGAATTACTAAAAGCCAAGACGAATTCCTGTATGTCCTCGGCAATAAAGTTCAATATGATTCTGATGCTTGTTGAACATCAAATTTTTTTATATTTGTTACATAACATTTCTGTCTGTTGTTTTATCAGGAATTTGCTGTCCCGGACACTACCTCCACCAGTTTGAGCCCCCACACACTAGTGCTGGCAGAGGCAGGGGCAGAGGGGCGAGGGGAGTAGGTGCAGGTAGAGGGAGAGGGAGGGGAAGAAGTAGGACACCAGAGGACTTGAACCCCGAGACCCAGACAAACTTTTATTTCTACACCCTCTTTCACAGTTGTCAAAATTCAAGTACTTTGTCACATTCAACACATTCAAATTGTTATTTTGCCACTTGTCCCTTCACAGTAAAGGAAGTAACAAGTAAAACATACAACCTAGAGAAAAAAGAAAAACATTTCCAGGCACATGCACAGTGTTACGCAAGAAATATCATGAAAAAAAAAGAGTGGCATAAATGCAATGTGCATTTTTGCAATGACGGGGTATGTGTATGATTTGAATAAATAAATGGCACAACAACACTGTATTACAGTGGTAGTAAATGAACGACAGTGACAGCTGAAAAAAATTACTGTGAATAAAAAAACAAAACAAAAGGGGAGTGTGATGCATGTACATGGATAAATAGAGCAGGATAAAAAATAAACTATGACAGTTAAAATAAGAAACACTGAATAATCTGTGTGACAATGTTAGAAGTTATCTGGAGTCATCTGGAGAGTCATGCCGCTCTTCTTCCTCCACAACACTCAGAGAACGCATGCTGCAGATAGAGTAGATTGTAAGATTCTGCCGCAGCGCCTTCTTCCAGCATTTGGACACCCTCTATCGGTTCTCCCCTGAGTCAAAACAGAAAATAGGACATGTTGAAAAATACTAAACATTGCCCAAAACAAACAAATGCAGGCCCTGGGAAACACAAAGTACCTAACATGATCCGACTCTTCTGTAAAGCTGGAAACTATAGGCTGTAGCGGTTGGAGGTGTTGCTTGTGGGGAGTAGACGTTACTTGCTTCTTTTGATAGCTGTAGAGAAATAACATGTAAGAAATTTATATGGATAAAGAGTAATGCAAGACAAACAAAAGTATACACACTGGAAATAAAGGCACTATATAAACATCACACTGTAATAAAATGCATCATCTATGTTATACTAGAGAATTATAAGATAAGAATAACAATAATTAGCAATACAACATAAAATATAAAAAGATAATAACATGAAAAAAATAAATATGGAACAACACCGTACACCTTACACAACATAATGTCCAATAGACACATAACAATAACAAAAATATCTTGTTATCAGACTGACTTGAAGATGTCAAGTTTACTGGCTAACTGAGATTGTAACCTTCAAAGTTAGGTGCTTGGTGCTACTGAAGTGAGCTGCACACAGACCCTTCAGGACTGACTAAATAAACATTACATGTAGAATTTTAAACATGCAACAATCCCTGTAGTTTTAGCTACACTCAGCACAAGGTGCTATTGATAAGCAGGACTATGAAAAGTCATAACTCAATGCACATTGCACACGGGTTTTGTTTTACTGATTATTTAGAGCAAGCAACATGGTTTGACTTCTTTTGCAATCACTGTAGTCAACTCAACAAAAACACGACAAGAATCCTGTTATTCTCTGAAACTATTGCATAACAATCATCAGAAACTACTGTCACGTACACACAAACTGACACGATAACACCACAATGATTCAGTATGACTGATCTTTCCACAATAGGAACCTACATATTTTACTCAAACTTTATATTTGCGGTTTGCAGCCATCGCATTGCTTTTTCTTTATACAGTAACGTTACTTTTGAGCTTGTTGCGTGGCTGGTCGCGTCAGTGTGGAACTGCAAACTATCACGCTGGTGGCTATTCATTGCTACCACGCATATTTCCGATAGCTCACATCAGCATTATCATTTTGATTTGAGCATCGAAAGCTACTTACTAGTCCAGCAGGAACAGAGCCAAGGCAGCATCGGTCGGAAATCCCTCCTCGTCTTTGAGCTCAGCGAGTGAAAGCCGGGCCAATGTTGATCCTTGGCTGTCCTTTCATCCGGGTAGCCTCCCTCTTTATTTTTTTGTCTCCTCAGACAAAACTTATCATTTCTTTGGTTGTTTTGCAGCTTCTGCCATGATAGCAGTAATTGCGCGCAGGCTTTCGCATCGACTTCCGCCTTTGTAACGAATAGGGAAAGGGGGAAGTGACGTATGCCGTAAAGCAGTCAACACATTTGTAGTTTTTTGTGTGGCAGGGTTCCTGCCACCCTCCTCGAAGTTGCTTAGTGCCAGTTAAAACAATACAGACCCCCTCAGGCCATGACAGAGGTGTCATTCAACTAGTTGTAAGTCGATGTATCATCACAAAAGTCATGAAAATATTTTATGAAGGTTGAAAAGTTACTTAGTGCTGGTTTAAATCTTTGCACAACCAGAAATATGGACAAATTATGAAGCAGCACCCAACAATGTAAGACGATGGAGGAGCTGATGAGTATAGCATATGTGACAAATGATAGACTGATTGATTTTCCATTCTAACCTTAGCTGAATTAAACTCATCATATTTTCTAAATTTACACTTTTTCTATTGATATAGTGTTGAACATTTATATGGCTCTTTAGAAAGTGAGTCTTACCTGTGATAAGAAATTGTGTTAAAAATGCATTTAGACTCAAACTCAGCTGGGACGTCACTGCAGAACCAGCTGCCATTTATTAAGTGTGCTTTGGGTCTTATTGTATCTTGGCATTAATCCACCTTTTTGATTTGATAATTCATTTTTGCCTAAATGTCTCTGGAGTCATGTGCCCTCTAGTTCAACAATTATAACTTTTTACTGACTGTTTTATATTTCAAGAGAAATCACTGTCTCTTGTCTCTAAACCCTGCTTAAACTCAAAATGTGATGTGACAGGGACTTTCTCTTCTCCCTCTGACTTTTATTTGTTCAAATTTTTCCTCCCTGTGACTGTGTGTCAGGGTCAGATCCTCAGGTCTCAGTCTGTAAGGGCCAAAAATATTAGCCTGCTGTATGTACAGTCATAAATATTACATGGCCAGATTCTGGTTTATGTTTTCTGTCTCTCCATCAGATATTCACTGTCCTCTGTTTTTCACCACCGGGCTCCTTCTAGGGATCTACAGTGTTGGTGCATCACTGTCACACTCCCAGGCTGTGAGATGCTTGTAATTTTTTCATATTAGGGGTCTTGAATGATGGAGCGAGTCTAAGAAAGAGAAAGATTTAAGATGCGTTTTTTTCATGGTCACTGACATTGGGGTGTTCAGGTCAAGTTGTACATATGGCTTGCAAAACACAGAGGGATGATAATTTATATTTTTGCTGCTTGAGTCCATTGCTGCGATCACAGTGATATGGCTTATTTCTTTTTCTCCAAAGCTCAGAGGGGATGTCTTGACAGAAATATCACAATGCTGATTGCACGACATGTAGAGCAGTGCACCGCTGCTACCTTCATTCAGTTGTTAAAAAAAGAACAGAATCCAATGGAACACTAGCTTTTCCCCCCAATTTATGTTCAGGCTGAAATCCTTAAAAACAACACAGTCTGCCTCCAAATTTGACCTCTTTGAAAAACAGCAGTATTTACAGGGACCTAAAGGGTAAATAACAAACAGTGTTTATCTGTCAGCTTCGCAAATAGAGGCACAAAAACTGCACCAGTGTGTCGGAGACGAATCTGAAACAGTAACAAGGATTGTTTGAAGAAGTCTGATGCTTGTTGCCTCTGAGTTTAACTGAGCAAGTTCAAGTCTCGATCTGGAGTCTGCTAACAGAATCATAATCACATTTTCACATTTGTCTCCGTGGGTTCGATCATATCTAACCAGCATATCTTACAAGATCCAGCTGTAAAAAACACTGCAGGATGTAAAATGCTATCTTTAGCAGTGTGTTGGGAAGTTCACTGTTTTTAACTGTCTCAGAGACATGTTTAGTTGAGATGTTTTTTTGTATGTGCCTGTCATATATTCATGAATATTTGAGTTCATATAGTCGTTAAAAATTATTAGAATGCTATAAATAAGGTGTTGGGTTTCAAGATACTTTTCTGACCATTATTCAATGTCATAACTCAGGGACAGAAGGGGAGACATTTGGTGGGATGTTGATATGGTGACACCAATCTTGGGTGTCCATCTTGAAACTTTGCTAATTGTACAGATCTTGTGTTGCTGGGATGAAGATGTGTCTGAGGCAGCCATGTTTTAGAATTTGTAGCCTCTTTGCAGCAACATCCATATATGAAGCTTTACCTACTGCCACAGCTACATATGAGTCTGTAACCTTAACTTGACTGGCTCGCGGAGGTACACAACTGTGAGGCAGTAAATCTATTTCAAAATAAACTGAGAACATAAGTAAGTAACTTGTTTTCAGGTTCACTACCTTAGGTGTAGGCATCAAACGAATTTGGTCAGGTCTAGGCAGTAGCAGCACATAGTTAGGTTTTCATAGTTTGACATAGTTTAAAATAAGTACGCTTGTGACAAACATATTACAATATCATGTGACATACATCATTAGCATAGTCAGCTAAACATGCTAGCAAACTATGCCATTATTAAAATAACTCTATTGACTTTTGGTTTCACACTGGACACTAACAGTAGGCTCCCGGGTGAGGAAATTTGCATTTCAAAAGCAAGACCCGCCTTACTCTCCCTATGATTGGCTAGTACTTGTGGCCTTTGTTGCTTGGATTGGTTAGATTTAGGCAGGAGAAATAACAGTAGTTAAAAGGTCCAGAGTTTGTTTGACACATTCACCTCCCCTCCTACCCGCCTTTGCGGTACTTTCTTGCTCTTTACTACTGTAGTTGCCTGAAGTGTCGACAGATGCCACCACAAGTGTCATCTTATACTACCACTACAGGGTGGCTCTGTGTGTTGGAGTCCAATGCTGACAGGCCACTGACCAAGTATCAGTATTTGACACACTGGGGGTGAGACCTGGTTGCCAGTGTAGCTACAACTATAAACATGTGTCTGCTGATAGCAAATGTATTTGGATGAGTATCTCATCACTGGTAACAGACTGAAAACGTACTGAAATATTTTATATGAACTCTTCAGCTGTGGCTCAGCCCATCGACCACTTATCAAAGGGCTGGTTGTTCAGTCCCTGGTTTCTCCTGACCATGTGTTTAAGTGTTCTTGAGCATGACAATGAACCCCAAACAGCTTGAGTTTGAACTATTCAAGGTTTGTTTATCAAATTGGAAAGTGCTTTGCTTAACAGTGCTATATAAATGCATTCCCTACTCAAGCAGGGAAACAGTGCTTGTTTAATAAAAATTATTCCAGTAGCCTGCAACACAAATTACACATAAATCATAAATAATTTGTACCTGTCATAAATTAATTGGCTAATGGCAACAATATTGCCTGCATTTAAATTTTATAGTAGTAGCTGTTAGTGTTGGTAAACCTAGAATATAACGAAATCTAATTGTCACTCAGCAGGGTTGCTCTCAACCCTTATGTCAATCAGTCAGAATTAAAGTTCCCCTACTTAATTTTAATAACAGTCAAAATAGCTTGTTAATAGTAAATTAACTGCCCACCTCTCTATTTAACACCCCTCCTATTCTTAACTATGTGGTGCTTTTGTCTCCCTCCTGTGGAGCTTTCTCTCTCTCTGCTTCACTCAATCTTCACTTTCACACAGGGCTCACTGACATCTAGTACAAGGTGCTCCTTTTTCTCTGCTTCAAATCCATCAATTTCTCTTGGTGTTTTTAATGTGAGATATTGATTCATTAAGACAAATATAGCAAATGAGTATAACCCCCTCTCTCGCTGTGTTTATTCCATTTAATCGTCTCTGAGATTTACAGACTGGTCTTCCCTGTTTCCCTTTCAGGATGTCGTCGGTGAGCCACCATACCCTGTCTGGCTGTTGTTGTACCCTTGTGCCATGCGGTGCTGCTGCCCGGGGCTGTAAGCTCACACAAATGTGAACACTCACAATGATACTCAAAAAGAATTACAAATACAGTACTAAATCAGCACTTTTGCAAATGTTTACCTATTTTAATGTTTAATTTTCCCCTTGTAAAAAGAAATCTCTGTCGTTCTTCATGCAAGCTTTGTGAATATGTTTTCCAGGCAACAGCTTTAAAATTCGGATGAAATGGTCGTATTATGAGCTGAAAATGTTTTGGTTTTACTGTGACTGTTCCACAGTGTTCCACAATGAATAAATTTGAGTCTCTCTCTCCCATGCTGTCTGTTCAGTGTCCTCATTTCAGCGACGGACGACTGCATGTGCCAGCAGCAGACACACACACACACTGTACAGCTGACACTTTTGCATGCGCCAGAGCAGACTTGCGCACACACACACACACACACATGTACTTCAGTTGCATACGTTGACTTGAGCACATTCCCACAAAAACACAGCTGCAGCTTAAAAATAATTTTAGAATATTACCCACAAAATTATTCATGTACACTATTGGGTGAGTGTGAGTAATGCATGGAGAGGAGTTTTTTTTTTTACAAATAACTCCACTCTGAGATGTATGCATGTCATCGAAATGTCATCGACGTTTGATCATTCCAATCATCATCACTCAAACTGAGCTCGCCTCAGCAGACACGCCTTTGTCTTCATTTAATATGCTGTATTAAATCCATTGTACTGATAATGCCCTTTCTGTAGTCAATTTGATTAATGCAGCTCGAAGAAAATCAATTTTCCACCATCTTTCTCCCCTGTTTCATCCCCTCTTCCCATCGTCCTCTCCCTATCAGTCTATCTGTGAGGTTTTCATGGTGGTGGCTCCGATATAATGATTTCAGACTGGTTTAAAGCTGCGCTGCATGAGCAATGGCGTGGATTACTGCATGCACTAGATTCACTGGTATGAAAACCTGATTTTCTCTGGGAGTGACAGCCAAGGCCTGCAGCGAAGCTGGTGCAGAGATACTAACACAGTAAACGGTATGGATTAATCCGAAAATAGCACCAAACTAATTTGTAGTAATTCAGCACAACTTACATGATCCTCTTCATTTTTCTTCTGTGTTAATTGCGCCAAGAGGCAAAGGAACGTAGCCATCAGATGAACTGCAGCGTTTATGTGTGTGGCAGGCGTTGAGGGAACAGATGTTCCAGAGCAGCTGCATTTGGTAGTTTTTTGCATCCACAAATGATGTTTTTCTTCATGTACAAATGTGTACATTCACTCTGTTTCTCCAATATAGTATGCTGGCAAAGAGGATATACCATCAGGCCCTGGGAAAGATGTAAGATTGATGGGAGCATCTGGTAATCTCTCCTTGGGGAGTGATGGGTGGCATCCAGGCTTTATCAACTGGATGTGTTGGCTGCAACACAGCACTATCCTCCAGGCTAACATTGACAGGTAGCACACTGTTTACTCCAGTAATTCTGCTTTTATTTTCATATTTACTAGTCTGCGTTACAGTAGCAGAAAACGAGTCAAGAAAAAATGTTATAAAAAGCTAACTTTCACTGCAAAATACACTGAACTCCTCGCTTCCTGAGGCGTGAAAGACAATTGGATTATGCCTTGGGTCAGTGAGTGGTGTAGGCAAGCCTGCTGGTCCATATTACCTTTGGGTTTAACCCCTTTCCAATGCATCATTAAGATTGACTGTGTGTCTTGGCCTCTAAATTGAGGTTATTGGTCTTAATCCACTGCGCTGATAAACTCCTAATAGCCTACACTGTGTGGACATGAAGCGTGTCTCGCCCTATGCCTCAAAAGACCTCATTTATATTTATGACAACCTCGACTCTCCATTCCTGATTAATCCACTTAATATTAGGACGCAGATCCGTAAATCTCCTTCTGCCTCTTTGGAGAGCAGTAAGAGAGCCAGGGATGTGACAAGAATGTCAACTCTGAGATTTGCCAAAGAAAAACATACTCGCACCCAAAACACCCCTGCTGCTGCAATACCCAATCTTTGCACTTGTCCCAGAACCAAAACCTCACAGTGGTGCGGCAGATGGCTGGCAGACACACAGTTGTACATTCTCATAGCCATACAGCACGTGCTAAGAAGATTGGTTTAAGTCATAAGCAAGCTATTGAAGTGCTGACGATTATGATCCTCTTTTTCACTGGGGAGGACAGAGAAAGGCTTGAGAGACACACTGAGTCACAGATTTGCCAGTCAGCAGAGAATAAGTGCTGCTTAATTCCCTCTGAGGAGTTCAAAGGTTTCCTCGTGTGTTGAGCGCTGTGCTGCACACACTGAGGGGCGAATGGAGTTGTCTTGGGAGGGGAAGCATCAAAGTGTTAACGTGTCAATGATGGCAGGGTTACAGGGACAAAGGTACCAGAGCTTTGTTTTGTTTAATGTCTTTTGAGTCATTTGTTTTTGACTAACTTTTATAGGTCTGGGATGTTGGTCCTCTCTGACATGTAGCCAGGATGTTTCACAACCTCCATGTCAATGTGTTTATGTACTGTATCCAGGGGCGCCGCCAGGGATTTTGGGCCCCATGAAAAGAATTTTTACCGGGCCCTATACACAGCTGGCTGTGAGGCCGTCGAAAATTTTTTATGTTATTTTACATAAAACTATGCATTTTGATGGTATTTTTGACTATCATTCCCATATTTGTGAAAAAAGAACAATCTCTTCCTGGAATGCCACATTCCTCCCTGGCAAACCTGAAGAGGATCCTGGACCTGGCTCTGTAGAGTGTATGTGACATAGCCTACATAAATTATATAGTATTTCCTATAATGTAGCCTAACTATTCTAATAGCATCATAGCCACCGTTTCAGGTGGCCTCCCACCATTTTGTTTGCTTTCAGTGATTTGACCAAAAATAACAAAAGAAAATGTGATTTTCACTAACAATCCCCCACTGCTCACTGTTTCCTCTTGTAGGTCTAATTTATCTCCAAAACTGTAGACTCACAGGTGACATACTGTCGACTACTTTGCTTCTTTCTCCTCTCCTAGCTTCCTTTCTTTCTGTTTTTGGCTACCTGATTTTTGAGGCATATTGCCGTCGCCTCCTTACCCGCTGTCTGTGACAAATTACCAGCGCACTGCAGCTGATCCAGTCTGACTGAACCATTTTATGTAAATAGAGAGGGCGGGTGTTAATGTTTCCAAAAGAAGTAAAGTTGTTGTTACCAGTACATTGTAAATAAAATATATTTGTGATTATTAGTTAGTTAATAACTTAGTGTCATATTATTTTTTGTCAGTATTATAATTTTATTAGGCCCCTCTTAATCATGGACCACTAGAATCCTTCTCCTTTTTCCCCCCTTTTCGGCACCCCAGTTTTGAGGCATACTGCTGTCTCCTCCGCTTTGCCCGCTGTGGCGCTGTCTGTGACAAATCGCCTGTGCGCTACCTGCAGCTGATCCAGTCGGACTGAACCATTTTACGTAAATAGAGGGGGGGAAGGGGGGGCCCTGCAGGGGTTGATGCTTCCAAAACAAATAAAGGTATTGTTACCAGGACATGGAAAATAAAACATGTGTGATTATATGTTAGTTAATAACTTAGTGTCATTATTTTTTTCTGTATTATAATTTCATCATTAGGGGCCTCTCTGGGCCCCCCTCCATCATGGGCCCCTAGAATCCGTCTCCTTTACCCCCCCTTTACGGCGCCCCAGACTGTATCCCTGATTATGCAACACTCTGGAAGCGTCTGAATGGATGCATCCTCACCCCCTCCGTCTTTTTACCCTACTCACATTTCTCAGTGATGACAAGCAAGACTGTGTCCTTGAATACCCCTGAGAGTCCCACCTTCACTCATCCTTCTCTCCGCTCAACGCTACTTAAGCAGATGGCCACAGATGGGGAAAGAGAGCCCTGTGAACCCGGTGGCATCTGTTTTGGGTCACGCTCTCCCTAACTCTCGCACATTAATACCTATGTACACAACACACACACACACACACACACACACACACACAGAGTGCTGTCTTCTTATGGCCTGATGACTATTACGACACAGATGATGAGTCAGTTTTACAATGACATCATTACCCATATAGGGTATGGAAGATCTTTCTTAATACAATACAGAACATATTGTGACACACTACACTATCAGCCAGATATAGTGTTCTTAGAATGAATGTCCATGAATTCATGTAAGAAAATTCAGCATTCTTTAGAGATGATTTTTTTAGTTTATAAGAGATGTACAGAAACCAAACTCTGCTATTAACACTTTGAAACCTGAGCAAATTGTCTTGACTTTGTTTAAAAACATGGGAAGAAGGCAATGAGCAATGAAAGAATATGACCCAAAAATTCACAAGAAATTGGTGAAAAGAGAAAATTAAAAACAAGAAAATTAGTAACCAAGAAAAGAGAGAAAATGACCTGGAAAGAGTGCTTAAAAGTATAATAACTCTGTAACTGTTTTTTTGGCAATCTGGGGCGTTTTGTACCAAGTTGCTCATTGCCTTCTTTTTTCGCACCAATTTGGTCAGGGTTCAAAGGTTTAAATACTTGCAAATGGTGTCTGGAAGCAGCACAAAAAAGTAATGCTGTGCCAGGTTTCGAAGTGTTAAAGGTGTTGCACTAAAACTGTAATAGAATATATTGGGCTACACCAAATGGATCCACCTAATAAGTACCTGTCCTCCATAAGAATTTTAATTTAGAGGCTACAGCTTTAAAAGTGCTAAATGTTACTCTAGAGAAATATGGTCAAATGCTGACCACCGAAACATTGTGTTTCACAACCTAAGAATAAGGCTCAACAATCAACTATCTTTCTCCAGAGTTACATACAGTGCAGTTTTAAGTGCGTAAGTTGTGTATGTAAGTACTTCAGCTTTCTTTTATGTGTCATTACAAATAGTAAAGAAAAGTAAAAGTTAAAGTAAAATCTTGTTGTTTTCTAGTCAAAGCCATAAAACTGACTGAATGTCAATGCATAAAGACAAAAGCAGTTCAATAAAAGATCAAATCAAATGCATTTAACAGAGTAAAAAAGACTAAATAAGATATGCTTTTGAACATTCTGGTAGGTAGTTGTAGACAGAGCTGTGGACCTGAGTCATATGTCTTGGATTAAAGTGAGACTTGAGTCACAACTTTGATGACTTGACAAAATCAAAAAAGACTTGAAACTTGACTTGGACTTTAACAGCAATGACACCAGTGACTTCACTTGGACTTGGCTTTTATGACTTTTACAATTGTTTATACCCTCCCACAAGTCCAGAGACCGAAAGGTTATTTAGAAAACTGCCACAAATCAATTAATTTACCTTAATTTCTTGAATCAGCTAACATTAACGCTAACCATTCCCACCCAAGTCGACACTTAATTCCCCAACGACATATAAAGAAGAGTAGTGTTACAGAAAATGTCCAACAAATTTGGGAGGAGAAAGTTATAGATGTTTTTCCAGTAGGATATGAGTTAAATACAGCAACACAGAACAGGTTTAAACAATCTGTTGTGATACTGGTTAATATCTCTATATGCTACAATATCAGTGCTACTCTTTTTATGATTAAGTTCAGTTATACTTGTTTGAACAAAAAAAATGCAAATTTAAAAAAGCATTTATGATTATACAATAATAATATATTACTACTTTGATGTTAATGTGGCATAACATTTGGTGAAGAGCGCATTATGACTTGTTTAGGACTTGAAACTCAAAGTTTAGGACTTGGGACTTGACTCAGGATTTGCCTGTCTTGACTTGGGACTTGAGTGCAAAGACTTAAGACTTAGTTGTGACTTGAAAAACAATGACTTGGACCCACCTCTGCTTATACTGTGTGCAAAGAAAGAATTAAAAAGAAAATGAGGCAATTAAGTTGAGATGATGGGAAAACAGTCATCTTTTGATAAAAGACAATCGTGATTTATCTGCTACACTTTTGATTGAAAAACATCAGACAGGTTTTGAATATTATTGTTTCAATGTCTGTTTGAACTTCTCTCAAAGCTCTTGAAATTGGGATTGTGAAAATGTTTTAGATCTAAAAATTAAGCCAAAGGCAATGAATACCTGATATAACACCTCATGCATGCTGATTATATTCCCCACTATGATAACAAATTCAATGTCTTATTTAGCTGGAATGCTGAGGATTCAACAACCTGTCAACCTCCTCTGCTCATCTGAATGCTCATGTGTGACGACCAGGAGAAATGAGGAATAGCGACCCCGGCCAGGACAGCTCCCATCCGCGGCACAGCGAGCGCCATCCATTTCCAAGCGACAGATCATTACAGCTCTGATGGTCGACAGATGGTGATGAATTGGCACTGATACCGGTGCCGGACAATTTTGGAGACAGTCAGTTGCACAAACAGCTAGATCACTTTTTCTCAATGATGTAGCTATCCAGTGAGTGTCAAAGCCAGACAGAAGCAGCAGCAGAAGCAGCTCCACTCTCCTCCCACTCCTCAAGTTCACCAGAGATGGGTAAATACCACAGAGATAATCCTTGGGCTTATTGCTTCATGCACAAACAGATGTTTGCTCTGATAGAAACAATCACAATCCACTAAAGACTCTGACTAATATCCAGCATATGGCAGCCTAATAAAGTCTAACAAACTGCATGCCACAATTAGTACAACAAACACAAAACAAGACCTGACTTCTGAGTGTCCCAGTGCAAGAAAGAGAAGCTCCAGGGAGATGGTGCTCCTTCATCAACAAACCAGACACTGAAGAAGACATTAATTTGTCCTTAAAGCAATGCTGTCATCTAGTGGTGTAATTGTGTATAGGCCACATTCCTCCACTGCTCCGTGTAAAAGAAAGAGTGTAGGTTGCTTTGTGTAGATCCTCCATCAAAGAGGGAAATATGTCAGACTTAGTGTCTTGTATGTAGATACCCAACAAATGTCATCCACATTTGCGTCTTAATTTTTATAATCAGCAGATGTCAAAGTCTACAACTGCAACACATATGTAGCATGTGGACAGAAACCTTTTAGTTGAAAATTGTTTTTTTACATCAGATTTTTTTGATTTTCTGGGTTTAAACCAAAACCAAATATTCTAAGAGTGAAAAACAAACTGATACATCTCCCTAAATATGACCCACCACATCCACAGAAGGCTCTGCAGTTAATTGCTGTGTTGCAGAGCGACCTATAACCCTTAATAAGCACCACACTATACTTAAACCTAACTCACACTGCAATCTTAGGCTTACACATAACTCACCCAATAATTTGCATCTGCATCATCAATCTCAACAACAGAAGGTAATTGGATTACTGAGCGGCTTGGGTTGAAAACCTGGCTAGATTTTTTCTTTTTTTTTTTTCTTTTAAAGGCTACGATACCACCAGTCACACTAATTGGACAGCTGACCTTTCTCTGGCATGAAAGAGCCCACTCAGCAGTTTGAAAGCCACATTGAAGACTCATGGGCTAAAAGGAGGGCTAAACCCTGCTAACCTGGATATACTGAGGGAAACACACAAGTGTAACATTTAGGACACTTGTTGCGTCACAAATAGTGGTGTAGAGTAGGTGGGTGGGTGTTAGAGTTAAGTTTTAAGAAGAATAACATCTAAAATTAACTTCTTCTGGATTGTTTTTTTTTCTTGAATTGTCAGGAGACCATCGACTGCTGAGTATGTCAGAAAACTGAGTCACTACAGACAGTTTATCCTTCAGCCCTCGGATTACCAACTGTTGGTTTTTGAAGGATAAATGTGTCTCCCATTGGACAGTGTTTAAGTCCAATGAGAGCTGAGGTGTTTGCCTTGTCAAAACTAAAATTATCAGCAGGATTGTGCAAAACGAGGTCAAACAGTGGACCTAAAAACCCCAGGAAAAGAGATATAGCTTATGTTATTTGATCACAGTGCGTCATTCTATATTTTTCTGGAAGCTAAAACCTTAAGATTTTAATAATGCTATTTAACACTTAAATAATAGTAATAAACTTTATTTATATAGCATCTTTCATACAGGAAATGCAGCACAAAGTGATTTCCAATAAGGGCATGATAAGCACTGAGTACTTCACACACACACACACACACACACACACACACACACACACATATATACATATATATATGAAACAAAGCTATTCAATATAAAATGACATTTAAAACAGTTTAAAACATGGATTAACTGGTTCATAAAATCCTAGAGTTGTAAAACTATAAATTATAAATTCAAGGATGATTTTAGAAGAGTTGCAGCAGCGTGAAGCATGACTAAAATTGGAACTGGCCTCAACATCCCATGCAGAAAATGTTTTTTTGCAAAGGAAATGTGCAAGAAAGGAAAGAAAAGGAGCACGCTGACCACAGCTTGTGCTTTTCTGAATGAGAAGTAGTGTATCTGACAAACATTGCTACAAAATGGCCAGCAGATGTCACTCTTCTCACTAAACATGTATGAAAAACACATTATAAGTAGACTAATGACACTGACAAGGAAGTCTTTAGCTCAAAATACTAACTCTAATATATAGATAGATTATTTACTTTTCCTTTACTAATAGATTTGTTGCCACAGTCTGTACACAGCATCCCATAATACACGAGTGTTTGAACACATTATTCACCACTTCATAACTACATGCAAGACATACATCCACATTTAGACACACACACACACACACACACTTATACACACAGCACTTACGCACATCTAATAAAGGCAACAGTTAAAATGTGTGTGCTAGTTTTGCTGAAGTCTTTGACTCACGTCGCACTAACTACAACTCCCATGATCCTCAGTTACAGACTCCCACCCAGCTTCAATGATGTTTTTTGCTTCCGTCCAATATTAGTTTCGGTATTTATGATTGACGTAGTAGCTGCGTGCTGTTATTGGTTTCTATGTGGTTTCCAGGAAGTAAACGCCACAATTCAAACCACCTCCCACATGTGAGCCCCGTCGTTAGCACCACGCGCAGCGTGTGGAGGAGAGAGAAACCGGTCGGGAAGGCAACGTCACTCCTCGGACCACCGACTCGACGTAGCGCAGCGGACAGATAGCGGAGCGGAGCGGCGTTGTCCGAGGCAGGTACCGTACCGGCTCCATTTATACTAAAATATACTCAACGTCTTAAAAGCTGACAGTTGGTTTCCAGGCGAACAGAGGGGAAAGTAGGTCGTATTAGATAAGAACAGGGTGGACTCTAGGGCCTGGCAGACTGTAGGCCTGATATTCTCCGCGCACTGTACTGAGAGACACAACCCGGGCAGGGTCTTTCCCTCACGGTCAGCCCAGCTGCCAGTACTGGTCAGGTGCCTTAACGGACACCGCGCCACTAGGTTGGAGAGGTATCTATCCCAGCCGGTTAGGACAAATATTTTGCCAGCCTATTAAGACTGTGAATGTCGGTCAATCTCTTAACTCGCCGGTTTAACGCATATGTTTTGCTCTTCCTTTTTCACGTCTTTTCAGGTGCTGAAGCGATTACAGCAGAAAGATGGCGGACGACCCCAGCGCGGCGGACAGGAACGTGGAGATATGGAAAATCAAGAAGCTGATCAAAAGTTTGGAAGCTGCCCGTGGGTAAGAAATCGATTTGGGCTGCGAGTGGATGTAGCGGCGGGGCCCACCTGTACACGGGCCTGTGGCTTTAGGTGATGGTGTGAGTGTTGACCGCCGCAACAGCTGGAGATCGGATAAGTGGGGCCGAATTTGGGAGTGGTTAGCTTAGCATAGCTAACCCCGCTTACCGTAGCTTTTGCTGCTAGCTCGCTAACTGCTAACCGCTAACTGTTGTCGCATTTCGTCTGTCTGGAGGTCGGAACCGTTTAGTTAATATGGAAGAAAATGAGTTTTTGTTAGTCTGTGACACGGGTGACATTGCGGAGCATGTTGCCTCGGGTCCTGTAAAGGGTGTAAAGATTGTAACGGTGATGTTAGCTGTGCTGCTAATGAGAACCGCTAACAGACGTCATCTCTGGAAAGAGGCCGCCATGGGTGTCTTTAACAAGAAAGCACGTTGATGAGAGAGGAAGGCCGGCTAGCTTACAGTTGGACTTCCATATGCTAGACTATTTCCACAGCGTCAAATGGCGTTAGCCTGACCGTTTTACATGTGGAATATATGACAGCTTATCAATTCCCCCAAGAGTCAACAAAGTTACCGTATGGCAGACGGGTTGCTTAGCGTTACACTAACACTGTACTGGCTACAAAATGGTCAGTTGTATAGAAATCAGTTGCTTGCCGGCAGGGCCATCGTGGCCTGCTTGAATTATCAAACACGACATGTGAAATGTGGGTGTTGCTATACTGGCTTGTAGCTTGCTCTGCGACAGCTTGCCGTCTAGTGTTGCGCAGAATCTGCTGTCCTGTGCTCCACCGCCTGCCATGTCACACACAGTTGACCGTTTGCCCCATATTCATCCAGCTGCTGCTACCTGCCCGTGTGTTTGTGTGTGTGTGCAGTGTCAGCCTGTACTGGTATGCTTTGTCTTTTGACTGGCAGTGAATGGTGAGAGAGTGTGGAGCAGTGGAAGTGAAACAGTCCTCAGCTTCAAGGGCAGATATTGTATATTGTGTAACTGAAAGCCCACCCTGTTTGTCCCTCACCTCTCAGACCTTGACAAGGTGATTATTTTGCAAGGGGAAGGTTGTGTTTACAAATTGAGATGAGAATAAGAGGCTGTGTTATCTTGAAGGTAATAAAATAAACAGGTCAAAGTTGATAGCAGTTACAGCACCTATCACGCAGTTGTCCCTTTGACATAGATATGAATCACATTGTCACAGCGGTAAGTTATTAGACACTGCATCCTATAGCATCTTGTCTGAATGTATGCCTCAGTGTTTATGTAAGCACTGACATCAAATGTTCTCTGTCTTTCTAGTAATGGCACCAGTATGATCTCACTGATCATCCCACCCAAGGACCAGATATCTAGAGTGGCCAAGATGTTGGCTGATGAGTTTGGCACTGCTTCCAACATTAAGAGTCGAGTCAACCGGCTCTCTGTGCTCGGGGCCATCACCTCTGTACAGCAAAGACTAAAACTCTACAACAAGGGTATGTGTTGCTGTGAAAATCCAAGTATAACCCTGCTGACTTCAATGTGGGACTTTGTTTTTCCAGGGGCAGCTATCAGGACGCCTTCAGACAAAAATAACCTCATGTTCCCACTAAAGGCCAGAGCTAGCGTTTGATTAACATTTAGTGAGATGTTACTGATGCAAATATATTATTTCAGTGGCTTTGACAATAGCTGCAGGTTTCTAAACACAAATAGGCTGTCAATTACAGTAGGTCTAGATTGAAGTGGACATCATATAAATGTAATTGTACAACTTCTTTGTCAGCATGTAGGGTTTTTTTTTTTTTTAAATTTTACTGGCCGTGTGTATGGTGTATTATTCCCCTCCCTCCAGCTTTCAACCAGCTAATAAATGAGAGGGCAATGTTTAACTAGCACATAGTGTTGTGGTTATAGCATTGTAAAGTAGGCCACTATAAGCACAGGACAAGAGTGTGTATTACCCAGCGTTACAATGTCAGAGCATACTTCACATCATAATAGAAAAATACTCCAGGGAAACACTTTGGACATTTTGTCACAGTACTGTGTGACCTTTCAAAACTTACTACATGTGCAGTCACATGTTTGAGAAAGCTTGATGATGCTGGCCTCCCTTCCAGAAATACTACATTGTTTATCTATCTGTACAAAAACCTGATGTTCGTCTAATCTTTTGGCCTCTGACATTTCTCTCTTGCCAGTGCCACCCAATGGTTTGGTCGTGTACTGTGGCACCATTGTGACAGAGGAAGGCAAGGAGAAGAAAGTCAATATCGACTTTGAGCCTTTTAAGCCAATCAACACCTCCCTGTACCTCTGCGACAACAAGTTCCACACCGAGGTGAGAGCTTTTGCCTGGTTTCTGTGTCTGCATACAATATTTTTCATGTACAGACATATACTTCTCTTAGTGTCTTTTTTACACTTGCTGTCTGACACATTCTCATCATCCATCCACTCTCCCCTAACACAGGCATTGACAGCCCTGCTCTCTGACGACAGTAAGTTTGGCTTTATTGTGATCGACGGTAGTGGGGCGCTGTTTGGCACACTGCAGGGCAACACCAGAGAGGTGCTGCACAAGTTCACTGTGGACCTACCCAAGAAGCACGGTACTGACCCACTACACTCACACAACACTGAACTTTTGATATTTTCACCGCATGGATCATTAGAGCATTGATTAAATATTACCCAGCATTCATTTGTGTCTCTTTTCCTGTAAAGATTCGTTTTAAAGACTGTCTCTTATTCTGTATCTTTCTGACAGGCAGAGGAGGGCAGTCTGCTCTGCGTTTTGCTCGTCTGAGAATGGAGAAGAGACACAACTATGTGAGAAAGGTGGCTGAGACGGCTGTCCAGCTCTTTGTGTCCAATGACAAAGTTAATGTGGCAGGAATGGTTTTGGCTGGTTCTGCCGACTTCAAGACCGAGCTCAGCCAGTCGGACATGTTTGACCCAGTAAGTGTGTGTCTGTTCTGAAGTGTGTCCGCAGGTCCTTTTTAAAAAGTATTAAAATGTCTTGAATTCAGCATTGTTAGTATTAGGCTTTAAATAGTCTGATAGTTTCAACTTGTGAGGTCATAATTGCCACAAACATTTTATCGTATTTCATTTATTTTTCATTTCTTTTTGTTAAAATTAGTCACGCTCTCCTGCATGAAAGTCCACATCTCAAAGTTACAAATCTTTAAACCTACCACTGAAACTAATGCTGTCTTTTTACTTTATACTTGTACTTACCTATTGGCAAAATATAGATTAGCCTAACTCACATTAATAACCGTATTTCCACATAAGACCTATCTCTGCACAGGACCGTAAATATACCACTAAGCTTTATACTTAACTGCAATTCTTGAATAAGAAAGTTCAGTCTGAAATTTGGTTAAAACTATTTCAAAAATGTCTTAAAAACATTAAATTCAAGTGTCTGTTACTTGTAGACGCCCTGGTTCTGATAAAAGTCAATGACAATTAAGTATTTACTACGAACAAAAAAGATACACACTCTTGCTATACAATAGACTAAATAAATATTATGAATATCCTGCCACAGCTGTGGTGGAAACAAAACCAGCAGCATTATGTGTCATTACTGTCAGCATATTTCTTTTGATAGACTTTACCATATCTCTCATGTTAGGGACTCAGGGATTTAGCTCTCAAGCTGCAGAGTTTGAAATGCTTCTGATCATATCACTGTGTGCCTGCGTGTGGATATCTCTTCAGTGTGTTTAACCCATGTGTGTGTTTGTTTTCCACAGAGGTTACAGGCCAAGGTTTTGAAGCTGGTGGACATCTCATATGGAGGAGAAAATGGTTTCAACCAGGCTATTGAGCTCTCAGCAGAGGTCCTCTCTAATGTCAAGTTCATCCAGGAGAAGAAGCTCATAGGTGAGTTGTCTTAGTGATACACTGGAACAACTTTGTTTGGCCGTCTCCAGTGACAGCTAAAGTAAATAAAGGCTTTTGTTGTGGCCGAGATTTTCTTAATGGTTGTCCCTCTCTACAGGGCGGTACTTTGATGAGATTAGCCAGGACACGGGGAAGTACTGTTTTGGTGTAGAGGACACACTCAAAGCCCTGGAGATGGGAGCAGTGGAGATCCTCATAGTCTACGAGAACTTAGACACCATGCGCTACATTCTACGTGTACATGGGGCCGAGAGCAACGGAGCGGAGAACGGTACACAAATATCACATCTACCTTTGCTGAGAAACAAGGAACATACTGAGATGAAATAGTTTGCTATGAAGCTATAATTTCAATGTCCGTCCTTTGGTTTTCAGATGAGAAGACTTTGTACTTGACGCCAGAGCAAGAGAAAGACAAGTCTCACTTCACAGACAAGGAGGTGAGCGCTGCAAAGAAAGGGCAAATCCCTGTGATCTAAGTTAGACCCATTACCCATCATGCCACGTGTCCCTGACTCTGATTGTGT
The DNA here is from genome assembly GCA_035609425.1 of Epinephelus awoara. Taxonomy (NCBI): domain Eukaryota; kingdom Metazoa; phylum Chordata; class Actinopteri; order Perciformes; family Serranidae; genus Epinephelus; species Epinephelus awoara. Next base: position 22,363,818 of record CM069299.1, read on the forward strand.
TTCTAGACGGGGCAGGAACATGAGCTGATCGAGAGCATGCCACTGCTGGAGTGGTTTGCTAACAACTACAAGAAATTTGGAGCCACGCTGGAGATAGTCACAGACAAGAGCCAGGAAGGATCCCAGTTCGTCAAGGGCTTTGGAGGCATCGGGGGTGAGCGTGCTGTTGTTTAAGCCACTGTGTATTTTAGGTTTTCACCATGCTGAAGTGACCATGGACAAAATATGAAGCATACCTTAGAAAGGCTTTCCTTTTATTCCCTGCCCCCTATTTTTCTTTGCAGCCTGGTGTAGGAAACAAGTCTCTCGTTATCAGCCACATTACAGCTTTTGTCAAAATAAAAACAAGAGCTGCTTTTCAGGAAAGCTGCTCTACCTAATTTTTTTTTATGCTGAGTTCAGCTGCAATTAAGACATTGATAGCCAGGGCTACATGATTACAAGAATGTCACAGGCTAATAATAATCATTGGCTTAACTCCATGAACTCAAGACTATAACCTATACTTACTAGGTTATGGCTGTGACTAATTCACTGTAAAAGATGCCATGTCAGACCATTAGGAAATAACTGTTTACATATACAGCAGTGTAAAATAACAGACTGCTGCACTTTAACTAGATCCGCTACTTGTTACTGGGCCACTTGATATGGATTCTGATACAGTAGAGGGGACAGACTGTCCCAGTTCAGTTCTCTTCTCTTTTTTTCCTTGATTCACTTTCCTCCTGTCCTTTGGCCACCCTTTCTGAGTTTTCCTCAGGAGACATGATGAACAAGGCACAGTGAAGACAAATTTAAAACACCCCAATTTATTGAGCTGTATTTGCACTGTATGTTGTTGTCCTCTTCCTTGAAGTCAGGTAAGCACTAGTAATTCCCTGTATGATCAGTAAAGTTTCACATTATCCTTCATATTACAAGTGCTTGAATGTTCTTTCAAACATTTGTTTATCCTAAAGAGTGTTTGTTAGTTAATTTTATTTGATATGGGCATCACACTAGCATTAGAGCTGTAACATAAATTTATCTACAAGGACCAAATGCAGTGTGTTTAGTGTTTGTAGTGAAACAAACACCTGTCCACAGGAGGCTTTTTTTAACTTAAGATAAAAAAGAAAATGTACATCCACAGATACATCCACAAAATACAGTTTTGTTGACAATGTTGTTTCTCTTTTAGCCATGACTCACTACCGCTATTAAAAATCTAAAATTGTGTTGAATTTTCACTGCAGTTGGTAGACACGCCCCATAGTTTTGCTTCTTTAACAGTAAAGACTGTTCCTCCAAATGAGGGTACGTGTAATGAAACATGTAGGGCTGGATGTTGGTACTCAATACCGTTAAGGTATTGACCAAAATAATTTGATCCTTTGATCACTGCAAACATTTTTTATTTAATGCAACGTGTGATTGGACCCCTACTGCAGTAGCTACAACCATACAGACTGTGGTGTGATGAATTTGACTGCCACGTATTTGATGGAGGTGGCAATGCAGCATGCTGAGATGCCACCAAAACATTTGAAAGTGTTGCTATAGTACAAGCCTGTGACATCTGATAAAAATAAATGCATACGATGTGGAAAGATTATACACAGCCCTAATATGCGACACTTACTGTTAATTGAGGCCTGTGTGAGATTCATATTGCCAGACACTCATAACTGGACATCAGTGGCATAATAAATCAGTTTTCCAAATATAATTAACCTGGATTCCTGTTACAGGTAAGGCCTTTTTATACTGATCTGTTATTGTCCTGTAGACATGAGTATGATAGAGACTTTGATCATCCAAAAGCTTTGAATCCCTTCTTTGTGAACAGGTGTGATGCATTACATTTAGCAGGACAGTTGTGGAATCGTTGTGGATTTAAAATGTTGAGCAGGTGATAGCATGTCAAATTAATGTAATGCTTGTACGTTTTTATGAAGAAATGAATTAGTTCCCTGTACTTTCTCCTCAGCCTAAAAGTAAATTTGATGTTTTTTAATTCCGTAAGTACTACTTAAAAAAAAGAGGATTTCACAAATTCATGCTTTTTAGATACAAATACTCCCACTCCCATAGCTAAGAGGGATTAGCTTATCCTAATACAAATTCTTCCTTTAATGCTTCCACGATCTAACCAAACATGACATAAGCTGGCCAGCCATCACATTACCCTTGTTAACCTATCATCTCTGTGTTCCTCAGGCATCTTGCGGTACAGGGTGGATTTCCAGGGCATGGAGTACCAAGGAGAGGACGATGAGTTCTTTGATTTGGATGACTACTAGGTAGTCGGGGACTGATATTGGGAGAAAAAAAGAAAAGCAAAGGAATGAATGAAGAAATAAGGAAAGAAAAATGCCACCTCTCTTGCAGCAAGTGAGAGGTGCGACCGTGTTGACCATATATATGACAGACACACCTTCCAATTTACCTGTTGCATACACAAACTTGCGCATACATTTCATCTGTACACACGACAAAAAGCATCACACAGGCTGAAGAGGAGTGAGATTTTCTTTCATCCAGAGAGGGAGAAAGCCCTTCCTGAATAAATCCCTGCCTTAGAGTGCTGGTTCCTTCCCCTAGTTGGATTGGACTCGACTCATTTTCTTTTTTTTTTTTTTCCTCCTCCTCCCCTCCATTTTGAATGAACACAACAGCAAGTTCCCAGATTCCTCGCTGTCCCCGACCCGGTCTGAAGATGAACTTTGGACTCACTCCTCACATATAGAAAATATATTTTCCTTTCTTGCCTCAACATGTCCCTACCTTCTCTCTCTTTCTCTCTCTCTCTCTCTCTCTGTCTTCTCCCCTCTATGCTTTCTCTCTTCTTTTTTTTTTTTTTTTTTTTTGCATTTCATTTTTTTACTGGTAACTGCTGCTGTTGTATTTTATGAGAGTGGGGGATTTTTTTTACCTGGGTTTCTGTAGAGAAAGGGGGACAAAGTATTAAATTTGAACTGCTGAAAACCATTGCTACCTCCTCATCTGCTGTGGTCTCAATCCTGTGCCGGAAAGGCGGACGTTTTCTCTGAATATATACATTGTTGTAGTGCTGTGTGAGTGATAAGTATGCATGACCGCTTTTGAGGGATTCTGTTGTGTAATTGGTTCCTCGGGATCCGCCTCCACATGTTGAAATTTAATTCATTTTAAATTGCAGAAAGTTAAGGTATCAGATCTCTTGGTATTCATTAGCATCATTAGCATAAGGTGATTCACGTATTTTTAAGAATCTGAACCCCAATTAGAAGATTATACTTATGTGATTGCATTTGTAAATGTTATCAAAAATCCATTCAGAATCTGAATTTATCAATGCATTTCTGCTGATACAGTTTTAAATGTGATATGTTCATCATCTAGAAAATTACAACTGGCATTTGCTTGCCTCTTTTAAGGAAATAAGCTAAAAGATACACTCAAGTTTTCATTCATAACGCTTTGTAAAGAAATGCTGATGACAGAACTGCCCAAGGAGTTGTTAAAGAATGGCCTTGTTAAATACACCAAACACTCATCCATTCTTCAAAAAATGAGTCACGGCAATTCACAGGACAAACTAAGGAAGTAAAAGTGCATTACAGGAGCTTGCTTTGATGAATACTGAGTAGAGTGTTGAGGAAATAAAACATCCTACATATTACAACCATAAAACACGTCCTGCGAAATTCACATTTCAGTTCTGAGACAATTGGGATGTGAGTAATTTAAAAAGCACTTAATTGACCGTCAAACATACTCCTTAAATGCCAGTGGGATTCACAGGAAAGCATGAGCAGAGGTGAACTGAGGTAAAGGATGAAGGGAACTGACGTAGTGCCTGAGCGTCTGCTTTACTCTCTGGATTACATTGTTGATTAAAGGCTGACAGGTCTTCCTACATCAATCCATTTTCACACAGTTCCACATTTTACTCATCAGTTAACCCTTAAACTCATCTGCTTTTACAAACGGCTGCTGTTGTGACTCTCCTTATTCACTTTAATGTGAATAATATTTTAACCATGCAGCATCCTGTGTGGATTTACAAAAATATGCAGTTGGATGTAAATGTACTAAAACAACCCAGACCTCTTATTAAAACTGTGTGTGATCATTTTATCACAAAGCTTTATGAACACATAACCTTAAATCCTTGCAGCACAACTTACGTTGCTGTTTTATGCAGCGTGGTTTAAATTACTATTTCCTTTAATCACACATGACATATTAAAATAGCCAACATCCTGCAGCATCTCATAGCAAAGCTATGCGGATGATTGATTTTGCCTTAGTGTATTCCTCTTCAGGATAGCAACAGCATCTTCATCCATTTGCCCTTTTGTTTGGGGGAGTCACCGGGGAAGCCTTGGTAGCACGGTGAGCCAATCAATAAAAAGCAAACCTGCGAAGTCACGCCCCTTTTGACAAAATCCGTCCAATCAGCGGGCTCTATCGCCGTATGGGCGTCACCACCCCCCCACCCACCCTTTTGACACTGCCCTACCAAAGCTGTGTGGTTGAGCGAAGTGAATGACGTCTCTGCATTTGCGGGCCGCCGACGCAGGGCTGGGTTTCCATTTTCAGAGCGAGTTTCGGGGGGGATCGTCAACATGGAGCCGGAGATGGAGGACAAAACGTTGGAACTGATGGTAAGATTCGTTTTGTTATGGCATCCTGAACACCCGAAGTGCTCAGTATGTCTCTTTATATTGGTGGAAGCGCCGAGGCTCGATTCGACGGCAGGAATGGGCTGAAGCGGCTTGTCGGGAGAGGTGGAGGAGAAAGGAGGGGGGACCAGAACAGAGGGAGGGCCTGAAATTATCGATACATTTCGCTAAGAATGCTCCGCATACTGGTCGGATTAATAACCGAGACCTTGACTTCAACATCTGGTAAATGTAAATCATATGTTGTTTTGGATACAAGTGGCAAACAGAGGGGAAATTTAAAGGTTGATGTTCAGTCGTCGGCCGAAGACAGCCGAGGATTCTCGGGGTAGCGTTCACTGCGGTGACGCTGCGCCACTTTAACTGGGCCCTGTCTGGTACTTAGCCATCCAGCTAACACAGGCTAGAAGGCGATGAACCACGTAAATTTACGCGTATGTTATATTATGTAGTTTATGTTAAGGCAGCCTACTTGATAACAGATGTGTTGAGCTGTCAAATGGATTCTTTGATACAACGGAATGCTGCTTAAATCTTTATATCGTGCTGGTTCTCTGTTTATATTTTCGAAGTGCGTAGAAGGAAGTGTATAGCTTTTTCATTCACATAGCGTTACCACGATTAGCGAGGTAGCAATTAGCTTAATAGCTAGCATGCTAAAAATGCTAGGAGTACTTGACAGGCGTTACCGTACCAAAACAGTAAACTGGTCAGGTCGGTAAAAGCTCGTTTGATAACCAGAAACACGAACTGTCTATTTAACACGGCTTTCCTTTATTGACGTTTAGATTTGGTCAACAGGTAATCGTCTTTTTGTGGAATGATTAGCTATCTAGAAAAGCTAGCCAGGCTAGGCTAACGTTAGCTCAGTAATAGCTAACATTAACATTACAGGGGTCAAAGTGGTCTCAAGGAAGACGCCAATTAAGACAAGGTATTGTTTTGTTAATGAACTTTAACGTGGATAGTTTCCATTCCTCTGGCAGGTGTTTATTATAATTTTTGGATCAACGCACAGCTCTCAGTGTCTGTACCAAACAAATCAACTGTATTGTCATAAGTTACTCGCTGTTGACATAGCCAGGTAGGCCTACAAAGTAAAATCTTAGATTGTACAGTAGATAAGATGGACCAGACGTGTCCTGTGTAACAGAACCGTGGCTGAGTGAAAAGTGTGTCTTACTTTTGTTAAAGCAAAGTGTCTACAATTATCATAGATGTTTATAGACCACAAATAACCATCCTTGAGAGGAATTAAATGTTATTTTAGAGACAAATTAGTATTGGAGATAGCCACCAGATCAAACACTAACCAGACTTCAGGAAGGTGTTTAAAAAGTTATCAAATTTAAACCACAATTAAAATTACTGTGTAGACAGAACAATTAATACAAAGTAATAGCAACACTGCTTTCCAAATCTTTCAGTGATTGTTCAGGCTTTATTTTGGTCCCTGAGATGAGACAAGATAAATAATAATGACTGAAAACAGAACTTTACCCATGTGCTTACTCAGTTAAGAGATTAGAAAAGAAAAGAGTATGGACAGCACATACTGTGTGGCCAATGGACTTAATGAATTTATACATCTTGATTACACATATTAAAATGGAGGGAAATATACATTTTTTGCAGGATTTGGGGACTGTAATTCTACAGGCCTACAAAAATTAAATTTGTCTGGGTTGTGTCTGTGTATTTATTTTGATTTTATTTTTGTCCCAGTGTTATTCACTAACCACTCATGAGAGTGGGGATGGCAGAACAGTGGGTGGGGTTTCTGTCAAAACCAGTGGCAATAATTGACAATTGCTCCCATTGCCCCTCCCTCTCCTCTACCTATCCCCACCCAGTTCATGTCTAATAATGCTTCTGTGTGTATGTTTATCAGTCTGTATCTTGTGTGTGAAGGAGTGTGTGTTCCTGCGCTCACTGTGCCAATGTGTGTGTAGCTCTAATACTGGTTTTTCCCCTCACTATCCCCCACCTCCTCCCCTTCTTCTTCTCTCCTCACCTTTTAATGGTTACACACCCACCTCCTCTCAATTTCCAAACCAAACCTTTTTGTTTATTTGTTTATTTTTTCATTTTTACCTTTATATTCTTAACACTTTTTACACACTCCGCCTGTCCCGTTCCTCACCAACTCCTCACCACTTCCATCCATCTATACATTCATTGATCCATCCATTTACTCACCTCCTTTGGTTTCCTCCTCCCAACTTCCCTCATCAACCCCCCTCCTCTTTTCCTTTACTTCCCATCTCTGGTCTCTCGCTCTTCCCTTTCTCTTCCTCCCTCACCCTGTCCACTTCGTTCTCCTCCTCCCTTCCTCCCTTCCTCTCTCTCTTTCACACAGTGCTCTGTGCCTCGCTCTCTCTGGCTGGGCTGCTCCTCGGTGGCTGAGAGTTTGTGTGCACTCAGGTGCCTGCAGAGCATCCCCTCCACCCGGGCTCACAACCAGGTTCTGCCTCTCTCCTCTTAATTCTGCTGCTCCTCCTCCTCTCCCTTCCCTTCCTCCCTCGCCATCTCCACACCCTTCACTTTTCTTCGCCCACTCCACATGACTCCTCATACCACCTTGGTGCAGACAGCACCCACTCACCCCCTCACCCTCCTACCTCCTCACCTTCCGTTGTCCTTTCCTCCCTGTTGGAAGCACACTGCTCTCAGGTTCTTCTCTGGTGCATCCTCAAACTCTCTCTGCTTGAAACAAAATTGTAGCTTTATAAACTGTAATTGACTTCCTTATAATCATGTCAAATCACAGTTCTTGCATCTAAATTAGGTCCCGGAAAACTTAAAGTCAAACAGTGATTATGCCATGTAATGAAAACTGAAGACTTTTACAATCAGTTTGAATACTAGTCTGTTTCCTAAGAAATTTGGCGTGAGTGGAAGCAGGATGCAGGGCGTACCAGAGAATAACCTCGCACTGAGGAGTAACATTTTCTCCCCTTCTACCTGGAGGTGTGAGGGCCGAGGTGGGGGGTCTTCCTTCAAGCTCTGAGAGGCTACATGCTTGCTTGCCTGCCTGCCTGGCCAAACCTGGTCTGTCTGTTTTTTATTTCTCCTTCTTCCTTCTCTCCTTCTGCTCTGCATGTTCATCAACACCAGCAAGCCCATTCTGGCTTCTTGTCCTGTCTGCTTTGGTCTTGGTACCTGACCGTTTGTTTGTTTGTGTGGTTGTGTTACTGCCAACCACTGATATGTTCTTTGTTGGATTTGCTCTCCACATGTAGCAGCATCTCCAAGTTAGATGGTTAATTACACCGAGCAAAACCTGGAATGGCTCTTGAGGGGGTTCTGGGTTTTACTTAGAAAATCCAGATCGTTAGTAATCCAGTGTCTAAGACAGACCCCAGGTTCAGCCCGCCAATGGCAACTCTTCAACCTCTGGTGAAGCACTAACAGATAGGCTATGAAAATAAATAGTCAGACAGGCCTCTATATTAGCTTTTTCACCAACAAAGCTGTTTTCAAAGACTGTGACCTTGGCTCAGTCATCACCTACACTGATATGTGATAGCATTGACCCTCTCCCAGGTAAAAGGCTTTGCGTGTCCCATTTCCCCAAATTAGTTTGTGGTATCTGAACAGAAAATGTACATTGTATAGAAAAAACTAGGAGTGAAGTTGCAGATAATAGCAATTATACATTAGTCCTTTTTTGGTGTTTTCCTATGTAGCGATGCTATGGCAAGGTTGTGCTTTTCCTGCTCATTTCCGGAGAGTTTGCAGTGTATCCTTTTAAGAGTTTTCGTAGTTGAGTGTGTGTTTTACAGTGTGCAAACGTGTTGGTTTAGAGTGGTCTTCAACATTAATAATTTGGTGTATCTTCAGTATCATCTTCAGTATCTATGAGGATAGCAGGTCTACATGTTGGTTTTGTATATATAATGATAAATGTAAGGTTATGACATTGCTGCCAGACTGTCCATGATTCCCAAAGCAGTGTTTATGCTATAAAGAACCTGTTATGTGTTTATTATTAGATTTTATTCTTCGTTAAGTGTTTAGAGTCAGGCTAAATGGTCAGCCTCTCACTCCATTACTGTCAATAGGTGATTTGTGCCATAGCGCTGTTGTTATTAAAATGACTCAAGGTTCTGTAGCTTGTTTGCAATGCACTTGTAAGAGACTTAAGTCATGGTAGAAATGGGTGGGATCCGGTAACCTCTCAGTTTTCTTCTCTATCCCGTGTATGTACTGTAAGACCACTATCTGATTTTAGTTTCATTACAGTCATGCCCGAGCTGCTGCCAGTGACATACCCAAGATGCTGCAGTTTAATTTCCTGTCCAGACTACTTAGCCCACATCACAGACAAGCAAGCAAATAGATTCCTTTTGTTGCAGTGCTCAGTTTTTTTTTTCACTCCATATGTGTGTGTATGCACGGGTGTTTGTGCGTGCACGCCTCAGAAGTCATGATGGTTCCCTTCCTTGGCTGTGTTTGTGGCACTCTCGTGTCCAGCGCTGTCCACACCGCTGCCCTGGCTCTCACAGTGCCTTTAACACAGATGCAAAGACAATAAAACGCTAACCCGCAACGTCTCTTTGTTTTGTTCTTTTGTTACAGAACACGTCAGGGATGGAGTCACAGAACCTCGTGGACGACCTGTCGCCAAAGAAGAACACAGTTCTCAAGGTGTGTGTGTGTGTGTGTGTGTGTGCTGTTGGTGTATACAGGCTTCAGTATCATTGAAAATATGAAAAACTACAATTTTAACAATGTTTGAAACAATTTCTCCAGGATTTACAGCCACTCAACATTAGGAAAATATGCGATAAAGCTGACACAGACATGCACAGTATATGTATTAGTTCATATATTTATATTTACTTTACATTGGTCTTAAAGAGCTGCAGTGGGCCAAACCCTCACTGTACTACCATTCAACAACTTAACTGTTAATTTCTTCCCTACTGCGATTGCCAACAGCTGTCTGCTCTGACCAACACTCTGTTTCTTGCTTGACCACGTGGTGCTACTCACTGAGCTATGGTTAAAGGAGCTACGATACTCTCATCACACGAGTCATCATTTAAACCCGGTCGTTATGTTTTTCTCCAATTAGAATGAATGTTCTTTTGCGTTTCTCCTCATGTTGTTAGATGAATTGATGCTATTTCATCTATTAAGTAAAGAAGCCTGTCTAAGCAGAGTAAAGGGAAGTCTTGGAGAGTAAAGCAGACATAAGAACATTGCTCGCCTGGCCCGATTGGGCAGCTGACTGATTGTATTAACTAGCCCAGTGTTACTTTTTACTGGCCCTGGGCAATCGAGCAATCCTTATGGTTGGACCCTGCTTATTGAGGGCTCTATCTCATTGGCCAGAGAGTTAACAGCATGGCAAGCATTAAACAAAATGGCACCTACACACAGAAGGTAAATTAGTGCGTTGCTACTACAATCAAAGTGCAGTATTACAGTGTTTCGTTATGACGATTAAAAAACAAAACAAAAACAACTGCACATTGCGCAGCCCTAATTCTCAGTATACTGTGACATCAGAATTGTATTTTTTTCCTTTCACCTTTATGCAAGTAAAAACCTCACACAGATGTTGACATTTATTTTAAAGCATTTTTTTCCTATTCCCACACATACACCCACACCATCACAAGCTTCGTGTGGTTTAACGAGCTTTAACCCTCAGCAATGAAAATTGATTTTTAACTTAGTCAATTGTGCAACACCTCCTTTTGATGTTGTTCAGACTGTTATAAGGATGGAAAAAAAGACTTGGAAAGTAATTGAGGTGATATTGTTTTATGCTATTGTTACAAGTAGATCTAAATTCAGATGGTTTTTTTTTTTTTTTTTTTAATTTACAGCTTAGTAATGGTCCTGTTGTGGGGTCCCGCAAGCGTCCGTCAGAGGGTAACTACGAGAAGGAGAAGGAACACTGCATCGCCCTGTTCGACCAGTGGTCAGAGGCCGACCAGGTGGAGTTTGTCGAGCGCCTGATCTCCCGTATGTGCCACTACCAGCACGGCCACATCAACTCCTACCTCAAACCCATGCTGCAGAGGGACTTCATCACTGCGCTGCCAGGTACAAATACAGATAGAAATGCAACGTTTAGTAGCACTGACCACAGTGTGACTGTACAGTTAGGCACATGTAAGACTCATCACTCTCAGTTTTAATGAAATTGGATGTGAATTATGTGTATCCACTTTTGTATGATTGATTTTCTTCATCTGATCTTCAAGGCATTTTTAATATTCTAACTAAATACCTATAAACACGGATAACAGTTAAAAATAATGAACCTTAGGCACCGATAAACTGACCAAATGAAATTCTATTCATTTTGCAACAAACACTCCACTCAGCCTTTCTCTTCCTCTCTTTAGCCCAAGGCTTGGATCACATAGCGGAGAACATCCTGTCTTTCCTGGATGCACGCTCGCTGTGCTCGGCAGAGCTGGTGTGTAAGGAGTGGCAGAGGGTCATCTCTGAGGGTATGCTGTGGAAGAAGCTCATTGAACGCATGGTCCGCACAGACCCTCTCTGGAAAGGCCTGTCTGAGAGACACCAGTGGTGAGAATAGACCTAGACCTACAATACACACACATACACATAACAGGTTGGCTATTGTTCTTTTGTTTTACAATAAGATCTAAAACTGGCCAACACTCTGGCAGAAATTAAAAGGATGCTTTCTGAGGATAAAGTTAAACCACTTGTTTTTAGTTTGCTTGTTAGTTGTTGTTTTTGTTTTTTTTGCCAGTAGATTTAGGAAAAAAGGAAAGGTAGAGAAGGAGCAAGTAAGGTTATACTCCAGTGCGTACAAAGCAGCTGTCATTCCTATATTTGTCTTTCCCTAGGGAGAAATATCTGTTCAAGAACCGCACATCAGAAGTCCCACCCAACTCCTACTATCACTCCCTTTATCCCAAGATCATCCAAGACATAGAGGTAAGAGACAGTGAAATGGGTTTCAGTATAATGTGAACACTGTTTTCATTTACTTATTAATATAAAAATATTTTCCTTCCTTGTTAAAAATGCCACTTGCACAGAATTTATTATAGTGTGTTGAAAACCCTGGAAAGCATGAATAGGTTCATATCAGGGCTGGCACAATGCCAGATTTTCACTACATGGTTATTGTGGCCAAAGTTCACAATTACTATATATTTATATATTTATATATATATATATATATATATATACACACACACACACATTAAAATAATGCTATCAGTCATATTCATCTTTAACTTAGTTTATTGTATGTTGTGTCTTTTTTTGCAAATGAATGTTACTCAAAATACAAAACATGAGTATAGGGAGATGGAGAGAGTCTGTAACCACCACTGTACAAAAACATACAAAAAGAGCAGTCACACTTAAGGGATAGTGACAAGGCAACCAGATGGAGTTGGGTAAGGGAGACAAAGGGAGAATATTAGGAGGCGGAAATGATTTGAAAGGTTCTGAATTATTTACACGATATTATCACATGTATATTATTAACACAATATCAGTATTTCACTTTTAAATATCACGGTTATCGTCAGCACCAGTTTATTATGACACCCCTAGTTCATATGGACTCATTTGAACCACTTTCCATCTGGCTACATTAAATCTTTAACTGTCCTCCTTTAATAAGATTACATGACATGATGTTTGCCTCCATCTTCTCTCTCTGTTCAGCTACTGTGCTTCTCTTTCTCTCCTTGGTTGCCTGTTGTGTTCATCTTTCTCATTGTTTCTCCCTTCTTTCTCCAGACTATTGAGGCAAATTGGCGATGTGGCAGACACAACTTGCAGAGGATTCAGTGTCGCTCAGAAAATAGTAAAGGGGTTTACTGTCTCCAGTACGACGATGACAAGATCATCAGTGGCCTTAGGGACAATTCCATCAAGGTACGTGTGTGTGTGATCACAAAGGTCAGTCTGAGGTCTGTGATAGTGACTGAATTTGCCCACTTTATTATTTTTGCCACTGTGTCGGTCACATGTTCTTCGTACAACCTCTTAGAGATCTGTCTAGTCAACATGTTAGCAGGGACTTTAGTGGACAAATTAGGACAAGGGTGTTTGTTTAATTATATGAGGTATAATTTCCTTATGTTCTAATGCCATATCTCTCCTGTCATTTTTGTCTGTGGACCTTGGACCTGTATATCACCTTTCTAGTCTTCAGACTACTCAAAGCGCTTTAACTAATTATCACATTCACCCCTTGACAAACATATTCACACATGGGTGGCTTCAATCATGGTATATGTAATTTTATATCACGATAATGGTATACATCACAATACAGTAGTTTGTACGTTGTATTTGTTTTCCTCTTTTATTTTGTTTGTTGGAACCCTAATGCAAACCAAAAAAACAACTGCTTCACATGAGACAACACTTTGAACACTTTAAAACAAAAGACACAAAACAGTAAAATTAAAATTATTTTTAAGCTTTAAGGTTCCTGAGAACAGTCATTTAAAGTGTTTGAGGTTTCTGCGTTTACAACCTCACTCTCCTCCATGTCTGCCCAAATCATGTTGCAAGGCAGCTGGCGAGAATCCCAAGAATCACGCGAGAATCCAGCCCTGCCTGTCTGCCTGCGAGGACGGAGTCACAGTGAATGAAATGAGAGCCACACCTTCTGAGTTGACTTAAAAAAAAAAAAAATAGCTCCTGGCATCTGTGCTTGAAACATGCAGTGCACCTGCGCCTGCATGCCTATAGATAACGTGATACGGTTGAGTTGTTTTGATGCAGCTGATGCTAGCCATATTTACTTGTTGTCCCAAATTCCACTCTTAAATAATAACAGCATAAGTTGAGTTCCTTGGCCAAAGTCCCAGCTAAATTGACATTAGCATTAGCCTCTGATGGTTCCATTTACTTTCTGCTAAGATAATATTAGCAAGGCTAATACTGTCATAACATAATAAAACAATTTGCTTTTGGATTAGTTTTAGAACCTGAGACAACTTTATAAGACAACACTGTAGATAACGCAGCAAACACTTACAAGAGGTTAAGTTTATACAGCATTGTTATTATTACAAAATTGTGTGAGTAAATGCAAGATGGGAGCCAATGTTTGCGATAATTAATTTTTTTTTAAGTGCCTTGAACTGATGTCCTCTTACATTATTTTTGTTGCAGTAAGATCACATAAATTATAGGATGATAAACTGCAAATCCACATTTTAATAATGATCTTGCACACCCCTTGACATCCTTTGTGGTTAGCATCTTTGTCACTTAAACCAAAACAAACGCACCAGGTGATTTAAACTGGTAAAAACACTGAATAAAGGATTTTCATTTTTAAAAATCAATTATTAAAAATTATTTAATAATTATAAAATTATTTTCAGGTGATTGTACATAAAAGAAAACATACTTATCATATTCCATTTCTGCTAAAATATCCCCCTAAAATCTACACACTGGACCTTTTAAGTGGCAACTGCAAATTTGTTATTTCTGTTGTCATGTTTTAAATGTCATAGCTGTGAAGGCTGGAATATCACTACACCCCTACTGGTAACACGACTTAGCAACACTTAAACATCAGTAATAGTATATATATTGGGCTTTTACGTGGTTGGAAGAAGGTTGGTTAGAAGTTTTCAAGTCCCATCACTTTGTTTCCTGCTGCTCCTGCTGTCCCAAACTGGCATGTACAAGTAATTAACATTGATCCCTCTTGTATGTCTAAGCACCAGCAGCCAGAGTGTTGGCTCTGAGAAACACATGCATGGTGTGTGTGGTTGTTTTCTTCCTACCTGGGTTTGTGTAGTTATGAATTGAATCTTTTCTTCCGGCTCAGTATGGCTTATCATCTTATTGTCTATGGCGCTGAGCTAACCCAGCAGACACTGAGACAGAACACAAGTGAATTATAGGATAAAAAGGCTCAGCTCCAGACCCGTTGTGTGTTCCACTTATCTGTCTGGCCTGGGAGAAGAGGAGAAGATGATGAAGAGGAGGGGAGGATGGAGGGAGGAGAAGAGTGGATTTGTCTTCTTATTGTTCTGGAGGAGGCTGATGCACACCCGGGGAAGAGCTTGAAAGGGCTCTTACGTACACACTCAGAGCTCAGCACAGCAGTGGGGAAATGGGGCATGAACACTGCTGTGAGAATAGGCCATTCTTAGCATGACCCAAATCAGCAACCTTTTCACAACCACTTATTCTTTTTTTTTCTTTGTCCTCCTCTATCTCCCTCTGCTTCTTCATCCTCTTCCTACACCTGTGCTTTCTCCTGATAGATCTGGGATAAGCAGTCTCTGGAGTGTCTGAAGATACTGACCGGTCACACAGGCTCAGTGTTGTGTCTGCAATATGATGAGAGAGTCATCGTCACCGGGTCTTCTGACTCAACTGTCAGGTACGACACACATCTTGTTACAGAAAGAACACGCTGTGTTTTGGAGTACGACCAGCAAGTAGTAACACTTCTGCTGAGTGTTAATTAGACTAGATGTTTTGATGAGTTGCAGGGATTTACTGCTCCACTATTCTCGGTTCAAATGCCAGTTATTTATCTTAAGTTCCCAACCTATTTTCAGTTTCAACATAATGTACATCCTTGGTTAAATTTGGCAACATGAGACAAAAAGTAGATGGGCATTTATAGATACTTTATTTATGAAACTAAAATTGCACTACTATGCTAAAATCTGCATGACAGGCTCAGAGTTTACGTTAGCTGGTATATGCTGGCTTTTGGACGGTATCATTTGTAGTTGTCCAACAGATTAAAACATCAATGGCCAAAATGTTTGGTGCCAAATAATTAAATTAATTAATAGCATTAAATAGCCTACTATTGTGTCTCCTATAAGATGTGTTGCGAAGACAAAACAGATTTTTGGATATTAATGACCAACATATCTATTTATCCACAAAACCGTACAGAGTGCGTCCTTGCCTCTAAAGAGCATACGCCACATCCATGGTGTTGATGGCCTTCCTCAGCATGCTCGGTATAGCTGGGTGATGGCATCACAGATTATGTTCTCCACGAAGACCTCCAACACACCATGGGTCCCCTGCTAGAGCAGACCATGGATAAGCTTCACTCCAGCATGGTGAGCCAGACGGTAGCAGGCTTGGTGGTTCACACTGGACGTGGAAGCAACACAAAGCACGTTGATTTTCTGTGGACTGCTGCCCACTTCCCTTCGATGCCCTTGTTGAGCAATGGGGCTGTTCACACTGGACATGCAATGGCCAGTTGCAATCTGCAGCATAGTTTTGGCGTCTGGTCTGTTTTCTGCAATCCGCGTGCGAATTTGGCAGGAAACACGCCGATGATCTCTTGTGAATGATATTAAAAATATATTAAATATGATTTTAAATGATCTGATCAAGAGAAATGATCAAATGTGCGCTCCATGCCTCCACATATTAGTCAGTTGTGTCTAAATAGAACGAACAAGACAAGCAGACGGACACACGCACGCACAGGCACACACAGAGACACGTAGGCAGACAAAGACAGAGCTCTACATGTGATTCAAACAGAGCAGAGTCCCTCTGTTAATGGCCAGGCGACTACATGACAGCTGACATATTAGGGCGCTTATGCGGCCATTGTGAGCATGGTGGTGATGCTTGGCACATCAAGTCCTTTTCCACCTTTGCCTCTGCCACTAAACCTCTGATTAGTCACTGTTCAATACACCGCTTCTTTATTCAGCTTATTTTCAAGTTATGAAACAATGGTGTTTCTGCAGCACACCGTCTCCAACTGAAAGGAATGCTTCACAGTGGAGATTAGATTCATGATAATTCATATATATCAATAAAAAATAAACTGCTTACTTAAAGATCCAGTGCATAGGGTTTAGCAGTATGTAGCGGTGAGGTTGCAGACCTGAAACTTCTCTCGTGTGCCAAGCATGTAGGAGAATTACAGTGGCCAACACAAAAACGCAAATGGCCTTATTGGAGCCAGTGTTTGGTTTGTCCATTCAGGGCTACTGTAGAACATCATGGCAGGCACTGTGGAAGATGACCTGCTCTGTTTGCAGATGAAAACGGCTCATTCTAAGGTAACTAAAACGCAGCAATTCTTTCTTTAAAGTTATAATAAACTAATGAAAACCATTTCTGCCAGTAGATGCCCCTAAATTCCACAAACTCGATCTTTGTAACTTTGTAAAAAGATGTAGTCAAAGCTACATTCCTGCTCTTAGGCTACAATCAGACTACGAGCAAATCAGATTTGTTTCTCAAATCAGATCTTACAGCTGGTCCGCACTGTTAATAAGATTGGATTTGTGTTTATTATTTATTTGGATCCCCATTAGTTGTTACCAAAGCAACAGCTACTCTTCTTGGGGTCCATGTTAGAACATAATCTTTACAAATGCTTACATTTATACATAAATACTTCAACCTTGGCCCCCACCCACCCCAATTAAAACAATATAAATACAATTACATTGCTAACAAATTAATATACTTTCTAAAAAGCAATTATAATGGAAAAGGAACCGATAAGGAGTATAGATAATAGTAATAGTATTGATAAATTCTTAACAACACCCATCCCTGCTCATGATGTGGCTTTCCAATGCAAAAGCAGCGTGCCCTCCAAACAATCATGCTCTCAAATTGGCAACAGAACTCAGTTGCATGAGACAAACTCCTCTATAACACTCTGCTAATAGCAACATGGCTTCTGCTCAGCACCTCTTCAGTCTGGATTTGACATTGTCGTTGTTTTTCGTGTCGCAAGTGACACAAAAGACACTTTGATGTCAGATTTGAGCGGCTAAAGTGGATGGACTGAGATGCATCTGTAGAAGTCCAGTTGGAATCAAATGTGTTTGGATTTGATTTGCAAAAGTCACATTTAATGTGTGTTTTTTGCCGTCCAGACTTCCTTGAATCAATCTGGATGAATCTGTACATGTCAAAAAACGGAGTTAGCAGTCTGAACGAGGCCTTTGTGATTAGACTGACTGATTTGTAAAGTAGCTCAAATCTTTCACCTTAATCTACTTAATCACTTCACCACATCTCAAGGTGAAAGACAAAGGAGAGAAATCTGGCTCCATTTTTCTGTTATTTAAAGACATTCATGCCAACAAATGAACAAAGAAGCAGCTCCTGAAGTAGGTTTAAATTTGGTCAAAGTGTTCATTCAAAATGAAGTACATCTGTAGAATATGATGAGTAGTTCATACACAGAGCAACATCTATAAAACTACATACTGTACTGTTTATAAAATGATGATATATTTTGTTATCACCTGAAACTGTTGCTGTTGTGCTTAATTGCTTTAAAGGCTGCCGCAATCCTGATGCAAAATATTTCATGTAAAATACGCCTCTGCTATAAAACCAGGTTAACTGCAGATGATTCAAACAAAGTAAAAGACAGAAAAATAAATTTCAACATCAGTTAATTTGATTTTTAAATGTACATTCCTAACCATATTGCACCACAGTGTTCAAAATACAGTACTCTTGCTGTTGACGCACTGTGTCATTTCACATACTGTATGTTTATAGTCCACTTTGTACCCAGTCGTGACAAACACACCAACTGCTGCCCTTAGTTTACGATGAGTTCCCACCCAACCTGCAGCTGCTCTCTCAGTCTGGCAGGGAAAACATAAATGTTGACGTTTATTATTTCATAATGAGTTAGATTTACTATCATTACCAGAGATAGTGTGATATGTTTTATGGCGGATATTTAAAGACCTGGCGTGTGTGTGTATGTTGACACTTGCTTGGCTACTGCACACAGAAGCTCAACATTAATTCTCTTATTACTTCACACTTCAGCCGTACTCGCTGGGCGGTATCCAAGGAAAATGTGACTTCACTTCCTTAGCAACAGCTTGACAGACACTTTGTTTGTAGGTTCAGTTGTCAGCTTTTTCCAGTGTGTTCTGCATTTGACTCTTAATGCCCAGCGGTGCAGTTCAGTAACATGTTCTTCGCAGCCGCCCCTCTGTGTGTGTGTGTGTGTGTGTGTGAGTGTGAGTGTGAGAGTGAGAGTGTGAGAGTGTGTGCAGTTCATACAGTATGTGTGAACTCTCCGTTGCTCTCCATTGTAAAACTAATAAACATAATTCTCTCTCCTGTCTCCATTGTTTTCCTTTTTCCTTCACTCCCATTACATTTCTTTTCCACTCTCCGTCTTCAACCTTCTTTTCTTTCATTTTGACCACTCTCCCCGCTGCCCTCATCTCGTTTTTCTTTCCTACTCACCCCTTCCTCCTATCATTTTCCACTTTTCTCACCCCTTTGTCATTTCTTCCCTCTTTGTCTCACACCCCTCCCCTCTCATTCCACATCCCCATTTTCCCTTCCTGCCTTTTCTTTTCCTCTCCCTGACACCTTTGCCCTCATCCTTCGGCCAATCTGTCATTTCTCCCCACTTCTGTTTTCTCTCCCTCCATCCCTCTGCTTCTACCGCTCACCCTCTGCAGGGTGTGGGAGGTGACGACGGGTGAGGTACTGAACACACTGATCCATCACAACGAGGCAGTTCTTCACCTGCGCTTTGCCAACGGCCTGATGGTCACCTGCTCCAAGGACCGTTCAATCGCCGTCTGGGACATGGCCTCTCCTACTGACATCAGCCTACGTCGTGTCCTCGTGGGACACAGGGCTGCTGTCAACGTGGTCGATTTTGACGACAAATATATTGTGTCCGCCTCAGGGGACCGCACCATCAAGGTAACAGGAGCTGAGGAGGTGGATTCTAGAGAAACATTTGTCTGATAGTAGCTGCAGGGTATGTTATGTTGTTTGTCTGCTAAAGTCTGGAGCACACGCAGAGATTTTGTTTCCTGTTCCCACAGTTTTGTATGATAGACCTCATAATTCAGTCTGTTCAGCTGAGATACTTTCAGTGTAACTAGAAATATCAAACTTGTTCTGTAGTTTCAAACCCACCAAGTGAGTTTCAGAGTGGATGTTTGAAAGGCTGTACACATCTGAACCCAGGCCACTGTTTCACAAAGTGTTTTGTGCTGCTCTCTGCAGGTATGGAGCACCAGCACCTGTGAGTTTGTGCGCACTCTTAATGGTCATAAGAGGGGCATCGCCTGTCTACAGTACAGAGACCGTCTGGTGGTCAGCGGCTCGTCTGACAACACAATCCGGTACGTGTGTGAGATTAAACATATACATGTTTGTGTTACACAGACTGACGATGAATTTAAAATACGAGGACGACCAGTAGGTCAGAAAGTCTTAATTTTATCAAATGTCATTGTTTAAAATAATATCACAGTGTCGGGTGTATTTTGCTTCGTATTTACTAAGACTTCTCTTTCTCCAGGTTATGGGACATAGAGTGTGGAGCATGTTTGCGAGTGCTTGAAGGTCATGAGGAGCTGGTGCGTTGCATTCGCTTTGACAACAAAAGGATTGTCAGCGGCGCCTACGACGGGTTAGTCTCACTCACACACACACACACAAAGCTTTGTGCACAGAGACGTGTTTTGTTTCTGACGTCATGTCGTCTCATGTTTCCCTCTGCAGGAAGATCAAGGTGTGGGACCTGCAGGCAGCCCTGGACCCACGAGCCCCCGCCAGCACATTATGTCTGCGCACTCTAGTGGTGAGTGTCATTTCATTTAGCTTTTACAACATGGCTGAATGACGGAGCACATGAACAGGTCTCTGTACCTGCAGTTCCTTTAAAGCACTTTAGCTGTTGCCTTAAAAGATCTCATTTATACAGGATTAAAAAAATGGAGATTTAAGTTTATTATCATTGGTTGTGTTGCTTTTTAATTCTTTGCGTAATACTGAGAGGAGTTTCCAGTATCCAGTCCTCCCTCATTGATCTAAATGAAGTGGACAAAATATTCAGAACACCTCTGTTGTATTTGTGATGTCTTGGATGCGGACGTGGTGCTGCCAGCTGGCCTCAACATTTAAGAGTTGGCTGCAGTTTGCTTCTGATATCAAACAATCTCACATTAATGTTCGGTCGCTTAACTTGCAACCGATGCGTTTCATTGATGACATCACAAACGTCCATGTTTTTCTTACAGTCTATGGTCTGCCTGTGTGCCAGCATGTTAACATAACCCGTTTCATCCATCGTGTTTTCAGGAGCACTCTGGCCGCGTGTTCCGCCTCCAGTTTGATGAGTTTCAGATCATCAGCAGTTCTCACGACGACACCATTCTGATCTGGGACTTCCTGAACGTCTCGACCAACGGCCAGTCAGAGGGACGGTCTCCCTCCCGCACCTACACTTACATTTCTAGATAGCAGGTACAAAGACACACACACATTGACACTTAGCTGGTCTGACCTTTTTGTAAAAATGTTGCATATGAGGTTGTGTATGTGTTAGGGCTGTACCAAATAGTTAGAAGCTTTGCAGCTTCATTTCCAATGTTCTTCTGAATTCTAAATCAACTTTCCAATGCTGCACAGCTTTTTCCCTCTCTTTTTCATGTCAATTTATTCTGTTTACACCCAATATTTCTGCACAATTGCAGAGAAAGGTTAGTCTATGTCACTGGTTCCCAACTGGGGCAGCCACAGGGTCCAGATTTCTTCTTAGTCATTAGTTCAAGTTCCACACAGTTTAATACAATCAGCGGCTCACACTCATACAGTGTCTGTTTGTCATCGAGCTAGTTTGCTGTCTCTGTTAAGTCGCTGTTCGGTATTCACTCGCTCTACAGTAGAAAACTTCAAAATATAGCTCTGTCCTGGAAGTTATCTGTACTTAAAAATTAAGTGTGTTTTTTACAAAGTTGACATGTTCGCAGGTCTTTTGTGGTTCATTTAGAATGGACCCACGACCCACCAGCTGGAAACCATTGGACTACGCTGTTATTATTAGCATTATACTTATTTGTAGAACTAGATTCCAGTGGTGACTGTATAGGATTGTTTTCATGATCCAAACACTTCCAATAACGCCTGAGCGATGCAAAGACCAAGAGTCAAGATTTAGAAAAAGAAGGGATGTATGTTTTAAGTTCCAAAATTCACAGCCTATTTTTATCTAACAAAATGCTCTGTTTTAGACTAGTGTTTTTTTGCGTTTAGCCTTTTAAAATCAACACTTTCCCTAGCAGTTTGCTCTCTGTTTACCGCACACAAAGGTAGACACCCACCTGTACTAGGGGGGCGGTCTAGCAGCATTTCACAGCACTATAAATTAGATTTATTAATAATAGGAAGCAGATTTAATAAAAAAAAGATAAATTATGCAAATGAAGGATTTTGTTAGATTTGAAAGTCTTAATAGAAGGTTTGAATGTTAAACAGATGACGTTGGTACAGCCTTATTATTTGTGCATGGTTAGAGAACCATATTCAGTCAGTATGTTTTACGCTTTTTGAGAGACCCGTGTGTGATTACAGACTCCTTGCTACCCCCCCAGGTGGCGCCATCCACTGCATCCTTTCTTGGAGGAGCCCAGGGCTGATTGGCTGATGGGTGCGTCCATCATGGAAAGGAGCCCATCTCTTCTCCTTCCTCCTCGTCATCTCTCTGTCCACCTCCCGCCCCGCCACCTCCACCTCCCTGCCCGTTCTGACAGACTCTTGAGCTTGGGCCCATTGCCTGCCAGTACCGTGACATGCACACACACATACACACATACACACACACACACAGGTCAACACTGATGAGGATTCCCGACTACAGAACCGATGCAACTCTCCCAAGAAGTTCACCTTCTACTACTAATTTATGTTTTGTAAAGTACACTAATGACAGTATTAACTTAGACCTTATATAAGTCACAGGCTCCCTTTTGTCCCCTTGATACAAACTTAAAGCAGCTTCTGCTCCTCAGTTTTCAGCGCCTGCCAAAACAGGTTTCCACAGATATGGAATCGCTTATAGATATATATTTATATATATATTACACACACATACACACACAAACACACACACACACACAGTGACACAGTTGGACAGAGGATGACCGGAGCTGTGATGCGGGAGACAGAGACTCTTTACTCAGCTCTAGGAAAGGAGGGAAGGATGGGAGATGGAGGGAGTGAATGAGGGAGAAATGTGTCGGGGGATGACTCCCCCGCTCCCTCTCACTCCCTCACACTCCTCCCTGTCTCTCGCTCTCTCTCCACCCCCCCTTCCCCCCCTCTAACCCCCAGAGATGCACACTCGCTTGGAACATGGGGGCGCGCACACACTCAAGTTTGCGTGAGTGTGTGTTTGTGTATGTGGACTTGTGAAACGACAGAGCAGAAGCGTCAAACAGACAGACATGCATGTGAGGTTGCCGTGGATACAGCATCCCGGCACACCTCTGCTTTTATTTCTCTTTAACTCTTACTTTCTTACTGTTTTTTATTACTGTTATTTTCTCATTTTATTTGAGTATTTTGGTTCTTAGTACAAAAATCATACTAAGCGTAGTCCTCTTTCTACTCCCCCTCCCCTCCTCCTCCTCCTCCTCTCTATCTCTTACTGTCTTCTCCTCATTCTTTCTTCTAACTTCAACCCTTGTTCATCTGTCCCTTTCACTCCATCTTTCTCTCCCCCATCATCTACGTGCTTGCTTTGGTTATGAGAGAAGCTGGAACTCAAGAGCTCAAATTTAGCTGTAAACGGAGTTGTCTTGTCAAAAATTGTGTTGTATATTAAAAATGATTTTTTAAAGAAGAAAATGACCTTATTGTGAATAAAGTACTTGACAGTGGTGGAGTGTTGAGCCAACTGTAACATGAATGAGTGTCTAATTGTCTGTCTGTTCTTGTCTGTGTGTGCATGTGTGGGTGGATTTGTGCTGTGCTGCCTCTATCTGACGGGTAGATACAATTCAGCGGGCCGCCACTCTGTTCCCTCGGTGCCTCAGTAACAACAGAAGAATCGCTCGCTGGCTGGCTGTCCCAGAGACAAAGGATTTAGATATGAATTTCTAATGCGTGAAATTCCTGATTGTTCACAAAAAAGACTTAAAAACAAAAAAAACCTCCAGATCCAGTCACTAGGTTTTCTTTCTGGAGACAACAGGATCTTGAGGTCTTCCTCAGTTGACAAGACTCAAAAGTCAACAACTCAACTGAGCAAACTTGGTCTGAAAGCTCAGTGAATCAACTGGTAGACTGGACCTGTAGTAAATTATTTAATCTTTGGTTTAACTGTTTCCAAGGTCAAGATGTCCGCTCATGCTCCACTTAAAACTGCGTGCGTTTACCTGCACAATCGTGTCCCAGTTACAAGTCTCTGGTTTTTGATCTTATTCTAGGGTTTCAATGATTCAAAACTGAGATCGAGCCAATAGTGGCTGAGATAGCTGTTTACATCTGATTACATGTGCATGTACTATGTCAGCAGCGTGCACATAGACTGCATTTTGTTCTCATTTCATGTAGTCTTATTGTTTTATCCTGGGAGAATACCTGTTTGAGTTTTTAAAAAAACGTTGAATTGTAATTCATGTTAATTTGAAGATTTTTTTTTTACTTAGTTGATGATGAATGCTTTATTATTTTAATCATATCTATGTAACTATTTGTTCAAGCCTAATGTTGCCTTACACATAAATGAGTGATGTCAGTCACCTCCACATAGTGAGGCGCACAGCTTATTAATTAAACACTGGTATTGGCTCGCTGTTCAGTATCGGCTGATACATAGAGCCCAGGTGCTGGCACCAGGGCTGAAAACATTGGATTGTGCGTCCCTGTCTTATTCAGGATATGTTTACATGTGAAACCCGCTGATTCATATCCCTGAGTATACATATTGTAATGGTATCCAGGTTTCTGATCATCTGTGTGTAGCTTTATTTTGATTTCTCACCATCTCAGCCACTATGTTGTTTACTAACACACACCATCAGAGATCTCCAGGTAGCAGATCCAAGTTTCTTCAAACCAGGACATGATGTTTACAGCAGCACAGCACAACCAGGATACTCCAAAAATGTGATCTTAGCAAAGACTCTAGTGCACAAATTTCTGATTTCAGACTGCGACAATGTTTGTAAAGAACTTCTTGAATGTGATGTCAAAGGTCCAGAGCTTTAGATTTTCTAAATAGGACTCAATACAGAAACCTGCTGTAGCTGCAGTGAAATGTAAATGATTGTGGGTGAGGAGTACATGTCAGCCTCTTTTATACCTGGATAGCAGCATTTAGGTCAGTAGTTTTAAATCAACTGTTTGTCCCATCACATTCTACAAACAGTAGTGGACACACCAGTTCTTGGAAATACATTTGTAACAGAAAATATGGGGGCGTAAATGAAACAAAGCTGACCTCAGTGTTGTTACATATTGACCTGTAGTTACTGGTAATTTACTTTGCACACATTTGACCAGAGAAGCCAAAGAATCCTGAATGCTGTCAATGACTTATACTCACTTTATTAATAATCTTTCAATCCTCAGACTTTGGTTACGCAAAGTTAATTTAGACATTTTTTGTAACTTACATAATGCCAATGCAAGTGATTGATAGCCAAATTCTTTTTTGACTGTCGAAAGTTTTATATATACAGTAAGAAGTTCAAGAACTTCAGACTTGTTTGCATCCACTAAGTCACGCTATTAAAGGGAACTTTGTTTCATTTGTAACCTCATTTTATGTGTTACAAATTAATTTGATTCTGCACACCTGTCAGTCAGATTTTCCAGTTTACTTTCATTGTTACTTTTTTTTTTTTTTTGCAATTTGGACTTGAAGTCATTTAACGAGAAACAAATGTTGGTCTCATTGTGTTGTGTGATGTCAGTGTGTTTAGGATGGCCACCAGGTGGGAGTATAAACTCAGTTATCTGCCTCAGTGTGATGTGTTTATGAGACCTGAGCTCTGAATGCTTGGTAGCCAAGTTTGGAGTCAAAACAACCTGTTACAGTAGATCACATACTCAGTCTTGTAAACACTGTAAGTGTGAAGGAGGAATGTGCGTTTGAGATGCTATAAGTGGTGCTTTTACAGCACAGACCTGGCCAGTGTTGCAGAGCTCTATGATGCATCTGTCTACTTATTGTACAGTGTGCGTTCTCTGAACTCTGAGGAGGGGAGTTGGTTTTTCTGAATTTCTGGGTTCAGTTTAGTAGAATGTTTGAAATACTGGGAATAAGTTATGTGGGATGGATTTGTGCTTGGTGGAGCACCATTAGTATATGATGTGTGTATGAGTTGGATATGGGTGTGTGTGCTTCCTCTGGGTCTGTGGGATTTTGGCCCATAATTCCTGCAGCTCTCAGGTCACAGCTCCGTTCTCACGCACATATTTGGCATTCCTTCCCCGACATGATTACCATACACCTTCCACTCTGGGTTTGGCTACGCGGAATATTTCCATCATTCCCGAGTGGAACTGGAGCAACGTTCCAGAAATGAACAACTCACCCCACCACCCCCCTACTCGCTCTTCTTTATCCCACCCCCACACCCCGTTTCCCTCCCACCCCACTGTCTCCCCCCTTATACCACCCCCCTCCAGCACAGATTCCTGCTGCCTTGCAATAGGAATCCTCTGGTACAACCCTTTTTTCCCCCTGAGTCAGCTGTTTGTGTCTGCCGGCATGATTGGGTCATTTGGCAGCGACATCTCTTCAGTGACCTCCCGCTAGGATGGGGAAGGAAGGGGAGGGATGGGGGGATAAGAGCAGGATAGATGAGAGAAGAAGCAGCTATGAAACTCTATCTCACTACTGCATGTTTCCCTTCCACTGTTCTGTCTGATCCCTCATGCTCCATATTCATGGCAAAACTTCATAATGTGGAGGTCACTGTTGATTTTTGCAGAACAGTACGTGTTCAGCAGTTTCAAAGGGTCCCTGAGTGAGACTGGTCCTGATCTTGGGTTTGTATTTTTTTAAGCAATTTAATATCTGAGTTTCAAGCTTCAGGGACTACTTCAACCCATTCTGAAAAAGACTGTGACAACTACGAAATCCATTTGACTGCAGCCTGTGCATCTTTGCACCTTGTCTCTATTGGAAATCTGCTGGTGAGATGTTAATGCGGTAAAGTAGTTGGGGAACTTGATGAATTGGCGTGATGACCATGACAGGCTGCTGGTGGCCCTTGATATTTGCTTGGAGTTTATTAGGTAAACAGTTTTCCAATAAAGGTGAAGCCAGCTAGGCCTGCAACTAAGTAAATTTGAGGAGCACTTAGCCTTTTCTTATCTATAAAATGCCAAATGAAAAAATGAATAATAAATAAATAGTGAATAATATCTATTAGGAGTAGCATATGTGGATACATAAAATATAGAAATAATAAAATTCACAGTATAGTATGTTGTAAAAATTGTAGAAATAAGTCAAAGCACGTATCAAAGAATAGTATGTGATAAAAAAATATAAAAAGGCATAGTACTGTATGTCAGAAATAGAGTCATACTATAGCATGTCCCAGAAAAGGTAATAGTATAGTATGTTGTAAAAATATGATAGAAAAAAATCAATAGTATATTATGTCATAAAATTGTGATCAAAAAGTCATGATATAGTATATCATAAAAATATGATAAAAAAAAGTCATTGTATACTATGTCATCAAAATGTGATTGAAAAAAGGTCATAGTATAGTATGTCATTTAATGCGTTAAAAAAAGTCATAGTATAGTATGTCGTAAAAATGTTATTAAAACAGTCATAGTATAGTATGCCGTAAAAATGCTATAAAAAGTCATAGTATAGTATGTTATAAAAATGTGAAAAAAGTCACAGTATAGTATGTCATAAAAATGTAATGAAAAAGTCATAGTATAGCCTGTCGCAAAATTTTGACCAAAAAATCATAGTATAGTATGTCATCAACATATGATAAAAAAGTCATACTATAGTATGTCATAAATGTGTGATAAAAATGTCATAGTATAGCATGTCATAAAAATGCTATGAAAAGTCATAGTATAGTATGTCATGAAATGCTATAAAAAGTAATTGTATAGTATGTTATAAAAATGTGATCAAAAAGTCATAGTATAGTATATCATAAAAATATGATTAAAAAAAGTCATTGTATACTATGTCATCAAAATGTGATTTAAAAAAAAGTCATAGTATAGTATGTCATTTAATGCGTTAAAAAAAGTCATAGTTTAGTATGTCGTAAAAATGTTATTAAAACAGTCATAGTATAGTATGCCGTAAAAATGCTATAAAAAGTCACAGTATAGTATGTCATAGTATAGTATGTTATAAAAATGTGAAAAAGTCACAGTATAGTATGTCATAAAAATGTAATGAAAAAGTCATAGTATAGCATGTCGCAAAATTTTGACCAAAAAAATCATAGTATAGAATATCATCAACATATGATAAAAAAGTCATACTATAGTATGTCATAAATATGTGATAACAATGTCATAGTATAGCATGTCATAAAAATGCTATAAAAAGTCATAGTATAGTATGTCATAAAATGCTATAAAAAGTAATAGTATAGTATGTCATAAAAATGCTATAAAAAGTCATAGTATGTCATAAAATGCTATAAAAAGTAATAGTATAGTATGTCATAAAAATGCTATAAAAAGTCATAGTATGTCATAAAATGCTATAAAAAGTCATAGTATAGCATGTCGCAAAATTTTGACCAAAAAATCATAGTATAGTATGTCATCAACATATGATAAAAAAGTCATACTATAGTATGTCATAAATATGTGATAAAAATGTCATAGTATAGCATGTCATAAAAATGCTATAAAAAGTCATAGTATAGTATGTCATAAAATGCTATAAAAAGTCATAGTATAGTATGTCATAGTATAGTATGTCATAAAATGCTATAAAAAGTCATAGTATAGCATGTCATAAAAATGCTATAAAAAGACATAGTATAGTACGTCATAAAAATGCTATAAAAAGTCACAGTATAGTATGTCATACAATGCTATAAAAGTAATTGTATAGTATGTTATAAAAATGTGAAAAAAGTCACAGTATAGTATGTTATAAAAATGCTATAAAAAGTCATAGTATAGTACGTTATAAAAATGTGGATAAAAGTCATAGTATAGTATGTCATAAAAATGCTATAAAAAGTCATAGTATAGTATGTTATAAAAATGCTATAAAAAGTCATAGTATAGTATGTTATAAAAATGTGAAAAAAGTCACAGTATAATATGTCATAAAAATGCTATAAAAAGTCATAGTATAGTATGTTATAAAAATGTGAAAAAAGTCACAGTGTAGTATGTCATTAAAAATGCTATAAAAAGTCATAGTATAATATGTCATAAAAATGCTATAAAAAGTCATAGTATAATATGTCACAAAAATGCTATAAAAAGTCATAGTATAGTACGTTATAAAAATGTGGATACAAGTCATAGTATAGTATGTCATAAAAATGCTATAAAAAGTCATAGAATAGTATGTCATAAAAATGCTATAAAAACTCATAGTATAGTATGTTGTTAAAATGTGATAAAAGTCATAGCATAGTATGTTATAAAAATGCTATAAAAAGTCATGGTATAGTATGTCATAAAAATGTGGATAAAAGTCATAGTATAGTATGTCATAAAATGCTATAAAAAGTCATAGTATAGAATGTTATAAAAATGTGAAAAAAGTCACAGTATAGTATGTCATGAAAATGCTATAAAAAGTCATAGAATAGTATGTCATAAAAATGCTATAAAAACTCATAGTATAGTATGTCATAAAAATGCTATAAAAAGTCACAGTATAATATGTCACAAAAATGCTATAAAAAGTCATAGTATAGTACGTTATAAAAATGTGGATAAAAGTCATAGTATAGTATGTCATAAAAATGCTATAAAAAGTCATAGTATAGTATGTCATAGTATAGTATGTCATAAAATGCTATAAAAAGTCATAGTATAGTATGTCATAAAAATGCTATAAAAAGTCACAGTATAGTATGTCATAAAAATGCTATAAAAAGTCATAGTATAGTATGTTATAAAAATGTGAAAAAAGTCACAGTATAGTATGTTATAAAAATGCTATAAAAAGTCATAGTATAGTACGTTATAAAAATGTGGATAAAAGTCATAGTATAGTATGTCATAAAAATGCTATAAAAAGTCATAGTATAGTATGTTATAAAAATGCTATAAAAAGTCATAGTATAGTATGTTATAAAAATGTGAAAAAAGTCACAGTATAGTATGTTATAAAAATGCTATAAAAAGTCATAGTATAGTACGTTATAAAAATGTGGATAAAAGTCATAGTATAGTATGTCATAAAAACGCTATAAAAAGTCATAGTATAGTATGTTATAAAAATGCTATAAAAAGTCATAGTATAGTATGTTATAAAAATGTGAAAAAAGTCACAGTATAATATGTCATAAAAATGCTATAAAAAGTCATAGTATAGTATGTTATAAAAATGTGAAAAAAGTCACAGTGTAGTATGTCATTAAAAATGCTATAAAAAGTCATAGTATAATATGTCACAAAAATGCTATAAAAAGTCATAGTATAGTACGTTA
The DNA here is from genome assembly GCA_035609425.1 of Epinephelus awoara. NCBI lineage: Eukaryota > Metazoa > Chordata > Actinopteri > Perciformes > Serranidae > Epinephelus > Epinephelus awoara. The sequence continues at coordinate 22,393,870 of CM069299.1, forward strand.
TAAAAATGTGGATACAAGTCATAGTATAGTATGTCATAAAAATGCTATAAAAAGTCATTGTATAGTATGTCATAAAAATGCTATAAAAACTCATAGTATAGTATGTCATAAAAATGCTATAAAAAGTCACAGTATAATATGTCACAAAAATGCTATAAAAAGTCATAGTATAGTACGTTATAAAAATGTGGATAAAAGTCATAGTATAGTATGTCATAAAAATGCTATAAAAAGTCATAGTATAGTATGTTATAAAAATGCTATAAAAAGTCATAGCATAGTATGTTATAAAAATGTGAAAAAAGTCACAGTGTAGTATGTCATTAAAAATGCTATAAAAAGTCATAGTATAGTATGTCATAAAAATGCTATAAAAACTCATAGTATAGTATGTTGTTAAAATGTGATAAAAGTCATAGCATAGTATGTTATAAAAATGCTATAAAAAGTCATGGTATAGTATGTCATAAAAATGTGGATAAAAGTCATAGTATAGTATGTCATAAAATGCTATAAAAAGTCATAGTATAGAATGTTATAAAAATGTGAAAAAAGTCACAGTATAGTATGTCATAAAAATGGTATAAAAAGTCATAGTATAGTATGTTATAAAAATGTGCAAAAAGTCACAGTATAGTATGTCATAAAAATGCTATAAAAAGTCATAGTATAGTAGGTTATACAAATGTGGATAAAAGTCATTGTATAGTATGTCATAAAAATGTGGATAAAAGTCATAGTATAGTATGTCATAAAAAGCTATAAAAAGTCATAGTATAGTATGTCATAAAATGCTATAAAAAGTCATAGTATAGTATGTCATGAAAAATGCTATAAAAAGTCATAGTATAGTATGTCATAAAATCCTATAAAAAGTCATAGTATAGTATGTCATAAAATGCTATAAAAAGTCATAGTATAGTAGTATAGTATGTCATAAAAATGCTATAAAAAGTCATAGTATAGTATGTCATAAAAATGCTATAAAAAGTCATAGTATAGAAATATCATAGTATAGTATGTCATAAAATGCTATAAAAAGTCATAGTATAGTATGTCATAAAATGCTATAAAAAGTCATTGTATAGTATGTTATAAAAATGCTATAAAAAGTCATAGTATAGTATATCATAGTATAGTATGTCATAAAATGCTATAAAAAGTCATAGTATAGTATGTTATAAAAATGTGAAAAAAGTCATTGTATAGTATGTCATAAAAATGTGGATAAAAGTCACAGTATAGTATGTCATAAAATGCTATAAAAAGTCATAGTATAATATGTTATAAAAATGTGAAAAAAGTCATAGTATAGTACGTTTTAAAAATGTGGATAAAAGTCACAGTATAGTATGTCATAAAAATGCTATAAAAAGTCATAGTATAGTATGTTATAAAAATGTGAAAAAAGTCACAGTATAGTATGTCATAAAAATGGTATAAAAAGTCATTGTATAGTATGTCATAAAAATGTGGATAAAAGTCATAGTATAGTATGTCATAAAATGCTATAAAAAGTCATAGTATAGTATGTCATAAAAATGCTATAAAAAGTCATAGTATAGTATGTCATAAAATGCTATAAAAAGTCATAGTATAATATGTCATAAAATGCTATAAAAAGTCATAGTATAGTAGTATAGTATGTCATAAAAATGCTATAAAAAGTCATAGTATAGTATGTCATAAAAATGCTATCAAAACTCATAGTATAGTATGTTATTAAAATGTGATAAAAGTCATAGCATAGTATGTTATAAAAATGCTATAAAAAGTCATAGTATAGAATGTTATAAAAATGTGAAAAAAGTCACAGTATAGTATGTCATAAAAATGTGGATAAAAGTCATAGTATAGTATGTCATAAAATGCTATAAAAAGTCATAGTATAGAATGTTATAAAAATGTGAAAAAAGTCACAGTATAGTATGTCATAAAAATGTGGATAAAAGTCATAGTATAGTATGTCATAAAATGCTATAAAAAGTCATAGTATAGAATGTTATAAAAATGTGAAAAAAGTCACAGTATAGTATGTCATAAAAATGGTATAAAAAGTCATAGTATAGTATGTTATAAAAATGTGCAAAAAGTCACAGTATAGTATGTCATAAAAATGCTATAAAAAGTCATAGTATAGTAGGTTATACAAATGTGGATAAAAGTCATTGTATAGTATGTCATAAAAATGTGGATAAAAGTCATAGTATAGTATGTCATAAAAAGCTATAAAAAGTCATAGTATAGTATGTCATAAAATGCTATAAGAAGTCATAGTATAGTATGTCATGAAAAATGCTATAAAAAGTCATAGTATAGTATGTCATAAAATCCTATAAAAAGTCATAGTATAGTATGTCATAAAATGCTATAAAAAGTCATAGTATAGTAGTATAGTATGTCATAAAAATGCTATAAAAAGTCAAAGTATAGTATGTCATAAAAATGCTATAAAAAGTCATAGTATAGTAATATCATAGTATAGTATGTCATAAAATGCTATAAAAAGTCATAGTATAGTATGTCATAAAATGCTATAAAAAGTCATTGTATAGTATGTTATAAAAATGCTATAAAAAGTCATAGTATAGTATATCATAGTATAGTATGTCATAAAATGCTATATAAAGTCATAGTATAGTATGTTATAAAAATGTGAAAAAAGTCATTGTATAGTATGTCATAAAAATGTGGATAAAAGTCACAGTATAGTATGTCATAAAATGCTATAAAAAGTCATAGTATAATATGTTATAAAAATGTGAAAAAAGTCATAGTATAGTACGTTTTAAAAATGTGGATAAAAGTCACAGTATAGTATGTCATAAAAATGCTATAAAAAGTCATAGTATAGTATGTTATAAAAATGTGAAAAAAGTCACAGTATAGTATGTCATAAAAATGGTATAAAAAGTCATAGTATAGTATGTTATAAAAATGTGCAAAAAGTCACAGTATAGTATGTCATAAAAATGCTATAAAAAGTCATAGTATAGTAGGTTATACAAATGTGGATAAAAGTCATTGTATAGTATGTCATAAAAATGTGGATAAAAGTCATAGTATAGTATGTCATAAAATGCTATAAAAAGTCATAGTATAGTATGTCATAAAAATGCTATAAAAAGTCATAGTATAGTATGTCATAAAATGCTATAAAAAGTCATAGTATAGTATGTCATAAAATGCTATAAAAAGTCATAGTATAGTAGTATAGTATGTCATAAAAATGCTATAAAAAGTCATAGTATAGTATGTCATAAAAAGCTATAAAAAGTCATAGTATAGTATGTCATAAAATGCTATAAAAAGTCATAGTATAGTATGTCATAAAAATGCTATAAAAAGTCATAGTATAGTATGTCATATAATGCTATAAAAAGTCATAGTATAGTATGTTATAAAAATGTGAAAAAAGTCATTGTATAGTATGTCATAAAAATGTGGATAAAAGTCACAGTATAGTATGTCATAAAATGCTATAAAAAGTCATAGTATAATATGTTATAAAAATGTGAAAAAAATCATAGTATAGTATGTCATAAAAATGGTATAAAAAGTCATTGTATAGTATGTCATAAAAATGTGGATAAAAGTCATAGTATAGTATGTCATAAAAATGCTATAAAAAGTCATAGTATAGTATGTTATAAAAATGTGAAAAAAGTCACAGTATAGTATGTCATAAAAATGGTATAAAAAGTCATTGTATAGTATGTCATAAAAATGTGGATAAAAGTCATAGTATAGTATGTCATAAAATGCTATAAAAAGTCATAGTATAGTATGTCATAAAAATGCTATAAAAAGTCATAGTATAGTATGTCATAAAATGCTATAAAAAGTCATAGTATAATATGTCATAAAATGCTATAAAAAGTCATAGTATAGTAGTATAGTATGTCATAAAAATGCTATAAAAAGTCATAGTATAGTATGTCATAAAAATGCTATAAAAACTCATAGTATAGTATGTTATTAAAATGTGATAAAAGTCATAGCATAGTATGTTATAAAAATGCTATAAAAAGTCATAGTATAGAATGTTATAAAAATGTGAAAAAAGTCACAGTATAGTATGTCATAAAAATGTGGATAAAAGTCATAGTATAGTATGTCATAAAATGCTATAAAAAGTCATAGTATAGAATGTTATAAAAATGTGAAAAAAGTCACAGTATAGTATGTCATAAAAATGTGGATAAAAGTCATAGTATAGTATGTCATAAAATGCTATAAAAAGTCATAGTATAGAATGTTATAAAAATGTGAAAAAAGTCACAGTATAGTATGTCATAAAAATGGTATAAAAAGTCATAGTATAGTATGTTATAAAAATGTGCAAAAAGTCACAGTATAGTATGTCATAAAAATGCTATAAAAAGTCATAGTATAGTAGGTTATACAAATGTGGATAAAAGTCATTGTATAGTATGTCATAAAAATGTGGATAAAAGTCATAGTATAGTATGTCATAAAAAGCTATAAAAAGTCATAGTATAGTATGTCATAAAATGCTATAAGAAGTCATAGTATAGTATGTCATGAAAAATGCTATAAAAAGTCATAGTATAGTATGTCATAAAATCCTATAAAAAGTCATAGTATAGTATGTCATAAAATGCTATAAAAAGTCATAGTATAGTAGTATAGTATGTCATAAAAATGCTATAAAAAGTCATAGTATAGTATGTCATAAAAATGCAATAAAAAGTCATAGTATAGTAATATCATAGTATAGTATGTCATAAAATGCTATAAAAAGTCATAGTATAGTATGTCATAAAATGCTATAAAAAGTCATTGTATAGTATGTTATAAAAATGCTATAAAAAGTCATAGTATAGTATATCATAGTATAGTATGTCATAAAATGCTATATAAAGTCATAGTATAGTATGTTATAAAAATGTGAAAAAAGTCATTGTATAGTATGTCATAAAAATGTGGATAAAAGTCACAGTATAGTATGTCATAAAATGCTATAAAAAGTCATAGTATAATATGTTATAAAAATGTGAAAAAAGTCATAGTATAGTACGTTTTAAAAATGTGGATAAAAGTCACAGTATAGTATGTCATAAAAATGCTATAAAAAGTCATAGTATAGTATGTTATAAAAATGTGAAAAAAGTCACAGTATAGTATGTCATAAAAATGGTATAAAAAGTCATAGTATAGTATGTTATAAAAATGTGCAAAAAGTCACAGTATAGTATGTCATAAAAATGCTATAAAAAGTCATAGTATAGTAGGTTATACAAATGTGGATAAAAGTCATTGTATAGTATGTCATAAAAATGTGGATAAAAGTCATAGTATAGTATGTCATAAAATGCTATAAAAAGTCATAGTATAGTATGTCATAAAAATGCTATAAAAAGTCATAGTATAGTATGTCATAAAATGCTATAAAAAGTCATAGTATAGTATGTCATAAAATGCTATAAAAAGTCATAGTATAGTAGTATAGTATGTCATAAAAATGCTATAAAAAGTCATAGTATAGTATGTCATAAAAAGCTATAAAAAGTCATAGTATAGTATGTCATAAAATGCTATAAAAAGTCATAGTATAGTATGTCATAAAAATGCTATAAAAAGTCATAGTATAGTATGTCATATAATGCTATAAAAAGTCATAGTATAGTATGTTATAAAAATGTGAAAAAAGTCATTGTATAGTATGTCATAAAAATGTGGATAAAAGTCACAGTATAGTATGTCATAAAATGCTATAAAAAGTCATAGTATAATATGTTATAAAAATGTGAAAAAAATCATAGTATAGTACGTTTTAAAAATGTGGATAAAAGTCATAGTATAGTATGTTATAAAAATGTGAAAAAAGTCATTGTATAGTATGTCATAAAAATGTGGATAAAAGTCACAGTATAGTATGTCATAAAAATGCTATAAAAACTCATAGTATAGTATGTTATAAAAATGTGAAAAAGTCATAGTATAGTATGTTATAAAAATGTGAAAAAGTCATAGCATAGTATGTTATAAAAATGCTATAAAAAGTCATGGTATAGTATGTTATAAAAATGTGAAAAAAGTCATAGTATAGTATGTCATAAAATGCTATAAAAAGTCACAGTATAATATGTTATAAAAATGTGAAAAAAGTCATAGTATAGTATGTTATAAAAATGCTATAAAAAGTCATGGTATAGTATGTTATAAAAATGTGAAAAAAGTTACAGTGTAGTATGTCATAAAAATGCCATAAAAAGTCATAGTATAATATGTCATAAAAATGCTATAAAAAGTCATAGTATGGTATGTCATAAAAATGGGAAAAAAGTCACAGTATAGTATGTCATAAAAATGCTATAAAAGTCACAGTATAATATGTCATAAAAATGCTATAAAAAGTCATAGTATAGTATGTCATAAAAATGTGAAAAAAGTCATAGTATAGTATGTCATAAAATGCTATAAAAAGTCATAGTATAGTATGTCATAAAAATGTGAAAAAAGTCACAGTATAATATGTCATAAAAATGCTATAAAAAGTCACAGTATAATATGTCATAAAAATGTGAAAAAAGTCATAGTATAGTATGTTATAAAAATGTGAAAAAAGTCAGTGTAGTATGTCATAAAAAATGCTATAAAAAGTCATAGTAGAAAAAAGTTATAGCATAGTATGTTATAAAAATGCTATAAAAAGTCATGGTATAGTATGTCATAAAAATGTGGATAAAAGTCATAGTATAGTATGTCATAAAATGCTATAAAAAGTCATAGTATAGAATGTTATAAAAATGTGAAAAAAGTCACAGTATAGTATGTCATAAAAATGCTATAAAAAGTCATAGTATAGTATGTTATAAAAATGTGAAAAAAGTCACAGTATAGTATGTCATAAAAATGCTATAAAAAGTCATAGTATAGTAGGTTATAAAAATGTGGATAAAAGTCATTGTATAGTATGTCATAAAAATGTGGATAAAAGTCATAGTATAGTATGTCATAAAAATGCTATAAAAAGGCATAGTATAGTATGTCATAAAAATGCTATAAAAAGGCATAGTATAGTATGTCATAGTATAGTATGTCATAAAATGCTATAAAAAGTCATAGTATAGTATGTCATAAAAATGCTATAAAAAGTCATAGTATAGTATGTCATAAAAATGCTATAAAAAGTCATAGTATATTAATATCATAGTATAGTATGTCATAAAATGCTATAAAAAGTCATAGTATAGTATGTCATAAAATGCTATAAAAAGTCATTGTATAGTATGTTATAAAAATGCTATAAAAAGTCATAGTATAATATGTCATAAAAATTTGAAAAAAGTCATAGTATAGTACGTTATAAAAATGTGGATAAAAGTCATAGTATAGTATGTCATAAAAATGCTATGAAAAGTCATAGTATAGTATGTTATAAAAATGTGAAAAAAGTCATTGTATAGTATGTTATAAAAATGCTATAAAAAGTCATAGTATAGTATGTTATAAAAATGTGAAAAAAGTTACAGTATAGTATGTCATAAAAATGCTATAAAAAGTCATAGTATAATATGTCATAAAAATGTGAAAAAAGTCATAGTATAGTATGTTATAAAAATGTGAAAAAAGTCAGTGTAGTATGTCATAAAAAATGCTATAAAAAGTCATAGTATAGTATGTTATAAAAATGTAATGAAAAAGTCATGGTATAGCATGTCGCAAAATTTTGACCAAAAAATCATAGTATAGTATATCATCAACATATGATAAAAAAAAAGTCATACTATAGCATGTCATAAAAATGCTATAAAAAGTCACAGTATAGTATGTCGTAAAAATGCTATAAAAAGTCATAGTATAGCATGTTATGAAAATGTGAAAAAAGTCACAGTATAGTATGTCATAAAAATGCTATAAAAAGTCACAGTATAGTATGTCATAGTATAGTATGTCATAAAAATGCTATAAAAAGTCATAGTATAGTATGTCATAAAAAGTCATAGTATAGTATGTCATAGTATAGTATGTCATAAAATGCTATAAACAGTCATAGTATAGTATGTTATAAAAATGTGAAAAAAGTCAGTATAGTATGTCATAAAAAATGCTATAAAAAGTCATAGTATAGTATGTTATAAAAATGTGAAAAAAGTCACAGTATAGTATGTCATAAAAATGCTATAAAAAGTCATAGTATAGTATGTTATAAAAATGTGAAAAAAGTCAGTGTAGTATGTCATAAAAAATGCTATAAAAAGGCATAGTATAGTATGTCATAGTATAGTATGTCATAAAATGCTATAAAAAGTCATAGTATAGTATGTCATAAAAATGCTATAAAAAGTCATAGTATAGTATGTCATAAAAATGCTATAAAAAGTCATAGTATATTAATATCATAGTATAGTATGTCATAAAATGCTATAAAAAGTCATAGTATAGTATGTCATAAAATGCTATAAAAAGTCATTGTATAGTATGTTATAAAAATGCTATAAAAAGTCATAGTATAATATGTCATAAAAATTTGAAAAAAGTCATAGTATAGTACGTTATAAAAATGTGGATAAAAGTCATAGTATAGTATGTCATAAAAATGCTATGAAAAGTCATAGTATAGTATGTTATAAAAATGTGAAAAAAGTCATTGTATAGTATGTTATAAAAATGCTATAAAAAGTCATAGTATAGTATGTTATAAAAATGTGAAAAAAGTTACAGTATAGTATGTCATAAAAATGCTATAAAAAGTCATAGTATAATATGTCATAAAAATGTGAAAAAAGTCATAGTATAGTATGTTATAAAAATGTGAAAAAAGTCAGTGTAGTATGTCATAAAAAATGCTATAAAAAGTCATAGTATAGTATGTTATAAAAATGTAATGAAAAAGTCATGGTATAGCATGTCGCAAAATTTTGACCAAAAAATCATAGTATAGTATATCATCAACATATGATAAAAAAAAAGTCATACTATAGCATGTCATAAAAATGCTATAAAAAGTCACAGTATAGTATGTCGTAAAAATGCTATAAAAAGTCATAGTATAGCATGTTATGAAAATGTGAAAAAAGTCACAGTATAGTATGTCATAAAAATGCTATAAAAAGTCACAGTATAGTATGTCATAGTATAGTATGTCATAAAAATGCTATAAAAAGTCATAGTATAGTATGTCATAAAAAGTCATAGTATAGTATGTCATAGTATAGTATGTCATAAAATGCTATAAACAGTCATAGTATAGTATGTTATAAAAATGTGAAAAAAGTCAGTATAGTATGTCATAAAAAATGCTATAAAAAGTCATAGTATAGTATGTTATAAAAATGTGAAAAAAGTCACAGTATAGTATGTCATAAAAATGCTATAAAAAGTCATAGTATAGTATGTTATAAAAATGTGAAAAAAGTCAGTGTAGTATGTCATAAAAAATGCTATAAAAAGTCATAGTATAGTATGTTATAAAAATGTAATGAAAAAGTCATAGTATAGCATGTCGCAAAATTTTGACCAAAAAATCATAGTATAGTATGTCATCAACATATGATAAAAAAAACTCATACTATAGCATGTCATAAAAATGCTATAAAAAGTCACAGTATAGTATGTCATAAAAATGCTATAAAAAGTCACAGTATAGTATGTCATAGTATAGTATGTCATAAAATGCTATAAACAGTCATAGTATAGTATGTTATAAAATGTGATAAAAAATTAATCATACAGTATGTCATGAAAATATCATAGTATAGTATACCATAAAAATATGATAGTAAAGTCATAGTATAGCATGTCATAAAAATGTGATAGTTTAGTATGTCGTAAAGTTTTGATGAAAAAATCATAGTATAGTTTGTCTTCAAAATATGATTAAAAAATATCATAGTATAGTATGTCATAAACATCTGATTAAAAATGTCATAGTCTAGTGTGTCAAAAAATTGGGATGAAAAAATATACTATAGTGTGTCATCAAAATGTGAAAAAAAAGTCATAGTATAGTATGTCATAAATAACTGATAAAAATGTCATAGTAAAGCATGTCGCAAAATTTTGATAAAAAAACAAATCATAGTATAGTGTGTCATCAAAATGTGCTAAAAAAAAATTCATACTATAGTATGTCTTAAAAATATGATAAAAAAGTCATAGTATAGTATGTCATAAAATATATAAAAAGTCTTAGTATAGTATGACATCAAACTGTCATAAAATTAATAAAGACAATAAAAATAAAAATAATAAAGTATAGTATGTTATAACAAATATAAAAAGTCATACTATAATATGCCATATATATATATATATATATATATATATATATATATATATAGTATGTCATGAAAATATCATAGCAGAATGTATCATAAAAATATTCAAAAAATATCATAGTATAGTTTGCTAAAAATATATATAAAAAGTCAAAGCATATTATGCATAAAAAATAGTGTAGTTTGCCATAACAAATATGTAAAAAGTCATAGTATAGTATGTATCGATCAAGTGCTGTTATCTTCATTAGTGTATTTTTTCTATGTGGCCCTCAATCATATGTTGGCTCACTAAATTGGCACCCAGTGATCAGAACTTTAATAACGCCTGGTCTAATACAACCAGATATATTAAAGGGACAGACACCTTGGTATAAACAGTGAGGCATCCTCTGTGATCATGGTATAGGTCATCATATCGCCCAAACCTTCTGCATATCACAATTACCTTGAGCTAAAGGAAAGTTCTTCAGATTGCTTGTCCAAACCCCAAAGATGTTCAATTGAGAATGATGTAAAACAGACAAAACCATCAATCCCTTACAGTGCAGTGGCTGGAACAAGCAAATGTTGGGCTTTTTTGCTTGATACATGAGTTAAGCTATTATTATTTATCAAATTAGTTGCCAATTTTTTTTTTTGTCGATCAGCTAACTGAGCATGAAAGCCAGCTGACCACATCTGGAGCCTGGGTGAACTTGAATCTCTTCCTAAGATACATCCCTTGACAGAAAAGAGAGCATGTGAAGAAGCAGTTTAAAGAGGCTAGGAGACACAGGAAATGTTTCTGTAAGGTTTACTGAGTCGAGAAAGACTGCTGCACACAGAGCTGAAATAAATAAATGAAATAATTTTATCGTAATAATTATAATAACCATCATAGTAAGATTGCTTATTTAGGGTTTCTGTCTTCTTTTATATATATAATATATATAACTTTCAATAAATTGTTCCCTTTAATATTTTTTCTCCTGTGTGTATGCATGAGACTTTGGTTTGTTCCACTGAATGTCCTGGTAGCAGCATTCTGTATCCACGGTATCGCACGGGAGCATCATCCCCTGGGTCGTTTCTATAGCAATGCTAATAGACAAGGCACCCTCCCGCCGTGCTCGCCCCTGCGCTCAGCACCCTCTGCACCTATAAGCAGAGGGTGTAGTGTCCTCTTGGGGGTGGGGGGGGTCAGGGCGTGTGGAGGAGTCATGAAGAAGGTCTCCAGTTGTCTTTGGTCGGTCGTTGGTTTGGTTGGCTGGCTGTTTTTGGTGCAGCTTGGTTTTTATACATTCCAGTTCCTAAAGCTTCAGTCCCTGCGGTGAGTTGTCACGGGTTCATGCAGGGACTGAATGGTCCCTTTCCAGAGTCCCTTGTGATCCAGCTTCACTCTTGGTTGTTGGTGCACTCACTCATACACACACACATACACACACACACTCTTACATACATTTCCTCGTCTTCCTGTTCTTACAAACATGCGTTTATTCATTACATCACTCACTCGATCATTCCCTCATTCATCCTTTTGTCGTCTCACAGGTACCCACCAATTTAGCAGTGAGACAAATAAGTGCGTCACATGTCAACAGTCCATTATTGGTCCATTTGATCTGTGCAGATTTCTCTATCCCTTTGTCCACGATGCCGTTTTCCTGTCCTCTCCTTCCTCTTTTCCCTTTATCCGTAGGCTAAGCACCCACTCTCTTGTTCAGTCAGTCTTTCCCACCCATGTCCTCTCTCTGTATGGTCCAGTTGTAATCCCATACTTGACGTTGTCCAGTGAGTCCAGAACAGGAGACATGAAGGCCTTGTGGATTTTGTGGTTGTGGAATAAAGGCCTTTGTTGAGCCTGGGACTCTGGCTGCCCTTCAAGTTCCCTCTCAGTATTTCTGGCCTATGAAGAGAAGCAGATCAGGTCCACAGAGCTTCCAGCGATGGACCAGTAATGATCCAGTTGGTCCAGTAAGGGAACTAAATTTGAGAGGAATGATCACTAACTAGGGGCTGTAGTGGCAAATTAGTAGGTGTAAAGCTAAACCCCATGAATGATTCATCAAGTTTCTGGTCAATGTTTGTCCCAACAAAGGGAGGTGTTCAGTCGTGTGCGACAGAGGAGATGACTGGGTTAGCCATTGGCAGGCTCAGGTCAAGGCTTTGGACGACAAGACAGTGGGTGCTAGCGTTAGCCACTACTAGCGGGGCCCAGTAGCGCGCACCCGTTTTCCCCGCTTGCTGACGGTGGTGAAGCGAAAGGGGGTGGTGAGGTCGGGCTGCTCCCCAGGCGGGAAGCGCTTCATGAAGTGTACGTCCTGCTGGTTCGGGAGCGTGTGGGGGCCGCGGCGAGGACGGCCTCTTTTAGTGAAGCCCACGTACCAGCCTGTGTAGCGTGCTGACATCAGAGCTGTGTAGTGGTTTTCCAGAACCTTTTCCACAAAGACGCAGTCATCGCTTCGATTACTGGCCTTCTGAGAGAGCAGAGAAACCACAGGTACCCGCGCACACACACACACACACACACACACATTGGGAGAAACAAAAAGAGGCTGGTCAGGAAACTGAAAGATACGTTGAGTTTTGATAAACACATCTCTAAAAGAAAGAAGTCTCACCTTTCCTACCAGCTTGCCACGGCGGTTCATGCAAAGGTAGAAATTGGTTTCTTTGCCCCGGATTCTCACCTGGCTGCCAAAGGTATCGGCCTCCACTACGAGCTGGGCTTGTGAAGGGACAGACAGAGGGACAGACAGACATTAGAGCCGCAGGCAATGCAAAGAAACACTTTGTTGTGTTTGCAGCACTTCACAGATTTATTAGGTTAAGGGATGTCAATTGTTAACTGTTAATAGGTTAGCTGCAGAGAATATTTTTGAGCAGTTATACATTTGTCAGACTATAAATCACCTGGTCCTGGTGGGAGCTAGCTAGCGGTGCCACTTGTGTTGATTACTGCTGGTAATGCCATCTCGACTTTATGCCATCGCTTTGGAAACACTGTGCCCAACCTTCAGTCTCCCCTCAGGTCACCCTGATCATTAAGCAGCTCAGTTTTGAGCCACAACCCCCCACTGTTAGTAACGTTGGCAGTGTCAGCACGATGGTGGTGCTAACAATGCTAAAGGGGTTTTGTGGCTCAAAGTAAAGCTGCTGTCTTCACCAGGGCTACCTCAGGGAAGACCACAGCGACACTGCCATGTCTCCACAGCAGCACTGTCCTGCTGCCGGGCAGCATTACAAGCAATAAAAGCGAATGAGTGGCGCTACTAGCTAGCTCCCACCTAACCCGGGTGCACAGAAGAGAGCAGACAAGGCAGGTGAGAGGGTGGGCAATGGGCACTATATGTTTCCACATCTTATTGCAGCGAGCTAACCTGTCTGTTAGCAAAGCCAACAGATATTAAAAGGCAAGAGATTTAAAATCCAAAGCATTAACATTTGATTACCTCTAAATGGATAGCATTTTGCTAAACTGACTGAGTCAATTGAGTGCCTAAATTGACTAAAAGAAAGGCCTCTTACATCTCACTTCATTTTTTTTTTTAAATTAAAAGTTAGTCACTGGTCAATGGGTGTCAGGCTACTGAAAGAAAAATTAAACGAAACTGACATCCCTAATTAGTTTGTATCACACAAATATTAGAGGAAGGAAGATAAAGCTAACCCAGATTTAGAGCTCACTTTGTTTCACGTTGTCCAGGATTATTTGCCAAAGCAAAGAACAACATTCAAGCTTACACAAACAAGCCCACAGCCAAGTAGTGTGACACTAATTGCACAGATTACCAGCCAGCATTAAATCAGATTTGTGTTTTTATAACCAGATAAGGCATTCACATTAAATCACAGTTTCAGGATTCATAGCTGCTATTAAACCCTCTGATAAATCACAGGCCGATGTAAATGTCTCTGGTTGGACAGATGGTTGTCAGATAAGCCCGGTCACACACATGGATGTGAGGCCGCTGACCACAAATGGGCCTCGTAAAAAAGATAACAGCCAAGAGTAGACAGAGCACGGAGGGCCGGGAGGAGCGGGAGAACACTCAGACTGAGTGTCTGCGATACTGTTGTTTTAAGGTGAGTGCGCGTGCGCATGCACATCTGTGTATCTGTGTGTGTGCAGGTGCATGCATGTTCATCCTTCCAGGCAATACCGCTTCACCAAGTACACATCTTCAGAGAGCGCTTGTGCCTGTTTAAAAATAAATCCCTAAAATGGTTCCTACATGACCTTAGTCAACAAAGGGGTCAAGAGAAATCAATACCTCCCTCCCTCTTGCCCTCTTCCTCTCTCTTCCCCCAACTCTCCTCTCGTCTCCCTTCTGCTCTTTCGCTTCATGTTTATACCTTCATGCACCCGCCCCTTCTTTGCTTTATTTCTTCTCTCTCTGCTCTTGGTTCCCTTGTGTAATACCTCATTGCCATAGTTGGTCAGTTTTGGGTGGATTGTTCGGATTAGGAGGGTCCCACCTACGGCTTGAAGTGGCGTGTGAGCGACCTGACATGTTTGTGAATCGACGGGGTGTGCAATGTGAGCCACCGCTGAAGCACATACAGAAATATGAACTCTTGCTTTCTGGCTTTCTTCTGCTCATTGATTCTGTGTGTGGTTTAAGAATGGGTTCGACATCATTACAGACGGAGAAAGGTGGATAGGAGGAGGGAGTGGGGGATGGACAGAGGGAGTGTTGGAGGATGGAGGGGGGGAGAGGAAGCCTGCTGTTTTAAATCCAGAGGAGACAACAGGGAGGATGAGAAATCAATGGAGGGATCGATGACGGAGATGAGTTTCTAACACTCGGTCCGACACTCTACCTGCCAGGCTTCTCCCGCTAACTCACTTTTTTCACTAACACCTTCTCTCCTCTTTCTCTCTCCCTCTTTCTCTCTCTCTTTCTTTTGCTCTCTTGTGAATCATTGAGTCAGCAGCCAGTCGATGAGGTCTTTGTACTCCCAAGACAAGCTCCACTGCCCCTCTGCCAAAGCCTGGGGAGGCATGTGTGTGTGCTTTTGTGAGTGTGCCTGCACAGTTGCATTCTGTATCCATTCATGCATGCACTTGCTCAACCTTCAAGTCTTTGTACTTGCAGCCGTTAGTCGGTGTGAGTGTGCATGTGTGTGCAGGGAAGCATCTAACTGTGCATACATTCACATGTACCAGAGTGTGTGTGTGTCTGTGTGTGTGTGTCTTACCAAATTTGTCTCCATCTTCTCCTCGAGCGCTGATTCTGCGTCCCAGCACCTGGACGTGTTTGCCGCTGGTGCGGCTGTAGAGCTGGTAGACCCGGTGGTGTCGCCGACTCATGGTGTCTCGGATCTGCGTCTGGTTCTCCACATGCACACTGAAGTTGACCCCATCCACACCAAGTACCTGCTGGATTCACACACACATACGCACAGAGGCAGACACACACACAGAAGTTGGAACACGCATACATTTATAGAGTCATGAACAGGGTTGAAAAACTGCACATACTACCAATATACAAGTTGTCTTTTATAATGTATGGCTGCTCTCTGACATGCATGCAGACTCTTACCTGTAATGGATTGCACATCACCAGCAACATCTGGATACATCTGGAAAAAGTAGAAACAGATGAGTTCAGAAATATGTAAGCAACATTGAATGTTGGAAGAGTCATGCGTGACACCATGATTTCCATCTCTTTCTTCTCTGCCGTTCTTTCTGTTCAACATGTCTTTTCCTTATTGGGTGATTACTCACACTGCTGGGTGTGTGGCTGGCACGGGGACATGACATACAGACAGGCAGATGTCCAGGCATCGGCAGACAGACAACACCCAGAGTACTGTTTATCGTAACGCTACCAGCCTTCTGTCCAAACCCACTTTCTGACCCGTTCCTGACTTTCGCCACACCAAAATCTGGCCTCCAAATGACCTGATTGGACTGTGGCGAAATGGCAAACATGCCGAGACAACTAGAACATGTTTTGGTTTGGACATCTAAGGGACTGGGCTGGCTTATTTGGCTGCTCTGTGTATGTAGACAGCTGGGCTGGACTACAGGTGTACACTCTGCTGTGATGTGGCTTTGGAGAGCGGTGGACTGCGGTTACATTTAGAGATGCTATGAATAAGTGAGAACATGAGCTGTGGAAAGATGATTAATGGAGGAATCAATTGGTGCGGAGTAACCGTGGTGACGTAGCATGCAGAATTAATGTGCATTGTTCTTTTGAAAAATAACTTTTCTGCATTATTTCTTATTACTTGTGGACTTTCAGTCACATCTGTGATTGAGACAGCTGGTTATAGTTACAATTAAAATTTGTCTCACTTTATCACATTCCTTAATTAAAGTTTAGACCTTGACCTTGAATGTATCAAATGTTATTCACAGCTTTAGTAAGGGAGTGATTGTGTTGCGCAAAAACTACTCTGGCAGTCCTTGAACTGTTCTGAATTAGTGGCTGAAGACATGATGAAGTTCAGAACCAAGTGTGTGGGCTGAAAAGCAATTCTACGAATTCTGTCTTTCCCCACTTCATCGTCTGCTATCTCTCTGCATGCCTTTTCTCTCTCCGTCTCTCTGTGTTCCACTCTTTCTCTCTGATTTGTTGTCCTCCCTATCTCTTCTCTACCTTATCTCTCCCTCCCTGTCTCTGTCCACTCTACCTTTCTCCTATCGTTCCCTGCCTCCCTTCTTCCTTTATGTTTGGGGTTAGCAGGGTGACTCCTCCACACTGTCATGGGCATGCACACAGATGTGCAGATGTGTGCAGGGTGGATGTGTGTGTACAGGAGGAGCAGGCAGCTGACAGCTGGGCCAAAGCAAAGACATACGCGCTGCCGAGAGAGAGAGATAGTGAGGAGGAGAGAGAGAGGGAGACTGAGAGGTACACAAAGGGATAGGGAGAGGGAAGGTGATGTAAGAATAAATAAAGGGGAGATGAAGCAAGAAGGCTGACAGATAATAAGAGAGGTGAAAGATAAAATCAGAAGGAAGATGCACAGATGTGAGAAGGAGACGGTGAAAAAGAACTAAGGTTACATCTTGAAGGAAGGAGGAGAAAAAGTGGCAAAATGAGAGACAGTAGTGTAACCACAGAGTGTGGTCTGGCGTGAGAAGTAGACAAAAAGATAAATAATGGGAATGAAAGGGGGGGGGGGGGTTAACTCGTGCACATTGTAACACATGTCACTGCCTCCTGACTAACACTCACATATGTACATATGTTTGCTTTCTCTCATCCCTCCTCTTTCTCAATATTTCTTTCCCATAGCTGGTGTTTTGGCCCCTGACTCGTTCTAATAGATGCAGATATCCTGGGCAATGCAGTAGAGTGTTGGCCCTCACATTTTGCCTGCGCAGCCGAAAAAACCTGAGCGCCTGTGCATTGTGAGGACTCTCAGCTGTTAAAACACCACGGCTGCACTGCCGCCGAGGACACTGCAGGAAAAGTGCCTCGGCACTGGATTCCCCCGCTCCCACAAAAACCACAGACACTCCATATTATGCCAGCCACAGAGAGAAAGAGAAGGAGAGAGGAAAGAGGGAGACAGGAGCAGCCGGGGGTGGGGGAGGGATGAGAAAATGAGAGAATAAGAGAGCGCCGAGTAAAAGTTGGGGAGTAAAGACAGAAGGAGGTATGGAGAGAGGGAAAGCCCGGTGCGCCTTGGCTGGCTGCCAAAACAAGCAAAGGTCTGACATCATAAACCTGCGT
Organism: Epinephelus awoara; assembly: GCA_035609425.1. NCBI lineage: Eukaryota > Metazoa > Chordata > Actinopteri > Perciformes > Serranidae > Epinephelus > Epinephelus awoara. The sequence goes on from CM069299.1 coordinate 22,411,799, forward strand.
CCCAGCAGATCTACCATATGGAGGCTGCGGTTAGACTAGCAGGCCTCAGCACCGAGGACTGGGCAGCAGCGTGGAGTGAGAGCGGTCGGCCTGGTGGGACTCAGCACAGAGCGGCGGTTTCAGCTGTGTGTAGCAGTGGTTAGCGTGGTAGGCCAACACTGGAGCAGTGGGCTTCGGCATGGTGCAAGAGTTTCAGATGTTCAGCAGCGGGCCTCGGTGAAGAATAGTGGTTAGGCTAGTGGGCGTGTGAGTGGTATCAGCAGTAATAGGGCCCATGGTGGAGCAATGGTTAGGGAAGCACAGGGCCTCAACATGGAGCTGCGGCTTTATGAGAAGAGCAGTTAACAGGTTGTTGTGGCAAAAGGCCCTTGGCTTTTCTCGCTGGCTGAAGATGTTCAGTAAGATCACGCTGGTAAAACAACACGGATGAAATGAAGTGGCTGTGGTAACACTGATAGGCAAGAAGGAAATGAATGGAAAGATGATTGGCTCTGAAAGACCTAAACTAAAACCAGCAGACTAAACAGTGAGACTGCTCCTCCTCAGATACTGCCAGGGGCGCCATCATTCATCAGTTATTAATTCATACTTTTTATCTGAGCAAGTATCTGTGGAAAAACGGGGTATAGGCAAGACAGGAAGACAGATGTAGGCAGTTAGGTGGGTAAGTGGAGAGAGTGTGAGGGAGACACAGACGAAGAGAGAGAAAGTCAGGCAGACACCAGCAGCAGCAGCAGCAGCAGCACACACCCTGTCCAGGTTGTGTGAGGAATGAGAAGTATCTGGAGATGACTGCCATCTGGGAGAAGTACAGCCGACACAAAGAAAGAAAAATAAATCCCCTGGCTTTTAACAAGACACACCTCAAATGGGCAAACGCAAGCCCCCTGAGTCTGTATCCTCCTCCCTTAGATTTGCTCTTGGCACTTTATCATTTTCCTATCCCACTAGATAAAGCCGGTGTTATTTGACTCAACTTCTGAAATATTTTCAATAGGGGAAAAAAAGTATTTTCTTGGCGATGGGAAAATGGCCTTTCCTAAGCCAGCTTGGCCATCCCTGAAGTAAGTGCAGATGGTGATGGAGATGTTTATGGCAGGTTTTATGAGTAACAGGGCCCTGACTCTGACCCAGTGACCCTGAACTGTCAGCCAATCAAAACAGGGCCTTCCGTGGCATGTTTTCTATGGGGACTGATGAGGAGTGATGTAATCGTTAGACACTGCAACCTTCCTCTCCATCATCTTCATCTGTAGCTATAGGCCTGTCACGAAACTAGTTAAACAACCGAAGACAGAGATAAGACTTGAGCTGATAAACAAGATTTTTACATGATAAGTGATAAAAGTGACTTACAAGACGGTCAGCGTGGAAAGAAGGGGCCACATTGCTTCCCCCCTCCACTATGGAACGTGTCCCAGAGACAGTCTCCTCGCTCGGTCTGAGCCAGTCCGACAGTCCGGAGAGTTCCCCTCTGTGTTTTGAATCCGCTGGATGTTGTGCAGAGTCAAAGAGTCAGCGGACACTCCTGTTGGCATCGGCGGCGGCGTGCCCCGGTTCTCCCGGCGTGGGTAAATGTGCGGGCGCGGGCAATGTGGGGTGTGAGGCTGGGGTAACTGTGCCACTGTGACCGCCGGGCAACCTCTAACAGCTGTCCAGACCGGTGGAGAGACGGATGGGCGGGGGAGCAAAGGGGGAAGGTTAGGGTTTTAAAGGCTGCGCGTTCCCGACAAGGAGAGGAACAGGTGAAAGCGCGCTCACGCGTCACAGATAACCAACTCCAATCGACCTTGTTGACCCTTGGAGTGATGCTCAGCCCTGTGGACAGATGCGGTGCGTGCGTAATCTTCTGCGTAATCCAATGCGTAACGTTTCAGCGCAACACAAAGCTTCTGGTCACCAAAATGAATTCTGTTGTCGGTGAGATGATAAAAGAAAGTGGTGGAGTGTTTGTTCCGGAACAGACAGGAGTAGCAGGCAGGTTTAGTCCCAGCAGAGCAGAGTCAGGAGCTGTTGGAGGTGGGCTACCTGGGCTGGCTGATGGAGCAAATGGCGAGCTGGAGACGGGGGCTCTGCGGGCGCAGGGTAATGCAGGGCTGCCTCGGTCATGACTGCGCCCCCACGCTGGCTCAACGGGTCTGTGGCTCAGGTGACACCGACCAACAGTGTCCGACAGAGAGGGCGATAAGGTCCCGGAGCGGTCCAGCTCAGAGGGGTATATGGAGAGTGGTGAATGAAAATGGGAGGGGATAATAAAGGGGAGAGAAAGACGAGGGAGGGAGGGGTGGCTGGAGAGGATGGGAACAGCTGTGACTGGGTGGCGGACTCAGCCACCCGCGACACCGCGAGGAAATGACAGCCGCACTTTGCACCTGATTTTCCGGACTTCCCCGCTTGCCTCAGCCGCTGGTTACCGCCTGGCTGCAGCAGTCCTCCCTGCGCCCTCTCGACACAATACCAGCCAAAACACAGCACGATGACATCACCTCCAAAATGTTTGAAGGGGGAAAATGCAATCCGATCTTTTTATTTATTTTTTTAAACGTAGAAAGTTTAAGCAGTTTCTCAGAGGGGGGAAAAACACGAAAGTCTCCTCGTTCCGAGAAAAACGAACTCCGCCGTGCAAGAGGAGAGGAGTCGAGCTCACCAGTTTCTGAAGAAATAAAAGTTAAAACGGGCGCACTGGAGACGTGTTTACCCAAAAAATCACACTGACAGATCGACTCCCAGTCCAGAACCTGCACCGTGCCCCTTCCCCTTATATTTGCCTCCCTGTTTCATTCAGACATCAGAGCAGAAAACGCAAGAGAGAACGCAAAAAGAGCCCAGCCGTGCGTTTTTTATCCACTTCACTGGTATTATGCAGATCCTTCTCCCTTTCAAAAATTCCAAGGTTCCCTTCCATAAAAAGCTCTTCTTGAGGGGGGCTGCACAGGAGAGGCGCGTCGGCAGGCACAGACCTCACTCCAAGAAAAACCAGAACAAGATTTTAACAGACGCTGATCAATCCTCCCTCCCTCCTCTCCTCTCCTCACTCCCTCCCACCTCTCTTTCTCTCTCCCCTCTCCTTCTCTCTGCCTCACACACACGCACATGCACACTTATTGGATCAAAATGGGATTAGTCAGTCGCTATGCGATGCCGACCTAACTTACACTGCAAAAATATAAATTTTAACAAGTGTTCTGTTCTATGTGAAAAACATCTGCTAACGAGGTGAGATAATTTTACTTGTTTACATCAAAGCAAGTTGTTTCTGTAATTTTTACACATCAGGCAATTTTCTTTTGGGCTATTATGTTATTCTGTCTTGTTTCGAATAATGTTTGTTTGTGGGAATTCCTCAAACAAGCAAATTCATTGGAAACAATTTGAATGATGTCATGGTGTCGGGAGGATTTCATTTGTGTCCAGGAAATAGGATTTTAAAGTAAATGAATGTGACAGAAAGAGAAAGAAGCAAAAACTTTTTTCTGTGTTATCTTTTAAAGATCTCTACAAAACAAAGACACCTGTCTCAGTCAAGTGAACATCTGTCTTAAAACCGAGCGGACTTCTTGCCCTGCACTATCTCCCCCGAAGATAACCTCACCCCTGCAGCCTCAGTGGCCCCGGACTCAGGATGAGAGGGTGGAGGGCGGTGCACTCACACACACATGCACACACTCTCTCACACACACAACCTTCAGAGCCGCCGCGCTTTCAAGTGATGTATTTTGACTCCCCATTTCATAACTTTTAAGTTAAACCTTAAGAGGGAAAAATGAAACGGAGAATGAGAGACAGTCGGGAGGGCGGTATGTAAGCACGGACACGGATCCAAAACGAACATTTCTCAGGGATTTCGGCAGCAACGCCCGCTCTGCGCTCCCAAAACTCCCTCTCACCGCCGCACAACCGCAGACGGTCAGCCAAGCCAACACAACACTCCTGCCATACCTTTCATTCACACACACACACACACACACACACACACACATACACACACACACACAGAAAAAGAATAGGGGGGAAAGAGAGTAAATTTGTGCATGTGAGTGCGTGTGTGTGTGTGTGTGTAATAGAGGTGGGAGGGGGTTGGCCTCATACATCAGGGACAGTTATCTTGGCTCAAAGTGTAGGCTTATTCTTTTCAACATTGTACTTTCAAATCACACACACACACACACACACACACACACACACACACACACACACACACACACACACACACACACACACACACACACTTGCAACTGGACAGGGTTGAGCTGGGCTGGGTAGGGGTACTGTGGTTGAATGCCTTTCCAGTCATGCTCCATAGACAAGCCTCTGGCCTTCTTTCCTACTACTGGCTCTCTCTGTCTTTGCACCTGTGTCTGGGTGCTTTTTCGCCACTCACCGCACTGCTGCAAGGGACACGAGTGTAAATGTTGTGGAGAGGGATTTGAACCACATTCTGGTGATGAGGAATGAGGCCCGTCTGGTACTCTTAAGCCCAGATGGAAGGGTTCAGAACAGGGACTATAGCACATCTTGGTACAATGGTGGAGTAAGAAAAAGCAGACAGAGGGGCTCAACTCTGTTCACACACTGCGCACGAAAGCCTGATTTAACAGTAGCTGTGGATTTGTAGATAGTAGTAGATTTTCCCAAAGGATCCCGATGCAAAGATAATCTTACTCCCGTTGTAAATCTGTCAAATTTATGCTACAGGAAGATTCTTCTGACACAACCTGGCACAGCGCTATGAACATAAGTTTTGGTTGAAATACAAAAAGAAAACAAAGCACAAAATTAAATGGAGCCCCATTCACATCTGGAGTCATACATTATACACTTGGAAAAACACATTGTTCATACCTCAATTAGAAATGTGATTGGTTCCTCACCAAACAAAGCAGTAGCTGCGAGTCCTAGAAATGACTTTGCCTGCTCCTTATTTTGAGTTTGATGGAGAAACAGTACTTGGGTTTGGAGCAACACAATTGCCAGAAAAAAAAAAAGTTGGCATTGTGCGTTTCTACAAACCACGGATAAGTACATGTGCACGTTATTGTGTGGCGAATATGTTGAAACTTTACGATTCAACAACGCTGTGGTTAACGTGTGGTTAGGTTTAGGCACAAATACCAGTTGGTAATGGTTGGGAAAAGATCTTGTTTTGGTTTAAACTGCCCAGTTTTGGGGGCCCCTCTGGAAAAAGCAACCACATGTCAGTAAAAAACAATCACATTTTGCCACTATCTTGACAGACAATGCAGTGATGTCTTAGTTATAAAACAACAGCTTTTCATGGTACTATCCCTGCTGGAAAAACAGTGACAGGTCGCTACAAAACACGCACATTTGGTGTCTAAAAAGCTGTTGGAAACACAGCTATTATTCATTAAATCACAAACAGTTTCAATGCTTGTTGGTCTTGAACAGTGGTCTTCATTGGTCTGCAGCTTGGCAGGTGTCTCGCCCAGGTGACATGTCGTCCACCATCCCCTCCACCTCCAGATGACAGTCGGCTCACTACATCACTTTAGAAATGTTTGATATGATACATATCTTGAAACCTACACATGTAAGAAATCTGTGGTTTGCAGAAACGTGCAGTGCCAACATTTTTGGTTCAGAAATGACATTTCACCTACCTTGTCTGACAAAATAACGAAGTTTGAAAGAAACAAAGGTTGTAAACCAACCAGACCTTTTCTTCCTCTCCCTCTCTCCTTCTGTCACATCACTCTTGCTCATTCATTTTCTGTCCTCCCTATCTGTCTCTTTAATCTCCCCGGCTGTTTTTTATCTGCTCACTCTGTCCCTCCCTCTGTTTGCAGCCAGCATATTGATTGCCCATGTCTTTGCCTCTGCAGCTCCTGCCTATTGATCCTTAGCTAAGACATACACACACACACACACACAAACTTGTATGCGCACACATCCTCACATACATGGATGTCCCCTTCCCGTTTCTCTGCACTCAAAAATCCTCGCCCCTTTTACGCGGACCAACTTTGTCACACACATTATTTCTAAATGCACACGTGCATGCACTCGTGTGCATAAACACACACAAAGGCACACACACCAGGACACTTATTTTTTGCATATACCCTCTGTTGTGTTGAATAGACTTGGCATTGATGGACGTTATGCCTTTGTGCTCCTCTCTCGACTCATTAAAGTGAATGAGAGCCGTGTGTGTGTGTGTGTGTGTGTGTGTGTGTGTGTGTGTGTGTGTGTGTGTGTGTGTGTGTGTGTCTGGGGCCCTGTAGCTGCTGTAGGTCTGGGCCCAGCAGCATTTACTCTGTGTATCTCTCTCTCTCTCTCTCTTTGACTGGGCCTGCAGGCTTCTTCATCCAGGGAGCCTGGTCAATATGGCCATTCTGTCTAGCAATTAACATCGATCAGTGCTCGTCAATACCGTCAGCAACCAGACAAAGACCCAGGGTGCATTGCGTGTGCTTGCCCTTTCTCTATCACAGTCCAACAAATCCCCAAACAGCACTCTCATTATATGAGGGCATTCTGGCCTGACCCCAAGGTCATCGTGGAGGAGAGGCATGGTGTGCTGGACTCTGTGTTATGGGTGACTGGAGTGGAACCTTACCCAGAGCTCGGAGTGTTCTGAGCCGTGGGCCAGTTGTTGACTCATTGTGACAGTTGTTGTTGTGTGGGTGAGGAGTCAAGTTTAGATATTCTTTGGTTTGGATGGAGTCAAAGACAAGTTGGCAGACAGGCGATATCATCCCCCTGCGGTGTGCTCTAAAGTGTTAGACACTGTGAAAACTTTGAACAGTATAAATGCAATCCATCATCCTGGTGACACACAGATTTGGAGTTTTCAGATGTGTCAAGTGCGGTGGATTGTGTCCAATTAGCTTTGACTATAAGATATGGGCTGTATATGTTTGGGTGGGAGGGGGAAGCGGGTCTGTGTATATGTGGGATCTCTGGAGGGAGAAAGAGGCTTTTGGCTTTGATTAATACCTGCAGACATGGGCCTTAAACTTCACATCAGATGTTGAGATGTCAGGCTAACATCGGTTTCTGGGATAGATATCCCTACTCTGTTAATCATGGGCCAAGTTTAAACTGTTCCCCAATGTGTAAATGTATGAGACACTTAATAAAGGCCCTTTGATGACAGGGGGGCCCATGCGAAGTCAAGGAATGCGTACAGTGTGCCGGGCTTTGAAATGAGAACCTGTTCGCCACTTGTCCGCGTCTGCGAGATGAGAGAATCGACAGCTGCAACTAAGTAAGAGCAGGAATTAATTAGCGGAGAGCCGTTTGTGCGATAGAGAGCCGCGGTTGAGATGAAGAGAAAAGCAAAATATTGTTTTTATTAGCGGCGATGTTGGTGGTGCACAGCCTGCTCCCTTCTCTCGCTTAGCAGGATTAATCCAGTGAATATGAACGTTTACTCTCCTCCGTCGCACAATCCATTGCAGCTGTTGTCTCTATACATAGCCCAGCTGAAGCACTGGAATAACTTTACTTTGACACTTTCAAGTTGGAGGGTTTGATGCTGCTTTGGACTCGTGTCAGGGTAATTATTCATGTAATCTAGCTTGTCATTGTTAGGCCAAAGCCTGGTTTTGCGAAGTAAATCAAGTGGTCATGTTTTTTGGGCTACACCTGCCTTCATAGCGAGTTATTCAGTGGCGTCAGGAGTTTGTTGTCATTGTTGTGGACAAGGATTGCCAAAACATTTCATAATACAAAACATCTGTGATTAACCAAGTGCAAAGTACTGACTTCAGATCCAACAACATATGCAATCCAGCAGTGGGACTGTCTTATCTTCACCTCTGCGCCATCTGGCAAGTCCGCCTGTTGAAGTTTGGACACTTTACATTGATGAAGTGGTATGTAAAAAACAAAGATGTCCAACTTGGAAGGAGTCATCCTCATGCACCTGTATCAAATATCAGCGTCATCAGGAACTCATGACAGACTCATGAAGGAACCAACTATTATCCATCCATCAATTATCTGCAACCACTTATCCAATTCAGGGTCATGGGAGTGCTGGAGTCTATCCCGGCTGACATTGGGCAAGAGGTTGGGTATACCCTGGGCAGGCTGTCTGAGTATGGGCATGGACTACAGGCGAATTGGTGTCCCCAGTTAACCCAACTCACATGACTTTCCATCATGTCTTTGAACTGTGGGAGAACTCGGAACTGAACCCAGAGAAAACCCCTGCTGACATGAGGAGAACATGCAAACTGACACAGATGGGCCCCAGCCCGACATTGCTAACCACTGCACCAATGTGCCACTCGGCCCACTTAAATCAAGGACAGAAACAAATTTCCACAACAACAGGGACCATCTGAGTATTTGATTTGACATTAAAACTAAAGATAAGTTGCTGCAACACTACGGGGCAAACGCAAAAAGTCCTGCGTGATGGAGATGTACTACAGGGATGGCACTGCACGCTGTCTGACGCTGATTGGCAGGAGATGTTATTGTGTTCCATGAGGATGTCGAGAAGAAGAAGAAGAAGAAGAAGATAATTGCTTTTGACCAATGAGGTTATACATAAATATGCAACGCTCAGCGACTGGGTGGATGTTTGTTTAATTATGGTCCTTGTGGTTGTGTGTGTTTGGTTGAGTGAGAGTGTCATGACCCTCAGTGACAGACTGCGCACAGCTGAGTGTGGGGAGTTTGCGGCTATAGTGTGAATGGTTACGAGCGCATGCAAAGATTGCGTCAACAAGGGAATGCATAAAGTTATGTGTGTTTCATGACTGCAGTGTGCACGTGTGTGTGTGTGTGTGTGAGAGTGAGAGAGAGAGAGAGAAAGAGAGAGAGAGAGAGAGAGAAAGTGAGAGTTATCCTGCGCTCTCTATGCATAGTGATGTGAATTGCAGCTGTGGCTTGTGTTGGACGCTGCTCCGGCAGCATGTTGTTTTCTTTTATTTTTTTCTTCCTGTTTCATGTTCAGGCGCTCAGCGATGGAATCCATGATCACGGTAACCTTCACTCCTGTCATCTTTTCTGTTCCTCTCATCCACATACTCCCTTCTCTCTTCCTCCCCCTCCTCTCCAGTTAGCACCCTTTACTCTTCCATCATTTTTTACTCGTCTTTGTGCTGCTTCTGCTCCCTCTCACTGTGTCCATTTCTCTCATTCTGTTTTTTTCCCTCTCCCTGCCCCTTTAGCCTTGCCACCGGGCAGAGGAGGAACTGTAATGTTTATGAAACCCTTTAATGTGCTATGTAATTACCCTGGCAACACCTCCCATCATTACTCAAGCCAATAAAGCACCTTCGAATTGACATGTCAGAGTGGGAGAGCGGGAGACAGAGAGAGAGAGAGAGAGAGAGAGAGAGAAGGACACAGCACACACACTTTCCATCATTCAACCCCCCTGCCTCCATTAATCTCTCCTCCTTTCTTGTCTTTCTTCAGTCTCCATTTGTTCATCTCTGTTTTGTCGTTTCTTTCATTCTTTCCATCCGCAGCTCCTTCCTCTCCCTCTGCATCCCCTTCTCTCCAGCTCACTGTGACTTCTGCCAGATGCCCAGGTGGTGGTCAATTACAGCACAACTCCTTTTGGAATAACAAAAGCATTCTTAAACTTGCTCCACTGAGCCTATTTTAGGAAGACTTCTCTGTATGCTGGAAACTGGGTGAATGGAGAGGAAGAGAGGGAGAGAAGGGGGGTGAATTATAAGAAATAACACTTACTGAAAGAGTGTAAATGAGGATGCATAAAACAGGCAGGCAGCTGCAGGAGTAGCCTGAATGGTGCATTCCTCACACAAATTGTTGTGAGTAATGCAGAAATGTTTGTTTATGCTAAAAACTTCCATATGCAATTAACACATACTCACTTCCTCTTACAGCAGTCCCTCCCTTTCCAGCGCACCCACCCATGCTAGTCCTCGGGTCACTATACCTCCCACTTAGACAGCTGAGGCCCCGGCCCTTTTTGTGTTAGCACACATGCTAAGTCCCCTAGCTTTTCCCTACCTTTACTGCAAATGCTCATACCCCATTTTCTTTAACATCAGACTCTTACTGTAATACCCTCTGCCCACCTCTGTTCATCTGTGGCTGTAGCCTCTTATTCTTCCCTTGTCCTGGCAAAATCCTCATTTGTAAGACAAATATTATAACAAATTAAGCAGCAAAACAATGGGTGGGTGTCTGCCTGACGTCAGCCTGCATTTCATTAGCAATCGCTAGGCTAACGCGTTCCATATGGAGGAGCCTGCAGGGTAGCCCCCTGCTGCCCAGCCCCAGCCTAGCCCAGCCCAGCGTGGCCCAGCTCGACTTGGTTGCCACGGTCTGCCCCCACCTTCGGTCTCAGTCAGCCCCCATTTTGGACCCCATCCGGGCCCCCACCATTATGTCATCTTTAATTTGGACTTGTCACACATCACCTGACACCTACCCCCGTCATGCTGTAACCTTTTGTCCCGTTGGAGCGAAAAAGCACTCCGGAGGCTTTCTCCCTCTCCTTTTCTCTCCCACTTTGCCTGTTGTTTTATTCTCCATTTTCTTCTCCTGCTTTCTCTTTCTCTCACGCTCTTTCCCCCTCGCTCACACTCTCTCTGTTGGCTTCTGTCACTTCCTCCTTCTTTCTCTTCAACCTCTTACTCTATGGTAAACCCACCTGCCTTTCCCCTCTGCCCTTTGTCATCCAGATTGAGGTTATAAATGTGTGTTTGCATGTGTGTGTGTGTGTGTGTGTGTGCTATGAGCAGAGGAAGCAACCAAGTAAAACTCAGACAGGAATCTGATGACACCTCTGCTCAGTCACCCGTAGCCCTTTTCCCAGACCCCCGACAGATGAGCTGAATGACAGTGATGTATGGGAAGTGACAGTCAGAAGGAAAGTAAAGTGCTCTGGAAAGAGCTAAATTATAGCACATGACAGGATTCTGGAGACAGACTGGTGTGTTGGACAGAGCTGTGGACTTCTGGAGAGCGGCAGGGCCGTGGGGCTGTCTCCTGTGATGGAAATATGGAATGTAACGGATCTCTGGAATTTAATATTAGAAGAAAGACGGAGATGGAAGCGCAGAGAAATGGACGAGAGGAAACGTATAGATAAGAAAGGATTCATGATTACAGGCATGAATTTATGTGTTCAGTGTGCACTGAGACAAAGATGGGTATGCATGTGCACTACAGGTGTGATCAGGTATTTGTGCATGGCCTGGTGTGTGCGTTTGCATGCTTGCCCTCTCCTGGCCGCCTTATCTATGTGTATAATCATATGTGTTTTTTTATGGCCCGTGTGCACTGGTGTGTGTGGGTTGCTGTGCACACCCATGTGAGTTGCTGGGTGTCTCTGGTAGCCGTCCCTCATCACTGCTCTGTTCCCCCAGGTCTCTGCTGTTGGCTTCACTCTGCTCTCCTGTTCTGCCGTGATGCTGTCTGTATATGCTTTGTGTTCAGCTCTGGTTTACCCTATTCTATTCTATTCTATTCTATTCTATTCTATTCTATTCTATTCTATTCAATTCAAATTTATATCTATACTATTCTTTTTCTGAAAGTATGACTAACTGGAGTGCTTGTAAAGAGCTTTGCCAGTGTATATTTTACGATACAGATAATAACTTTGAGCTTTGACTGGTCTGAAGCTTACAGTTGGATGATTAAATTCATACGTTTTGAAAGGTCTATTTTTATATCTTGTAAGTCATAACTCCCTTCTCGCTTCTGCAATAATAAAAAAAAAAAAGAATGAATCAAGTAGTGACAGCTGGTAGACAACCATTTGGTTAAATTATTCTCTACAGCTCAATAGCCCATATTCTGCTTGGATGGAGGAAATTATTTTTATTACGAGGGAACTATTCTGGACCCAAATGATCTGGTGAGAACTGTGCTGACCGAAGTGAAGGGAAACTTCAGAGGCTATAAATACCCAAACAACTACATATTGGATAAAACACTGAAAATGGAAAAAAAGAACAAAGGAACTCCTATTATACACAGCTAAATTATCTTCATCCAGATTCCTTTGTATTGTGCAAAGCCAAGAAAATATTCCCACACATTTTCAATCGCTGCACAGCAATTAAGGAGCTATTCCTTTTTCTCAAGCTTCATAGCTTTATGAACATTCCCATAAAACTGATAATGGACATTTTCCATATACAGACGAGTGACAAGTTAAAGAAAGCCTGAAAAAAATGAATGGAGAAATATATGATGCAGATGCTTTCACAGAGGGTGCAAGGGGTCACTGAATGGTTTGATGAAAATGATGTGAATCATATGCTGTGGCCTTCAGAGTCACTGTGGCCCTGTTTACACCTGGTATTAACATGTATCCTGAGTGATCAGATCACAAGTGGACAGCTCTAAATATGAGTGTAAATACACCCAATGCATCTTCAGTACATCTTGAGTTCAGATTGCTTAAAACCACATTCAGACGTGGTCTGGACCACATATGGCCACATTCTTTCAGCAGAGTCACATGCCACATTAAAGGACCACTTATTTAGCTGACGTCCTTGCTTACCAGCCCCACTGGATAAGAAAACTTTCTGTTGATGCAGTTACACAGATGCAGAGGTGAAGCACCACCTCCTGCGCCATTTTCCTCCCCAACTTATTCTCACACCGACCTCATCACAAATTGAGTTTGGTCATGGACTTTCCACGTCCAGATACGATGTGAAAGGTACCCTGAGTGCGTTGGTTGTTGATGTTCTGGGACGCCGTGTCAAGTTCTGCCTGTTACATACAGTCTCTTTCAAAATAAACGCAGTACGTAATACAGCATGTGAATTTACATCTACTCCAACCATGCACGTGGTTGTGTTTAGGCAACAAATGCATGTGGTTAGGTTTGGGGAAAAAAAGAACAGGGTTTGGCTTTATAATCTTAAGGGACACAAACACCGCTCTCGCGGGTGAAAGTCAGTGTCCACCACCTTTTTTGCCCACCTTAGTGGGACTTTTGCCACCTTAATTTTCGTTCTTGTCCCGCTTATATTCTTACAGTACTGTTTGTTTTTATCATTAACAAATACATGTGAGAGCATTCTAATGTGCAGTTTATCGATGTGGAGCCAATTTTACATACTTTGGGTAGATTCGGAGTAAAAGTACTGCAGAGTGCAATACACAAGTGTATTGTATATAAACTTGTCACACAAAGTGCATAACATATAAGTAAGATAAAATAAAAGTGACAATTTAAAATATAAAAATATATTAGGCTATTTTATGTAAAATCTTTATCTGAAAGGAAACAAAACCTGTCAGGTTAACGTAGTGGAGTAGAAAGTACAACATTTCCCTCTAAAATGTAGTGGAGTGGTAGTATAACATAGCAAAACCTGAAAGAAACCAAATTAAAGGGTATACATGCACCGAATAATCTGACTATTGGGGAAAAAGCTAGGTTTGTTTATCTGATTTCTCATAATCAGATAATGGCTTTTATCTGATAAAGCCTATCGGATTATGCTGTTTACATGACCACTTGAATAATCAGGTAACTCCAGAAATCAGATAATGATTGGTTTATTAGTGTGCATGTAAACGCGCTCAGTGTCTGACGCCACAAGTCACTGCCCAAGTGCCGGATTTCAACGACTTCAGTGTCAAACCAGATTGTCGTCCCTGTGAACGGTCAGTTCAGCATCTGCCTGGTTAGTACAAGCTAACACAGCAGCAGCAGCCATGTAACAATTCCAACAAACTTGCACCAATACTGAAACCACTCTGTCATTAAACCCATTAATAACAATTGGGTAATGTTAGCTGTGTGATGCTAACAGTTAGCCCTGTCACTGTGTGCATATTGCAAGGATGGACTCTCACCATATATATTACTTAGTTCATATTTTCTTTCTTTCATATTTTATCCTTTATTTTAACTTGGCTTACTAATTTTCAATAGTAAAGGGTATAAGTGTGAACATAGCCCTACAAACCTCCCGCTGGTTAAAAACAACAACATATTTGGTCTTTGCAAATGGAAATGATTCACAAGTTTATTTGCACATAGAGCGGGGCAGTGAGATCTGATCTCACGTGGTCACTCGAGATGCATATGGAGATGCATTCTGATGCCAGGTGTGAAAAGATGTACTTAAAGCCGTCCATGTGTAAACAGACTTTATCTCAACACTGTGAACACCTACAATATGGGACGTTTTTGGACCGACATTTTACACAGTGCTCTCCACCACCATGATAAAAACACAAAATGAGGAAATATCTTTTGGTAGAATGATGTTCATCGCTCCAGTGGAGTTTAGGGACCACATTTAGGGACCGAAACAGCTTCAGTGCCAACTATATGGTACATTTACACTGCTGAATAAAACATATTAAACCCAAGATGACATTTGGCTGCAGCATTAGATCAAGTTAAGCGCACCTAATATCTTTCGCATCGTTTTAGACATCTGCATGACAGATTGTATTCTCAGCTGAGCATTAAAGTTCATGCTTTACATTGAAATAATAGTTTGACAGAAGATACTTTACTCAAGGTCCACCTACTAAAGCTTTCTGTTATTCTGCTTGACATGGATGTCATTAAGTAACAAAGAGCATATCTGAAAAGCAAGAAGTGACTATCTGTACTGTTTACAACCACCTGAAGAGTGAAGTTTAAGACTTAAGTGAGAATTCAGCCATCTTAATCTGTTGAGGAAGAACATGAAAAGTGGTTGAAAGCACCAGCAACAAGGTATAAGTAAACTTTAATTAGGCTTTTTCGTAGAACCATATTCATCTGTAGCAAAATCATATGAATTTTAAGATTAAATGAGGCTTGCAGGAAGTGTATTCAAGTGCAGGCAAGTCGCCAGAAGAAAATGTTTGCTTTATATGTTTCTGTAAACCACAGATATATTACATTTTTACATTCCATACCTAGCATATCAACATTTCTAAGCTGACATAGTATATGAGCTGATTTTGTCATCAGGAGGTGGGAGGGATGGTGAATGGCTTGACACATTGGCAAGACAGCTGCCAAGCTGTGGACCACTGTTTGAGACCAACAAACAACACCTGTTGTATTTTGGCGAACCTTTACTGTACTTTGATCCGTGTTTGTGGCTCTGAACCTGGGTGTTTTTAGCGTTACATCGTGATGTTTCCCCATGGTGATTGTTGCACCAAACCTCTATGTTTTTCTACCATACCTGGGTGTTTCAGAGGCACATCTGGCGTTAACAAATGGTGTTAGTGGCACTGAACCTGGGTGTTTTTCACCGACACATCATTGTGTTTTCCAGTGGCATTTGTAGCACCAAACCTGGGAGTTTTTTCACTGAACGTGGCTGTTTTTAGCAGCATATCACAGTGTTTCCCAGCAGCATTTGTGGCACTGGACCTGGGTGTTTTTACCAAAACATCACAGCATTTCCCAGGCAGTGCTGAGCCACTGAACTTGGGTGTTTTTCACCGACCCGTCACTGCTTTTCCAGTGGCTTTTGTGCTACCAAATGTGGTTTTTTTTAAGCCAAAACATGATCTTTTCCTGACCAAAACCAAGTGTTTTTTGTGCCTGAAACTAACCACACCTTCACAACAACATTTATAGAAAAGTTGAGTTTCAACATATCCACTAAAAAATAATGTACAAATGTAACAAATCCAGAAAAGTACAATGCAGACATTGTTGTTGTTGTGTTGAACAGACAGTGCTGAGGACTATGTCTTTGGTGACGAAAATCACAATGTCGACATCAACACTTCAGGCCTCCAGGTAGATCACAGATACATGGAGTTTTTCACCTTTGTTTTTACACTGCAGTCAAACAGAGATGTAAACCACATCGACGTAGTGGAATTGTAGCACTTGAGCTCTGTTTTCAACCAATAACTGTCACATTATGTGAGCTGTACTTTTCAGCACGCAGCTAAAATCACAATGCCTCCACATTCAAAGTAGTGAGGCTGGCTTATAAAATGACAGTGGTGGAGTGGTAAATACCAGAGTGACAACATCAGACATTTGTTTAGTGAGTTTGGAGTGTCTGGTTGCGCGGTATGCTCAGTAGCTGTGTGTTTTCAGTGGCTGTGTCGTATATGTGTGTGTGTGTGTGTTTGAAAGCATGGTTTGTTCATATGAGGGCAGTTTACAGTTTGTGTGTGTGTGTGTGTGGACCGCGTCAGAAGCTTGTGCGTCCAGTAGCATGGTGTGTGTTTGTGTGTGTGTGTGTGTGTGTGTGTGTGTGTGTTGGCTCTCTGTGGGGTTGTTGGTTGCTCATGCTGGTTGGAAGTTTATGATCAGTATTTTCCGGCTTGCATGACTTAGCGTGTGAAAATCCATTCACACCCAACACAAACACACACACACACACACACACACACACACACACACACACACACACACACACACACACACACACACACACACACACACACACACACACACACACACACAGTAATGGTGTGGATCTTGATGATATTCCATGGTGTGTCCGTTACTGTATGGTAGTCTTGGTAGCGGTGCAGTGTGGGGGGAGTCAGGGTGTGTGTAACTTTGTGTGTTTGTGAGTGCAGCTGCATGTCGGTGTGTGTGGAATGAGTGTAAAAGACATCAGACACCACCGTTAATGGGCTTAATCAATGACAGATGAAATTCCTGTTGTTTTTCTCACCGCAGCACTGTCTGCTCCAATAGAAACAAGGCACAGAATGTGCAGAGAGACTGATGGGGACGACTGAGGTTGGAAATCTCACTTACACTCTCAGCCACCATACACACACACACACACACACAGTCACACTCACGGACGCTGCGAGAAAAAGGTTCTACATTGGCATGGACCTGCTTGCATTCTGCTCCGCCACAGAGTTTACGAATTGCATGAAATATGCATATTACAAATAAACTATGCGTACGCTGGTCTTTGACTCTGTTACACACATACGTCCACACTCACTCACTCACACACACGCACTTGCCAAAGTCCTTTCTGTGCTCCAGCTGGGGACCCAGCTGCAGTGATGTCATTGCTTGCTGCCACTTTGCTGATTGTGACTCTTATTGAAAGCAGAGCACTTTGATTCGGCTTCAAGAGCGGTCAGCGTGCACAGAGCGCACGCACGCACACACAACGCACAAACACTAAAATAGATTGCACGCATTATGCACATACGAACACGTACGGCTCATACCATCAGCATATTTTGAGCATGCACAAGCGCATGCACACACACACACACACACACACACACACACACACACACACACACACACACACACACACACACACACACACACACACACACACACACATTGCGCTTAAAGGTTGGATCATAGTGGCACTTTAACAGCACTTTTCCAAAGTAGACAAACAGCTTGAATACTCAGTAGATGAGATGGAAAGCAGGGTGAGAGGGGAGGAAAGCAAAAAGGTTGTGCCCTTGAAGACTTGATCCAGAAAGAGAGGGAGAGAAAAAAAGAGAGAGATGGGAACGCAGCATTGACAGTTTGCTTTGAGAGCGGAGATAAGAGAGATGAAGTTACGCAATGAGGGAATGTCTCCTTTCCTTTCCCTCTCCAAGCTATCCCCAAATATATCAATCTCTCTCACACATGTAAGTTTATTCACACAAACACCTACCACACAGCACGCTGACAAACACACACCTATAACTGTGTGCAGATTTAGGTACAGGCACACACACCAAACAGTCTTTGCCAGATTTTTTTTTTAATCTATCAAGATCTGATATAAAACATCATTCTCCTCTTAACCTCCCCAACAGACACACACACATACACACACACATACGCACACACACTGACAAAATCAGTTACAAGACTCTGTGAAAGTCCTGCCAGTGTAAAAAGCTGCAAACATATGAGAACAGTTCTGAACAGTTTCCCCATATTATGGTCCATCTGGAATTGTCCCAGCACCCCCCTTTTCCTTCTGCGCTGGCCTTCGCTCTGTGTCCTCACTGCCAGTGGCACAATCTCAAGTTCTCAACCCTCCATCACCTCCTCCTCCGCTGCCACCCCCCTCTCCAAGACCTTTCTACCCATTCATGTCCCCAGACCCTATTCGTTTGCCTCTTTCTAAACCTTTTTGCCCTGTCCCCTTCACGTCCCCCCTTTCTCTCCCATCTCCCCCCTCCCCTCCTCTGCCTTGTATACACTCGTCTGTTGGCATGTCCTCTGTCTTTCCAGCCTTTGAAGGCTTTTCAGGCTGCTAATAAAAGACAGGTCCCCACCACAACAAAAGGGCTCAGCGCTGCCTTTGAATAAACAGTTTATTTCGTTTTTTTTCCCCCCTCCCCATCATGCAACCCCCCTCCCTCCGCTAAACCCCACCCCACCCAACCCCGTGTGTGTTTTTTTTTTCACTCTTGGCTAAGGGGGAAATATGTGCACTTGCTATGTTTTTTTCCATGTGATCACAATGCTCTGGAACAGATTAACAGAAGACGAGGGAGGGAGAGTGAGGGATGAAAACGATCGGAAGAGGGAACAGACAGAGAGAGCAGGTAACTGTGGCAACCTTGGCTTTTAGAGGAGACAAGCAGCGTGCGTGTTTATCTGTCAGTCAGCCAGTCTCGTTGTCTGTATCTCCGTGCGGGACTCTGACCATATTGCTCAGGGGTTGTGGGACACATGCTCTCCTCCCATCTCCGCATCTTATCTTCGGAGCAGCACAGCACACTCCTACAAGCACCTGTAGTCTGCGCTCTGAGGTAAACTCCCCAAACCACATTAGGCCTGTGTACACTGGCAACACCTGGCTTTTCCCAGGGGGATTCAAATAAACATCTAGTTGAAGAGAGACCTGTTTTGTTGGATAAACTGGAACAACCTGGCTTTGAATCTGAGCGTAATCCACCACATCCAGGGGAATCACGTCAAAGTTAAGTTGACAATTTGTCCTGTTTACATGTGTAGAAATATTTCTCTGGGTAGAAACAACTTATAAGGCATATTTGAAAAGGTGTATTTTCCCCCCCCTGAATGTAAATAAGTTCTCAGTTTGTTGGAACTGGACCCAGCGAGGCTCTGCTAGCTGGAAAGACACTCTGCTACTGATCGGAGCCCCAACAGACAGGCCAGGCTGGGCAGGGCAGAGTGCTCCCTCCAGCAGACCTGGACAAACATAAACACGGCTCAGAATATTTGAAATGTATGAGGTGAACCTTAATTCGTCTCATCAGACACTTTCACAACCTCAATGTGGCCGAAAATCAAATGGAAGATAAGTTTATTAAACACTTGTAATGTGTGTTTTCAAGTGCTGAGAGTGAATTCAGCTACTTTCTTGCCCGGGTTTGTTTCCCTGCTCATTTCAGCCCAACCCACACAAGCCACAGCCAGACTGTAACACAACCAAACGCTGCACCGGACCAAACCACAGCTCGCTACTCCACATCCACTAGCAAACTCTCCCCCTCTCTCTCAACCTGTAACTCCTTCTGGCTCATTCTTTTCTTGTTCGTCCACCGCTCCTCCCTCTGTCCTCTTCTGTTGTTCGCCTACCTTTTGCCTTCCTACTCCCTCCTCTGTTTCGCTCTTTGACTCTTTCTTTTTTTTTTCTTTTCTGGTACTGGCAGGCTGTGTTGCCGCAGCCCCAGAGCTCAAAGTAAATAAATGGTCATTTTTCGGCCTCTTTCTCTTGGAAGAAGAATAACAGCGAGAGGAGCATGTGTGTAAAGGTTTGTGTTAACTGTGTAAGTATGTGTGTGTGTATTCATCCGCCAGTGTGTACATATCTGTGTATATATGTGTGTGTATGTGTGTATGAGGCAGCAAACCACAGGCTTATTGGAGCTATTAGAGAGCTGGCTGAGCAGCACAGCATAGCAGCACCAGATGGGCAACTAGAAGTAGACACATTGCATGTAGACGCACACTGCACACATACAACACACACACACACACACACACACACACACACACACACACACACACACACACACACACACACACATACATAAAACAGACTTTGTACAAAGGCACATGGTGCACATTAATATTGACAGATTGACAGAAAGAATATTAATACACGCAGTACACACGTGCATAAACAGACTTTGAAATGTATGCAAACAAATTGATTACACACACATACACTTGCGCGCAGCTGGCATGCACAGCTGCCACACACTCATGGAGCCCCATGATGCTCCCCCGATGAATGATGGACGGAGTGAGAGTGAGGACGGGTGACACCAGAGAGCATCCCTTCATCTCTGTCACTCAGTTAATCCCTCTCTCCTCTCATCCATTACGTCACTCTGCCTCTCGCCAGACACCCCCTCCAAACCCTCATCCTGCTCTGTGCGTCAGTCGCTTACTCTTTCCCTTCTCCGTTTGACTACTTTCCTCCATGAGATCCATCTCTTTCTCTCCTTCCCCTACTCTCACCCTCCTTTGTTTGGTTTTAATTTAAAAAGAAATAAATGGAAATTCAGTTCATGTTTTTGATTTTTACTATGACATACTGTACTGTCTGTGTGGTGTCACGTGCAGTGCAAGAGGTACTCAAACCCTAAGTGACACTGCAATGATAAAATACTCAAAGTAAAAGCACACAAGTGTTTTAACAAAGTGAATTTAACATCTAAAAAGTAAAATCCCTGACTTTGCAAACGAGCCTTTCTGAAGTATAATGATTATTGGATTATTATTTCCAGTTCACTAACCTGTAAGCGGCACTTTAAAGCTACAGTTGGTATCTTTAATTAGCATTTTTTTTTGCCAAAACTGTCACTATATGCACACAGCATTGAATGAGACAGATAATTTGTGAAAAAAAAAGAATCATACTCCTCTGCCTACTCCATTGCTTTGTACCATTTCTAATGCCCTAACTGCATGTGAATGAAAATGACCAATCAGAGCCAAGCAGTCCCAAAAGCAGCTGTCAATCATGTCATTGCCCATGAACTGCAGTTACACTGTCAAACTAGGCAACACTGATCAAATATGACTCGAGATTCTGTGACTGTGTTACCTATTTCTTATCTCAAAAGTTTCCAGAAAGATATTTTAGTGTACTGTTTAGCTGTAACATGAGGAAGTTTGTGACCTGGCCGCCATGTTGGATACAATTGGACAGAGTACCAAGCACGCCCACCAGTCAAACCAACTTTCTCTTTTCACAGCTTGACAGTAAAATATATTTCTGAAAATATTTGAGGTGAGAAATAGGCAATGCAGAAACAGACTCTCGATTCATATTTGATCAGCACTGCCAAGTTTGACAATTTGACCACAGTTAACAAGGAGTGGGTGACATGCCTGAGAGCTGCGTTCAAGACTCCTTGGCTTTGATGGATCGTTCCTGCCGTACCACGGTCTTTTTCTAACAAATGCCAGTAGAAGGAGTAGGAAGAGGAGGAGGAACATGACTGTTTTCATAGACTATCTGTCTCATGTGCTTCTTTCGGAGTATAGTGACAGTATAAGCATAATTCATTCATTCATTTTCCATAACCGCTATCCTGTTGGGGGTCACGGGAAGCTGGAGCCTATCCCAGCTGAAAAAAGGGCGAAAGACACGGTATACCCCGGACAGGTCACCTGACTATCTCAGGGCTGACACATAGAGACAGACAACATTCACGCGCACAGTCCCACCTACAGACAATTTAGAGTTACCAATTTCCCCACTGGATTGTGGGAGGAAGCCGGAGTACCCAGAGTAAACCCACACTGACAGGGGGAGAACATGCAAACTCCATATAGAGGGGCTCCTCAACCCCAGGTTCGCACTATGAACCCTCCTTCTGTGAGGCGACAATGCTAACCATTACACCACTGTGTAGTTGTGTTTCAGCAAATATGACAAAAAGTTATTTTCATAAAAATAACAAACTGTGGCTTTAATGCTCTAGCTGGTTGAGATGGAACAAATTTGAACCACTTTCTAAACTTTCGGGCTGTTAAATCTTTAACAATGGATCATATTTTATAAGCTGGTGGTTTATTTTAAATATAAAAACTTAATATGCAAAGCTACTAGTACGTAGAGCTGTCAAATAAATGTAGTCGAGTGAAAAGTACAATATTTTCCTCTGAAAAGCAGTGTGTGAAGAAGAATAAAGAAGCATAAAAGTCGCATAAAATGGAAGTACTACTTACTCATGCCGTGTTATGTTGAATTTGGGAAGAAAACACTTTGCGGTGAATGAAGAACCAAAAAACATAGAAAATTCTTGTTGGTCTGAAGTTGACAAACAGAAACACTTTATCAAAACATCCATTTACAAACTCTCACACAACTCCTGCAGTATAATACAAGCCTCATTTATCCAGTCGAATGCTCAGTATTTCCCAAACACATGCATTTTTGCGAAAATATGACTTCACTGCATAAAGAATTTTCTCAGTTTTTGGATTCTTCGTTCACCATGGAGGCATGTGAGAAAGACACAATTTTCTTCTTGAATTCGACATAACATGGGGTGAATACTTGAAACAAATGATCATTTCGGGAGGTGGGGTTTTCCTTTAAGTAGAGTACTTGAGTACGCAGTTATTACTTTATTGTTATTTTCCACCAGTTGTCTCATGCACCCTCACTCATGGACCTACACATAGATCTGTGGTCAACCTCTGTATTGTATGTAAGCATGTAGATCATGGTATAGGCCCACAACACATCTATTCCCCCTCTCTAAATTGTTTTTAACATTCTTCCTATTCGCACTTTGTTTATTTTACAGCTGTGTACTTAACTGCAACCTGCTTTGTAAAACTTCTCTCCAGCACTGATGTCAAAAACACACTTCTCAGAATAGATTTTTTATTCCCTCCACATCTGTGCTTTACACCTATTAGGGCTAACCTGTCCAAACAGCTTTCCTTATTCAATCCAAGTGTTTTGAATCTCACAAAATATTACAGCTCACACTTATCAGCTTCCCAGAAGTCCTAGCAGCTGGTCTAGAATTTATTATTTTCTCTGCAATGTTCTCTTTGCATCTCCCTCTTGGCCGGCAGGAATTTACTACGAGCTCCAGCATTACCCCTAACGTTCTCCCATTTGTCATCCATCAGGCTCTGCAGAGTTATTGGAACGTTGCAGTCGTGCTTCCCGTGGCGTGGATGCGGCCGGCGGGCACGTTCTTGGGGTTGCAGTAAAACAAGCGTCTAATGACACCCCCTGTAACCACAGCAAAGGGGGGGCACGCGTCACCAGCGCTAACCCAGGAAATGCTTTGGTTGGCCACAGGGTAATTGGGACTGTCCCATGTAATTTGGGCGGAGAGGCAGGCAAGTTTGGCCGGCACTCCTGCACTTGTCTCTCCCTGGCTGTTGGTCAACCACACAGCACCACAGAAACAACAAAGGGATGGAGGAAGGAGGGAAGAGGAAGAGAGATGGAGAAGATAAGAGATAAGGCTGGAGTTGGGAAAATGGGGAGAGTGAGTGAAGACAGAGTACTGCGAGGCTGCATGGAAAGAAATCAGTGAATAGAAAGCAGAGGGAAACTGTTAAGATTGACGGTGCGGATTAGCAGTGTGTGTGTGTGTGTGTGTGTGTGTGTGTGTGTGTGTGTGTTTAAAGGAGTGTCACAGCGAGTAGAGAAAGTGAAGCGTGGCGTGTGTATGGTGGGCATTATTTTTCCCCACACAGGTTCTCCTACGCTGAGGCAGATGGAAAATAGGAAAGGGGAGCAGGGGGAAATTCAGCTTAGTCAGGTCTTCTGCTCCAGCAGTGTACTCATCGCAGTGTGTGTGCATGTGTGTATGTGTGTGTTTTCTCTGTCTGTCAGGTCCTCTTCACAAGCAGCACTCACTTTAAGTGGGACAGACAGCTCAAAGACTAAAGAGTTCTGTGTGCTGGCCTGAAACCACAGGTGTGTGTTTGTGTGCACCCTCTTGTACCTACTGTATGTGTGTGTGTGTGCACATATTTCTGTTTTCATATGGGCAGGTTCAAAAATGGTGGCCTACATCTGAGTGTGTTTATACATATTTGTGTGTGTATGCGGGACTATACAGTAGGCATGTGACTGGCTATCTAGAGTTTTCAGTGTGCGTATGTGAGTTAAACTTCCCTAAACACATAACTGTGCACCAGAGTGTGTATAATCTCTTTGTGTTTGTAGTGGCTGCTGTGTCATACCTGTCTGTCTCTGCAGATTTTTTCGCATTAGTGGAATTAGACGGCTTGTTCCGCATGTTGTCTGTGTGTGTGTGTTCTGTCTGCCTATCTGTCTGTGTTTTCTTGGCTCGCTCGTGTGTTTGTGTGCACGAGCAGAAATATGTCTGCACCCCGCTCACGTCTATGTGTGTGTGAGCGTGCATATAGAAATGTGCAAGAATGTGAGTGTGTGTGTTGCAGGCTACGGGGTCACCGGCAGGTCCTCATCTCCTCAGACCAGACCAGACGATGAGGAGGGGAAGCGGCTCGGTGCGGTGCAGAGTGCAGCGGTGTGCTGTGTAGCAGTCTCCAATCTGGGACATGGCCTTGGGCTGCGACTAAATGAAAAATGAAACAGTGCAGCAGCGGGGCCTTAAATGTTTGTAAATCGGAGACTGACTAAACCGCGCTAAACACAAAAACACACACAGAGCAGACTCCAAACAGATCTCCCGCAGAACAGCACCCTCTGACCTGCTTTCATGGCCCGGCTCTGGCCCGGATCCAAACCTAGTCAGGTACACACCAAAGGCGATTTCTCCACCAGTGGCTGGCCTTTGGTTTATTTTCATTTTAAAGGCTGCTTTGTTTTCATGATTAATCAGAGTGAAGGGTTCTCAAGCTGGATTCATGACCGCAATTGAATGCATTTTTAACTTCAATAAACAAAATATTTAGCAAGTGTTGTTGTTCTTTGCCCCAGATTCTTGCGTAACAGTAATATGTTTAACAAAGCACAGATGCTGTATCAGCCTGGAGACATAGGTCTGCGTTACAGAGGGAGAAAGACAGGGAGAGAGACTTTTTAAGAATGTCCCTACCTTTGGTTCAGCAACGACACACACACACACACACACACACACACACACACATCCTCATCCAGCCAGGGCCAAAGGCTGGCCCAGCTCAGGAAACACTCTGACCTTTCTCTGGACAATGCTGACCTATTCAGATGGTATCATGTTTTCTGTGACATTTGGGTTCTGCTCTCCACACGTGGCTGGTGGGGGGGATTTGGGGTAATACAGGAATAAGCTTAAGTGAAAACACAGGGGAGGAAGGGAGGAGGAGGTGTAAAATGTGATGGAACAGGAGATGAGAGACAAAATAGGAGAGATATACAGAGTGAGAGACAAAATGTGGTGAGGTGAGGGGGAGAGGGTCCCGCCATAAACACAGGGAGTACGAGGTACACTTTGCGCTTGGGACCAAGAGAATTTTAAGCCTTTTCTGCAGCGGTTGAGGTTACGAGTTGTTTCAATTCAGGAAGGACTCGCCAAGCCAAAACAGTTCCAGTATCCCTGCACCAGTACAGCAGACAACGCCAAACCTCTGCACAGCTGGGAAAGTCCAATCTGACTCATTTGTGGATTCCATTCAAAGTCTTTGCATCTACAGATGGAGAAATACTGCTGCAGTGTAAATAAGACTGGAATAGTGAAATACAACACCCTGCAGCACGTCCCCTTCTCTCATCCATTTCAATGCTTAGCCCAATGAACAGTAGCTACCGACCAGATGTCAATCATGTGTGACCCCCATCGCATGACTGACATTTGGATTGTGTTTCCCCTTTTAAAAAGTCTTTAATGTGCTGAGAGGGATAACTTAGCAGAGAGATGTTGGATTAACTCAGTTATGTGTAGCCTGGTGGAAGACACAATGTTCGCTCTAAAGCCACTAGATGGCACTTTTCAGGTATCAACAGATTGAGAGGCGTTCCAGAGGGAATATGGTAAGAGAAAGCAGGAAGTGAGGTGCTTTCTTCTTCATGAACCACCTGGGGCATGTTCAATCTGAAAACAGTGTGCATCATTTTGCCATGGTTTCCACATTTAACAACATATTTCCTTGAAACAGTTTGAAATTAACTAATAGTATAGAAGTACAAGATGTAATGTTTGCCACGGATGGTGATTTAGTTGGTCCGAAGTTTACGGTCTTTCCACATGCGCCCGAGTAATTCATGAGACACCTGCATGGGTAATACATTCTGAAAGTGTGGACGGACTGCTTTCGGTCATTGTTGTGTCATCGGTGAGCATCTGTCACACTAGTTTTGGCAGTGTGTTCTGAACCATTGGCACTTGTCAGCCATTGTTGGTACGCGACAGCTTTTTTTGCTGCTGATTCAGCATGTTTAATTGGCGTTGGAGACGGTGGGTCTCACTGGTGAATAAAATTACTCTGACTGACAGTTCAGCTCATTGAATGAGCAAATAAAATGGAAGTAAGGAGCGACAACAAACGACTAGTCAAGTCAAGACAGCGTGAAATCAACACAAACTTGTTATATTAGGTAAGATTTTCACTGCTGATCACTGTTGAGCTCTTTAGCAGAAACGGTCCATAAATGTGTGTGTTATTGATTACTAGTGCACAATAAATATCCTTTGTTCTTTCAACATCTGGTTGTGTTGTTAATGTGCTAACTGGCAAACTAGCATCTTGAATCCTTCCCGTTGGTCTTCCGGTTTCCTGTTTTTCATTACAAATACAGACTACCATCGCCTGCTGGTATGGATAGTTATTTCCATTCACCCAGGTGCAGAACTTATGAGCTAGCTGGCTGTTGACTGTAGTCTTTGCAGTGTGTTCAGGTGCAACTTTTTGGCCAAGACATAGGCAACATGAGGTGATACAAGAGTCGGCTTTCATCGCCACTTGTTCTCTGATGTCGGTTTAATGTGACTGGGCCTTTAGAGAAATATATTTTGTCTCATTTATGCTTGAAAACGTTCAATGTGTGTGCAGTAACCGAAAATTAGGTCTATTTTTGTTGTGTGGTGCTGCCGCCACCACGAGTACACTTGAGTTATCGCAAAGATAAGATGTACTACACCATTTCATTTGATATTAATGTAGTAAATGTTTCATGTTCTATTGAAATTGACTTTATATGGTTTCGTTTATTTATTTTGTATTAACAGACGAGCCACTACTACAGTTGTTAATGTACTGAACTGGGCTGTTCTACTGCTTAGGCACAGTCAAGGCAATTTAAAGAAGCAGTATACAGGATTTAGTGGCATCTAGTGATGAGAATTGCAGACTGTGACCAGTTGAAACTTCTCCCATGTGCCAAGCATGAACTCCCAGTTAGGATTCCGTCAGTGCTCATTGTTCAGGAGGTTTTTACTGGGAGCTGTAGCAGAGGTCTCTTTCTCACCAAAACAAATGGATTAAACCTGTAAAAGCAGTTTCAGATCAAAAATTAGTGTTTTTCAAACACTGTTCAGCTCACTATGGTGGCCAATGCAGAAATGCAAATGGCCCTATCTAGAACCAGTGTTTGCTTTGTCTACTCTGGGCTACTGTGGAAATGTGGTGGTGCAACATGGTGAACTCCATGGACAAGAACCTGCTCCCTATGTAGACATAAACGACTAATTCTAAGGTAACAAAAACACAAATATTTTTATTTCAGATTATTTCCCACAAATGAAAACATACTTATTATATTCCATTTCTGCCAATATATCTCCCTAAATCTGCACACTGGACCTTACAGCTAGCCGAGGATTCAAATGACTTAATTAGACTGGTTAACGCACTTTATAAAAGTATGTTAAAGTATCTTACTTCGGATGTTTAAATAATAAGTTACACTTGGAAGCGATGCTTGGCGTCTGAGGAGTAGACTTGATTGTATCTGAAAAATCTTTGTTAAATCTAACACAAATTGAACCTTCCAAAGAATTTTAATAGTACTCTCCCGCTGTCTGAGTACACGAGAAATACAGATCCTTGAAAACAGATGTGCATCTGGTGTTATTTATTTTACACCTGGCTACATATGTTTTGAGATTTATTAGCATTTTTCCTGGAAGGATGTGTGAGAATATTGAAGTGATCTTTAGATCTGGTAACTTCATCCCTGACAAGTCTCAATACTTGTAAAGTTTCTCTTTCATTATTTATGTGAATGAAAAGGCATGACCATCTTTTAGTTTTGCTTTCATTCATTCAGTTGTTTTGGGAAAAGAAAAACAGGCTTAAATAACAGCGTGTGAAAAAAAAGACAAAGCAGCAGTGATTGCTGGGATACGTATTTGATATAAACTACAGACAACACTCTTTCACTCATGTATGTTCCCATCCATCCATTATCCATCCATCCATCCATCCATCAGACCATTTAGTCCACGGTCTTCCTTGTCTCCTTCACTCCTCTCTTTGCTCTCTCATCCCTCCCTCCTGCTCCCTCATTCTCTGTCCTCTTCCTCTTTCATCTCCAGCCAGACATGCCCAACTGTAGCCAATTAGCATTTTTCTCCCTCTCCTTTTCTCTTCTCTCCCCCTCCGTTTTTGCCCTCTCTTCTCTCCTCTCTCTGTTTGTTGTGTAAATTAGATTTGGGGGCTCTAGACAGATTTTGTACTGTTTAAGCTCTCTCTTTCTTCTGCTCTCTTTCTCTTAACATGAATAAACCTGCTGGCAATTAAACATTTATGGAACTGGCATGCCCCCATTTATCCCATCTCACTCCATCTCTCTTTCTCTCTTTCCCACCCGCTCTCCCTATCCATTCACCTCTAACCTGCTTTTATCCCGCTCTGTCACTCTCTCTTTCTTCTCATGTTTTCGCTCTGACGCTCACATTGTCTCCTGCCTTCTCACCTTTCAACACCTGCTACACAGGTCGTCCAGTCCCTGCACTCGTCTTTCCTCATCCTTTAGTCGTCCCTCTCTCCTAAACTCCCTCTTTCCCTCTCTCTGGGTGGAATAGGGGAATGATTAGTGAGAACACATTCAGATTTTCCTTCCATGTGTCGTGCCAGTGAAACGCCCGTGTGCCCGCAGCATTTGGGACAGCTGTGCCAGGGAAGAAGTGGTGTTTGAGTGTGTGTGTGGGGGGCATGCCAGGAAGTGTGTGTATGTGTGTGTTAAGGATAAGAAAGACTAAGGTTAAAAAGCAACAAAGTGAGATACAACAAACAGTACTGTGGAGCTGGTTGTACAATGTGTGTGGTAGGCAGCGGTGTGTGTGTGTGTGTGTGTGTGTGTGTGTGTGTACATGTATGTTCTGTGTTGTAGCTGTGTTTGTGGTCATGGGTGTGCACATGCTTGCTGCTTACACATCACAGATGTTTGTGTACCGATCGTGGTTTATCAAGGTGTGTGCAGACACATGTGAGTGTGTGTAGGCTATGTGTTTTCAGTCGTGGGAAATCTAATTCTGCTCTCGCAGCCCAGATGTGCTGCATGGTGCTATGAAACCTGAATCCCCCCCCCACCAACTATAGCAGCCCCCTCTCCTCCCTTGTCCTCCAAACCCGCCCAGAACTCTGCGTTAAGACACATGTGGAAACAATTCAGTCAATGCCCTGAGCAGGGTAGCCCTCACACACACAAACAGACGTATACACACACTTCACTCATACATACACACATATATAAGATACACGCTCATTTCACACTCACCCCTCTCATATGCTATGCGCAGACATACACACGCCCAGCATACGCTCACATGTTACTCTCATCTGTCCCCTGTTGAGGTGCTCATTGCATGGCATTTGACAGTGTGTTAACTCTACTGTGATCCTAAACTGCTATCAGGTTGTCTACACTCAATCAGTAAGTCATGTGTATCCCCGGGATAGCTCAGGGTTTATGGAGGAGGTGAGCAGGGGGCTACACTTTCAGAACAATATGTGCAGAAGGGAGAGCTGTAGGTTTTTGGGGATGTTGTAATATTGTAATGCTGGCTAGTAAAGCCATATTATCCTGTGATGCCAGTGTGTTGTCTGCTGTGTAATCAGAAGATGAGATAAAAAGGGAGGAAAGGATTACGTTGTTTTTCTTGGATGGCCACCCTGTTATTGACACACACATATTTGGCAGTCATTAAATCCCAAAATGTGAAGAATTCCTCATCTTCAAACCGACTTTTAGATTCAGCAGGGTAAAATACATTCGTATACACTGCTGATTGAGGGAACTTTAAGGGCATAGGCCAACCCAAAATACACATTCTTCCACTTTCCCGTGGTTCTTTTTAACAATCTAAATTGTTTTGGTGTCAGTTGCAGAGTGTTGGAGATAGCAGCCATAGAGATGTCTGCCCTCTCTTGAATATAGTGGAACTAGATGTCACTCGGCCTGTCGTGCTCAAAGCACAGCAAAAGTCACAGAGCAAAGCAAAGTCACAGAGCACTCTGGAAAGCCACCATGACATTTAGAGAGTTCTGTTCCGTGCAGTCGTTCCAGTTCTCTGAGAGTAAATGCTTTTATTACTTGTTTTTATGATTGTTTATGCTGCTATTATAAGTGAATTCCACCTTACTGAAGTTTTTTTTCATCTCCTACATCCTTGCTTTGATAATACTGTTTCAGACTGGTCTGAATGCAACTGATATCACTGGTTTTCATCCATTTTCAGTAACTAAAACTGCAGTATTGACTCTTGGTCTGATTTTTTGTGTGAAATAGAAATAGAAATTTGACAAAAATATTCTGCTTGTGTGAAAAAGTAAAAAAAAAAACCTCAAAAAATGACTATAAATGTAACAGGGTCAGTTATACAGCAGCAATTATATGTGTAACAAAGTCACATGAACATTTGCAATATTAAGTATTATGATTACAAAAAATTTGTTTCAGTTCTTATCATCTGACACGCCTAGGCCTACGTAGTCATGGTGTGGAATGTTTGACACTCAGTTTCTGTACCCATATGTTCACCTTTGGGGGTACCCCACCTATAAAGGGATGTCTCCCACATTTTCTCGCCCCTTTTGCTGTTGTACTCCATGGGAGAAGTAAGCGGCATAGCTCTCGTAGTAATTCCCCTATTTTAGTACTGTTAAGCTATGTTTGTTTTTCTGCCTAAACGTATTGTATAATATGCTGACATAGTCCTGTGTCATTTAATTTGCGTAGGGGCTCGAGTTATATGGTCGTTATTGATGGAGGTAATTTTTTGTGTGTGTTAGTGTGTGTGTGTGTGTGTGTGTGTGTGTGTGTGTGTGTGTGTGTGTGTGTGTGTGTGTGTGTATGTGTGTGTGTGTGTGTGTGTGTGTGTGAGTGTGTTTCTGTCAGTTCGCAGTTAATCCTGCAAACTACTGGACCAATCAGCCTCATATTTTGTGTGCACATTTATGACTGTATTCTTGAGGATCTCTCATGATTGAATCACAATTGTTGTTACTGGCTGTTTTATAACGTTGCTGACTCCTCACTCCGGTGTCCTCTCAACTGGATGGTAGGGGCCTTATATTTTCCATAAATAGGCTTAGCTAAAATATCAAGCCTTAGTGTTTGCTGCAGGCCCATTTGTGCCTTCATCGGGCTCAAAAACTGATATCCATAAAAGTTTGAACCAGAACATCTTAGATATGTTATGGTCCACTAAAGTTAGGCATGCTATAAGATGAATCAATCCATGTTTTTGTTATCTTCACCTCCATCTTGACTGTCAGGGTGCTGGGAGGACATTTCCATTGGGTGCAGCTGCGCTGAGATTTTGTTTTGTTGGCTGAATGGCAACATACCCATTAGTGTAGTGGTAGCTGATGAGGTGGGTGCACTACTAGCTACAGGGGTCGGTTACCGAGGAGGAAGTTGGTATACTCTCCTATATATTCCAATAGCTTATTGGCTGATAGGTGGGTATACTGTAAACAACCAGCAAAAGAGGTGGGTTACCCTGTATACCTGCATGCACCCTCTACTACATCACTGGTCATACCACATCTGGAGCTTTTCAGAAGCTGATAATTTTGTCTGCCAGATTTTGGGATTTTTGATTTGGTCATTTTTCCTTAAAATTTGCACTTCTACCATGACTAAGTAAGTAGCTAGTTACATGGTTTCTGTGTCTGTTTTAGTTGTGTTTATTGTTGTTATTTCCTATTTTGCTGTGCTGTAGCCTGCAGGCAAGTTAGTACCATTCAAAGTCAAGTTTTGAATGTCATGGATCAAACAATTCTGGCTTAGTCATTAAAAATACCCTCACCCTTATATTGTATATATTTAAAATATGGTGCCTGTTAGCGGGAAAACTCAAACTCCGTCAAAAAAAAAAGAGACTAGATATGCATTTTTATTAGCTTCTGAAACGTGCTGCGGCGCGACTGCTGAAATGACAAGAATTGTCTATGTGATCAGGTCAAACAGCTGCCTGGCAGATATCTGCACTCTACTGACTGCACTTTTCAAGTTGATTTAAATGTCCGCTACGTGCTTCTTCACTGCCCCTTGTTGTTCTTTGCAAGCATAACATCCATCTTAACCATTGTCTAATTATTATGTTTGGATCAAACAAACTGGAACATGCTGCATACATCCAGTTTCACTCACACTGAAAGTAAACAGTTGTCATCATGCAGGGTTAAAATGAAGAATAGATTCTGATCTTATTTTAAAGAGTACTAGTGCGGGACAATAGGAACATTCATATGATTCTGAAGGGAAATTGTAAAGACTGGTTCTGGGTTCACTATCACTGCCATGTTTATCTCCAGATATGGGCGATGATGTGGAGGCGAGCCAGGTGTAGCTGAAGTAGGTGGAGCAAATGGCAACCACCACAGCTGAGTGTGATAATCAGAGATAATAACACTAATCAATCACGCAAACACACCCTCAAAATAATCATTAATGTTATGAGTAACATCTGTGCTTCTCCCACTATGATAAGTCAAAATATTTGCTGTGGAAAAACTCCTTTGATGTCCAAGAAAAAAGCAAACACACAAAGATAAGACTATATTTTACATGAACCACTTAATCACAATGGCATTGTAACAAAGATTCAAATTATTGACAGTAATTAAAATGATGGGTGAATTGTTCCCCCACTGGTGTATAAGTCCATAAAAACATCAGAGTAATGCATGGTACTCATACAATAATATAAATTAAGGCTGTCAAAATAGTGAATTCATTTCAATGAATTAATAACAAAAAAACCCCCAACACATTAAAAAAAATTAATGCTGAATAATGATGTTCTGCAGTGCCCTCTGACCTGGTGCGTCATTGAAGGCCACAGTGGCTTTGTCACATGATGGAGCCAGATGAGACGACGCTGCTCGGCTCCATGAATGGAACATTTACATTTAAAAAAAAAAAAAAAGTCCAGATGGAATTGCATTTTCTAGAGTAAGGAATTTTCGGAGTACTGGAAGTCAGGTAGGTGTGGAGGGTGCTCAGGGTGCTTGATTTGTGTACATTACTGTGGTTGCTGTGACAACAAGTGCGATCGAAGGGGGAGGAGCAGGAGATTAAATGCAGTTATCAGGCATTACAACATGCTTTTAACTGTGAATTGATGCCATGGGCCAAATGTGGAAAAAAAAAAATAGAAAATTAAAAAAAAAATAATAGAAAAACATGTCTTGCAAAAATAACATGTATCTAGTCAGAGGCCAAAAAGGCAGGTGTTTGAGCAGCACCTGGGGTCTATCTGGGCACGCACTTGATGTACACTAAAATAAGTGATGGTTTTGGTTGCTGGTGGAGGGGAGCGGGCCTATTTAAACAAGCTCTTAACTCTCAAAGAGTTTGGGTCCAATCTATTTCCCATCAGCTACTGACATTAGCAAGCCCTGCGATGTGAAATAAATATGAATCCATTAACATTTATATTTGTAAATAAACGGTCTGTTGACTTTAGTATAGTGAGGGCTTTCTTGGTGCCAGCATCTAGTGGTGTTTACAGGGACTGCACCTCGAGGCACTTCTGCTCCAAGAACCAGCTGTGGTGGCTGCTGCATAACTCTGATGCAGTGTGTATGGAGAGTTTGTGCTTGCTTTAAAATTGGAAACAAATAATACGTAATAATGGACACACAACCAAACCAATGACTTTGGATGAATACTGAAAGAATACCACTACACCCATGGCTATGCTGTGCTTCTTTCACCTGCAGTGTGTGCTCACACACAGTCTGAAATGTGATTAGAGTGTGAGAAAGTGTGTGTGTCAGGTCAGGAGAGAGCAGAGGCTGGGTTGTTTTTGATATAGCCAAAGTGCAGAAACAAGCCCATTTTTGTAATTTAATATTTCACTGCCTTCACATCTGGAGCTGCATGTAAAAATGGAAAATAGAGGGGTGGGATATAAGACTGACATGGAGAGAGGGAGGAAGAAAGAGGAGAGAAAAAATACACCCTCCTCTCCAGCACACACATTCGTAGCCTTCACTCACTCACTGCTCGCACTATGACCACATGCTCATCGGCGCGCACACACACTTTTTACGGTAACACAGGATGCATACTTGCTGCATGCACATATACTTCTTGTCTTTCGTTTTCTTTCTCCCTCTCAATCAGTCTTCCTTTTTTTTTTTTTTTTTTTTTTAAGACAAACACACACACACACACCACTCTGGGGTGACTGGTGTTGTAAGTTGGCGTGAGTGTGTAGGTGATCTGGGTGTGATTACTGCTTGGCTCTCCGACAGCTCTGATGATGACATTCAGTGCTTTGAGCTCCTCTGGCCTGGGCCTGCTCCAAACACAACCAGGCAGTACACTCTCTCTACCTCGCAACCATGCATACATGTGGCCTAGATACTACCGCAACACACACTTGGTGTATTGTACCTAATGTTCAGCTGCACACTTGGGTCCTGGTACAGGAAGTCCAGAGACGACAAAGAATATGTTAGCTGTGTGCTTTTTGTGACTGGAGGGCAAATGTTGTGTTTAAAGGTGAGATATGGTTCCAAAGGTTACGCCACCTTCCCTGTTGTACACACACTTTATATGCTCATCACGGTTATGTTGTTTACAGCCCTGAGAAGAAGTGCAACCTGCTCTTGAGTCTGCTGCTGCTGCTCAAATCTCTTCTATCTGTCTGTGTTGTCACCGCCTCTGTCTGTATTCCATTTGCTCCAAGTGTCTGTTTGCCTCATTTAAATGCCAAGCTTAGAGAGCAGCTGTGTGTTGGATCGTTGCTATCAAGACAGAGTCAACATATGTACACACACACACACACACACACACACACACACACACACACACGCACACACTTCTCTCTTGTGGGGCTTCATGCCCAGATTGTGTTAATCCTCTCTGTCCTCCACATACTTCTCTACACCCATCAACGTCAACGCCGCTTTGATGAAGACACACGTGCGCGCGCGCGCACACACACACACACACACACACACACACACACACACACTTACTACTCTCCATCATTATCATTGTTTCAGCTGGAGAAGAGTCAGCGCTTTTGTTTGTAATTACAGGGGTTTGAAGTGAATAATTTTCAAGAAGAGAGAAGAGGATGGATGGAAAAGGGGAAAAAAAGAGAAAGAGTAGGTCAGAAAAAAACACACCAGCATGTCTGTGACATATTAGTCACATTTTACCGTAATTGTTGTTCGACCCCATCCCACACTTGTAAAAAGGAGAAAAAAGAAATACTTTGGGAATGTGCTTTGCCGTGGATGGCTTCCAAGGGTTGTCTGGTGTGTTCTGTACAAAGGGCAAAAGGAGCTTTGTGGCTGGCTGGTATGGCTTTAAAAACATTACAGCTATGGGTAGAGGCCTGTTCCGCTTCCTAAGCCTGGGGCTTCAGTTAGGATTGACCCCATCAAAGCAGAATAGATTGTGCCATTTGTAGAGGTACTAAAGAGTCTTCAGCTGTAGTCTTTCAGTTTCCCTTAAATCAAAACGAATCCCTCGGTGCAAAACCCAAGATAAAGGAAACATGAAACCAACTGGGTTTCTTTCCATCTGGGCATGTGATGATAAGCCAACCTGAGGATCTTAAAGACAGAAAACCCAATTGATTGATGGACTGATTGATTTACTTTTCAACAGACCTATCGATTCAACATCAAAAAGAGTGAGCCTGTGTGTCAGAAGCATAAGCTTGTTTGACTGAGGCACAGAGCTGTTCAAAAACAACACTGCTGAATGATGACAGGCACGTGGCACACAGCAACATCCACACAGCTTGCAGCGATCCCTCAGGGTTCATAAAACACAAGCCTTGTTAAAGCCCGCGCCCCCACTGTGACAAGCAAGCGAAGGTCACAGTTCAGGCATAAGGGTCGTCATGAGTGAAATCAGAAGACGAGGGAGACTTAGAGTAGTAAACAATACTTTTCTGTCCAACTATAATCCCTCCATTTTTTAGTTTTCGGGCTCTGGATAGTTTATTTTGCATCTGGTTTGGTAATCTGTCTCTTTCCCCTTTTTGATCCCTGACATTCCTATGCCACCATAATCACACTATTTCTTGCAACATCTTGGAAATGAGCACAGCTTTCACTTGTTTTTGTGCACGGGCACATTTCTACAGCAAGAAAAAAAACTACTTGTACAAAAGCACTGCAACTCACGCCCAAAACATATGCAAAAAATGCGCAAACACACTCGCACATACAACTGCTTTCAAACTCGCAGCGCTTGGGGAGGTGTGTGACCCATGTACGTCCTCTCCTGACTCCCAGTGTTGCCCAACAGGGAGTGTTTGTGTGGTATCCAAGGGCAACGGCTAGAGAGGGTGGGGGAGGCTGATGTAGAGAGGCAGGGCTGAAGCCACACTTTCTACTCTGGTTTGTTTGCATGTCTGATTGCCGTATGTGTGTGTGTGTGCCTGCAGAGCATGCAGGTGGGCTTATGCAAGATGTCATTGTGTGGCTGTGTTTGCGTATGGCTGCGTGTGTATTTGTGCATGCACGTGTGTGCCTAAGCAGCGTGTGGAAAGTGTTGTTGTCTACAGGCTAACTGTTACTGACAAGCACACACTGACTACTGGAGTCAAAAAGTTAAACGCACTCTATGCTCTTTTCTCTCCCCGGAGGCTCCCTCTTTCTGCCTCTCTAACTTTTCTCTCCTCCCATTTTTATTTTCTATATTTTTCTCTCTGTCATACTCTCCTGCTTTTTCTCTCTCCCTGACGATTTCTTTCTTTTGCTCCCTCCTCCCTCCCTCCCACCCTCCCTCCATCTCTGATGATTTTAGCAGAGGTGTGACTCATTGGGCATCGAGCCACAATGTCAGGTAGTGAGGGGAGGGCGGGAATGAGGTAGAGAGAAAGAGAAAAAGAGAATGAGAGGGGGAAGGAGAGTTGTTTTAAAAGTGGTGAGGTATAGTGCGAGGGGGGGTAAGAGATATGCAAAACAGTGTGGAATGTGCATGAGGGAAAGAGTGAGTGAAAGAGGGAGACTGGGGAGAGGGAGGGGTGTACAGTCAGCACAAGGAAAACATAAAAAAGGAGGGAAATGAATAATTTCTGCAAATGGTTTCCGTCACGATTGACTTTTTTCCTTCCTTGCATGTTTTCTCGATTGCTGCTCATGTTTTGGCCATGCAGCACCCTCTGTGAGCTGACCAATGTGTTTATGTGCAAACCTGTTCATGGGCAGGCCTCCATTCATGACTTTTAATGCTTTAAAGTAGCTAATTACCGAGGGGGTCATTAATATACGCCCGCCTCCCAATAAAAGGAGTCCTGGAGGAAACAGAGAAGTGGAGGAAGGAGGGATGGTTGGGAGAAGGGTGTAGGAGGATGAAGAGGGCTGGAAAGAGGGGGAAGCGGAGGTGGGGATGGGTAGAGAGAAAGGACAAAGGAGGAGAAGTGGTGTGATTAGGAGGATTTGGTACAGAGAGGGTTACACAGGCACATTCATGTTCATGTGGCTTGTCAATCAACTGTCTTTGTGGCCCCTAAGGCAGGGGCTCTCCGCTCACATCTCAACGTTGGCACTCGCCCACACACACACACACACACACACATACACACACACACTTGGCTGATAATACGAACATTCTTGTATTTTCTTCCTTGTGATGACACATTGTACTGAATGATTTTGTTTAATATGCCCTCAGGTTCATGTCACACGTACACGTTCACACACACATATACACAAACAAACTCAAACACACTTGAGCTTTGACTCCTGTCCTCAGTAGACACTGCGTTTGTGCCAAAGCCATGTCTCTGTCTCCCTTCCCTTTTTCCTTCCTCATGTTTTTCTTCCTCTCCTCACATCTCAGACCATCTTGTTGACAATCACGAGAGATTGTGAAAGTTAAAAGGATTAAATGCGACTGTGTTGACAGTGGTGACGATAGTTGTTTTGTTCCACCTATCTGGACCAAAACATTCCCATGATGTTGTTTGTAATGTTCCAGGTGTAGCTCAACTCAACTCCCAGGAGTGTCTCTCAACACTGCCCCCTTCAGATCACACATTTCTCTCACTGGACGCAGCACTCAGAGACGGAGATGCCACTGTTCTGTTATCTCTGCTTTACTTTGGACAGAGCACAGGGGAAGTGTGGGTAGACAAAAAGACAGTCAGCATTGCGTAACTTCTGATGTGTTTTAGCTTTTCTTTTTTTTTCCAATGTGCACGTACAACATGATGTGTACTCAATCCATCAAAACTACAATTTTCTTTGCACGTATTTTTGTGTGGGTCTGTCATTACATCTTGGCGTGTGTATGCACATTATGATTAATTGGAGATTGGCCTGATCCATCCAGTGCATTTCAGCAGTGGTGACAGAGGCATGGGGAAGATCAAAGTCATCCTGATAGATTGCTATCGCCACTCCCACCTGTTCCCTCTGGAATTTCCTCTCTTCCCAGCATGTGTGCATGCGCGTGCACGTCTGTTATGTCTATCAGACTGTTTGTGTTTCTGCATGTGTGCCTGAGTTTGCATCTGTTACCAGGTGGACGTGGACCTGTGTGTGTGAGCGTGTGTGCATATGTGTGTGTGTGTGTGTAGTCTGTTTCAACACGTCTACAACTTGCGGGAATCTTATAATCTGGAGCTGGAATATGTGCTCATGTCTGTGTCTGTCTAGCCCTGCTCCACCTCTCCCTCTCCCTCTCTAGCTTTCTTTCTCTTTTTCTCTCACTCTTTGACAGCTCTAATAAGTTCAGTAGATCAGGTTACACCCCTCGAAAACATGCCAACTTCTCCCTGTTTTTCTGTTCTCTCTCTAATTCTGTCTTCTCGGGTCTCTCCTTTCGCCCGTTTCATATAAGTGCAATGTCTCACCGACAGACACTTTCTCACGAACATGAGGACACAGACACACATACACTAAGAGGGAGTGAGACACGACATGCACGCACTGTCTCTGCAGGCCTCTCAGGTTGCTGACATTTTCCATTTTTGCGCATATAAAGTAATAATAATAATATTAGTGGGTGTGACAGAGCAAGGGTCCATTCACTGCCACTGCCAGCCTCCTATAAATATCCCCCTTCTTCGGGGGAATTGGAGAAGCAGCAGAGACCTTCAGTTTACACAGCTGAGGAGCATGTGGACGAAACCCTCTATTCTCTCTTTCCCTCTTTTTCCTCCCTCTCCTTTCCCCCATCCTTGCTCTTCATTTTCCTATCACTTCACCACTTGCTTTGCTACTGTGTGTCTAACATTTTCATGTTTTCTTCCCATGTCTTCTCTTATCTCCCCTCACCTGCCTTCCTCCCCCATGATTTCTCGACCCTATCTCTTTATCTTGCATAACCTCCCACCTTTACTCTCACCCTCACAGCCCTCTTTTTTCCATTTGTCTCTTTTGATAGCGTTGTGGTGACACTTTGGACGGAGTTCAGCGAGTTATTGTGGAAACTGCGGAGAGTGATGATGGTGCAGCTAATTGCAGGTGGAAGTCAGCCTCCCTTTAATCATGTCTCTGTGTTTTGGTGTCTCTTCACTTCCCCTTGCCTCCTGTCTCCCTCCGGCTCGTCTCCCCACACACACACACACACCAACATAAACAGTCATATCTGCTGAAGTAATCAAAAAAATCTCAAGGGCCTTAAGTGAACAATCATTTGGCACACATACACAAACATACATGTATATATATACACAGACATATATCAATAGACATATATATGTTTATATGTATATAAATCCATACACATGCATGTGTGCATCCAGATGGGTGACACATTAAAGGAAAAACCAACATACAGTGTCTTAAATTGTAGTAAGTGCCCCTAGAACATCAGCTTCAATGTGCCTTTACATTGATTTCACATGTCTCTGAAACTCTACTGGAGGGATAAAGACCATTCTTACAACATATTTCCCTCACTTGGTGTTTTGATGATGGTGATGTAGAGTGCACGTTGGTCCAATATCTCCCATAGGTGTTCACTTAGGTTAGTTTGGGAAATGCGATGGCCATAGCAAATGATTCACATCATTTTCATACATCAAACCATTCATTGAGGCATCCTGGAAGAAACCACTCCAATTAGGATAAATGTGTAATCACATGACAAAGGTGATCACTCAGGACTTGGACCATGCAGCAATATGTCCTCCACAGCATCACTGACCCATTGGATCCCCTCACTGCAGGGGTCAAGCATTCAAGGTTTCACCTTTATCTATCTATCTATCTATCTAAACAGAGGTATGCACGTACTTCACAATATGTGGGCCTTATGTGTGTGTTAGTCAGGCAGACAGAGAGGTAAGTGTACTTTAGCCCGTCTTTTATTGGTCTTTAGCTCCTCCTAGTGGATTTTCTGTGTCAACGTGACAGGTAGTCCTTCCTCCAAAGATGACGTCATCTAGAACTTAATCCGGGTATGCCACACGCTCTCTCGGTTTCACTTTAGGATTGCGGAATACA
This sequence comes from Epinephelus awoara, assembly GCA_035609425.1. NCBI lineage: Eukaryota > Metazoa > Chordata > Actinopteri > Perciformes > Serranidae > Epinephelus > Epinephelus awoara. The sequence goes on from CM069299.1 coordinate 22,452,435, forward strand.
CTGGAAGATGTAAGTAGGCTAATAGATGAGTTGGCCGTAGATAGTGCCAGAGTCATATCATTTAATACAATAAATAAATAAAACCCAACTAAAATCAAAAGACGTACAGAAAATAAAGACCTTTTCTAAATGTTTAAATTTTGTTTCTTTACTACTGTGGCGAAGTGAATGAGATGATCCTCCTCTGAACGTCACTGCTCACTCTTTGGTTTGTAAATAAAACTGTTACATGTGCACCACGTGATCTGCAGTACCAGGGAGAGAAGCACCTGTCAGTCCGCCTCCAGCCGCGTCATCTTGAAGGTTTAATCTTTAACCATGACCTCATTTCACTTCTCTATTTATTTATAAATTGGTCCTCTGCTTATACAACATTATAACGCATGGCTTTCTTTTGAATTAAACTCCGAATACAGACTTCACCAGCCAATCACCAGCATGTCCAGTAACTCGCTCATGTATTTAAATAAATTGCACTCACAGTTATGTTGCATCGGTTTAGCTCAATGGTTTCATCTTACCCTCAAACGTTTCCACTCTATGGACCGCGGACTATGGGGTTCGACCATGGGCGCTGTCCGATGTTTTCCTCTCATTTCCTGTATACTTCTACAAGGCTCTTTATGTCAGCGGTACAAGTTAAAAGTCTCTTATTACAGCCAAACGTAATGTCTGTGGACAATTAACCCACAATTGTACTGTAGTTTGGGAGCTTAAACACTGTGAACCATCTTAAGACTTTTCCAAGAATGTGCTTCGCCCATCATTACATACTCTGAATCTGACTTTAAAATGTAGAGACACATTTCCACTGTCAGGATTATGATTTATCCTCCCGAGAAAGAATATTTCACTGTTTCTCGGTTAAGGACGTGTTGCTCAAGGGTGAGAGCGCCTCAGATGTACACGCGTGTCTCCAGTAGAAGTCGCTGTAAGATGGGTCAACATTTTACAAGGCTTTACAAAACAGTTCACAGACAGGCCATAACTGGAAGTCAAAATGACATTTTTTTTAGGCACCTAAAAATGTTTTAAGAAGTTCTTAATCTCAAGTGCCATCAGTATCCTTATCTCAGCAAAGTGACTGATGAGTGTAAACCACAAACAAACACTGAGCGGATTTAATGCGTTCAAGTGTTTTGTAATGACTTTACATGCTTGTTTCACTGGCTTTATGTCTGTCTTTTTATAATGTTGTCTTTTATGTTTGGTAAGCCCGAGACAAATTTCCACATATGTGAACAATAAAGATATATTGTGATGTATTCTATTCTATTCTGAAATGCTCAAACACTCACAAACATTAAAAAACACGTAACAAAAGCAAATATTTCCATCAAACAACACAACTTGTAGTTAAATGAATCTATTCTTTCAATCAATCATTACACAACAGAAAAGAAAATACAACTATCAATATGAACCAGTCAAACCTTAATTCGTGCCACATGCCTGTGCCATTTGTTCCTTTGCACTGTTACAGTATGTGCCTAAATAGGCAAGCGAGCACATCACTGCATGATTTTGTATTCTTTTCTCCAAAGATAATTTTACAACAGAAAACAAACTCTGCTACACCTGTGCTTTTCACACTTTTTTAGATGCCCTGTTTAAACATCAAAACACAACACAATATAAATATATATATTTTATGTTTTTTTTATTGGGTGGTTGTTTGGCTGTACCCTTTTTGCATGCTGCTGTCTTGGCCAGGTCTCCCTTGTAAGGGAGATAGTTGATTTCAACAGGATGCACCTGGTTAAATACGGATAAAATAAAATAAAATATGCTGTATAAAGATACTTTCCGAAAAAAGTTTTCTTAATTTATTTTATTTCATTTATTATTACTATGTGCCTTTGGCTTCTTTGATCCATGTTTGCGTTAGAGATTCATCATTAGCTGTAAATAGACTTTTGTTTAACACCATTAATCCAATAGAGTTTGGGGTCTTTCTATGAAATCTGTGTTAACTGTTTTGAAAAACGGTATTGAAAATGTGTGAATCTAATGAAAAGTGTGAATACATTTGCAAGAAAAGAAAAAGAAAAAAAGTGGACCCAATTAAACGTGTCTTAACAGTCATGAAAAACTGTAACCTGGTGCTCATATGGTTTTAGCTGCTCTCCACCACTGGAACTAAAATCCCTTTAAACTGAAACAGCTCCGTCTGTAAGTCAACATGTAGCTATTATGTGTTGAAATACAGGTTACAGTGGCTGAAATGATAATACAATGAGCTGATTATTTTAATCACATAAACCGGTTTCGTGTGGCCTACTGACAATTGTGTTTATTATAAGCAGTCCATTCTAACAGGCAATCCTGGGCTCCACAATAAGCTGTAGGTTAAGTCCTATTTTCCAGTTGTCATTATGCCAGAAACCCACTCAATAAACTATTATTACATACCCTGACCCTTACTGATAATAACAACTAATTTTTAGAATGGGCGAAGCCTCTAACATTAAAACCACCGCTGATAGTTTAATTACTTTTCGGCAGGGACAATACTCATTAATCATCAGGACAGAGAATATTAAAGAGGCAATTTTCGTATAATCCCCCTCCAGATGTTAACCCTGCAAATAGATCAAAACCACATATCTTATAAAGTTCATGTCGACCATGAAGAGTAATAATAATAATGATTACAATCCCAAAACAAGACTGCACAAATACACAGCAATAAACAAGGCAACAATAAAGAAACATAACAATTACCAATACCCAGCCAACATTTGTATGCGGGGCCCATGTGGGTGGTAATAGGGCTGAAAATGGGCCCTGTATGGGACTGTTCCATTTTGGCCCATTTTTCAGACCACATGGGTGGGTTGACTCAAGTAGGTCCAAGATAGGGGGCAATTTTGGACCCATACCCACTTTGGGCCCAGGGAGCCCCAGCATGACCCACGTGGGGCCTACTTGGGCAAACCCACCCATGTGGGCAAATGCCATGGGGCCAATATGGAACACTTGAACAACCCAATATATGACCCATTTTTCAGCCCATTTACTACCCACATTGGCCCCACATACACATGTTACGTGCCAGAAATAATAATGTTGCTGCTTTAGATGATAGCTGCCCGGTCACTGAGGTTTCTTAATCAGAAAATAAATGTGATTACTGCGTATTAACAGTAGAAACAATGTATGGTGTTCCCACTCTGTAGCTACACTTATGACACTAAATATCCAGTAGATGGCGCACTAAGACCACAGATAGAAAGAAGAACTGAAACACTGTAGACAGGGTACCACACTTACTGGCATCTGATGGGGACAAAGTGTCAACTGCAGAGAATTAATTGACAAATCCTGATAGGTGCTTCAGGATATGTCAATTAATGAGCTTTTAATGCGTTCCCCCCCGGTTTTCTTTTTTAATATATTAAGTGCTGGTGACAGGCATATTCCGGGTGGGCACCCCTTCAGGGATTATTATATTATCTTATTTATTGCCATAAATTGATCTAGCCTGCAGTGTAGACTAATTGTCTGTGTAAAAATGGAGCTGTTTTTTTTGTTTTTTTTGTAAATAAAACCACAGTAGTGATCTGACTGGTCTGAGTTACTGTGTACCACGTGATCTGCAGTACCTATTCAGGAAGAGAAGCACCTGTCAGTCCGCCTCCAGCCACGTCATCTTGAAGGTTAATTTCACTTTTCTATTTATTTGTCATTTTTTCTGTCTTTATCCAACATTATAACACATGGCTTTATTTTGAAACTCCGAATACAGACTTCACCAGTCAATCACCAGCATGTCCAGTAACTTGCTCATGTATTTAAATAAGTTGCACTCCCAGTTATGTTGCATCGGTTTAGCTCAATGGTTTCATCTTACCCAGACGTTTCCACTCTATGGACCGCGGACTATGGGGTTCGACCATGGGCGCTGCCCGATGTTTTCCTCTCATTTCCTGTATACTTCTACAAGGCTCTTTATGTCAGCGGTACAAGTTAAAAGTCTCTTATTACAGCCAAACGTAATGTCTGTGGACAATTAACCCACAATTGTACTGTAGTTTGGGAGCTTAAACACTGTGAACCATCTTAAGACTTTTCCAAGAATGTGCTTCGCCCATCATTACATACTCTGAATCTGACTTTAAAATGTAGAGACACATTTCCATTGTCAGGATTATGATTTATCCTCCCGAGAAAGAATATTTCACTGTTTCTCGGTTAAGGACGTGTTGCTCAAGGGTGAGAGCGCCTCAGATATACACGCGTGTCTCCAGTAGAAGTCGCTGTAAGATGGGTCAACATTTTACAAGGCTTTACAAAACAGTTCACAGACAGGCCGTAACTGGAAGTCTGTACACATGTTACGAGCCAGAAATAATAGACTAGACTAATTGTCTCATCCAGCTCCAGTAATACACCTCATCCTCGCTCTCGCACTAAAACTCCCCATATGCTCAACTCATTTGCAGTCATAAGTTGTGTGTGTATGTCCCGCTGTATTGTATGGTATATCAGGTTGGATATGTTTTGAATACTGTCAATTTAAGTGTGTTTCCCCAAATGAGCCTGATAAAGACTGTAGGCTGAAACACACTGGCTTCCACAATAAAGCTCCATGAACTGATGGTTGTTTAGTGGAGCTGTTTTTATGACATGTCTTTATGTTTAGGTTTGATGTCTGAGTGGTTAGGCAGGTCATGATTTAGACATGAATCTTCTGGGATTCCAGTCTGTGGTTTTCAAAGTGTGGATCAGGTACAAGGTTAGGAAGGGCAGCATTTTATTTTTGGAATGGCAGTGTGCAGGTGTTTCATGTTTTATAAGGATGACAGCTGGTACAGGAGTACTTTCTTTTTTAAATGAATGTCATAAACAATACAGCTAATCCTCTCTTTAGAGCAGGAGTGTCAAACATGTGACCCGTGGGCCAGAACCGGCCTGCCAAAGTGTCCAATCTGGCCCAAAAGATGACTTGGATAATGGGTGCAAAGTTTTAGGATGCTGTTTCAGAGGCCTTTCCAACCTGACCAGAATAAAGTTCCTTTAAAAAAAAACCCACACTAAATACTCACAAATATAAAGCATCGTGCAAAATATTGTTAATCAGCAGCTTCAGTACAACAGAATCTGTATCAAAGTTCAATCTTAAAACAATATTGGTGGAAAGCCTATTGCTAACAAACAGAAATGTATGGATAAATGCACATGAAGTAGACTGAATGTGGGAAAACTGAGACATATTATTTCAACTAGCTACATTTAACAGCTACATTTTCTTAAAAAAAATCTCAGATTGTACATCTATTTTATATTAGGATGAATGTTCACAGAAAATACTTAAAATCTCTGACATCAAAACTCAAACACGCCCAGAAAAACATATTTTGTGTTGGGATATTTATATGTGTTACTTGCAAATTAGACTGGATACTTTATAATCTATATTAATCATGTTTGTGCAGCTGCATGTTTATATTTGCATCCTCTTGTAAATCTGTTCTATGAAGGGTGTATAAGAACTGCTGGGAGTCTGATTTACATCTCTTTGCATTAACCTACTAGGCCAATAAAGTTGATTACACTTCTATATGCTCCTGAAACCCTGCTTCCTCATAGGGAATCACATTTTGGGTTTGTACACCTTATACTCCATTCTGCTGAACTTACACCTGCTGTCCTCATTCGTGGACATGCTTTTTTTGTTCCATGTAGTGATAGCAAAACTAATACACTAAACTGTATACACTAACTAGTACACTAATACAGTTAAAAACAAGATGGCAGCCATCTCCGCCGAAACACAAAAGTGGACAAGGAACAAAAGCTGAACAAAGTTTGTAGTTGAAACCTGTTTATTTATTATTAATAATGGTTGTAGTTTGATACTGCATACAAATTTGACCAATTTTAGCAACAGTAACAAGCTAAGATGCTGTTAAATAGGAAACATTTGTTGAGGACATTGGGACCTTATTATCATTACGTATTGCAGCATTTCACACAGGCCAATTAGGTGTGACAGACTGTTCCAGACAAAAAAGACATTCCTAGCTTGGAGAAGGGAGCAAGGAAAATTCATACAGTTACAAGATAAACAATGTTCAGGAATTTAAATGAACTGTTTTATACTTTATTACACATTCGTGCTATCAAAATAATAATAATAAACCCAGTGTCCCCATATGAGGGTATCACTTAGTTGAAAAACTACTTCCTGTTCAAAGACAATGCTTATTTTTTTTTTAATACTTATCAGATTATACTGATCCAAAATAGCTAGGAGAAATTAAAAACGCATACCAAACAAAAGTTCGAGTGTCAGGAGGATATTAATAAAGTAAAACACACAAAACTTTCCCTTTTGTGTGTGTTTTTTTTTTAATGAGGCCCTTTAAAAGCCCAACACCCTGTTGCTGAGTACTTGGACAGATTTCAGTGAGATTACAACAGGCCTAGTTGTTTCCACACATTTTTACATTATGGGACAGTGCCCAGTAGATGGCGCCACAAGATCACAGACAAATAATTGTATAGTTGGACTCACGTGTGCACATTTAGGGTCAAACAAAACGTAGCCTATACCTGCCCAACTGAAATCCCCTGGGGAAAACGATAAACAAGCTTCTGTTTCTTTATCCTCCAGCGTGTAAAGGAGTAATGAAAAGTTCCCTACCATTAGTCCTTTACCAACCTTGATCCACCCGCCGCCACCTTTTCACCGCACTCCAGAGTGCGGAGTACCGGGTCACGGTCAGGTGGCTGTTGAGCGGTAGTTCAGAGAAAGTAATGGCTGTCTTTCTGTCGGACAATGGGGTGAGCGAGGCGATAGGGGCGGATGAGACCGGCTTAATGCTCCGTGTAATGCATGTTAATGTAACAGGCACCGAGGGACCGCCGGCCGGAGTGCTTTGGGATTATTTATCACAAAACATTTGTATTCTTCCGTCGGAGAACGGTTGATCCCGGATAGCTGCACACTAATCCTTCACTCCGTTAATTAAAAAGAAGAGGGAAGCAATGGAACTGGTGGTGGTGTTTTTTTTTTTCTTTTCCAGAAATGTAATCATTTCTGGAGAAGCTTAACCATCTGCTTGAGGTTAAGTCTGCAAGCAGATTGTGTTTTCTGCTTATTTAAACCTGAGGATTTTAGTTTTTTTTTCCTGAAAAGGGGAGGGTGTTGGATTTCGGGGGCTGCTTGTTGGAGAGACAGGTCAGGGACACTTTTTGTGCCATGGGAAAAGAATAAGTAATACTCATTATGTAACATCGTATTCCACAATGAACACTTCAATCATTTGATAGCATGCGGTTTTTTATTCAGAAATAAGTCGTGACCTTTGTTATCCAGCACCTTTGAATACCATACTGAGCATGAATTATACAAAAACTACACCCGACCTCCATTTTTTTGCTTCCTAAAGTTATTCTTCTCCGTATAATTTAAAAGAGAAATGCCAGACACAAGCACTACTTGAACCAAGTTAAAGTATTCCCACTAGCCCCGGTTGTTTTTTCTTTATTTAAGGGAAAAGATCACAACATTAGACATCAACGACGCTTGGTTCCCCTCATCATGCTCACAGAGGAGCAACCACCAACATAATTTCCAACAGGGAACGCAATCCCCAGGTTTGGGGGGCAGTTTACCAGAAAATGTAGCGTCTAGTGTAAAAGAAAATGCTGCCCCTAGGAAGAAGAAATGTTTGTTTCTTGTTCCTTCTCTCTCATCTCGCTTTCCCCCCTCTTCTTTTTAGTAGCTAACAAGCTCAGCGCTGCCCGGGGCCCAAGGCTGTGTCGTCAGTCCCAAGAAGAGACTTTCAGATTTCAAGCCACCGTTTTACATTAGGATGCCACTCGTGTCTGTCTGGAGACGAACCCCAATTCACAAAGGCATCCTTCAGTTTCCCTCTCACTCTCTCTTTTCCCTCTCTCTGTGCTTCACTGGTTGTCTAACTGACCAGGATTAACAGGGAAAAGATTAGATCTGAACAAACATGTGCCGCACTTTAAAGAGGCTCCAGTTGTCCTCTTTGTCCTGTAAAGACAACACTGCTCAAAGGAAGTGCTTTGATCGACTGAAGTCACTTAATACAATCAAAGGTTTGTCAGTTCTCAGCAGTGATGCTCGCCTTTTTCTGTCATCTCCAAACAAAACACATCACCTAGGATATTTATCCAATCCCAACAATAATACCTGATTAGAGACAAGTATGATTAAGGATTTATGACATTGCTTTTATGTTGATTATGTTGATACATGTTCAGGCCTGCTTAAGAGAATTAAAGTCATGTAACGCGCATTTGCATGAGAGTATCACCCGCTCGTGATTGTCACTGTAATCACTCTAAGCTCCAAAATGTAGCGCACACTCTTTAAATATTGATTAAAATTGAATATCCTGACCCATCAAAGATTCTTTTTGTAAAACCCAATTTCGTGTGATGATTAATGAATGGGACTGTTTTTGCAATGTGGGCATTCATCTTCAAAGGGCGCTCATTAAAAAGCATTATAGAATCCCAGGAGCCTCTTGGCAGTGGCCACTGGTCCATTTGAGGGAGAGCGTATGAACGCTCAGGGCCAGTGTGTTTTTGTTTTCGGAATGCAAAATGTAATAGTAGAACCCTGGAAGTTTTTTTTCTCTGTAGCTAATGGGGGTTTTAACAAATTAAAGTAAAATAATGTTAGCAATCATTGCCACACTGGGCCTGCAGGGCACTGTGGCCACCAAGACAAATCCTTGTCCATCCTCATCTGGTAAATGCAGCCTAGAAAACGACACCCACAACACAATTTGTCCCCTAATCCAAATCTGGCTCTGACGTCTGGTGTCAAACTTACGCCTTCTCGTCTCTTTAATGGGTCAGAGGAACAGACACGGGGATGTGAAAGGGTTAAACGTCTACAGTAATTAGAGTCGCACTTGGCGTCGGCGTCCTCCAATACGGAGCCGCGAGAAGCTACGTCCACCCCCTCTCTTTCTCTCTCTCTCCCTCTCTCACTCACACACACATACACACACACACCTCCCCACAAGCTCCTCCGAGTGTCTAATACACTGGAAAATCAAAGCGCGAGCCTCCCCCGTTCACACACCACCGGTGTTGCGCGTGGAGCACCACAGAGAGAGAGAGAGAGGGAGAGGTGCTTTCACTCTCCTCTCCTCTCTCATCCCCTTAGCTAAACTATCCAGTAAACTTATCCATACACACAGATGATACCAACTTCAATTTTTTGCTTTTTAATTTTGGACAGGCTCTGCTTTCCTATGTGCAGTTGAATGGCTTTATGAGGCGAAAGATGTCTTGGTGAGGTGATTTTACGCACGCCGCTGAAATGGATCACAGACTCTCCAGAGGCAGTTGGGTACCAGTGACTGGGCTGGTTGTATGCCTGCTTCTGTGTGCGTGTGTAGTGGACCTGGTTCTTGCGCAAATTCGGTACTCCATTCCCGAAGAGCTGGAGCATGGAGCTTTTGTGGGCAACATCGCCGAAGACTTGGGCTTGGATGTTGCCAAGCTGTCAGCGCGCCGGTTTCGTATAGTCTCCGGCGCAAAGAGGCAGTATTTAGAAGTGAACTTGGAGAATGGCATCCTCTTCGTCAACGAAAAGATAGACAGAGAGGAGCTGTGTGAACGAAGCCCGAGCTGTTTTTTACACTTACAAGTGGTCATTGAAAACCCACTAGAACTGTACAGAGTGGAAGTGGAGATTTTAGATGTGAATGACAACTCCCCCAGTTTCCCGTGGAGCGAGTTTAATCTTGACATCACTGAGTCGGCTGCGCCCGGCTCCTGTTTCCCGTTAGAGAGCGCACAGGACCAGGACGTGGGCACCAACTCTCTGCGCTCCTACCAGCTAAGCGCAAACGAGCACTTTGTACTGAACATCCAGACGCGCAATGATGGAAGCAAGTTTGCGGAGCTCGTGCTGGACACCCCACTGGACCGGGAACAGCAGAAAAAGCACGAAATGGTTCTGACTGCCTTTGACGGGGGGTCTCCGGAACGCTCTGGGACAGCACTGATAACTATCACAGTGTTAGACGCCAACGATAACGTGCCCGTATTCGACCGCTCAGTTTACCGGGCGAGCCTGGTGGAGAACGCACCGAGGGGGACGCTGGTGCTGAAGCTGAACGCCACAGACCTGGATGAGGGCTCGAATGGGGAGGTGACCTACGCGTTTAGCGGGCACGCACCCCTCAAGGTGCGCGAACTGTTCAGCGTGGACCCGTACACGGGCGAAATCCGAGTGAAGGGCATTGTGGACTATGAGAAAGCCAGTGTGTATGAGCTGTATGTACAGGCAAAAGACAGGGGACCCTCGGCTGTGGCTGTGCACAGTAAAGTGCTGGTAGACATCCTGGATGTGAATGACAACGCGCCCGAAGTCATTCTCACATCAGTGTCCACTCCTGTCCAGGAAGACGCGCCACCGGGCACGGTGATAGCTGTTATCAGCGTAATGGACCGGGACTCGGGAGAGAACGGGAACGTTGATTGCCAAATTCCGAGCAACGTCCCCTTTCAGCTCCATTCATCCTTTAAAAACTATTATACTCTGGTGACGAGCGAGTTTCTGGACAGAGAAGCGGTGTCCGAGTACAACATCACCCTCACAGCCCGAGACTTGGGCTCTCCTTCGCTCTCCACCAGGAAAACCATCCTCGTTCAAGTGTCTGACATTAATGACAACCCCCCGCGGTTCTCTCAACCTTCATACACAGTTTATGTGACCGAGAATAATGCCCCGGGCGCTTCCATTTGCTCTGTAACTGCATTCGACCCCGATTCAAACCAGAACGCCTATCTGTCTTATTCTATTCTGGAGGGTCAGATTCAGGGCATGCCCGTGTCCACTTATGTCTCAATCAACTCTGACAACGGCAATATCTACGCACTGCGCTCTTTTGATTATGAGCAACTTAGAAACTTTCAGATTCTGGTACAGGCGCAGGACGCAGGTTTCCCCCCTCTCGCCAGTAATATCACAGTTAATGTCTTTGTCTTGGACCAGAACGACAATGCACCTGTTATTGTATCCCCGCTGCCCAAAAACGGCACCGTGGCCACAGAGGTGGTTCCGCGGTCAGTAGACGCTGGGTATCTGGTTACAAAAATAACAGCGCTAGACGCGGACGCAGGGCAAAACTCCCGCCTGTCCTATCAGGTGTTGCAGGCTACAGACCCGGGGCTGTTCAGCGTGGCTCTGTACACGGGCGAAATCAGGACTATTCGCCGGCTTGTGGAAAAAGACGCAACAAGGCAAAGACTGGTAATATTAGTCAAGGACAACGGGCAGCCGCCGCTCTCCGCCACAGTCTCTATTGTCCTCACAGTGGTAGACAGCGTGCCCGAGTCGCTGTCAGATTTCGGAGACCTCACACTCAGCCCACAGCCCCCCTCAAACCTCGCTCTCTACTTGATCGTGTCACTGAGCACAATATCTTTAATATTCCTCGTGGCTATTATTGTGCTGGCTGCGGTCAAGTGCTACAAAGACAGGGAGACCATCAGCGGGTACAACCTCCCCCCGTTCGCCTGCTGCTGTTGCGGGGGGTTTCAGCCCGATCCGCCTCCGGAGGTGTTCAAAAAATCCAACCTCAACCTGCAGATTTCATCCGCGGCGAAAGTGCCCACGAACTGCATGGAGGTGAATGGAAACAGCAGTCTCTCTCAGTCATATTGTTATAAAGTCTGTCTGACTCCCGAATCAGCCAAAAGTGACTTTATGTTTCTGAAGCCGTGCAGCCCCGGCAGCACTCCGAGGAACAACGAGGCGAAGAGCGCGGAAAACTCGTGGAACGCGCAGAGCCGGAGCGCATCTGTGAACAACGGAGCAACTACTCCCAACGAGGTACAGTGAAATCAGCGGATAGTATAAGACGCGAGAGCTGATGTTGTTCATTGAAATCAGTCTGTTTCACTCACTGTCACAAGAAAACCCATCTCAGCCCTCCATCTGATAAGTATCTAGACTGTGACATTCGCGCATGAAGGTCAAATCACGCATGCCAGACAGATTTCAACTCAACTTGCTCAAAAACTGAGCAAAGCCGTGATTTTCTTCCCTCCTCTCTTCTGCTTATTATTAGGTGTATTTCACAGCATGTTGTCTCGACTGTTTTTTTTTATAATTATAGCAATAATTTATCCTAAGTGCGCAGCCTATGGTAATGTTTTGCACCCGGGAAATGAAATGAGACGATTTGAGATTACATTTTTAATTGACATGGTAATGAAAGTGTAAAGTCCTATCTTGCAGAGAGCATATTCCAGGCGCATACCGTGTCTTATCATCTGTATAGAATGGAGTGAGATATCAATTACTGCGTGAGAGGAAGAGGAGATGTAGTTCAAGTTGGCTCCTCCATTCAGTCTTGGTAACATTTCCAGGTGTCATCGCGGCGCGTTTCTGCAAATTAATCACCCGTGGAAAAAGCTTTTCATAATAATTCATGAACTTAATTATAATAGTTTGTGACCCTGGGAGATTAATAAATCCCACAGTGTCATAGTTTGTATGCAGTGAGAGGACACACACCTGCACATCCAGCACATCTACCTGAGTTTGAACAGAAAGTCAAGGTTAAATACATGACGGACAAGGTGAATGGCAGCTATTTGAATTCATCAGCCCTTTGGGTTCAGAGAATTCCTTGCCGACCAGTCGGGTTTGCGACACGCCTTCTTGTCCTCAAACTAACAATATAGGACAGATAACCTCACTAACTATGCCTCAAGGGCACAAGCACGGCCGAACCATTATACTACACACAATGTGGCGTATTCGCAAGGGGGTGCTGTCCATTATTGATGAAAAATGGCAAATGGACGGTTTTGGGGAGACAGGGGAGGACATCGGGAGGGGAGGGGGCAAGGATAAGGAGGGGGGGTGCAAGGACATGGCTGGACTGAGACGTGGGCCGCCTGTAGATCGGCCCCGACGCTGTCCTCTGAATGCGAGGGGAGAGAGAGGGAGAGAGATGTGGCTTCATATTTGTCGAGCGAGGGTGGGGAAGAGGAGGGGCGGAGTGGAGGGAGGGGGAAGGAAGGAGACAAGGAGAAAGGGAATTTACAGAGGCAGGATGTCTAAGCCAGTGTTTTCTAATTTTAATAGACGGGGTAATAGAGCGTAAATATGTGCGTATTGCTCATTGTCGCCTCCCCGTTTTCACCATAACGTGGAGGGATGGAGACTCAGAGCCATGACACCAGACTCCACCAGGCAGACTGAGAAATGTCAGCTCGGTCACTGGCACATGCACCTCTGGCCACAAGAGGGATTTCGAGGTCACGATGATTGCTCTGCCTGCAGCTATGCTCCTTCAGGAGAAAGTGTCCTTCCTGACGTTAATTGGTTCCCCCAATTCACCCGGTGGTGTCCCTCAGCGGACCCACACGAGTCGGCCTGAGGTCACATTACCTCACGCACACAGTGACACATTAAACCTCAAAGACACATCTCAATGAAACTAGCATTACACAAGACAAGTACATAGACCTGCTTAAGTTGACGAATCGGAGGTGAAAAGAGAGATTAAATGCACATCCAAGCGTGTAAGACACGCAGAACAGGTGCGTGCACGTGGTGTATATGCGCGTTGAGCTTGGGGTTGTGCATATATACAGCTGCAAGGACCGCAAACTTTTCAAGGCTCTCTGTGAGACTTTTAATTAAAAACCTTGCTCGAGGAGCATCAGGCAAATATTAATGTAAAAATGATGCATAAAATCCACAAAACAATGACGTGTGTAATTTTCTTAATTTCCTCCCTGGCACGGTTTCCTTTGAAGATTAAAATCATGTTTCGTTTCATCCCGGTGGGGTTCTAATTGGTTTTGTGCGTAGTTGGCGGGGAGTGTATTTTGAATACCGATTCTAATAATACGCTTACGTCGCATTCTCCGTGTTAACAACTTTAAGGGAATTAATAGAGCGTGGAATCCATACTATGAGACTCACAGCCGGAATAAATATCTCTCGGGTGCTCTCCTTCACCTCTCACGCTGCGCCGCAGACGATAAAAGCAAAACTAAGTGACAGGCGAGTCGTGGCTGAAGGCAACAGCACCTCCGCTCCTCACAATTGTGTTCTGCCAAACGTCCACAAGGCGGCAGCCGCGATCCATGTGAGCAGAGTCATGTCTCCATTTCAGGACAGAGACAGATTGCTCCTCATGTCAATTACCACTGACCTCTGCTGATCCGAGAGGATACAATGAGCATGTGTCGTTTGTTATCAAGAGCGGATTGACTGTAACTTATTGTGAAGAGAGACATTTCTCAAAATAGACCTGTGCAGGGACATTGTGCCAATATGTGGCTTTGTATTTATTTATTTGTTAAGACTATGTTGAAAAGTTGAAATAAATTCTGTCATGCTCTCTTCCTGCAGCTGAAGCAGCCAAACACAGACTGGACTCTCACAAAGAATCAGAACTCCTCCATTAAAAGGTACCAGTGTTTGACCTTTGTCAAACCAATGTAAAGCAGTTGTACTAAAACATAAAATGCTCACACAGTGGGCTGAAGTATATAGCTTGTATTAAAATGGATATGGACAGTGGTGCTACCAGAAATCTTTCATAGGGGTGGGCAGGTGGGGCCCACTTATAGTCTTGGGGTGGAATTGCATACTGTTATACTTTGGTTTTGTATTTCACATTTAATATCTGACTTGCAAAGACTGATATTGGTACATTTTAATTTCCATAACAATCCTGTTTTAATGCATGTTAGGCAATTCAGTGTTCTTGAAATAGGCTAGTTGTCCTTTTCCTTAAAATGACAAGTATACATCACTAATTTGAAGGAGTACACTAACTGTAAGGAACAAACATTTACTAGGAACAAGGCTTCCCAAGTTTAGGGAGACTCCGTAGAATCCATTTTCATCCAGCTATCTTGAGGTGAGAGTTCAAAGGACACCTTTGAACATCACCATGCCAGTTGTTCCCCCTCCAGACTTTGGAGCATTATTCAGACAAGCCATGCCAACATGGTTGCTACCAGTGGATGCCTTCGATTGCCTAGTTTCGCAAGAAAACAAAACCCATCTTAAAATGAGTGCACCACAGCCTCTTATAGACAGTAAGATTTCCCTGGCATTGTTTTCACCAGGAGGGGCAGCAACTGTATCAGCCCCCTCTTGGAGACACCACTGGATATAGATATTGATTTACATATGAGTAAGGTATGTTGTCCTCTTGTTTACAGTTATAACTCTATCAACATGGATGGCACCCTCATGCGCAAGGCCATGCATGCAGATCCAGAAAACTACGTCACATCCATGGCGCCTGGACAGTACTGGACGTGGGGAACTCACATGAGAGGGATGAAAGGTAAGACAGGTCTAACACAGTTGACCACTAACAGCTATAATGAAAACTACACACAGCCAGTGTTTAGTATGCATTTACAGTATGTTTTATGCACCTCAACACAAGCATTGTCTATGACACAGCACACCTCTGTGCTCTTTTTGTAATGACATTCTGTTTTCCTTTGTTGTTCCCTTAATTGGTTCGTTGCTATAGCCTTACCTCATTTCCACCACCACTAACAGAAGCAGGGTTATATTCATAACCCATCATTACCGCTCTGTTTTTGTGTTTTAGTTGCTGATGTCACTGTTTATTGTCCTGAGTGCAAAGCTTTTAACTTTGTTTTTAGAAAAGTGCTATGCAAATGAAAACACCACCACAGCCCTGAGTCAATATTGAATAATTAAGCAGTTGCTTCTCCTCTCCTCTCTCCTTATCTGTGTCATACAACAGACTATAAGATGTCTCCTTCCACCAGTGGGGTCCCCTCTCGCCCCTGGACTCCTCGGTGCACACCTCCTCCTCAACAACAGCAGCCATCCATCCCACCCCACCCTCACCCACACCCACACCCACACCCGCCCCCTGACTACCACCACAATGTGTACATCCCTGGGACACCTTCAGGCTTTTGCACCTTGAGGCCCGCGGCACAGCGAAGCGAGCTGGATGTCCATAATTCCTTCTCCACCTTTGGAAAGAAGCGACGCCTTCAGATGTCCCCCCAAGGGGAGGCTGCGATTATAAATAATGACCTGTACAATGATTGACTTTTCAATAACTGTCTGAGACAGATGGTTAAAATGACAGATAACCTCATATGAAAACAGAGGAAGAGACCGTTCAGTACATAAAATAATGAATTTATGATGTACAAGTGGGATGAAAAATACAGAGGGCGCATAAAACTGAAATAATGAATGAATGAATAATCCATTTTGGCTCAAATGCTGATGAGAAATGACATCTGATGGCTATTTATGTGACATGCCACTGCAACATGGTCAATGTGTCTGCCTATTATCATTATTATTATTATTATTATTATTTAGACAATCAAAGTGCAGCAGCAATTACATCCAAAATGTTTTGAAAAAGCATTAGTGGACAATAATTTGCACATCCTTATGAATTTATATTTTTGGTTTGATGAAAAGAAAAAGTGTTTTTTCTTTTTGTATGTTTGCTGACAGAGCTTGTGTGAATATGACAAATAGTATGATGATGTATATGCAAGCTGCAACATGATGCAGACAACTGTAAAGAGGGGGGACTTCCCCCAACATGTACTGTATACATTTATGAAAATAAAGTATTTTTTTCATATGGTCTTTGATATGTCTCTTAAACATGCATGTGTACCCTGCTAGAAGTCATCAAACTCAAGGTCTACTGAAACACAGAGTCGGTCTATCTACATGCATGAAGCATTTAGATGTATGTTTCCCAGATTTTTGTTTAATTAGTTTGAGTCAATTATTTTGGGGTGAAAAAGTTCCCCAGCTACTCTTACAAGGGTAGAAAGCTTTTCGCCTTGGTAAGCTGTTTTCCACGGTGAGGAATAAACATAGTAAAATGCTAACATATGCTAATTGGAGTGCTTGCATTTCCATTTGCCCGCAGAGAATAGTGGGGTTCATTAACTGAACAAACAGAACCTCCTCTCTCGAAATATCACTTTAATTAAGACCACGAACACGAATACAAGCACCAGGGGAAGGGGGAGGGAGGGAGGTGGGGGGTTCAGCTCCAAATGCCACACCTGGATGTGAGCTGGAGGGGCCTGTGACTTCTCTCTGTGTGCCCTTTTACATCTTACTTCTCGGGGAATTAGTTCCTACCATCAACAGATGAGAGCTGGCCACTGGCCAGAAATGAGCAGGGTAATTAGGTCGTCGTATGGCTCAGATTGAAAATAATTCCGCTAATAAGGAAACGGGTGTCCGTAGAGAGCGTGGAGGGGAGCAGGGTAACCTTCTCTGCGGTAAGGTGATCCATAGGGACAGCTGAAGGGGCAGCCATATTTAGGTCAGCTTGGCTTACTTTCAGATGAGTGAGGAACAGAGCTCTGCTCCTAAAATAGAGGTATAGGATTATTCTTACTGTCTGCTACAAGAACTACTTTAAAGTCACATAGCTATTTAAGGATCAATAAATAAACCTATCATCAGCACAATTCATGTATATGTCTTCACCTGGAGACTTAACCAACAGGCTCACACAAATATCAATATGTTTGGCGATACTGTATTGAAATTATAGTCTGGTGATTGAAGTTATTGTCAAAAAAGACATAAAACCTGTTCAGTCTGTTCCATTAAAGCAACACAAAACAGGGTAACTAATTCCTGTCCCCTCACATCTTTATTGGTCACTTGCTCTGGGAGCTGTCCAAGGCCATGGTGCTGAATTGGATTTGACCAGTGGTTCTTGATCAGCCAGCTGCACTTCCGACAGTCGTCCACCAGAGGGCGCATATGGCACTACTCAATGAACACTGGCGCAATGTTGGATTTAATGTTTTGCAGGCATCCATTTTTCTCTTCATCTCCACGACACACACACACACACACACACACACACACACACACACACACACACACACACACACACACACACACACACACACACACACACACCATCACTAAAGTTACTCATATGTCTTGAGGGCATAGAGGAAGTATTCAGATCCTTCACCTAACAGTAGTATTGCAACAATTTAAAAAGCAGACAAACAAACAAAAACTCTAATAGAACAATCTTGAATTCATTTTGAGTGAAAGCGCAACAGTAACAGCTGCAAAATGTAAATACGATATTAAAAGTAAAGGTAGTCATTACGCAGGAAAATGGCCCTGTGTGAGTTTTACACTGTAATATATATGATTGGATAACTGATAAATGAATGTGCAAAAATCATTTGAATCTTGCAGCTGATTGTGGTAGAGCTCATTTTAATTACTTTATATGGGCCTATAATTACATTCTTTAATCCAGTGGTTCCCTACTGGTCCAGATTTCTCCTTAGTCATTAGTTCAAGGTCCACACAGTTTAATACATCCAGTGTCATACTTGTGGATGATGATGTCGTCAAGCTAATTTGCTGTCTCTGTCAAGTAGCTGCCACTCTACAGTAGGAAATTGCACTTCAAAATAAAAGCTCTGTGCCAGAAATTCACTATATGAAGTGTGTTTTTCACAAACTTGACACATTTGCAAGTCACTTGCGGTCCATTCAGAATGGACCCAAGACCTACTTTTGGACCGCGAGTATAAAGTACAGCATTTCACCCTTTATTATAGTGGCTGACAACACTCCAGTATTGTTTTCAGTACCTCAAATGTATGTAAAGTACCTGGGTAAATGTACTTAGTTACATTCCACTGCTGCCTGGAGCCCAGGCTCATTAAAAAATAAGTAGTCTTGTCATGTGGAATCCCACAGGAAACATGCTTGTGATTTATTTAGCATAACAGTATGAGAGACTGTAGATTAATATGATTAGTTATGGACCATACTGAAACTGTTTACTCAGGTTTTTAGCATATAGTCAAACATTAGATGGGATGCATTCAGCCATCGGTCATACTCAGTCACAATGAATGTGCATGATGATGACAATATGCAGCAGAGCTCTTGTAACAGAGCTACAAACAAGAACTCTGTTACAAAAATCTTGCATTCATTTTATTTGGAAAGTAATAAAGTAACTGCTGCAAATGCATATAAGGTAAAAGCACTTGTTACACAGAGAAATAACCACATACACTGCAACAGACTGTGTTTTATTGGATTACCTATACATTTATCTGCAAGAATCATTTGAATTTCACAGCTGACTGTGGTAGAGCTCATTTTAACTGCTTTATGTACAATTGGGTATGTTAATTTATGGCAACACATCCTATTTTATAAACTGACTTAAGTGGAGTAAAGATTTCACATTTCACCCTTTACTGCAGTGGCCTGAAACTGAAACACTCAAAATGTAAATGTACTTAGTTACATTACACTACTGCTTGGGGCCCAGGGACATTAAAAAATAAATAGTCTTGTCATGTGGAATCCCACAAGCAGCCTGCTTGTAATTTATTTACATAGCAATATGAGAAATTATAAATTAATATGATGAGCGTTACTGACCATATTCAAACAGTGTACTCAGGTTTTTAGTTTATATGGCAGTCAAATACAAGTTGAATTTGTATTTATCCATGATTTCTAAGCAGTCAGAATAAATGTGCCTGTGATGAACACTTGCACCATCTTGTAACAGAGTTCTCCAGCAGATGGCATCATTGAGTAAGAATCAATATGCACCAAATAAACAGGCTGGAAGAGTTGATTCATTTTACATTGTAAACTCAGGGTGTGTGAAGCTGGGGGGTTAGAATGACGTAATCCAGAACAATGTCAGACAAAAAAAGGAGCCTGGCTGAATTAATTTACAGGATGGAAAATAACAGAGTGGAGGCAGGAGGGAAAGAGGAAGCTGAAGTTCTCCTCTCTTCTTTCTTTTTAACACCACATACAGCAGTAGAGCATTATTACTATAGGCTGTAAATCAGATTGAAGCTGTGTTTCTGATCTCACTTTTATTTTGTATTTTTGGGCTTATTGCCTTTTAATTGGTAGGATAGTATAAAGTGTGAAAAGGGGATGATGCGTAGCAGAGGGCCACAGGCTGGAATCAAATCCAGTGCTGCTGCTGCAAGGACAATGCCTTTGTACATGGACCTGTTCTGCCCACTGAGCTACTGGGTGCCCCAACTGATCTCTTTTTTATGAAAACAGAACAGACACATCTAGATCTATTCAGGCACAATTACATTAAATCTTGCATATGTGATATTTAGATAATGTTTACAGATACAGACTGCATACATGTTTATTTTTCTTGATGTGTGTGTGTAGAGATGGTTTGAGGCATTTAGATGCATTTGTCTCAGTTATGTCTGACATACAGTAACAAGCATCGTGTGTTGTGCTAAACGTTAGTGATTTGTAAGGTTAAGAATCTGAAAATTGTTATAAATCTTGAACACAAAGGCTCTGACTCCTGTAACTGGCATAAAAACATCAAAACCACTGTCCCAGATGCTATTAGACTGAGACTGTATATAGTCTATGCTGTTAGCTAAAAGTGTAACTAATTTTAGCTGAGCCACTGTAGGAAAATCTGGTGCTTTGTCGCCAGCAAGTGACACAGGAAGGTAATACAACTCGACACGTAGTTGAAGAGTTTGTTTTAATGGTAATTAATTAGATTTAGGTCACTGATCTCAACCCATAATATTATCCTCTGGAAACTCCTGATATATATTAATGGAACATTCAAAACTATTAAGTTGTGCCTTGTTTGTAATTAGTGTGCCAATTAGTGGTTTTTAATTGTATGTTGTCAGTCAATTGAATTTAACTACCACCAGGCTGAGGCAGTGGTTGACTGTGGGGTGAGCACCCTGGGGAGGACAGAGGGTCACTGTAGGAGGGGTGTGGATGACCAGGGGGAAAATATGGAGTGAAATAAATCTGAATGAATATAAATTATGTAGGGAAAATAAATAAGAGTTTGCTGACGCCATCATGCTGACCTTTATTTATTTTCTTTAAGATTATTTTTGTGGCATTTTTGCCTTTATTAGACAGGAAAGCTCTAGCGTGAAATGGGGGGAGTGAGGGGATGACATGCAGCAAAGGGCTGGAGTTGGAATCGAACCCGCAGCGGCAAAGACATGAACTCAAGATCAATCTTTTTTAATTAGTTGCTTCCCCAATTATTGTTAATGGCTGATGAAAAACATTTGCTGTAGCTCTGTTACAGAAGCTCTGGGGCAAATGCTCATCATCATCATCATCATCATCATGCACATTTATTATGACTGAGTATGAAAAATGGATGAATACGATTCCATCTAGTGTCTGACTGCCATATAAGCTGAAAACCTGGGTACACTGTTTGCAGATGGTCAATAACTCTCATCATATTAATTTACAATGTCTAATGCTATGTAAATAAATCACAAGCATGTTTCTTGTGGGATTCCACATGACAAGACTATTTATTTTTTAATGAGCCTGAGCCCCAGGCAGTAGTGGAATGTAACTAAGTACATTTACTCAGGTACTTTACTTAAATTTGAGGTTCTTAAACTATACTTGAGTGTCCCCTTTAAGGCCACTATATTAAAGGGTGAAATATTGTACATTATACTGTACTTAATTTATTCGACAGCTATAGTGATTGCAGTGCAGATTAAGATGTTGCATACAAAACATCACTTTAGGAGATATGATGCATTGCAATAGATTAATTATCAAATTATATATAAAGTAATTAAAATGAGCTCTACCACAATCAGCTCAAAGATTCAAATGGTTTTTGCACAGCAATTCATCAGTTATTATTCTATTAGAGTTTTTGTTTGTGTGCTTTTTAAATTGCTGTTACTTAGGTAAAGGATCTGAATACTTCTTCTATGCCCTCAGGACATATACTTCATTTTTTAATATCTGTACGGTTAAACCTCTTTTAGTTACCCCATGGGTAGCTTTAGTGATGGAAGTGGAAGGGAGTGTGTGTATGTGTGTGTGTCATTGGACTAAGGAGTAAATTATGCTGCAGTAATTTCCATATTCCACATTTAGAAATGGGCAGGTCTTTGTTTCTTTGGATCAATCTGGACTGATGTCAGTGAAGAACAGCTGTACTGTATAGGCATGACATCACTGTGGTTCCTGGGTGCCAACAGTGCTACAGGGTGGTTGAAAAATGACAAAACAAAGGGGCAATTTCGACATTTCTAAAAGCTCAGTTTAGTCATACTGTAAGCTCTCCTCTATATGCTAAGATAATCATGCTTGGTAAGTTAAGACATTCATCGGATGCACTGAAAACAAAGCAAGCTGAATGAACATGTCATCAGATGAGAGATGATTAAATACTGGCTACTGCAGAATTTCTAATCCTGTATGCACAGCTTTTGTATAATGTCAGTGCACTCCAACTTTGACAAAGGAGGGAACCATGTCACAGCTGATTCAGGATCACTTTCAATGCAGGGTTTTGAAGCATTTATTTGCTGCAGTCTTACTGCAGAGCTGTTGTAAACAACAGCCAGAGGAGCCCTGTCTGCAGATCCAAGCCTGTGTTCTGGCTCTTAATGTAACAAAAAAGAACTGTTTGTAGTTAGTCACGGGAACATAATCAAGCTGGCTAGCTGAGATGTTCAATATGTCAATATGTTGTAGAGACCAAAACAAAAAGTAACAAGCAGTGGCTTCAACTTGGCCATGTAGGGATGAAAAACTTGCCAATGCTTTGACACTAACTTCAAGAGAAAGCACACAAGATACAGCAAAACCTCAAAGCTTAAGTCATAAAGAACCTGCAGGAGAAAAGTGGCAGACCTAACCGTATAGTGCCACTATAACAACCTCTCTCCAAATGTCAGCAAGACAAAAGGAATCATTGTTAACCTCAGGATGATCAGATAAAATCACACTCCTTTTTCCATCAGAAGGTCATCTGTTAAGATTGTTGATAGTTTTAAATCTCTTAGAAGACACATCTCAGACACCTTCACATAGTCAACTAACACCGTCTGCATCTTCAAATAAGCACAACAGAAACTGACCTTTCTAGGTCGTTTTCAGAAGTTTGGTATGAACACCAAAACTGTTGGGAATTTTAACTGCACCATTGAGAGTGCTCTAACAGGCTGTATTACTGTGTGGTTTGGCAACCTGACTGCTCAAGCCTGCAGATGACTTCAAAGGACTGTAAAGACAGCAGGAATAATCATTGCCACAGAACTACTACAGCTGCATGACATTTACTCCACATGTTGCAAAGGAAAAGCTCAAAACATCATGAAAGACACCAGGGGCCGTATTCACAAACACTCTGAGAACACTCTCAGAGAGCTCCTAACTTAGCTTAAAAACTTTTAGTAAGGAGTCCTCGCTTATGAGTGATTTAGGAAAGTGCCTTTCCCTCCCTTCTTTCTGTCCCTTCTTTGCTCAGAGCAACTCTGAGCAAAGAAGGGACAGAAACTTTTACCCGAGGAGCTATGGTTGATCCTGTTGCTAGGTACGATGCGTTCTTTAACAGATGTGATTGGTTGTGGCAGACCTGCCCTTTGTGAGCCTGCAAGGTGTGAACACCCAGTGGAAATGAAATGAACTGCTGACTGTGAAAGTGTTGTCATTGTTAGTGTGATCACTCTGCTGATGGAAGGTTTTCCAAATATTTGAGTGTTGTTATCATTTTATTTCTGTTGTTATAGCATTAGGTGGGGAATGTGTGTTTATCTCTAATGAGATCAACCACATATATTATCCCTGCAAAATTTAATCTGTAGCTTTTTCATTTACTCACTGTCATCCAGCATTTGGAGAATATTTCTCTGACCACTTTGTGTTCCCCCCCTTCTCCTAACAGCTTTTCACCTTAGGAGCTCTCTTAAATTCTTAGAGGCTTTGCGACTAACTTTTACCTTTACAAGGACCTAGTCTGAGCTTAAAGGAAAACTTCTAAGAAAATGTCACAATTCTAAGATTTTTCTTAGAATTTTGTCACTAGGAGCAACTCTTAGGCTAGGAGGCTTTGTTAATGGCCCCTGGCTTCCTGTACTCGCTCCTTCTGTTGAAAAACTTTACTGGAGCATCAAATCCCACATCACCCTGCTCAGAAACAGCGTCCTTCCTGCAGTAGGTAGGTATCTATATGCACTGCATATTGTTGCTTGTGTGTACTGTATATTGTGTGTAATGTTATTTCCTATTGCTGTCTGGGGATGTGTGCCCTTTGTGTGGGCAGAGTGCCACTAAGCACAAGCATTTCATTGTAATTTTTTACACAAGATTAAATTTGAACTTGAACTCAGGCAGGAGGAGAGTTTTTATTGCTCTTATCTTTCATCACTAGTTACGTTTGTGAAAAATAAACGGGTCTGTGGGTTAAAAAGATAAGATAAGGTCACAGCAGGGTAAAGTTTAGAAGCACAGAGCCCTCATGCACTGCTGGCTCATTAGGGGTTAAAAGGTGTGACATAAAGCCAGTGGCAGAAACTAACAAAGTGTGTATCCTAAAGTATTATACAGTTTTGAAGTTTTGTTTTAGTGGATGTGTTATATAGCTCTACAGCTCTCCACTAGATTGCAGACAGCCCCAAGAGGGGACATAAAGCTACAGGTGCAATCTGTCTTTCTTTTTCCCTCTACAGGCAACAGCATGGTGTACAAAATGATATGAATTGATACTTAAAGGTAACCTGAAAAATTTGTCAGTTATTTGTGTCCTCATACTCAGAAAAACCTGGGCTTTGCCACAAACAACATGCAAACTATTTATTTTTAGGCTGTAAGACATACTGATGATTTCAGACAGCAACATGAAACATGAATGATGACAAGCCCCGATAGTTTGAGTGGTACCATCAGGCCTTTTAAAAGGTTTAATTACATATTATGATGACATGATCGACTCATTCATCAGAGGACACCTAGATAAGATCCCCGAAGTGAAAACTGCAAGTTCCCACGAGGCTCAAAAGTGATACTGCCTTTCCCCAGACTGAGTTTAAACTGAATTCCACTTGCATTACATGGGCTGTTTTCACTGCTACTCACATTAAAGCTGCTGGTTTGATTTTCCTAATTAGTATGAAACATTGCAGAGTTTTGAGCCTGGGGATGATTTGTTCAGCTGTTGTTGATTAATTCAATATGAGGTTCAATAATATATCAATAATTAGGCTGGATACACACAATGATCCAGGCTGACCTAGATTTGGCTCCTGATAAACGGGTCATATGTCAGAGGAAAAAAAAAACCTCTTGTTGTACTTTGTTTCAGTTCCATTCCTTACTTTGTATTGTAACAACTTGCTTTGTTCTTGTTGTCTGTAGCTGGAGTAAAAAAATGACGAGGAGCCATTGGTCAAATTATATTTTCCTTTGGCTCCTCTGTTCTGTATAAATGTGCACACTCAGCAGCAGATAAAATCCCAAGATGGAGGAATGTGATCAAACAGTGTAAAGCAGTGAATCAAAATGCAATTTATCTCCCCCCTTGTTTTTACAAAAAACAGGATACAACAAGGTATTCACTTTCACTAGAATAGAATAAAATAAAATAAAATAAAAAATGAAATAAAAAATTAAATAAACAATAAATAAAATAAAATAAAAGCAGCTTTGGCATTATATAATTTAACATTTAACCAAAATTAGTCACATCCACAATTAAACTGTTTTGATTTTTGTTTTATTTCATTAAGCCTGATTATACAAAGGTATCTGGCTTGTTTAATATTAAAATAATGTCAATGCAATCACTGGCAAAAGATGTTATTTACTTGGATCCAACCTCAGTTACATCATTTAACACCCTCCAGTTCATTTTCTATATGTCTTGTTGGGGAGCTGAAACTTTTACAGTATGAAATTTGACTTGATTGACTTGACTTCATTATCAGAGAAAAATCTGAATATTTTCTTGCATCCCAGGACTTCAACTCATTTACATTCTCTAAATCTGTGTGATGGCAAAAGCTGATATTCTTTAAATAAACTGTGAGAGGGATCTGGTGTACTATCACCTGCCAGAGAAATGCATAAGACGCCAGTCTGTAACAGGTTTAACCCACACACATTTGCATTCATTTTTTATGCTACTTTAAATTTAGTAGAGCCGCTAATTCACCTGACCTGCATGTCTTTGAACAGAAATGAGAAATCAGCACCAAGAGGGAACCCATGAAGAACCAGAAAGAACACTGCCATTGTGTTTAACTCTTTCCTGTATGAGCATCTCTATGACGCTGCAATCTGCTGAGCCACTTCATCACTGAACATTTAAAAAAAAAAAAAAAAAAAAAATTCACTATGTGTGTGCAGATGTGTGACTTAATGAGTTGCATACAGATGGTTTGGACAAACTTAAAAGGAACAATTTACAATAATTGATTCAATAGATTATGTTTATATTGAATTGCATTATGTTGCAGGTTTTCCTTTTAGTTTTACCACCACAAGATGTTGACAGCATCACCCTATAAATCAGTACTACTATGCTGCAGAAATACAGCACTATACGCAATCCATGGCAGACCTGATAATATACAGTGCAGTTTTAACATGCAGTTCAACTGAACCTGTAATTCTTAGTCAGTGAGTGGCAGCCCTTCCACAGGAAAAAAAATGAATTCTGCCACAGTTACTGTACTATGTGCAGTCTCTGTCACAGGGTGTCACTGTTGACCACTAAAGTATAATACATCTCTCTTCTGGTCGTCATGACACACCCATTTGTGAAGGGTGGAGGACACAGCTTTCTGTAAGATAAGCTTTTTTATTTTTTAAATTAGCAAAAGATATGTCCTAAGATATTTTTTCTGATCTTAACAATCAACAAAAACGACACACATTTTTTAGAATCTGGACTACTGTTTCCTGCAGATGAAAGGATGAATTCTTGGGCCGCTGTCTTTGTCTTGTCTGCATTATGGCCAAGAGCTTTGTCTGTGACACGGTACTCCATAGAGGAGGAGATGGAAAGGGGATCTGTAGTGGCTAATCTCGCTGCGGATTTGGGACTTGAGCCTGGAGGTCTGGCACAACGAGAGGTAAAACTTGATATTTTCCATAACAAAAAATATCTAGATGTCAATAAAAACACAGGAGAGTTGTTTATCGTGGAGAAGATGGACAGGGAGTATCTTTGTCCGACAAAAACCACCTCCTGTTTTCTAAAGCTTGATGTTGTCATAGAAAGCCCTTTACGCATCTTCAACATTGAACTTGGAATAACGGACATAAATGATAACGCACCACATTTTCGACGAGATAGAGTAGAGCTCGATGTTTCAGAATCAGCAACACCAGGAGAGAGATTCTCTCTGCCTAATGGCGTGGATCCAGATGTTGGCATGAATACAATTAAATCCTACAGGCTCAGTGCCAGTGAACATTTCACCATCGAAACTCAGACGGGCAGTGATGGAACTCAATATGTTGATTTGGTGTTGACTAAGTCTTTAGACAGAGAGGAGAAAGCTGTTCATAATTTAATACTGACTGCTGTGGACGGCGGGGTCCCTGTGCGCTCCGGCACTGCCAATATCATTGTTAGAGTGCAGGACACAAACGATAATCCTCCTCGGTTTGACAAGCAGACTCACACAATTAATATGACAGAAAATTCCCCCATCGGAACCTTAGTGATGAAGCTTAACGCCACAGATCTCGACGAGGGTCTAAATTCAGAGATAGTGTATTCATTCACCCTCTACACGTCAGAAAAAACACAGGATGTATTTGCCTTGAATCCTAACACAGGAGAGATAACAGTAAAAGGAACAGTTGACTATGAAGATATGAAGTTTTATGAGATGCACATTGAGGCAAGAGACAAAGGGACACATCCCCTGCTGGGGCAGTGCAAAGTGGTCGTCCACGTGACGGATATGAATGACAATTATCCAGAAATTACCATACAGTCTGTAAAAAACACAGTGGATGAGAACATCCCAGTTGGAAGTGTCATTGCTCTGGTAGGCATAAGTGACAGAGACACTGGCGTTAATGGAAACGTAAGCTTATCCATAAATCAGCCCATGCCCTTCATTCTTAATAAGTCCTCAGACAGACCCATGCATTACAAGCTCATAGTGTCTGAGCCCTTGGATCGCGAATCAGTACCTGAATATGATATCACACTGATTGTGACAGATGCAGGGACCCCGCCTTTATCTGATAACGAAACAATAACCGTGCATCTATTGGACGTCAATGACAACGCGCCACAGTTCCCTCAGTCATTTTATACTATCCGTGTGATGGAGAATAACGCACCTGGAGCCTTGCTCAGTTCACTCACTGCGTTTGACCCTGACCTCCATGAAAACCAGTATCTAGTTTATTTCATCCTAGAGAAGGAGATAGCCAACACCTCCATGTCCATGCTGTTCTCCATCAATCCAGAGAACGGGAATCTTTACGCACTGAAAACTTTTGACTATGAGATCGAGAAGGACTTTCTTTTCCACATCGAGGCCAGAGACTCTGGCTCTCCTCCACTCAGCAGCAACGTCACGGTCCACATCATTATTGTGGACCAGAACGACAACGCTCCGGTCATTGTGTCTCCGTGGCGCGCGCACGGCTCGGTGGTGGAGGAAAAGATCCCCAGATCCACCGATAAAGGCTCTCTGGTTGCCAAGGTGATAGCCTTGGACACCGACTCGGTGCACAACTCTCGGATTACCTACCAGTTTCTACAGGTGACTGACGCCACCTTGTTCAGTCTGGACCAATACAACGGAGAGATCCGGACTATGAGGATGTTCAGTTACAGAGATCCGCGTCACCAGAGACTGGTTGTTGTTGCCAAGGACAACGGGGAGCCTGCTCTCTCTGCTACAGTCACCATCAAGCTGTCCACGATGGAGACTGCCGTTAAGGCCTACTCTGACATGACTGAGGTGCCTCTGGAATATGACATCTTCTCAGACCTCAACCTGTATTTGGTCATCGGTCTGGGCTCGGTGTCATTTCTCCTGCTCATCACCATATTGGTCACCATCGTGCTCAAGTGTCAGAAACCCAAGCCCAGCAAAGCGGCTCCTCCCTGCAGGAACAGTGTGATCAGTGAGAGGAACTCCACCATCGCAGATTCCACTCTGGTCTCCAACGATGCCTACTGGTACAGTCTGTTTCTAGCAGAGACCAGGAAAGGAAAGCTGGTGGTTAGACAGCCTGTGCCAAAGGGCTCCAGATACATCGTGTCCAGCATACCGAGAGGGACAGGACTCACAGACACTAGTGACTCAGCACCATCCACTCTGCAGGTGAGAGTCCTCTGTAAACATTTCTTTATACATATATCAATACTGAGTGACGTTTTGATTTACATCATACATTTAGAGATAAAAATGGCCATCACTTTAGCACTTAAATAGTGTAAATTTATCTGATTAATCTTGTCGGTGATATTCAATTTAAACGCACATCAATACTGATGAACTGATTTTGAGGCACAGCATGATAAGTGCAGTAAAACTAAAATCACAAAACCCAAAAGGTGGCGCTGTTTTATTAGTAAAAGACCAGCCTATGAACGCCATGACAGTGAATCGTTGTCATCAGGGCAGAGAGGGAAACAACCGGACAGCTCCGTCTTTCTGCAACACCAGTTCGAAATCGGCTCGCGGTTCGTAGCACCATCACGTCCTCGGGATTAAAATTGTGTGAAAATGTTTGAGATCAAAGTCGTTAAAGAAAAATCCGACTTAACTGGAAACGTAAACTACATCATTTGAGGTGCTGTGAAACCGGACAGAACAATGGGGCCGATTGTGACAGTGCAGTGTTGCAGAAGGTACGTGCTGCTCGTTATTCTTCTTAATTTTGTTCGTAATATTTCGACTTCAGTGACTCATTATTCAATACCAGAAGAGATGAAAGAAGGATCAGTCGTCGCAAACATTGCAAACGATCTCGGACTGGATGTTAAAACATTGAACCAGAGGAAGATGCGTCTTGACATCATTGCAAACAAGAAATATCTGGATGTGAACAAAGAGACTGGTGAACTGTATATTGTGGAGAAGATTGACAGGGAAAATATTTGCACAACGAAGTCATCAGCGTCTTGCTATCTCAAACTGGAAATAATACTAGAGAGCCCTGTACGAATCTTTAATATAGAAGTAGAAATTTTGGATATGAACGACAACGCCCCACAGTTTCGAAGAGACGTCATTCATTTAGATATATCTGAAGCAACACCAAAAGGAGAGAGATTCTCTCTAAGTAATGCAGTTGATCCTGATGTTGGAATTAATTCAGTTAAAACCTACCATCTGAGTGACAGTGAACATTTTACTATTGAAGTTCAGACTGGACGAGATGGGTCTAAATTTGCAGAATTAATCTTAACAAAGACTTTAGATCGAGAGCAGCAGGCTGTTCATAATTTAATACTCACAGCTGTAGATGGAGGAACACCTGCTCGATCTGGCACTGCAAGTGTTATTGTTCGTGTTTTAGACACAAATGATAACGCTCCTGCTTTTGACAAAGCGAGTTATAATATAAAGATAATGGAAAATTCTCCCATTGGCAGCCTCGTTGTTCTCCTCAATGCAACAGATTTAGATGAGGGGTCAAATTCTGATGTAACATACTCATACAGTTTATATACGTCAGAGAAAACACAAGAAACATTTAATCTGAATCCTTCCACTGGTGAAATTACTGTGAAAGGAATGTTAAATTATGAAGACTTCAAGATTTATGATATGGAAGTTATAGCAACTGATAAAGGAGCCACTGCATTATCAGGACAATGTACTATAAAGATTGTGGTTGAAGACATGAATGACAACCACCCAGAAATATCTATTAAATCATTTCAGAGTCCAGTCAATGAAAACATAGAATTAGACACAGTGATAGCAGTAGTTAGTGTCAGTGATAAAGACTCAGGTGACAATGGAGTGGTTGATCTTCATATTCCAGATAATATGCCTTTCAAACTGAGGGAATCCTCTGATAACTATTATGAATTAGTAGTGTCAGAGCCATTAGACCGCGAGAAGGTCCCTGAATATGACGTCACTTTCACGGTGACAGACAGAGGTTCTCCTCCTTTATCTGACAATGAAACTATGACGTTAGAGCTGCTGGATGTTAATGACAATGTTCCACAGTTTCCTCAGTCATTTTATACTATCCGTGTGATGGAGAATAACGCACCTGGAGCCTTGCTCAGTTCACTCACTGCGTTTGACCCTGACCTCCATGAAAACCAGTATCTAGTTTATTTCATCCTAGAGAAGGAGATAGCCAACACCTCCATGTCCATGCTGTTCTCCATCAATCCAGAGAACGGGAATCTTTACGCACTGAAAACTTTTGACTATGAGATCGAGAAGGACTTTCTTTTCCACATCGAGGCCAGAGACTCTGGCTCTCCTCCACTCAGCAGCAACGTCACGGTCCACATCATTATTGTGGACCAGAACGACAACGCTCCGGTCATTGTGTCTCCGTGGCGCGCGCACGGCTCGGTGGTGGAGGAAAAGATCCCAAGATCCACCGATAAAGGCTCTCTGGTTGCCAAAGTGATAGCCTTGGACACCGACTCGGTGCACAACTCTCGGATTACCTACCAGTTTCTACAGGTGACTGACGCCACCTTGTTCAGTCTGGACCAATACAACGGAGAGATCCGGACTATGAGGATGTTCAGTTACAGAGATCCGCGTCACCAGAGACTGGTTGTTGTTGCCAAGGACAACGGGGAGCCTGCTCTCTCTGCTACAGTCACCATCAAGCTGTCCACGATGGAGACTGCCGTTAAGGCCTACTCTGACATGACTGAGGTGCCTCTGGAATATGACATCTTCTCAGACCTCAACCTGTATTTGGTCATCGGTCTGGGCTCGGTGTCATTTCTCCTGCTCATCACCATATTGGTCACCATCGTGCTCAAGTGTCAGAAACCCAAGCCCAGCAAAGCGGCTCCTCCCTGCAGGAACAGTGTGATCAGTGAGAGGAACTCCACCATCGCAGATTCCACTCTGGTCTCCAACGATGCCTACTGGTACAGTCTGTTTCTAGCAGAGACCAGGAAAGGAAAGCTGGTGGTTAGACAGCCTGTGCCAAAGGGCTCCAGATACATCGTGTCCAGTATACCGAGAGGGACAGGACTCACAGACACTAGTGACTCAGCACCATCCACTCTGCAGGTATGCTTAAGTTAAAATTTCTGCTGTATAGCCTATTCTAGTGTTCGTTGTAAGTTAATTTTGCTTTTGCATTTGGGAATATAAGGTTTCCAAAAGAGGTCGAAAAAAACCAACACTATACCTTGAAACACCTGAACAGCACTAAGCCATTTTAAACTTTAAAACATTTTCTTTTTCAAAGATACCTCAATTTAAAGACATCACACTGCAATTTGCAAAGAGTGGCGCTGTTGACTTGATGAAAAACACGAACTCACGGTCGCCATGACAGAGAGTCATTGTAAAAACGTCAGAGCTTCAAAACGCGAGAAAGCTCCGTGCTGCTGAAACTGACGGTGAAGCAAAGGGGGGACTTCGCTGCTTTTCTCGTCAACATATTCTCGGATTGATATTTTCATCAATAGAGCTGAATGGCGAACTTAATCACAACGTTGTAAATCAGTGGATATAGCGACCGGCGTCCTGCGCGCGGTGAACAGAGGAACAATAATGCGGCCCAGTGTAAAAATGCTTTCACGGAAAAGGTACGTGGCGCTTGTGATTCTCTTCGCTTTCGTAAACCATGTAACTGCCTCAGTGACTCACTATTCAATACCCGAGGAGATGAAAGAAGGATCAGTCGTTGCTAACCTTGCAAGCGATCTCAGTCTGGATGTTAAAACGCTGAATCAGAGGAAGATGCGTCTCGACCTCATCGCCAATAAGAAATATCTGGATGTGAACAAAGAGACTGGTGAACTGTATATCGTGGAGAAAATTGACAGGGAATATCTCTGTATCACAAAATCCTCTTGCTATCTGAAAATGGAAGTAATACTTGAAAATCCGTTGCGAATATTTAATATAGAAATAGAAATTCTGGATATGAACGACAACGCCCCACAGTTTCGACGAGACGCCATACATTTAGATATATCTGAAGCAACACCTGCTGGGGAGAGATTCTCACTGAGCAACGCTGTTGATCCTGATGTTGGAAGCAATTCAGTGAAAACCTACCATCTGAGTGAGAGTGAACATTTTACTATTGAAGTTCAAACTGGAAGAGATGGGTCGAAATTTGCAGAATTAATCTTAACAAAGACTTTAGATCGAGAGCAGCAGGCTGTTCATAATTTAATACTCACAGCTGTAGATGGAGGAACACCTGCTCGATCTGGTACTGCAAGTGTTATTGTGCATGTTTTAGACACAAATGATAACGCTCCTGCTTTTGACAAAGTCAGTTACAACATAAATGTAATGGAAAATTCTCCCATTGGCAGCCTCGTTGTTCATCTAAATGCAACTGATTTAGATGAAGGGTCAAATTCAGATGTAACATACTCATACAGTTTATATACGTCAGAGAAAACACAAGAAACATTTAATCTGAATCCTTCCACTGGTGAAATTACTGTGAAAGGAATGTTGAATTATGAAGACTTCAAGATTTATGATATGGAAGTTATAGCAACTGATAAAGGAGCCACTGCATTATCAGGACAATGTACTATAAAGATTGTGGTTGAAGACATGAATGACAACCACCCAGAAATATCTATTAAATCATTTCAGAGTCCAGTCAATGAAAACATAGAATTAGACACAGTGATAGCAGTAGTTAGTGTCAGTGATAAAGACTCAGGTGACAATGGAGTGGTTGATCTTCATATTCCAGATAATATGCCTTTCAAACTGAGGGAGTCCTCTGATAACTATTATGAATTAGTAGTGTCAGAGCCATTAGACCGCGAGAAGGTCCCTGAATATGACGTCACTTTCACGGTGACAGACAGAGGTTCTCCTCCTTTATCTGACAATGAAACTATGACGTTAGAGCTGCTGGATGTTAATGACAATGTTCCACAGTTCCCTCAGTCATTTTATACTATCCGTGTGATGGAGAATAACGCACCTGGAGCCTTGCTCAGTTCACTCACTGCGTTTGACCCTGACCTCCATGAAAACCAGTATCTAGTTTATTTCATCCTAGAGAAGGAGATAGCCAACACCTCCATGTCCATGCTGTTCTCCATCAATCCAGAGAACGGGAATCTTTACGCACTGAAAACTTTTGACTATGAGATCGAGAAGGACTTTCTTTTCCACATCGAGGCCAGAGACTCTGGCTCTCCTCCACTCAGCAGCAACGTCACGGTCCACATCATTATTGTGGACCAGAACGACAACGCTCCGGTCATTGTGTCTCCGTGGCGCGCGCACGGCTCGGTGGTGGAGGAAAAGATCCCCAGATCCACCGACAAAGGCTCTCTGGTTGCCAAGGTGATAGCCTTGGACACAGACTCGGTGCACAACTCTCGGATTACCTACCAGTTTCTACAGGTGACTGACGCCACCTTGTTCAGTCTGGACCAATACAACGGAGAGATCCGGACTATGAGGATGTTCAGTTACAGAGATCCGCGTCACCAGAGACTGGTTGTTGTTGCCAAGGACAACGGGGAGCCTGCTCTCTCTGCTACAGTCACCATCAAGCTGTCCACGATGGAGACTGCCGTTAAGGCCTACTCTGACATGACTGAGGTGCCTCTGGAATATGACATATTCTCAGACCTCAACCTGTATTTGGTCATCGGTCTGGGCTCGGTGTCATTTCTCCTGCTCATCACCATATTGGTCACCATCGTGCTCAAGTGTCAGAAACCCAAGCCCAGCAAAGCGGCTCCTCCCTGCAGGAACAGTGTGATCAGTGAGAGGAACTCCACCATCGCAGATTCCACTCTGGTCTCCAACGATGCCTACTGGTACAGTCTGTTTCTAGCAGAGACCAGGAAAGGAAAGCTGGTGGTTAGACAGCCTGTGCCAAAGGGCTCCAGATACATCGTGTCCAGTATACCGAGAGGGACAGGACTCACAGACACTAGTGACTCAGCACCATCCACTCTGCAGGTGAGAGTCCTCTGTACACATTTCTTTATACATATATCAACACTGAGTGACGTCTTGATTTATATCATAGTTTTAGAGGTAAAAATGCCCATCACTTTAGCGCATAATTAGTGTGAATTATCTGATTATTCTTGTCAACCATACTCAATTTAAACTCATATTAACACTGATAAACGAATTTTTAAGGCACATCATGATGAATGCAGTTAAAAGTAACGTACAAAACCCAAAAGGTGGCGCTGTTTTATTAGTAAAATACCAGCCTATGAACGCCATGACAGTGAATCGTTGTCAACAGGGCAGAGAGGGAAACAACCGGACAGCTCCGTGGTGCTGAAACACCAGTCCGAAAATTGCTCGCGGTTTTTCGCGTTGACATATCTTCGGAATATAAATAGTATGAACATGCTCGAGATCAAGGACGTTAAAGAAAAATCCAACTTTACTGGAAACGTACACTACATCATTTGAGGTGCTGTGAAACCGGACAGAACAATGGGGCCGTTTGTGACAGTGCAGTGTTGCAGAAGGTACGTGCTGCTCGTTATTCTTCTTTCTTTTGTTCGCAATATTTCGACTTCAGTAACTCATTATTCCATACCAGAGGAGATGAAAGAAGGATCAGTCGTCGCTAATCTCGCTACCGATCTCGGACTGGATGTTAAAACACTGAATCAAAGGAAGATGCGTCTCGACATCATTGCAAATAAGAAATATCTGGACGTGAACAAAGAGACTGGTGAGCTGTACGTTGTGGAGAAGATCGACAGGGAAACTGTTTGTAATACCAAGTCATTAGCGTCTTGCTATCTCAAACTGGAGGTTATACTAGAAAACCCATTACGAATCTTTAATATAGAAGTAGAAATTTTGGATATGAACGACAACGCCCCACAGTTTCGACGGGACGCCATTCATTTAGATATATCTGAAGCAACACCTGCTGGGGAGAGATTCTCTCTCAGTAATGCAGTTGATCCTGATGTCGGAATTAATTCAGTGAAAACCTACCATCTGAGTGAGAGTGACCATTTTAATATTGAAGTGCAGACTGGAAGAGATGGGTCGAAATTTGCAGAATTAATCTTAACTAAGACTTTAGATCGAGAGCAGCAGGCTGTTCATAATTTAATACTCACAGCTGTAGATGGAGGAACACCTGCTCGATCAGGCACTGCAAGTGTTATTGTTCATGTTTTAGACACAAATGATAACGCTCCTGCTTTTGACAAATCAAATTACAACATAAAAATAATGGAAAATTCTCCCATTGGCAGCCTCGTTGTTCATCTCAATGCAACAGATTTAGATGAAGGGTCAAATTCTGATGTAACATACTCATACAGTTTATATACGTCAGAGAAAACACAAGAAACATTTAATCTGAATCCTTCCACTGGTGAAATTACTGTGAAAGGAATGTTAAATTATGAAGACTTCAA
The DNA here is from genome assembly GCA_035609425.1 of Epinephelus awoara. Lineage (NCBI taxonomy): Eukaryota > Metazoa > Chordata > Actinopteri > Perciformes > Serranidae > Epinephelus > Epinephelus awoara. The sequence goes on from CM069299.1 coordinate 22,488,836, forward strand.
GATTTATGATATGGAAGTTATAGCAACTGATAAAGGAGCCACTGCATTATCAGGACAATGTACTATAAAGATTGTGGTTGAAGACATGAATGACAACCACCCAGAAATATCTATTAAATCATTTCAGAGTCCAGTCAATGAAAACATAGAATTAGACACAGTGATAGCAGTAGTTAGTGTCAGTGATAAAGACTCAGGTGACAATGGAGTGGTTGATCTTCATATTCCAGATAATATGCCTTTCAAACTGAGGGAATCCTCTGATAACTATTATGAATTAGTAGTGTCAGAGCCATTAGACCGCGAGAAGGTCCCTGAATATGACGTCACTTTCACGGTGACAGACAGAGGTTCTCCTCCTTTATCTGACAATGAAACTATGACGTTAGAGCTGCTGGATGTTAATGACAATGTTCCACAGTTCCCTCAGTCATTTTATACTATCCGTGTGATGGAGAATAACGCACCTGGAGCCTTGCTCAGTTCACTCACTGCGTTTGACCCTGACCTCCATGAAAACCAGTATCTAGTTTATTTCATCCTAGAGAAGGAGATAGCCAACACCTCCATGTCCATGCTGTTCTCCATCAATCCAGAGAACGGGAATCTTTACGCACTGAAAACTTTTGACTATGAGATCGAGAAGGACTTTCTTTTCCACATCGAGGCCAGAGACTCTGGCTCTCCTCCACTCAGCAGCAACGTCACGGTCCACATCATTATTGTGGACCAGAACGACAACGCTCCGGTCATTGTGTCTCCGTGGCGCGCGCACGGCTCGGTGGTGGAGGAAAAGATCCCCAGATCCACCGATAAAGGCTCTCTGGTTGCCAAGGTGATAGCCTTGGACACCGACTCGGTGCACAACTCTCGGATTACCTACCAGTTTCTACAGGTGACTGACGCCACCTTGTTCAGTCTGGACCAATACAACGGAGAGATCCGGACTATGAGGATGTTCAGTTACAGAGATCCGCGTCACCAGAGACTGGTTGTTGTTGCCAAGGACAACGGGGAGCCTGCTCTCTCTGCTACAGTCACCATCAAGCTGTCCACGATGGAGACTGCCGTTAAGGCCTACTCTGACATGACTGAGGTGCCTCTGGAATATGACATCTTCTCAGACCTCAACCTGTATTTGGTCATCGGTCTGGGCTCGGTGTCATTTCTCCTGCTCATCACCATATTGGTCACCATCGTGCTCAAGTGTCAGAAACCCAAGCCCAGCAAAGCGGCTCCTCCCTGCAGGAACAGTGTGATCAGTGAGAGGAACTCCACCATCGCAGATTCCACTCTGGTCTCCAACGATGCCTACTGGTACAGTCTGTTTCTAGCAGAGACCAGGAAAGGAAAGCTGGTGGTTAGACAGCCTGTGCCAAAGGGCTCCAGATACATCGTGTCCAGCATACCGAGAGGGACAGGACTCACAGACACTAGTGACTCAGCACCATCCACTCTGCAGGTGAGAGTCCTCTGTAAACATTTCTTTATACATATATCAATACTGAGTGACGTTTTGATTTACATCATACATTTAGAGATAAAAATGGCCATCACTTTAGCACTTAAATAGTGTAAATTTATCTGATTAATCTTGTCGGTGATATTCAATTTAAACGCACATCAATACTGATGAACTGATTTTGAGGCACAGCATGATAAGTGCAGTAAAACTAAAATCACAAAACCCAAAAGGTGGCGCTGTTTTATTAGTAAAAGACCAGCCTATGAACGCCATGACAGTGAATCGTTGTCATCAGGGCAGAGAGGGAAACAACCGGACAGCTCCGTCTTTCTGCAACACCAGTTCGAAATCGGCTCGCGGTTCGTAGCACCATCACGTCCTCGGGATTAAAATTGTGTGAAAATGTTTGAGATCAAAGTCGTTAAAGAAAAATCCGACTTAACTGGAAACGTAAACTACATCATTTGAGGTGCTGTGAAACCGGACAGAACAATGGGGCCGATTGTGACAGTGCAGTGTTGCAGAAGGTACGTGCTGCTCGTTATTCTTCTTAATTTTGTTCGTAATATTTCGACTTCAGTGACTCATTATTCAATACCAGAAGAGATGAAAGAAGGATCAGTCGTCGCAAACATTGCAAACGATCTCGGACTGGATGTTAAAACATTGAACCAGAGGAAGATGCGTCTTGACATCATTGCAAACAAGAAATATCTGGATGTGAACAAAGAGACTGGTGAACTGTATATTGTGGAGAAGATTGACAGGGAAAATATTTGCACAACGAAGTCATCAGCGTCTTGCTATCTCAAACTGGAAATAATACTAGAGAGCCCTGTACGAATCTTTAATATAGAAGTAGAAATTTTGGATATGAACGACAACGCCCCACAGTTTCGAAGAGACGTCATTCATTTAGATATATCTGAAGCAACACCAAAAGGAGAGAGATTCTCTCTAAGTAATGCAGTTGATCCTGATGTTGGAATTAATTCAGTTAAAACCTACCATCTGAGTGACAGTGAACATTTTACTATTGAAGTTCAGACTGGACGAGATGGGTCTAAATTTGCAGAATTAATCTTAACAAAGACTTTAGATCGAGAGCAGCAGGCTGTTCATAATTTAATACTCACAGCTGTAGATGGAGGAACACCTGCTCGATCTGGCACTGCAAGTGTTATTGTTCGTGTTTTAGACACAAATGATAACGCTCCTGCTTTTGACAAAGCGAGTTATAATATAAAGATAATGGAAAATTCTCCCATTGGCAGCCTCGTTGTTCTCCTCAATGCAACAGATTTAGATGAGGGGTCAAATTCTGATGTAACATACTCATACAGTTTATATACGTCAGAGAAAACACAAGAAACATTTAATCTGAATCCTTCCACTGGTGAAATTACTGTGAAAGGAATGTTAAATTATGAAGACTTCAAGATTTATGATATGGAAGTTATAGCAACTGATAAAGGAGCCACTGCATTATCAGGACAATGTACTATAAAGATTGTGGTTGAAGACATGAATGACAACCACCCAGAAATATCTATTAAATCATTTCAGAGTCCAGTCAATGAAAACATAGAATTAGACACAGTGATAGCAGTAGTTAGTGTCAGTGATAAAGACTCAGGTGACAATGGAGTGGTTGATCTTCATATTCCAGATAATATGCCTTTCAAACTGAGGGAATCCTCTGATAACTATTATGAATTAGTAGTGTCAGAGCCATTAGACCGCGAGAAGGTCCCTGAATATGACGTCACTTTCACGGTGACAGACAGAGGTTCTCCTCCTTTATCTGACAATGAAACTATGACGTTAGAGCTGCTGGATGTTAATGACAATGTTCCACAGTTTCCTCAGTCATTTTATACTATCCGTGTGATGGAGAATAACGCACCTGGAGCCTTGCTCAGTTCACTCACTGCGTTTGACCCTGACCTCCATGAAAACCAGTATCTAGTTTATTTCATCCTAGAGAAGGAGATAGCCAACACCTCCATGTCCATGCTGTTCTCCATCAATCCAGAGAACGGGAATCTTTACGCACTGAAAACTTTTGACTATGAGATCGAGAAGGACTTTCTTTTCCACATCGAGGCCAGAGACTCTGGCTCTCCTCCACTCAGCAGCAACGTCACGGTCCACATCATTATTGTGGACCAGAACGACAACGCTCCGGTCATTGTGTCTCCGTGGCGCGCGCACGGCTCGGTGGTGGAGGAAAAGATCCCAAGATCCACCGATAAAGGCTCTCTGGTTGCCAAAGTGATAGCCTTGGACACCGACTCGGTGCACAACTCTCGGATTACCTACCAGTTTCTACAGGTGACTGACGCCACCTTGTTCAGTCTGGACCAATACAACGGAGAGATCCGGACTATGAGGATGTTCAGTTACAGAGATCCGCGTCACCAGAGACTGGTTGTTGTTGCCAAGGACAACGGGGAGCCTGCTCTCTCTGCTACAGTCACCATCAAGCTGTCCACGATGGAGACTGCCGTTAAGGCCTACTCTGACATGACTGAGGTGCCTCTGGAATATGACATCTTCTCAGACCTCAACCTGTATTTGGTCATCGGTCTGGGCTCGGTGTCATTTCTCCTGCTCATCACCATATTGGTCACCATCGTGCTCAAGTGTCAGAAACCCAAGCCCAGCAAAGCGGCTCCTCCCTGCAGGAACAGTGTGATCAGTGAGAGGAACTCCACCATCGCAGATTCCACTCTGGTCTCCAACGATGCCTACTGGTACAGTCTGTTTCTAGCAGAGACCAGGAAAGGAAAGCTGGTGGTTAGACAGCCTGTGCCAAAGGGCTCCAGATACATCGTGTCCAGTATACCGAGAGGGACAGGACTCACAGACACTAGTGACTCAGCACCATCCACTCTGCAGGTATGCTTAAGTTAAAATTTCTGCTGTATAGCCTATTCTAGTGTTCGTTGTAAGTTAATTTTGCTTTTGCATTTGGGAATATAAGGTTTCCAAAAGAGGTCGAAAAAAACCAACACTATACCTTGAAACACCTGAACAGCACTAAGCCATTTTAAACTTTAAAACATTTTCTTTTTCAAAGATACCTCAATTTAAAGACATCACACTGCAATTTGCAAAGAGTGGCGCTGTTGACTTGATGAAAAACACGAACTCACGGTCGCCATGACAGAGAGTCATTGTAAAAACGTCAGAGCTTCAAAACGCGAGAAAGCTCCGTGCTGCTGAAACTGACGGTGAAGCAAAGGGGGGACTTCGCTGCTTTTCTCGTCAACATATTCTCGGATTGATATTTTCATCAATAGAGCTGAATGGCGAACTTAATCACAACGTTGTAAATCAGTGGATATAGCGACCGGCGTCCTGCGCGCGGTGAACAGAGGAACAATAATGCGGCCCAGTGTAACAATGCTTTCACGGAAAAGGTACGTGGCGCTTGTGATTCTCTTCGCTTTCGTAAACCATGTAACTGCCTCAGTGACTCACTATTCAATACCCGAGGAGATGAAAGAAGGATCAGTCGTTGCTAACCTTGCAAGCGATCTCAGTCTGGATGTTAAAACGCTGAATCAGAGGAAGATGCGTCTCGACCTCATCGCCAATAAGAAATATCTGGATGTGAACAAAGAGACTGGTGAACTGTATATCGTGGAGAAAATTGACAGGGAATATCTCTGTATCACAAAATCCTCTTGCTATCTGAAAATGGAAGTAATACTTGAAAATCCGTTGCGAATATTTAATATAGAAATAGAAATTCTGGATATGAACGACAACGCCCCACAGTTTCGACGAGACGCCATACATTTAGATATATCTGAAGCAACACCTGCTGGGGAGAGATTCTCACTGAGCAACGCTGTTGATCCTGATGTTGGAAGCAATTCAGTGAAAACCTACCATCTGAGTGAGAGTGAACATTTTACTATTGAAGTTCAAACTGGAAGAGATGGGTCGAAATTTGCAGAATTAATCTTAACAAAGACTTTAGATCGAGAGCAGCAGGCTGTTCATAATTTAATACTCACAGCTGTAGATGGAGGAACACCTGCTCGATCTGGTACTGCAAGTGTTATTGTGCATGTTTTAGACACAAATGATAACGCTCCTGCTTTTGACAAAGTCAGTTACAACATAAATGTAATGGAAAATTCTCCCATTGGCAGCCTCGTTGTTCATCTAAATGCAACTGATTTAGATGAAGGGTCAAATTCAGATGTAACATACTCATACAGTTTATATACGTCAGAGAAAACACAAGAAACATTTAATCTGAATCCTTCCACTGGTGAAATTACTGTGAAAGGAATGTTGAATTATGAAGACTTCAAGATTTATGATATGGAAGTTATAGCAACTGATAAAGGAGCCACTGCATTATCAGGACAATGTACTATAAAGATTGTGGTTGAAGACATGAATGACAACCACCCAGAAATATCTATTAAATCATTTCAGAGTCCAGTCAATGAAAACATAGAATTAGACACAGTGATAGCAGTAGTTAGTGTCAGTGATAAAGACTCAGGTGACAATGGAGTGGTTGATCTTCATATTCCAGATAATATGCCTTTCAAACTGAGGGAGTCCTCTGATAACTATTATGAATTAGTAGTGTCAGAGCCATTAGACCGCGAGAAGGTCCCTGAATATGACGTCACTTTCACGGTGACAGACAGAGGTTCTCCTCCTTTATCTGACAATGAAACTATGACGTTAGAGCTGCTGGATGTTAATGACAATGTTCCACAGTTCCCTCAGTCATTTTATACTATCCGTGTGATGGAGAATAACGCACCTGGAGCCTTGCTCAGTTCACTCACTGCGTTTGACCCTGACCTCCATGAAAACCAGTATCTAGTTTATTTCATCCTAGAGAAGGAGATAGCCAACACCTCCATGTCCATGCTGTTCTCCATCAATCCAGAGAACGGGAATCTTTACGCACTGAAAACTTTTGACTATGAGATCGAGAAGGACTTTCTTTTCCACATCGAGGCCAGAGACTCTGGCTCTCCTCCACTCAGCAGCAACGTCACGGTCCACATCATTATTGTGGACCAGAACGACAACGCTCCGGTCATTGTGTCTCCGTGGCGCGCGCACGGCTCGGTGTCGGAGGAAAAGATCCCCAGATCCACCGATAAAGGCTCTCTGGTTGCCAAGGTGATAGCCTTGGACACCGACTCGGTGCACAACTCTCGGATTACCTACCAGTTTCTACAGGTGACTGACGCCACCTTGTTCAGTCTGGACCAATACAACGGAGAGATCCGGACTATGAGGATGTTCAGTTACAGAGATCCGCGTCACCAGAGACTGGTTGTTGTTGCCAAGGACAACGGGGAGCCTGCTCTCTCTGCTACAGTCACCATCAAGCTGTCCACGATGGAGACTGCCGTTAAGGCCTACTCTGACATGACTGAGGTGCCTCTGGAATATGACATCTTCTCAGACCTCAACCTGTATTTGGTCATCGGTCTGGGCTCGGTGTCATTTCTCCTGCTCATCACCATATTGGTCACCATCGTGCTCAAGTGTCAGAAACCCAAGCCCAGCAAAGCGGCTCCTCCCTGCAGGAACAGTGTGATCAGTGAGAGGAACTCCACCATCGCAGATTCCACTCTGGTCTCCAACGATGCCTACTGGTACAGTCTGTTTCTAGCAGAGACCAGGAAAGGAAAGCTGGTGGTTAGACAGCCTGTGCCAAAGGGCTCCAGATACATCGTGTCCAGCATACCGAGAGGGACAGGACTCACAGACACTAGTGACTCAGCGCCATCCACTCTGCAGGTGAGAGTCCTCTGTAAACATTTCTTTATACATATATCAATACTGAGTGACGTTTGGATTTACATCATAGTTTGAGGTAAAAATGCCCATCACTTTGTAAATATTGTAAATTAATCTGATCATTCTTGTCAGCGATACTCAATTGAAACTCACATTAACACTAATAAACGGATTTTTAAGGCACATCATCATACATTCAGTGAAAGGTATCTTACAAAAACCAAAAGGTGGCGCTGTTTTATAAGTAAAATACCAGCCTATAAACGTCATGACAGTGAATCGTTGTCAACAGGGCAGAGGGGGAAACAACCGGACAGCTCCGTGGTGCTGAAACACCAGTCCGAAAACGGCTCCTGTATTGTAGCACTGACATGTTTTCCGAATTTTTATTGTGTGAATATGCTCGAGATCAAGGACGTTAAAGAAAAATCCAACTTTACCCGAAACGTACACTACATCATTTGAGGTGCTGTGAAACCGGACAGAACAATGGGGCCGTTTGTGACAGTGCAGTGTTGCAGAAGGTACGTGCTGCTCGTTATTCTTCTTTCTTTTGTTCGCAATATTTCGACTTCAGTAACTCATTATTCCATACCAGAGGAGATGAAAGAAGGATCAGTCGTCGCTAATCTCGCTACCGATCTCGGACTGGATGTTAAAACACTGAATCAAAGGAAGATGCGTCTCGACATCATTGCAAATAAGAAATATTTGGACGTGAACAAAGAGACTGGTGAGCTATACGTTGTGGAGAAGATCGACAGGGAAACTGTTTGCAATACCAAGTCATCAGCGTCTTGCTATCTCAGACTGGAAGTAATACTTGAAAATCCACTACGAATTTTTAATATAGAAGTAGAAATATTAGATATGAACGACAACGCCCCACAGTTTCGACGGGACGCCATTCATTTAGATATATCTGAAGCAACGTCAAAAGGAGAGAGATTCTCTCTCAGTAATGCAGTTGATCCTGATGTTGGAAGCAATTCAGTTAAAACCTACCATCTGAGTGAGAGTGACCATTTTAATATTGAAGTGCAGACTGGAAGAGAAGGGTCGAAATTTGCCGATTTGATTTTAACAAAAGCTCTAGATCGAGAGCAGCAGGCTGTTCATAATTTAATACTCACAGCTGTAGATGGAGGAACACCTGCTCGATCAGGCACTGCAAGTGTTATTGTGCATGTTTTGGACACAAATGATAACGCTCCTGCTTTTGACAAAGCAAATTACAACATAAAAATATTGGAAAATTCTCCCATTGGCAGCCTCGTTGTTCATCTAAATGCAACAGATTTAGATGAAGGGACGAATTCTGATGTAACATACTCATACAGTTTATATACGTCAGAGAAAACACAAGAAACATTTAATCTGAATCCTTCCACTGGTGAAATTACTGTGAAAGGAATGTTAAATTATGAAGACTTCAAGATTTATGATATGGAAGTTATAGCAACTGATAAAGGAGCCACTGCATTATCAGGACAATCTACTATAAAGATTGTGGTTGAAGACATGAATGACAACCACCCAGAAATATCTATTAAATCATTTCAGAGTCCAGTCAATGAAAACATAGAATTAGACACAGTGATAGCAGTAGTTAGTGTCAGTGATAAAGACTCAGGTGACAATGGAGTGGTTGATCTTCATATTCCAGATAATATGCCTTTCAAACTGAGGGAATCCTCTGATAACTATTATGAATTAGTAGTGTCAGAGCCATTAGACCGCGAGAAGGTCCCTGAATATGACGTCACTTTCACGGTGACAGACAGAGGTTCTCCTCCTTTATCTGACAATGAAACTATGACGTTAGAGCTGCTGGATGTTAATGACAATGTTCCACAGTTCCCTCAGTCATTTTATACTATCCGTGTGATGGAGAATAACGCACCTGGAGCCTTGCTCAGTTCACTCACTGCGTTTGACCCTGACCTCCATGAAAACCAGTATCTAGTTTATTTCATCCTAGAGAAGGAGATAGCCAACACCTCCATGTCCATGCTGTTCTCCATCAATCCAGAGAACGGGAATCTTTACGCACTGAAAACTTTTGACTATGAGATCGAGAAGGACTTTCTTTTCCACATCGAGGCCAGAGACTCTGGCTCTCCTCCACTCAGCAGCAACGTCACGGTCCACATCATTATTGTGGACCAGAACGACAACGCTCCGGTTATTGTGTCTCCGTGGCGCGCGCACGGCTCGGTGGTGGAGGAAAAGATCCCAAGATCCACCGATAAAGGCTCTCTGGTTGCCAAGGTGATAGCCTTGGACACCGACTCGGTGCACAACTCTCGGATTACCTACCAGTTTCTACAGGTGACTGACGCCACCTTGTTCAGTCTGGACCAATACAACGGAGAGATCCGGACTATGAGGATGTTCAGTTACAGAGATCCGCGTCACCAGAGACTGGTTGTTGTTGCCAAGGACAACGGGGAGCCTGCTCTCTCTGCTACAGTCACCATCAAGCTGTCCACGATGGAGACTGCCGTTAAGGCCTACTCTGACATGACTGAGGTGCCTCTGGAATATGACATCTTCTCAGACCTCAACCTGTATTTGGTCATCGGTCTGGGCTCGGTGTCATTTCTCCTGCTCATCACCATATTGGTCACCATCGTGCTCAAGTGTCAGAAACCCAAGCCCAGCAAAGCGGCTCCTCCCTGCAGGAACAGTGTGATCAGTGAGAGGAACTCCACCATCGCAGATTCCACTCTGGTCTCCAACGATGCCTACTGGTACAGTCTGTTTCTAGCAGAGACCAGGAAAGGAAAGCTGGTGGTTAGACAGCCTGTGCCAAAGGGCTCCAGATACATCGTGTCCAGCATACCGAGAGGGACAGGACTCACAGACACTAGTGACTCAGCACCATCCACTCTGCAGGTATGCTTAAGTTAAAATTTCTGCTGTATAGCCTATTCTAGTGTTCGTTGTACATTCATTTTGCATTTGGGAATATAAGGTTTCCAAAAGAGGTCGACAAAAACAGCATTATTCTTCGAAACAACATGAACAGCACTAATCCATTTTTAAACTTTTAAACATGTTCTTTTCATAGATAGCTCAATTTAAAGACACCACACTGCAGTTTGCAAAGAGTGGCGCTGTTCACTCGAGAAAACACTAACCCACGGTCGCCATGACAGAGTCATTGTAAAAACGTCACAGCTTCATAACGCGAGACAGCTCCGTGGTTCTGAAACTCACAGTGAAGCCAAAACGGGGGACTTCGCTGCTTTACTCGTCCACATATTGTCGGATTAATGTTTCTATCAACAGAGTTAAATGAGATACTCAATCGCAACATAGGAAATCAGTGGATATATGCTTTACAGCGACTGGTCTGTTACGCGCGGTGAACAGAGTTAGAATAATGCGGCCCGATGAAACAATGCTTTCACGGAAAAGGTACGTGGCGCTTGTGATTCTCTTCTCTTTCGTAAATCATGTAACTGCCTCAGTGACTCATTATTCAATACCCGAGGAGATGAAAGAAGGATCAGTCGTCGCTAACCTTGCAAACGATCTCAGCCTGGATGTTAAAACACTGAATCAGAGGAAGATGCGTCTCGACCTCATCGCCAATAAGAAATATCTGGATGTGAACAAAGAGACTGGTGAACTATACGTTGTGGAGAAAATTGACAGGGAATATCTCTGTATAAAAATGCTGACATCGTGCTACTTAAAGATGGAAGTAATATTGGAAAACCCAGTACGGATCTTCAATATAGAAGTAGAAATTTTGGATATGAACGACAACGCCCCACAATTTCGACGAGACGTCATTCATTTAGATATATCTGAAGCAACACCAAAAGGGGAGAGATTCTCTCTCAGTAATGCAGTTGATCTTGATGTTGGGAGCAATTCAGTAAAAACCTACCATCTGAGTGAGAGTGACCATTTTAATATTGAAGTTCAAACTGGAAGAGATGGGTCTAAATTTGCAGAATTAATATTAACAAAGACTTTAGATCGAGAGCAGCAGGCTGTTCATAATTTAATACTCACAGCTGTAGATGGAGGAACACCTGCTCGATCAGGCACTGCAAGTGTTATTGTTCGTGTTTTAGACACAAATGATAACGCTCCTGCTTTTGATAAAGGAAATTACAACATAAAAATATTGGAAAATTCTCCCATTGGCAGCCTCGTTATTCATCTTAATGCAACAGATTTAGATGAGGGGTCAAATTCAGATGTAACATACTCATACAGTTTATATACGTCAGAGAAAACACAAGAAACATTTAATCTGAATCCTTCCACTGGTGAAATTACTGTGAAAGGAATGTTGAATTATGAAGACTTCAAGATTTATGATATGGAAGTTATAGCAACTGATAAAGGAGCCACTGCATTATCAGGACAATGTACTATAAAGATTGTGGTTGAAGACATGAATGACAACCACCCAGAAATATCTATTAAATCATTTCAGAGTCCAGTCAATGAAAACATAGAATTAGACACAGTGATAGCAGTAGTTAGTGTCAGTGATAAAGACTCAGGTGACAATGGAGTGGTTGATCTTCATATTCCAGATAATATGCCTTTCAAACTGAGGGAATCCTCTGATAACTATTATGAATTAGTAGTGTCAGAGCCATTAGACCGCGAGAAGGTCCCGGAATATGACGTCACTTTCACGGTGACAGACAGAGGTTCTCCTCCTTTATCTGACAATGAAACTATGACGTTAGAGCTGCTGGATGTTAATGACAATGTTCCACAGTTCCCTCAGTCATTTTATACTATCCGTGTGATGGAGAATAACGCACCTGGAGCCTTGCTCAGTTCACTCACTGCGTTTGACCCTGACCTCCATGAAAACCAGTATCTCGTTTATTTCATCCTAGAGAAGGAGATAGCCAACACCTCCATGTCCATGCTGTTCTCCATCAATCCAGAGAACGGGAATCTTTACGCACTGAAAACTTTTGACTATGAGATCGAGAAGGACTTTCTTTTCCACATCGAGGCCAGAGACTCTGGCTCTCCTCCACTCAGCAGCAACGTCACGGTCCACATCATTATTGTGGACCAGAACGACAACGCTCCGGTCATTGTGTCTCCGTGGCGCGCGCACGGCTCGGTGGTGGAGGAAAAGATCCCCAGATCCACCGATAAAGGCTCTCTGGTTGCCAAGGTGATAGCCTTGGACACCGACTCGGTGCACAACTCTCGGATTACCTACCAGTTTCTACAGGTGACTGACGCCACCTTGTTCAGTCTGGACCAATACAACGGAGAGATCCGGACTATGAGGATGTTCAGTTACAGAGATCCGCGTCACCAGAGACTAGTTGTTGTTGCCAAGGACAACGGGGAGCCTGCTCTCTCTGCTACAGTCACCATCAAGCTGTCCACGATGGAGACTGCCGTTAAGGCCTACTCTGACATGACTGAGGTGCCTCTGGAATATGACATCTTCTCAGACCTCAACCTGTATTTGGTCATCGGTCTGGGCTCGGTGTCATTTCTCCTGCTCATCACCATATTGGTCACCATCGTGCTCAAGTGTCAGAAACCCAAGCCCAGCAAAGCGGCTCCTCCCTGCAGGAACAGTGTGATCAGTGAGAGGAACTCCACCATCGCAGATTCCACTCTGGTCTCCAACGATGCCTACTGGTACAGTCTGTTTCTAGCAGAGACCAGGAAAGGAAAGCTGGTGGTTAGACAGCCTGTGCCAAAGGGCTCCAGATACATCGTGTCCAGCATACCGAGAGGGACAGGACTCACAGACACTAGTGACTCAGCACCATCCACTCTGCAGGTATGAGACACATTTCTGTAGGTATACACCTGAATCGGCTGTACTACCTTATCCGACTTGTTAGTTCTATAAAGGGACACTTTTAAAATCATGATAAGGGACATATAATATGCCAACGTTTCTGAAAAAGCGTCTCTAACAGCGTTGCACCCGAGAATACGTAAATTTTAATTCAAGACACCCATAAACTTATGTCTTCTCCTTTAAACAACAGGGTGTGATGTTTTACTCTCAATGGTAAAGGTTATGTGCTGACATTTATTTACATTTAAATGGAAACCGCACTGTATTAATGTGATACTGGAGTGAAGAACCCAGATGTTTTTCATCTACTCTCAAAAAAACAAATTTGTAATTGTCCTTGTACTTTTTTTGAGTTTGTGCGTGTGTGCGTGTGTGTGTGTGTGTGTGTGTGTGTGTGTGTGTGTGTGTGTGTGTGTGTGTGTGTGTGTGTGTGTGCTTTAAAAAAGATATTTATCAAAGTTTTGCACATGGTTATTACTCATACAGATAACAGTGAGGGATGAAATGCAGTGAGCCCTAAAAACAAACAAACAAACAAATATTTATCAAATAAAAATAAACGCAACATTAACTCAGGCAAACAAACACACTGGCTATAACCGTGTTAAACAGGTAAATAATCCACGTTGGAGATAGCAAACGACTTCAGGAAAAATCAAAACAAAACAAACAATAACTAAAAAAACAAACTTAAACTGACAATACTCCACACCAGCAACATTAAACGATTAAATTTAACTCCTCCAGTGTATTAAAAAATGTTACGGTTGAGGTTGATTCGTGGTCCACAACTGTAATTTAAATTTTTATACAACAAACCCGATGAGAGGTTGGCTTTCTTGCTCGCAGCGTCGCTGTTCCCCAGTCATATATGCTCTTGTGATATCACGTCGCCATGACAGTCATCATTTAAGCGAAACGGAGAGGGCGAACGAACAGCTCCCGGTGCTGAACTAATTCGGACCTGAAGGATTTCTTACAGTCTGTACTTTTATTTCGTTTGGGATTTTGACTGAAGCCTCACAGTTGTCCTGTGAGGAATGTTTTAGACAACGTTGCCGATAACACATATCTGCGGTAACAATGGAAGGTGTTGTCTGTTCTGAATATTGGAGAAGGTATGTGTGGACAATTCTTCTTTTCGTTGCCACCTTGAATTTCGCGTCAGCTGTAACACATTATTCAGTTCCCGAGGAACTCGAAGAAGGCTCCGTCGTCGCAAATTTAGCTGGAGATTTGGGACTAGATGTGAAGACATTAGTCGAACGGAAGATGCGCATAGAGGTTATTACCAATAGGAAATATCTGGACGTGAACAAAGAAACAGGGGAGCTGTACATTGTTGAACGAATTGACAGAGAGTCTCTCTGTCCCGCCAAAACATCCTGTTATTTGAAAATGGAAGCAATAATTGAAAACCCCAAAAGAATATTTTATATCGAGTTAGAGATAATGGACATAAATGACAACGCGCCTCATTTCAGAAGAGACACGATAGATTTAGATATTTCAGAGGCTACGCAGGCTGGAGAGCGCTTTTCTGTGAGCAATGCGGTGGACCCAGACGTTGGTTCTAACTCCGTGAAAACATACCATTTGAGCGAAAGTGATTATTTCACTATAGAAATTCAAACCGGAAGAGATGGATCAAAATTTGCAGATTTAATCCTGAAAAAGTCTTTGAATCGAGAGCAGCAGGCTGTTCATCATTTAATACTCACAGCTGTAGATGGCGGTATGCCGTCTCGTTCTGGTACTGCCAGTGTTATTGTTCATGTTTTAGACACAAACGACAACGCCCCTACATTTCAAGAAGAGAGCTACCAAATCAGTGTGATGGAAAATTCTCCTATCGGAAGCCTTGTAATTCATCTCAATGCAACAGATTTAGATGAAGGGTCAAATTCTGAATTAATATATTCATACAGTCTATATACGTCAGAGAAAACGCAAGAAACGTTTCATTTAAACCCCAACACGGGTGAGATTACTGTTAAAGGAGTGTTAAATTATGAGGACTCAAAGATTTATGATATGGAAGTTATAGCAACCGACAAGGGAGCCAGTAGTTTAACAGGACAATGTAAACTAAAAATTCTAGTTAAAGATATGAATGACAACCATCCAGAAATATCTATCAAATCATTTCAGAGTCCAGTCAATGAAAACATAGAATTAGACACAGTGATAGCAGTAGTTAGTGTCAGTGATAAAGACTCAGGTGACAATGGAGTGGTTGATCTTCATATTCCAGATAATATGCCTTTCAAACTGAGGGAGTCCTCTGATAACTATTATGAATTAGTAGTGTCAGAGCCATTAGACCGCGAGAAGGTCCCGGAATATGACGTCACTTTCACGGTGACAGACAGAGGTTCTCCTCCTTTATCTGACAATGAAACTATGACGTTAGAGCTGCTGGATGTTAATGACAATGTTCCACAGTTCCCTCAGTCATTTTATACTATCCGTGTGATGGAGAATAACGCACCCGGAGCCTTGCTCAGTTCACTCACTGCGTTTGACCCTGACCTCCATGAAAACCAGTATCTAGTTTATTTCATCCTAGAGAAGGAGATAGCCAACACCTCCATGTCCATGCTGTTCTCCATCAATCCAGAGAACGGGAATCTTTACGCACTGAAAACTTTTGACTATGAGATCGAGAAAGACTTTCTTTTCCACATCGAGGCCAGAGACTCTGGCTCTCCTCCACTCAGCAGCAACGTCACGGTCCACATCATTATTGTGGACCAGAACGACAACGCTCCGGTCATTGTGTCTCCGTGGCGCGCGCACGGCTCGGTGGTGGAGGAAAAGATCCCCAGATCCACCGATAAAGGCTCTCTGGTTGCCAAGGTGATAGCCTTGGACACCGACTCGGTGCACAACTCTCGGATTACCTACCAGTTTCTACAGGTGACTGACGCCACCTTGTTCAGTCTGGACCAATACAACGGAGAGATCCGGACTATGAGGATGTTCAGTTACAGAGATCCGCGTCACCAGAGACTGGTTGTTGTTGCCAAGGACAACGGGGAGCCTGCTCTCTCTGCTACAGTCACCATCAAGCTGTCCACGATGGAGACTGCCGTTAAGGCCTACTCTGACATGACTGAGGTGCCTCTGGAATATGACATCTTCTCAGACCTCAACCTGTATTTGGTCATCGGTCTGGGCTCGGTGTCATTTCTCCTGCTCATCACCATATTGGTCACCATCGTGCTCAAGTGTCAGAAACCCAAGCCCAGCAAAGCGGCTCCTCCCTGCAGGAACAGTGTGATCAGTGAGAGGAACTCCACCATCGCAGATTCCACTCTGGTCTCCAACGATGCCTACTGGTACAGTCTGTTTCTAGCAGAGACCAGGAAAGGAAAGCTGGTGGTTAGACAGCCTGTGCCAAAGGGCTCCAGATACATCGTGTCCAGTATACCGAGAGGGACAGGACTCACAGACACTAGTGACTCAGCACCATCCACTCTGCAGGTATGAGAAAAAGTATATTAAACGTGTGTTATTGGTGCTATTGTTGCTTAGTTTACCTTCATAATTGAGTTTGATGGGATCTGTATCACTTTACTCTGCTGGTATAAATAACTACGCCTTTACTCTCTATCCTATTGGATCCCGAGGATAATTGCTGGACAACAGCTCCAGCGCATTTAGACACGCATCTTTTAAGCGCCTCAACCTTAACACCAATTCTGAATTTCTGATTTTGTAAAACACCTACCTCCAAATAGCAAAAATAAAAGTAAGAAATATGTGACTAATCCGTTTTAAAAGTATCTTATTAAATTCTGATTATCAGTGCGCTGATTCCGGGTTTAAGGTTCTTCAATATCATTTCTGGTCAGCTTACCTTTGTACAAAGTTACTGAGTGCGAAAAAATATGTTAACAAGATAATTATAGTTGTTATTTTCACGGAAAATGATAGATACACCTCTAAGGATTAGCATTTCAGTTTCAAATTTTCGATAACAGTTTGTGCCATTAACATAAAACACAAAGCGTCGCTATTGACCACCAAAAAACACGTCTTCGTGACGCAACAATCACCAGACAGTTGCTGAAAGAACAAAACGGCCATTATTGGACGCCTCCTTATTCTAGAATAGCAGGAAGTATCGGGTGTCAAGGCATTTTCAGGCAGTAAGGCTGTTGTGAAACCGATATATAAACTGTGATAAACTGACGACCATTTTATTTCCGACAAAAACGGAGCAATGATCATGGATTTAATATTTCGCGACCGGTTTTGGAGGAGGTATGTCTCGCCACTTATTTTCCTATGTGCAGCTTTCTCTGCTACATCTGCTGTGATGCACTATTCAATTCCCGAAGAAATGGAGCAGGGATCTGTCGTTGCTAATCTAGCACTGGATTTGGGTCTGGGCGATGCAAAAGCCCTTGGTCATCGTAAAATGAGACTGGATGTCATCGCTAATAAGAGGCATCTTGAAATCAACAAAGAAACGGGGGAGCTATTCGTTGCTGAAAAGATTGACCGGGAACAGCTATGCAACAGCAAGAATCCATCGTGTTTTCTGAAAATGGATGTAACAATTGAAAATCCGATTCGATTGTTTAACATTGAGGTTGAGATAACGGACATCAACGACAATGCTCCTCATTTTCGCAGAGATACAATGCATTTGGACATATCGGAGTCAACCTCGTCGGGGGAGCGCTTTTCACTAACCAATGCTATAGATCCCGATTTTGGTTCTAACTCAGTAAAAACATATCATCTCAGCGAAAGTGAATATTTTGACATTGAGATTCAGACCGGTAGAGATGGCTCAAAATTTGCTGATCTGATTCTGAAAAAACCTCTAGACAGAGAGCAGCAGGCTGTTCATAATCTAATGCTGACTGCTGTGGATGGGGGCGCGCCCACGCGCACAGGTACAGCCAGCATCATTGTTCGCGTGCTTGATGTCAATGACAACGCCCCTTCATTTGAAAAAGACAAATACACTGTAGATGTGATGGAAAACTCCCCGATTGGCAGTCTAATAATAAAACTGAACGCCACTGATTTAGATGAAGGGTCGAATTCTGAAATAGTTTATTCATATAGTTTATATACATCAGAGAGAACACAACATATGTTTAACCTGAATCCAGAAAATGGTGAAATCAGAGTGAAAGAGATGATAAATTATGAAGATGTTAAACTTTATGAAATGGAGGTTATAGCCAGCGATAAGGGGCCTAACTCCTTATCTGGACAGTGTAAACTGACAATACAGGTGACAGATATGAATGATAATCATCCAGAAATATCCATCAAATCATTTCAGAGTCCTATAAAAGAAAATGAACCCATAGACACAGTGATAGCAGTAGTTAGTGTCAGTGATAAAGACTCAGGTGACAATGGAGTGGTTGATCTTCATATTCCAGATAATATGCCTTTCAAACTGAGGGAATCCTCTGATAACTATTATGAATTAGTAGTGTCAGAGCCATTAGACCGCGAGAAGGTCCCGGAATATGACGTCACTTTCACGGTGACAGACAGAGGTTCTCCTCCTTTATCTGACAATGAAACTATGACGTTAGAGCTGCTGGATGTTAATGACAATGTTCCACAGTTCCCTCAGTCATTTTATACTATCCGTGTGATGGAGAATAACGCACCTGGAGCCTTGCTCAGTTCACTCACTGCGTTTGACCCTGACCTCCATGAAAACCAGTATCTAGTTTATTTCATCCTAGAGAAGGAGATAGCCAACACCTCCATGTCCATGCTGTTCTCCATCAATCCAGAGAACGGGAATCTTTACGCACTGAAAACTTTTGACTATGAGATCGAGAAGGACTTTCTTTTCCACATCGAGGCCAGAGACTCTGGCTCTCCTCCACTCAGCAGCAACGTCACGGTCCACATCATTATTGTGGACCAGAACGACAACGCTCCGGTCATTGTGTCTCCGTGGCGCGCGCACGGCTCGGTGGTGGAGGAAAAGATCCCCAGATCCACCGATAAAGGCTCTCTGGTTGCCAAGGTGATAGCCTTGGACACCGACTCGGTGCACAACTCTCGGATTACCTACCAGTTTCTACAGGTGACTGACGCCACCTTGTTCAGTCTGGACCAATACAACGGAGAGATCCGGACTATGAGGATGTTCAGTTACAGAGATCCGCGTCACCAGAGACTGGTTGTTGTTGCCAAGGACAACGGGGAGCCTGCTCTCTCTGCTACAGTCACCATCAAGCTGTCCACGATGGAGACTGCCGTTAAGGCCTACTCTGACATGACTGAGGTGCCTCTGGAATATGACATATTCTCAGACCTCAACCTGTATTTGGTCATCGGTCTGGGCTCGGTGTCATTTCTCCTGCTCATCACCATATTGGTCACCATCGTGCTCAAGTGTCAGAAACCCAAGCCCAGCAAAGCGGCTCCTCCCTGCAGGAACAGTGTGATCAGTGAGAGGAACTCCACCATCGCAGATTCCACTCTGGTCTCCAACGATGCCTACTGGTACAGTCTGTTTCTAGCAGAGACCAGGAAAGGAAAGCTGGTGGTTAGACAGCCTGTGCCAAAGGGCTCCAGATACATCGTGTCCAGCATACCGAGAGGGACAGGACTCACAGACACTAGTGACTCAGCACCATCCACTCTGCAGGTATGAGAAAACCTTAATTAAACATGTGACACATGCAGATATTCTACGAGCAGGTCCATACCGCTATAAATAAACGCGTTATAGGTTCAGTTTTAATGCAGATTTTTTTGTCCTTGCAATGTTTAATTTTGCAAATTTGTATTATTTTCCGCACATATCTGCGTGTAATGCCTACATATACAAACTTTAGAAATACAAAATTATATGTCCTTCTGTTTCAAAAATTAATACTGAAACACATCAGTCGGCCTCATAGTGGTGGTAATCAAGGTCAACATAAAGATTTAATTTAAATATTTATATCTTTCTTTCCTTTATGTAATATTGGATAAATCATTAGACACTTGCAACCTTTGCCCCTTTAAACAATTCTTTTTTCTCGCACATGGTATTTTTGCAAGGTTTATTTTCTATTCTGCACTAGCCATGAAACAACTATGTAGCATACCCTCCGAAAGATGGTGAGAGACTCGACTGATGGTTTTTAGTGTTTATTTCTTTTCCACGATCAGCTCCACAATAAACCAACGTGAGAACTTGTGCCTCTTCAGGGGGTTGCTAAAATACACTCTGTTTCCGTCACTGTTTCTGTTTTGCTGCTTTACATGCATTTTACTTCGTTTACCTTACAGCCAACTTTATCATTTTACTGTCACCTTGTTGATTCCGTGTTCATGGCTGATTTTTCCCAGCAACACACGATAAAACCGGAAGTACAAAGTAGCGACCTTCAAAATAAAATCTCGCACTCTTAAGATGAACCCCTTTTAGCTCTTAAATGAGCAAAAATATACACATACATATGGATGAAATTAAATTTTTTAGCAAAACTCTGAACATGAAGTATATTTATAAAAGAATTATGTCAAAATACTCTTTGTTTCTTCCAAATGAACTTATAAACAATGCAAGCTGCCCTCTGGTGGACAAAACGAGAAACAGCAAGCACAAAACACAAAGTGGGTTTGCTACAAACTATGTGTGTGAACATGTGATAACATAACTTAACATCCAACAATATTGACTAACGACATATAACAAATCCATTAAAATTAGACTAAATACACGTGAAAACTGACATGTTTTGCCACATTGGAACGGTTTTACACACACAGATCGGTGCGTAAAAGGTCAGCACAAAAGCAGGGACAGTAGCATCATTTGTTTGCACTGATAGATTATCTTGTAGTATATGTGCAAATAACAAACATAAAAAAACAGTATATTTGAATACTCTGAATGACGATACAATAGAGAAAATGTGGGTATTGCCCCAACACCCATCAAAACTGAAGTTTAGAAACCAGGAAAGAACATTTGCCATATATTTAATAAATCTGTTGCTTTCGAACAAAATTAAAAGTTTATAGCAACTTGAGTTTGTAGTAATGTAACTTTGAAATCACCGATATTTTGTTACTAAGTGCGAAGACTCATAAGTGACTATTCAGGTCGCTGCTCTCCACAAAAACATACTCACTGATGAAGTCATCGTTCTCACGATCGTTCATTGGAGGCTGGGCAGGCAGACATGTTACACGCAAATCTCGGCATAAAGAAACGTTTTTTCTTGAGGACCCTCTCGGACATTCATCACTGAAAAAATACAATTCCTCGTTCCTCCTTTTTATCACATTTCGAGGTTTTAAATACGGATTATCTTCAATGGCTCTGCAAAGTCATCAGTGTTCCCAGGGAGGGTACGTTTCCGTATTTCTCTTTATTGCTGCAATGATGACAACGGTATCTACCGTCACCCATTATTCTGTTCCCGAAGAAATGGAGGAAGGCTCTATCGTTGCTAATTTAGCAACTGATCTGGGATTAGACGTGAAGACGCTGAATAAAAGAAAAATGCGCGTAGACGTTGTGGGCAACAAAAAATATCTTGACATTAACAAAGACACAGGAGAGCTGTTTATTCTGGAAAGGATAGACAGAGAGTTTTTATGCCCATTGAAGACAACTACATCGTGCTTTTTACGTTTAGATGCTTCAATTGAAAATCCAGTACGGATGTTTAATATTGAGGTGGAAATCACTGATATTAATGACAACGCGCCTCATTTTCGAAGAGGAACGATGCATCTGGACATCTCTGAATCGAGCCCCGTTGGAGAGAGATTCTCATTGAATAATGCTGGAGACCCAGATGTTGGAACAAACTCTGTGAAAAATTACCATCTGAGTTCAAGTGAACATTTCTCTATTGAAATTCAGACCGGTAGAGATGGTACAAAGTTTGCTGATCTGATTCTGAAAAAACCTCTAGACAGAGAGCAGCAGGCTGTTCATAATCTAATACTGACTGCTGTGGATGGGGGCGCGCCCACGCGCACAGGTACAGCCAGCATCATTGTTCGCGTGCTTGATGTCAATGACAACGCCCCTTCATTTGAAAAAGACAAATACACTGTAGATGTGATGGAAAACTCCCCGATTGGCAGTCTAATAATAAAACTGAACGCCACTGATTTAGATGAAGGGTCAAATTCTGACATAGTTTATTCATATAGTTTATATACATCAGAGAGAACACAACAGATGTTTAACCTGAATCCAGAAAATGGTGAAATCAGAGTGAAAGAGATGATAAATTATGAAGATGTTAAACTTTATGAAATGGAGGTTATAGCCAGCGATAAGGGGCCTAACTCCTTATCTGGACAGTGTAAACTGACAATACAGGTGACAGATATGAATGATAATCATCCAGAAATATCCATCAAATCATTTCAGAGTCCTATAAAAGAAAATGAACCCATAGACACAGTGATAGCAGTAGTTAGTGTCAGTGATAAAGACTCAGGTGACAATGGAGTGGTTGATCTTCATATTCCAGATAATATGCCTTTCAAACTGAGGGAGTCCTCTGATAACTATTATGAATTAGTAGTGTCAGAGCCATTAGACCGCGAGAAGGTCCCGGAATATGACGTCACTTTCACGGTGACAGACAGAGGTTCTCCTCCTTTATCTGACAATGAAACTATGACGTTAGAGCTGCTGGATGTTAATGACAATGTTCCACAGTTCCCTCAGTCATTTTATACTATCCGTGTGATGGAGAATAACGCACCTGGAGCCTTGCTCAGTTCACTCACTGCGTTTGACCCTGACCTCCATGAAAACCAGTATCTAGTTTATTTCATCCTAGAGAAGGAGATAGCCAACACCTCCATGTCCATGCTGTTCTCCATCAATCCAGAGAACGGGAATCTTTACGCACTGAAAACTTTTGACTATGAGATCGAGAAGGACTTTCTTTTCCACATCGAGGCCAGAGACTCTGGCTCTCCTCCACTCAGCAGCAACGTCACGGTCCACATCATTATTGTGGACCAGAACGACAACGCTCCGGTCATTGTGTCTCCGTGGCGCGCGCACGGCTCGGTGGTGGAGGAAAAGATCCCCAGATCCACCGATAAAGGCTCTCTGGTTGCCAAGGTGATAGCCTTGGACACCGACTCGGTGCACAACTCTCGGATTACCTACCAGTTTCTACAGGTGACTGACGCCACCTTGTTCAGTCTGGACCAATACAACGGAGAGATCCGGACTATGAGGATGTTCAGTTACAGAGATCCGCGTCACCAGAGACTGGTTGTTGTTGCCAAGGACAACGGGGAGCCTGCTCTCTCTGCTACAGTCACCATCAAGCTGTCCACGATGGAGACTGCCGTTAAGGCCTACTCTGACATGACTGAGGTGCCTCTGGAATATGACATCTTCTCAGACCTCAACCTGTATTTGGTCATCGGTCTAGGTTCGGTTTCATTTCTCCTGCTCATCACCATATTGGTCACCATCGTGCTCAAGTGTCAGAAACCCAAGCCCAGCAAAGCGGCTCCTCCCTGCAGGAACAGTGTGATCAGTGAGAGGAACTCCACCATCGCAGATTCCACTCTGGTCTCCAACGATGCCTACTGGTACAGTCTGTTTCTAGCAGAGACCAGGAAAGGAAAGCTGGTGGTTAGACAGCCTGTGCCAAAGGGCTCCAGATACATCGTGTCCAGTATACCGAGAGGGACAGGACTCACAGACACTAGTGACTCAGCACCATCCACTCTGCAGGTATGAGAAAAACAATCTATTCAACACCTGTTACACACAGATGTACCTCGTCAATACCCATCAACTCTACCCACAAATGACTACTGTAGTCATGACATTTGTGTTCTCAGCGCTTGAGAATTTAACTCTCCTCTTTACTTATTATAAGTTACTCATGAACTGTGCTTTACAAGTAAAAATGTATCACTCACATGAACTTCCTTAAACCCTTTATTCACTTGCTGAAAGCTAGTTTGTACTAAAATCAAGGTACAGTTTTATGAAATTTAATAAGTAACTTGACAAATAATCTGCACCCTCTTATTAGTTTTTCTTTTCTTGCTATTTCAGCCCAAAAGTTTCTGTAATATTTATGTATTGGGAGGAGACATGAGGCTCGATGTGAAGCACACTAATATCATGTTAAACCAAAAGTAACTGCCAGTAACAATTACTGATAATACACACACGGACACTTTGATTTCATCATGTTGGGCACTGTTTTTACGCACAGACAGCCGTGCGTAAAAGTCGCAAAAAACAAAGGAAAGAGAACATTATGATACATAATCTAAGCCTTTACAATCACTGTATACACCTGTGACAACGAACAAACAAAACGTTTAAAAGGGATGCAAATATGGAATGAAAGAAAATTGAAGGTTACTTATCAGGTTTTCGGAATTTAACCTCCCACACAGAGAGTAAAGATTTAGAAACCAGAAATGAAAACTCCACTAAAATACTTCATTCCAGCTTCTTAAACTGTGATTAAACACACTCGCACTTTGACTCAGTTTCAAACAAAAATATTTCTTCTTTTGACTTTAATAACTCGTTTGTTTTAAACAGCTGCAAAGGCTCACATGAAACTACTTTCGTCGCTGCTCTACACGAAAACATCCACTGATGATATCATAGCTCTCGCGATAGGTAATTGGAGGAAGGGATGTCAGACATCCTTTAACACAGACGTCACTCTTGGTCAAAGCGTGAAGAAACGCTTTCTTGCAAGATCTTCGTTTCGTTTGTGCGTTCAACTACAGGACAGCTCGTCCACGTTTCAGCACAATTCAAGATTATAACTACAGGAACAGCACGATGGCACATCATTTCCTACGGTTGTTTCAGAGAGGGTACGTGTCTGTATTTCTCTTTATTGCTGCTATGATGACAACGGTATCTACCGTCACCCATTATTCTATTCCCGAAGAAATGGAGGAAGGCTCTGTCGTTGCTAATTTAGCAACTGATCTGGGATTAGACGTGAAGACGCTCAAAGGAAGGAAAATGCGCATCGATGTTGTGGGCAACAAAAAATATCTTGACATCAACAAAGACACGGGAGAGCTGTTTATTCTGGAAAGGATAGACAGAGAGTTTTTATGCCCCTTGAAGACAGCTACGTCGTGCTTTCTTAAAATAGACGCTACAATTGAAAACCCAATACGTATGTTTAATATTGAGGTGGAAATCACGGATATTAATGACAACGCGCCTCATTTTCGAAGAGGAACGATGCATCTGGACATCTCTGAATCGAGCCCCGTTGGAGAGAGATTCTCACTGAATAATGCTGCGGATCCAGATGTTGGAACAAATTCTGTGAAAAATTATCATCTGAGCTCAAGTGAACATTTTGCACTCGAAATTCAGACCGGTAGAGATGGGTCAAAGTTTGCTGATCTGATTCTGAAAAAAGCTTTAGACAGAGAGCAGCAGGCTGTTCATAATCTCATACTGACTGCTGTGGACGGGGGCGCGCCCACACGCACAGGTACAGCCAGCATCATTGTTCGCGTGCTTGATGTGAACGACAACGCCCCTTCATTTGAAAAAGATAAGTACAACGTAGATGTGATGGAAAACTCCCCGATTGGCAGTCTAATAATAAAACTGAACGCCACTGATTTAGATGAAGGATCCAATTCTGAAATAGTTTATTCATATAGTTTATATACATCAGAGAGAACACAACAGATGTTCAACTTGAATCCAGAAAATGGTGAAATCAGAGTGAAAGAGATGATAAATTATGAAGATGTTAAACTTTATGAAATGGAGGTTATAGCCAGCGATAGGGGGCCTAACTCCTTATCTGGACAGTGTAAACTGACAATACAGGTGACAGATATGAATGATAATCATCCAGAAATATCCATCAAATCATTTCAGAGTCCGATAAAAGAAAATGAACCCATAGACACAGTGATAGCAGTAGTTAGTGTCAGTGATAAAGACTCAGGTGACAATGGAGTGGTTGATCTTCATATTCCAGATAATATGCCTTTCAAACTGAGGGAATCCTCTGATAACTATTATGAATTAGTAGTGTCAGAGCCATTAGACCGCGAGAAGGTCCCGGAATATGACGTCACTTTCACGGTGACAGACAGAGGTTCTCCTCCTTTATCTGACAATGAAACTATGACGTTAGAGCTGCTGGATGTTAATGACAATGTTCCACAGTTCCCTCAGTCATTTTATACTATCCGTGTGATGGAGAATAACGCACCCGGAGCCTTGCTCAGTTCACTCACTGCGTTTGACCCTGACCTCCATGAAAACCAGTATCTAGTTTATTTCATCCTAGAGAAGGAGATAGCCAACACCTCCATGTCCATGCTGTTCTCCATCAATCCAGAGAACGGGAATCTTTACGCACTGAAAACTTTTGACTATGAGATCGAGAAGGACTTTCTTTTCCACATCGAGGCCAGAGACTCTGGCTCTCCTCCACTCAGCAGCAACGTCACGGTCCACATCATTATTGTGGACCAGAACGACAACGCTCCGGTCATTGTGTCTCCGTGGCGCGCGCACGGCTCGGTGGTGGAGGAAAAGATCCCCAGATCCACCGATAAAGGCTCTCTGGTTGCCAAGGTGATAGCCTTGGACACCGACTCGGTGCACAACTCTCGGATTACCTACCAGTTTCTACAGGTGACTGACGCCACCTTGTTCAGTCTGGATCAATACAACGGAGAGATCCGGACTATGAGGATGTTCAGTTACAGAGATCCGCGTCACCAGAGACTGGTTGTTGTTGCCAAGGACAACGGGGAGCCTGCTCTCTCTGCTACAGTCACCATCAAGCTGTCCACGATGGAGACTGCCGTTAAGGCCTACTCTGACATGACTGAGGTGCCTCTGGAATATGACATCTTCTCAGACCTCAACCTGTATTTGGTCATCGGTCTGGGCTCGGTGTCATTTCTCCTGCTCATCACCATATTGGTCACCATCGTGCTCAAGTGTCAGAAACCCAAGCCCAGCAAAGCGGCTCCTCCCTGCAGGAACAGTGTGATCAGTGAGAGGAACTCCACCATCGCAGATTCCACTCTGGTCTCCAACGATGCCTACTGGTACAGTCTGTTTCTAGCAGAGACCAGGAAAGGAAAGCTGGTGGTTAGACAGCCTGTGCCAAAGGGCTCCAGATACATCGTGTCCAGCATACCGAGAGGGACAGGACTCACAGACACTAGTGACTCAGCACCATCCACTCTGCAGGTATGAGAAAAACAACCTATTCAACACCTGTTACACACAGATGTACCTCGTCAATACCCATCAACTCTACCCACAAATGACTACTGTAGTCATGACATTTGTGTTCTCAGCGCTTGAGAATTTATCTCTCCTCTTTACTTACTATAAGTTACTCATGAACTGTGCTTTACAAGTAAAAATGTATCACTCACATGAACTTCCTTAAACCCTTTATTCACTTGCTGGAAGCTAGTTTGTACTAAAATCAAGGTACAATTCTATGAAATTTAATAAGTAACTTGACAAATAATCTGCACCCTCTAATTAGTTTATCTTTTCTTGCTATTTCAGCCCAAAAGTTTCTGTAATATTTATGTATTGGGAGGAGACATGAGGCTCGATGTGAAGCACACTAATATCATGTTAAACCAAAACTGCCAGTAACAATTACTGGATAATACACACACGGACACTTTGATTTCATCATGTTGGGCACTGTTTTTACGCACAGACAGCCGTGCGTAAAAGTCGCAAAAAACAAAGGAAAGAGAACATTATGATACATAATCTATGCCTTTACAATCACTGTATACACCTGTGACAACGAACAAAACGTTTGGAAAGCAATGTAAATATGTAATGAATGGAGACTGAAGTTCACTTCTCAGGATTTCAGAATTAGTTCTCCAACGTAAAAGTTCAGACACAAGAGATGAAAACTTGACCAAAATACTTTTTCCAGTTTCCTTAAACCGTGATTAAATACACTCGCACTTTGACTCAGTTTCAAACAAAAATATTTCTTGTTTTCATCTTTTAAAAAATCGTTTGTTTTAAACAAGTGCAAAGGCACACATGAAACTACTTTCGTCGCTGCTCTACACGAAAACATCCACTGATGATGTCATAGTTCTCGCGATAGGTAATTGGAGGAAGGGATGTCAGACATCCTTTAACACAGACGTCACTCTTGGTCAAAGCGTGAAGAAACGCTTTCTTGCAAGATCTTCGTTTCGTTTGTGCGTTCAACTACAGGACAGCTCGTCCACGTTTCAGAACAATTCAAGATTATAACTACAGGAACAGCACGATGGCACATCATTTCCGACGGTTGTTTGGGAGAGGGTACGTGTCTGCATTTCTCTTTATTGCTGCTATGATGACAACGGTATCTACCGTCACCCATTATTCTATTCCCGAAGAAATGGAGGAAGGCTCTGTCGTTGCTAATTTAGCAACTGATCTGGGATTAGACGTGAAGACGCTCAAAGGAAGGAAAATGCGCATTGATGTTGTTGGCAATAAAAAGTATCTTGACATCAACAAAGACACGGGAGAGCTGTTCATTTATGAGAGGATTGACAGAGAGTTTCTCTGCCCCTCGAAAACAACGTCATATTGTTTTCTTAAATTAGAGGCTACAATTGAAAATCCAATACGGATGTTTAATATTGAGGTGGAAATCACGGATATTAATGACAACGCGCCTCATTTTCGAAGAGGAACGATGCATCTGGACATCTCTGAATCGAGCCCCGTTGGCGAGAGATTCTCACTGAATAATGCTGCGGATCCAGATGTTGGAACAAACTCTGTCAAAGATTACCATCTGAGCTCAAGTGAACATTTTGCACTCGAAATTCAGACCGGTAGAGATGGGTCAAAGTTTGCTGATCTGATTCTGAAAAAAGCTTTAGACAGAGAGCAGCAGGCTGTTCATAATCTCATACTGACTGCTGTGGACGGGGGCGCGCCCACACGCACAGGTACAGCCAGCATCATTGTTCGCGTGCTTGATGTGAACGACAACGCCCCTTCATTTAATAAAGACAAATACACTGTAGATGTGATGGAAAACTTCCCGACTGGCAGTCTAATAATAAAACTGAACGCCACTGATTTAGATGAAGGATCCAATTCTGAAATAGGTTATTCATATAGTTTATATACATCAGAGAGAACACAACAGATGTTTAACCTGAATCCAGAAAATGGTGAAATCAGAGTGAAAGAGATGATAAATTATGAAGATGTTAAACTTTATGAAATGGAGGTTATAGCCAGCGATAAGGGGCCTAACTCCTTATCTGGACAGTGTAAACTGACAATACAGGTGACAGATATGAATGATAATCATCCAGAAATATCCATCAAATCATTTCAGAGTCCGATAAAAGAAAATGAACCCATAGACACAGTGATAGCAGTAGTTAGTGTCAGTGATAAAGACTCAGGTGACAATGGAGTGGTTGATCTTCATATTCCAGATAATATGCCTTTCAAACTGAGGGAATCCTCTGATAACTATTATGAATTAGTAGTGTCAGAGCCATTAGACCGCGAGAAGGTCCCGGAATATGACGTCACTTTCACAGTGACAGACAGAGGTTCTCCTCCTTTATCTGACAATGAAACTATGACGTTAGAGCTGCTGGATGTTAATGACAATGTTCCACAGTTCCCTCAGTCATTTTATACTATCCGTGTGATGGAGAATAACGCACCCGGAGCCTTGCTCAGTTCACTCACTGCGTTTGACCCTGACCTCCATGAAAACCAGTATCTAGTTTATTTCATCCTAGAGAAGGAGATAGCCAACACCTCCATGTCCATGCTGTTCTCCATCAATCCAGAGAACGGGAATCTTTACGCACTGAAAACTTTTGACTATGAGATCGAGAAGGACTTTCTTTTCCACATCGAGGCCAGAGACTCTGGCTCTCCTCCACTCAGCAGCAACGTCACGGTCCACATCATTATTGTGGACCAGAACGACAACGCTCCGGTCATTGTGTCTCCGTGGCGCGCGCACGGCTCGGTGGTGGAGGAAAAGATCCCCAGATCCACCGATAAAGGCTCTCTGGTTGCCAAGGTGATAGCCTTGGACACCGACTCGGTGCACAACTCTCGGATTACCTACCAGTTTCTACAGGTGACTGACGCCACCTTGTTCAGTCTGGACCAATACAACGGAGAGATCCGGACTATGAGGATGTTCAGCTACAGAGATCCGCGTCACCAGAGACTGGTTGTTGTTGCCAAGGACAACGGGGAGCCTGCTCTCTCTGCTACAGTCACCATCAAGCTGTCCACGATGGAGACTGCCGTTAAGGCCTACTCTGACATGACTGAGGTGCCTCTGGAATATGACATCTTCTCAGACCTCAACCTGTATTTGGTCATCGGTCTGGGCTCGGTGTCATTTCTCCTGCTCATCACCATATTGGTCACCATCGTGCTCAAGTGTCAGAAACCCAAGCCCAGCAAAGCGGCTCCTCCCTGCAGGAACAGTGTGATCAGTGAGAGGAACTCCACCATCGCAGATTCCACTCTGGTCTCCAACGATGCCTACTGGTACAGTCTGTTTCTAGCAGAGACCAGGAAAGGAAAGCTGGTGGTTAGACAGCCTGTGCCAAAGGGCTCCAGATACATCGTGTCCAGTATACCGAGAGGGACAGGACTCACAGACACTAGTGACTCAGCACCATCCACTCTGCAGGTACAGATCACTCTACTGCAGTTTTAATAAACTCCATTCCTAACTTTATGTCTGTGAAGAAAAGTCTTGCCTACTATATTCACAGTTAACACTACACTGATCAGCTTTCAGGTGACGTGCACTGGCATTTTTTGTTCTTTTCATTTTGTTTTGTTTTAGTAAATTTTTCCTGAAGCAAGCCAGAGCGATATAAAAACAATAAAGATAACACATTTTTCACTGTAAACAAGGTGGCACTTAATTCAGCAATGAATAGATGCATTTAATGTATCATACCAGAGACAGTGATAGAAACAACAACAAAACCACCAAAACCATATGAAAGCTGTCTATCGCTGCACAGTATAAAACCACATGTCATTTTGTTGCTGTACTTCTGATGTCTGTTTACGGATACTTCCCGGCTCGCTGTTAAATACCATAACAAAATTTCCCAGCTCTACATGTCTGTCTATGTGGTACTTAAAAAAACCTTAAAAATGTAATTTTCATTCAACAGGAAGACCTGTCTACTAAAATGAACGTAAAGATCAAAACTAATATCACCTTAAACAGACCGTAAATTACATTAAATCAATGATAACAAAAGTTCGAAAAAAATCACCAGTTATAAAAATATAACAGTTAATAGCAACCAAACTGAAGAGAAAATGTTGCACCTCATAAAATATCCTGCAGCTGTTTGCATTTAAAGGTTTGTGGTTGT
Organism: Epinephelus awoara; assembly: GCA_035609425.1. Lineage (NCBI taxonomy): Eukaryota > Metazoa > Chordata > Actinopteri > Perciformes > Serranidae > Epinephelus > Epinephelus awoara. The sequence continues at coordinate 22,520,302 of CM069299.1, forward strand.
TTTACAGTGAGACACTTGCTAAAATGACTTTTTGTTTGTAACTGCTTCACAGATATTATTGTGTGACTGTTGACTGTGATGTATATATCACGAGAGTGGTTGTGTGCGAGTGTTTTATTCCCTGCATATTGATTTGTTGTGTGTATATCAGGGGACTGGATGTCATAAGTGTTTTATTCCCTGTAGATTGACTGATCTATCTATCTATCTATCTATCTATCTATCTATGATGGTAAGTATACTGCTGGAACATGAACAATGATATTGCTAAATACATGACTGTGTTTTAACCCACTTTTATAGAGCAGATTGTAACAAGCTGCAGTATGACACTAACCATGCTTATAGTCTGTGGTAAAGATAACATTTCATTCATAGTGCCTCTACACCAACTCTGTGATCACATACACAAATCATCCTTTTTTGTGCTTGCAATGACCTGACCATTGAACTGCTTGTTTTTTTTTCTCCCCACTCTTAAGTACCCTAAATGAGGGAAGTCCACTCGGCAGCTGGAGGTATGCAGGAGTCTCACTCCCCCACCCCGGATGCCCTTTTTATGAATGATGTTCCAGAACTTAGTGTTTGAAGTGTTTTTTGTGTTTGTTTTGTTCTCAGTGGATCTTTTTTTCCTTTAAAATTATTTTGTCTTGTTTAGTTTCTCTTGGAGAAGGAGATTCCTCTTTTTTTAATTGCAAAGGGTCACTCAGCTGACATCACATGCAGTTTGGCAAATCTCCTGTGTTAAAACTTCTTCATGCCTACATTTTGGTTACTATTACTCACACAGTCGCATCACTAAAGCCCACTAAAATGTGTCTGTGCAGTCTATACACCACAGTAATTCACACCACCTCTGTCAGTATTTCAGGATTATGTCCCCTCTCAAAGTTTCAGTTTGACAGAGCCTAAAAATATGACCCTAATGATTTTGATTGACATCAGAGGACAAAGACATTGGGCCATAATAATCATAATAGATAACATACAGACTCTGACACTTGGTCAGTTTTGCAGACAGGCAAAAGTGGTGATTCAGATGAAGTAGTATTAAAACAGTATCCCTGTCCTAGTCATAACCTTTGGTGAACAAAGTGAGACTCAAGTAGAGCCAGTCCCTGAGCCACACACTTGTATCCTATAAACATAAAATGATAACATCAACATGCTTCTCTGCCTGAAGGTCATTGATCACAGCTTTAAAAAAAATCCTTCATTAAAACTAACATTTGCTGGCTTTGCTTTTTTCACAATCTGGCTTCTGCTGTTAATACATATGGCAAGAAAACTTTAATATGTCATTAACTGAATCACTGTGTTCTCAAAAGGATCCTGTGCATGTGAAGATAAATGTGTGTTCATCCCCTACTGATCCATCACTAATAGATTAGGAGTGAATTATATTTTTGAATGTTTAGAAGTGTTGCTGTATGATTGGGTTAGATTTACTGTAATTCGTCTGAGTGTTACTCAATGACACTTTGAATTTTCTGTCTGCTGTAGTGTGAATTGTGACCTAATTCTTTGTGCAGGAGAGGCGCAAAGCGAATCCAGTCACCCAGTTACCTAGCAACCGCTCTCCTTCACATATTATTGGAGCATGGTATTCATTGATAGACCTGCCACCTCACCACTACATGTTCAAGGATCTGCCCAACCCCTCCACCCCACTCTGTCCTCTGCCTGAAGCCCCTGTCTGAGTGACAGACATCGGCTGCATGAGATGTGTCATTTTGGCCAGTCACACGGCTGTCAGTGCTGCGGTCCTTTTCAAGGTTGATCTAACTCTCTTGTCTCATTGGCAGGCATCCACCACCAGCAGCGGCGGCAGTAGTTCCACATAAGGCCGAACCTCCAGCTGCATACTGCATTGACTTGACGCTGACAGGAAAGCTTCACGGAGGAAAGGAGAAACCCCTGTCCGTAAAACGCCCCCACGTCCACCTTGCTCAGTCTGATCCTCACCGTGTATGTAACGCTTTAACACTAAATGGACTAAAGTGGATAGTTAAGGACACAGCCCTCCCCCTCTCTTCCTTTAAGCACATAAAAAGCCAATCAACAATGCCTCTCTGTCCATTCAGTATGCATGATAAGACTGCATGGCTTCAACCACATGCCAAGACTTTTCATACAAAAAAAGAAACATTCAAGAGGAGATACTTACAAAGAATCAGACTGTATGAAAAACTGCACCTGTGGACATTCCAAGAAGCCTCAGCAAGGACGACCTGGAGTGGACATGGGAATGTTGAAATGCCTTTGAGAGACAGTTTTCCCTCTCTAAAAATGAAACACACGTTGGATATTACATTATTAACATCTGTGCTTTGTCTTACTCTATAACAGCATTGATGTATTATATAAGTTAGCCAAGAAGTGAAACAGCACAATTTACTAAATGTCAAAAAAAAAAGCACCAACCTGCGCTTTTTTAAAAGTATGAAACAGAGGGAATCAGTATTTTATATGTGGTAGCTTTTAGCTGTTTTATGTTTTGTATTGACTTTGTGCTTTATGTGTGATCTAGGCCTAAATATATCTGAGAGTGCTGAGAGATTAGGTTAAGTTACCCAGTACATTAACAGATAGAAGCGGGGCCTTCAGCCATCATGTATCTGCCTTTCATTTGTGTTTGCATGGGATAATCTGAGTGCTTTGATAGCTTTAGGTATTTTATAATATTGAGCAATCCATTTTCTGTAGCCAAGCCTCACTGTTGTGTTTTTCAAAACAAGGTGGAATAATACATTTTAATGAGGCAACAATGAGGAAGTACAACAGCATTATACTATCGTTTCTATTAAGTGTACCTTCAGCTTAAACTTAAGTGTACAGTGTGCTTGAATGTTACTTGGAGGGTGGATATTACTGGAGGATATGAGTTTGGGTGATTGAAGTGAACACAAGTGAACAAAGTGATTCTTTGAGAAGGGATTGATTGATATCTCCTCATGACAACTGTATATACACATATACAACTTTTACTTTTTTATTTCTAAAGCCAAATTTTGGATGCTCCCAAACTCAACGTATTCAGATCATGTTACAAGTTGAAAACTCACTTACTGACTTAATGTTTACTTTACTGTCGACTGTTGGTTCTACCCAATGGAAGCTGTGCTCATGTGTATTACTGACTACTGTATTTATCAGCAACACATAAATGGGGATATAGATATGACTGATACGTATATATCTTTATCTATAAGTATGCCTTTCTTTTTCAGTACCGGTGCTGAACTCCTTAAGGTGAACAAAAACATGTGCCATCAGATTTACAGGCCAATGATTATGTGACACACTAAAATAATGTGACATCATGTAGTCGAACTCTTTAGCACAGCTCACATTGCATTACATGTATAAAGGTATAATGTTTAACGGGCAAACATATACAATAAGTGCTTTTGTACAGTGGTACTTTCATGGTGCAATATGTAGTAACTTGTGTAACGTGAGCTTACTGTATACTATGTCTGTATGATCTATTAAATACAAAAACAAAATAGGACAACAAACTTTACGGTCAACCTCTGAATCTTTCACATTTAATTTTTGTATCCAACGTCACAACATTCTTTTGGAACTGCTGCATTATTGTAAAATGAGTTTAGTTTATGAAGCAGGTCAACCTTCAGTAAATGTACTCTGAAAGAACATCTGTGTTGACATCTTAATTGATATGATCATGTGATCAAGTGGAACTGTATGTGTGATGACAATGTTAATGAGTTAAAGGCCTGCTTTACGTCATTATGATGCCTGCTCCACACTTGTCAGCTATTAACTAACTTGCTAATATCTCACTTCACTTGATATGACAGTTAGCTCATTTCTACAACATATCACAGACAGTAGAGCAGCACCACTCTATCAGTATGATTTTCTTGTCTGAGTCACTTTATGGAGCAGTAAATTGCTTGAATGCATTAACTGCATTGCAGTTTATGGATATTGCATGTTGGAGATTTGTTGATTTTGCTGACTCAGTGGTTGAGTCAAAGAGACAAATAGTGAATCAATCAGGGCACGGGTCCATACCCCCCCAGTATGGATCACTGAAGCTTTAAGGTGATTGCATGGCCTTCTTGATTTTAAGGAATGTAAGAAAATGTATAAATACTTATCTCAGCATTTATTCACAGAGCCCTGACCCTCTGCTAAACAGCCTCATCCTGCATTAGACAAGTTAAGAGTTTAAACAAAAAGAGAAACCACTGATTTTGTCAAAAATAAGCCTATTAAGTATGTATGAGTAAAATAAAAAATAAGAATTGTAGAGAAAGTTCCTAAAAATATCAGGAAAACTCCTTTCTGATCAAGGGAAATAATCAGCTTGAGATTCATCCAAATTGCTAATTTTACACAAACATCCTGCAGTGATCACATTCACTATTTCACATAACTGTACCATTTATCAGCTGTTCTGTAATGTTGTTGTTATGCATTTAATATAGTATGAAAGATCCATCAAATGTGTCACTTAGTCAGGGGTTGTCAGTTTACTCAATGATAGAAAAGGGGTGGCTCAAAGAAAAAGGTTGGGGAACAACTGTATTAAGGGACAGCTGTAGGGTTAAAAGTTTAAAGTTACAGGGACAGTGTGCATTAATAAACATTCCTGTAGGTGTGCAAGTTTTGCCATCTTGGCTAATTTTTAGCTGCAGTCCCTGGGCAGGTGTGAAAGGCAGGTGAAATACATTAAGACAGGAACAGCAGTACTGTATAAATGCTGTATGGATCTTGAATGTGTTACTCCCCCAGCAGAGAAAGTGATGTGCAGCAGCATTAGTCACACTATTGGAGTCAGCCTTAGTAAACAGAACTGTGTTTTGCACATGAGAATAGTGTGGAGTATTCTGCAGATTATTTCTTGCTCTTGTTGTCACTGACATGTTCTCATGGCTGGTGATCATTGGTAACAGCTCTCAACTTTCTCTCTGACATCATTACATCCAGCACACACACACACACACACACACACTGGAAACTGCAGTGACAGACAATGTGCTCTGTTATGTCATCCCATTTATGTCACACATTTTCAATTCAAGAGTGTTCAGCCGTTCTAATCCACAAAATGGCTACGAAAGGGTGGTACATTTGCTTCAAGCCCCAAACACTATTAATATTCCAAAGAGTAGAACTTTCTACGGGACACTCAGAAGTGTGGCTTTTATTTTTATCTCATCTCATTTCTCTTTGATACTTAGACAGTGTGGACATGGCAGAAAAAAAGGAATGTTGACTGAAGTGGACCCACTGCCTGAACAGAAATATGGATGATTGAAATTAATTTGTAAGTGTTTCATATTAAAGTTCTATAAGACACATATAAGAACAAACAGGAATCTATAAATTATAGTGTAGTAATCATGTAGAACTGGGCAAATTGTAAATGAATTACTGGTTCGTGTTTTCTCATTGCTCAACCAAATTGCATTACATAATCAGACTGTTACTATCCTTGCCTTCTATATCTGTATAATTGGCTTTATTTACAAGGGTCTCTTTGTGTATGAAAAATTAAAGATTGACAATCTTCACACAGGCTGGAAGTTCTGTTTGTGCTTCCACCTAACGGTCGAAGGAGAACACTGTCCAAACCCCTGTAGTTCTGTGGCATTGCAGCTAATATAACTACAGGGTGTGGTAACAAGAGCACCAGAGAACTTTAAACACTGCAACACTGCTTTACCTACTGTGAGCTGCTGGAATAAATAATAAATAAGGTAATAAATAAGTGCTATTCATTCCAATAATGAAGTGTGAAAATCATTCACCTCGTATGCATTCAAATAACCATAGTAGTAGTCACAGAAACTTTGTCTGTTAACCATTTTTTGGTCCACTCACTGAGTCACATCAACTTGTCCAGAAAACACTGAGATCACACTGCCAGGTCAAAGTAAGCACCAGGAACACATCATTTGAACATTTTAGGGAGCCTTTCTCTCCAATAAAAGTCCTTGTTTTTGTTTAAAATACTAATCCAGGAGGCAATACTCTATTTCCTTTCTATTTACATTTCATTTAAAGGCATTAGTATCATTAAGGCAGATTACTATGTATGTAGTGAGGCTTTTTGTGTAATCTAAGCATCATTCTTGAATTGAGTGAAATGATTTTCTAGTTTCACAATTTGCTAGAAGTCATTCAAGAGCACAGGATGTGTGAGTCAGGACAAGGGGGACATGCAATGGAAGAAATCCATGAAAATACCTCTCTAATGTATGATGGAAGAGGAAAGTGGCTCTAGCTAAGTGCCCCCTCTGGACTGTCGTCTCTGGTCAGAGTCAGCACATCCACTATCTGTGAGGACCATGTTTATTCTGCAAAGAAACACAATGTAAAAATAGCGTTAATAGGAAAAGAAGCAACCACACTATGTCTCAGCTGGAGCTCTAAATACAGTCTAATGAACTGTGTTAAAGTCACAAGATGAATAGCTGAATGAGTATGTAGTTAACATACGGGGATACATTTTATTACAATGTTAAACAAAGACTCATCAGCAGGATTGGTTAAGTGTTTTGCAGACAATGTATGTTTGCAGGATTTTTTCCTGAGGCTGGAATAATGAGTGTGTCTGTCTGTGTCTGTGTCTGTGTGCACACACACATGACATCATCTCCCCAGAGAGATGAGGTCATGTGTGAGCAGGAAATCCTGACATGCAGGCCCACAGGATGAGTTATTTTGACATTTCAGTAGCAAGCCCATTTAGCCCTTCAGATGTGTGTGTCTTTGTAATGTCTTTCAAATAAAGTAAAAATAAAGGTTTTAATATGGGGTCTAATTTAAATAATATTGTGTGTTGTGCATTTCTCAGTTTCCTCTCTCATCACCACTTGACCCTGAGAGGTGACTCCCCCACACTGCCTGATGTCTGCCGCTCTACAGTCCACTGGCAGACTAGCACACTGATACACAACACAAACGGATGCACCAATGTGGAACAAAGCACTAGAACAACCACCAGCTGGCACTAGTAGGCTAACACATGAGCACCTTACATCATGCCTCATTGTGTTTTCTGCATTAGTATTTAAGAGCTGAGGTCTTATCTCCTATGTGTAAATTTTATAACGCTGAGAACAGCGGGATTTTTGTGGTGACATTTTACATATATATTATCCCGGCTGCAAGTATGCCTTCCTCCTGACACCCTGATTACAGAATTATTCATATATTATTTTTAATAAACCATAATAGAGGGATACGAGTGTGAGGAGGACCATGTATCTTAAATGTTGCAGAGAATGAGCAGCATCAGGGCATGTGCATACAGCTGACTTTCTTTGTGTGCAGCTCTGCCAGCTCCTGCATCCCTCCCCCTCTGCTTCCCTCCTTCCTGAACACAGCTTGCTTCCAGCACCATGGACAGCGACCTGCCTATTGGAGGTGCGTTGCCATGGTGACGTGCTGTCTGTTGGCTGGAGGTCGCAATGTGCTGCTGCCTGTAATTTAATATTCCAACCCCCCACCCCCTTCTCTTCCCAGTGCAGCAGCCGCTTCTTGCAGAAATCAGATGCGCATTCTCTGTTAAATATTATCGCAACCTTATTCCCATAATATTGGGAATTAGGTGTTTTAAACAGTCTGGTATCATTGATGCAGCGTGAGATGGGAGGAGGTGTTGCACAATGCGGCAGCGCTCATGCACGCGCACGTATGTGTTTGGCCTAGTTCCAGAACCGAGACGTAACCGTAGCACGTGGGAGGGGTGTGGAGACTCACTGTTCTTTCTGTGTAGGTCATCTTATTTCCTGGCTGCTGTAGTGTGACTGTTGATGGTAACTGTATATTGTGATTTTTTTTCTGAGTATGCCCTTGCACTGCTGCGGCAGTGGACACTACACACAATGTCATATGAACCATGTAGAGCGGAGATAGGAGTGGACTCCTCACAGATGCATTTGCAGGTTTAGTCCATGGGAGGTCACTGCTCACCTCCTCAATAGGAGGAGGATTGTGGGAGTGTGCTGAGGAGATCACACAGAGTTTAAGCAGAGAGAGAGTGAATGTCAACAGCTTTACCAACATAAGCATCAACACAATAAATATTTTGCTTTATTTTAGGGTTCCTTCATTTTCCAATAATTTACTATATATTTTTCCAAATTAATAAACGCTGAAGCAGTATTTGAGTGGTGCATTATAAATGAAGCAACCACAAATAATTGTTGGCATAAATAAGTTGTTAATACGGGCTGGGTTTAACTTTTCCCTTTCACAGCAATCCCCTTTTCACTCTAAAAAAGATGATCCATGGGGTTAGTGGATAAGTCGGTTGAAAGCAAAAACATTTGACATTTTTGAGAAGGATGGCATTGAAAGAAATAAGTTAATATTTGATATATAATATTTGAGATAAAATAATTTGATCACTATATAGCAACAAAACTTTTGGATAAATATTAAGTTGGTTCAATTTAAGCTTAAGCTCGAAGTCAAAGCAAATCATGTTGGTTGTACTAAACTAATTGAATTTGTCATTTTATAAGATTCTTAGAGGATTGGCTCAATAATTCCAGAGAATTGAAAGTCCCATAGAAAAAAAAAATGAAATCAGATAAAATAAAACAAACCAAAAAATAAAATAAAACATTAAATAAAATAAAAATATCACAAAAAAACAACAACAAAAAAACAAAACAAAAAAACACGCAAGTTGTTACCTTATCTTTTTAAAAGTTGAGCAGGTGGATTTTTTTTTTAAATAAAACAATTCAGAAACAAGTTATTACATTAAGTATTAATGTTGTCTTTGATGTTACAGATAAGAAAATAAAAACATGCTCCTGTTTATTCATTCTCTTATTGTTCACTTTTATCTCGACAGAAACTGAGCTGCCAAAAGTTACCTTCTGAAATGTCTGTAGAGATAATGAAACTGGTATTTACTTTCTTAATAAATAAGGGGAGGGTGCGTTTGACAGACTACTTACTAACTGACGCGCTCGCCTGACCAAACCGACCTGGTGAAAACAAAGAGTCCACCTTTCCTTCTTCTTCGTTGATGCATAATTTAATTATCTCCACTGTAGTCTTCAATGAAAAACTTGCAAACATCCACGAATCTGTGTCCATAAACCATTCAAAGGTACAAACTTTCACCTTTTCATTGAGCAGCATACACCTGACGTACACCTGAAAAACTGTGTGTACTCCCCCGTCTAGCAACACCTGTCCCTCAATGAATGGTTCCTACCTATACTGACAGACACCCATGACAATACAGTGACCCCTACCGGACAAATTAGCAAACTACACCCATGTTACACCATGGATGGCTCCTGTAACAAAGGTCAACTGTTTTGGCAACAGTGATTTGAACGATAAATATTCACGGGATAGTTGAGGGAAACAATGTAATACAACAGGAAATGCAACTTGAAAGAAGATATATGCGACACTTGGAAAGAGGAGCAGCCTTTAATTAACACACACATTAATGCTGAAATAGGTCCGTTTCCATAACTGGTGTGATCATAACATCTACTTCCGCTTAGAGCTTCTACTGTCTGAATCCAGATGTGAAGTATTTCAGCAACATCACACACTGGAGGCTAAACTGGAATAAAACGTGTTAGTCAACGCACCATCGTCACAGTGTCAATGGGTGGTGCTGTTACACTGTATATCCCCACAGCGGCTGTGTGTGTGTGTGTGTGTGTGTGTGTGTGTGTGTGTGTGTGTGTGTGTGTGTGAGAGGGGGGATCTATTTTACATGTGCATTCAGTAACAAACCAAAGAGACGGGTTGAAAGACCGGACTCTTCAGCCTCCATTCCACTGTCAGGATGGTGGATCCCGCAGATCTGTTTTGTTTGTTATCCATCAGAGGAGAGTGAAAAAATCCACTAGAATTTCGTTGACGGATTTAAACGTGAGGTAAAAGACCTTTTTCCCGAAAATGGCGACATCGGACATGAAGGGACAATTGCTGGATGTGTGGATTTCTTTTTGTCTGGCCCTGATGATTGTGACTAATCTGGGAGGAATCTCTGCTCAGATACGATATTCCATCCAGGAGGAATTAAAAATAGGCACAGCAGTTGGAAATGTGGCCAAAGACCTTGGATTAGATCTGGGAAGACTGACGGATAGGAATCTCCGTTTGGTGTCGGGAACAAAGCAGGATCTGTTCAAGGTAAATCCGAGAGATGGAGTTTTGCTAGTGAACCAGAGGATAGACAGGGAGGAGCTGTGCGCACAAACTGCTCCGTGCATCACAAATCTGAAAGCAGTTGTAGAAAATCCACTCGAGATGCACCAAGTAGTGGTTGAAATACTCGATGTAAATGACAATGCGCCGAAATTTACTGAGGAAAACTACACATTAGAGGTGCTGGAGTCCGCCGTAGTTGGATCTCGATTTCAGATGGAAGGAGCACACGACTTGGATGTTGGTTTGAATTCCTTACAGTCATATAAGATAAACCATAACCAGTATTTTCGCCTGGAAACAGAGGAATTTGGGGAGGATGGAAAGGTGCCATTCCTAATCTTACAGCGACCTTTGGATAGAGAACACACCGCTCAACACTGGTTACTCCTAACAGCTGCAGATGGAGGAAAACCACCAAAATCTGGCACTATTAATATCACTGTTATTGTTTCTGATGTAAATGACAACACACCAGTGTGCGGTAAACAGAAATACACTGTTACAATAAAGGAAAATGTACCTGTAGGCACATTTCTGCTGACTGTAAACGCTTCTGACTCAGATGAGGGGCTGAACGGTGAGGTCGAATATTCTTTAAGGAGTAAACTTAGAGGACTCTCATCAGAACCGTTTGATTTGGATAGCAAAACTGGCAGACTAACAGTGAAAGGAGGCCTTGATTACGAGGAAAAGCAAGTCTATGAGCTTAAGGTCCTCGCTGCCGACAAAGGTGTCGTGTCTCTCTCCACACACTGCAACGTGCTTGTTAGAGTGGAGGACGTGAACGATAACCGACCTGAAATAGACATCACGTCCCTTTCAAGTCGCATCCCAGAGGATGCACCTCCCGGCACAGTGGTGGCGCTGATGGGTGTGACGGACCTTGACTCAGGTGTGAACGGACAGGTGGTCTGCAGTGTGCCCGGTGACTTACCTTTTGATTTAAAGCCATCCCCTGATGGACAGTCATACTCTTTGGTCACCAAAGACTACCTAGATAAGGAAACCATACATATGTATGATATCACAATAACAGCGAAGGATTTAGGGAGCCCCGTCCTGTCGTCTACGAAGGTGATACAGGTGGACGTGTTAGATGTTAATGACAACAGGCCTTTGTTCACTGAAAGCCCGTATACTTTTTATGTTCCTGAAAACAACAAGGCTGGGATGTCAATTTTCTCAGTGAGCGCAGAGGATGCGGATGGAGGTGAAAATGCTGCAGTCACATATTCACTTGACCGTAAAACCCCGGGGCCAACTATAACTTCATTTTTAAATATAAATGAAGCCAATGGCACAATTTCGGCGCTAAAAAGTTTTGACTTTGAAACAGTGAAAACTTTCCAGTTCCAAGTTGTGGCCACAGATTCAGGAACTCCGTCACTAAGCAACAACGTGACAGTGAACGTGTTCATCCTGGATCAGAACGACAACGCTCCAGTCATCCTGTATCCAGTCAGCTCCAACGGTTCTGCTGAAGGTGTGGAGGAGATTCCCCGCAATGTCAACGCAGGACACTTGGTGACTAAAGTCAGAGCCTATGACGCTGATATAGGATATAACGGCTGGTTACTCTTTTCACTGCAGGAAGTCACTGACCACAGTCTCTTTGCTTTGGACCGCTATACAGGACAGATCAGAACACTTCGCTCATTCACAGAGACAGACGAGGCTGAGCATAAACTGCTCATACTGGTCAAAGACAATGGCAACGTTTCACTCTCAGCAACAGCTACTGTCATTGTCAAACTTGTGGAGCCCAGAGAGGCTTTTGCAGTTTCTGATGTTAAAAGTGCAACTAAAGTTGACGAGGAGGACAATGTGACATTTTACCTCATGATAACTTTGGGCTCAGTTTCTCTGCTTTTTATCATCAGTATCATCGTGCTGATTGCAATGCAGTGCTCCAAATCCACAGACTATACTTCCAAATATCTGCAGGAGGCTAATTATGATGGGACACTGTGTCACAGCATCCAGTACAGATCTGGAGACAAACGCTACATGTTAGTTGGACCCAGAATGAGTATAGGATCTACTATAGTCCCTGGCAGCCATGCCAACACACTGGTGCTCCCTGACAGGAGGAGGGGATCTGGAGAGGTAAGATCCATTTTAATTATTTACATAATGCTTTTGCACAACAATATTAAATCATCAATCGCATATTGTTTGCTGGTGTAAAACTGTGCTGTCCATGGTGCTGAAATGTTGTTTGTGGGCTGGTGATGTTGTGATGTTTCTGGCAATACAACTAATGTCAGCCAGACCTATATGAAAAATACACTGCTTGTTGTTCTGAATGAAGTTTGTTTTCCTCATTCAGTTAGTGTCATTCCGCTTTTGTTAAGCTAAGTTAAACCATAGTGTATAGAAGAAAACAGACTGTCAGACTGTCTCAGTTACATTACTCCGACATAATTTGGAGCTACCGGTGTCATGTGTCATTGCACAATGCATATCATTGCAGGTATTACCTATTTAAATTGTCCAGTATCCACACACCTGACTGGGAGTTGCTGAGAATCATACCAAACATTTAGTTGACTTGCTGGGACAGGAATACCCAAGCATCCCCCAGAGAGTGAGACTATGGGGAAGTTTTATTCAGCTCACCGCATTTACTTCACTGAAGTATTTCCAACATGAAGGTATAGAAGTCGATTGTAATAGAGAACAAGGCAGTGAAGTAAAACACTTGGGATTTCGTATGGTGTTGCAGCCCACTGGTCACATGGTGTCAGTGTGGCCTAGATAATGGTTGTGTTGCTCATTCTGTGGAGACCCTGCCCATCACTGGATCATTTCTTATGGAGGTGGTTTGCTGACGGAGTACACATCGTAGTCTATGTATCAAGTAATACGAATAGCTGTTCATTTTATGTGTGAAGGATTATAGTTGGGAATCGTGAAATGGATCTAATCAGACTGGTTCGATGAGACATTGGATCGCCTGATTTGTTTAAAAGAAGGCGTTAATATTTTTCGCTTCACAATGGGAGGACGAGGACAAAGGCGCCGAGTGAACTGCTGCTGGTTTGCCGGGGTTTTGTTGCTGTGCTTTGGGGAACGGATTTTTGCTCAGCTAAGATATTCTGTTCCAGAAGAGGTACAAGTGGGATCTCCTGTCGGAAACGTTGCCAAGGATTTAGGGCTCGATGTTAGCACTTTGACGGACAGGCGGTTTCGTATTGTTTCGGGGCCCAACCATGCTCTGTTCCAGCTGAATCAAAACAATGGAGTGCTGTATATTGGGAAAATCATGGACCGAGAGGAGCTCTGTGATGGGATCAAGGTTTGTTTGATAAACCTGAAGATTGTTGTAGAAAACCCGCTAGAAATACACTACCTAGGGGTTGAAATAACGGATGTAAATGACCATTCACCGACTTTTCCAGAGAG